>JALPQD010000256.1:2039001-2656501 GCA_023101885.1 Typhlomys cinereus | reverse complement strand
TGATGCCGTCTAAGCAGGCCTGCTTGTTTTGGCATGAACTCCTCTGAGGCCTGCAGAAAGGACACTAGATTGCACTTTCGCTGGTACCACAGCAGGTGCGGGTGAGGGGACCCTGGCGACCCTCAGATCACCCTTTCCAGACTGGTTTGATTGTGCCAGGAAGGCTGGCTCCTAAGAGTCCACGGTCCTGGCATTTAAGAGCGGGGGAAGTCAGGCAGGTGGCCACTCTGTTAGAAAAGCAACCCTGGTCCTCAGGAAGATCTGAGGGTCTACATGGGACGGTCTTCAACAGCTGTGAGAGCTGAACCCCACATCTGAGAGAGGCCAATGGAGTCTAGGACATATTAAAGGCCAGAGTGACTTGAGAGAGGCCATAGATCTGTCAAGTCAGCCAGCTTTCAGCACGGGGGTGGGGAGGTGCGGGGGTGGGGGTGAAGATTGGGAGGTAAGGAAGGAGGGAGGAAAGATCAGGAGAGTAGCCAGCCACGGCTAATCTCTCACCTGCAAAAGTAAACTCCAAAACTCATCACCCTTAGCCACCAGGCTGCCCTGGGTCCCTGGGTCTCAGTGTCCCTTGTCCCAACACTCTCCTACCAGACTGGCTACTTGCCCAACACCAACTTCCCTCCTCTCCTTGGTCTTGGGACCAAGCCCCACCATTCCTCCAAGTACCTCTGTGGTCCTGGCCAGAGGCAGCCCCTCCCTCAGAGCCTGGGAGGCCAGAGTCTTGGAAGGGTTAACAGTCTTTGTTATCTCTCCTTTTAATCCTCAGATGGGCCAGCGGCTCACGTCGTTCTGATGGGGTAGAGAGAAAGCGTTAACTATTATCTGCTCGGAGCTGACCATCTGCTGTAGCAGAGAATTCAAAACCCCGGAGACCTACTTATATCCACATCGTAAACGAGAAAAGATGTTTTAATTAAGGGAAATCAGGTTAACTTAGCTCTAATTTACAAGCCGCCTGCCTAATGAATTGTCTGGGCTGCTCTCTCTTTGTAGAGAGTAAATCTGAGATCCAGTCCCTCCTCACTTCAGACACTAATTAACTAACCAAGAATTTTTGTAGCACACCCGCCTGTCGCCTAATAGTTTTACCTAAAGCCAGCCCGGTCATTGCTCCTACAAATTGCCAATTAAACGTGATTGATATAATGAAATTGGATTGTATTTTTTTTTCACTTACCTTTCTTGGGTCCCCTCTTACCCCTTTGCATCAACTCACCCTTCTGTCAGGGGCCAGGCTATGCGTGTGAACACACCCGGCTAAGGCACAGCAAAGCGCAACAGACCTCTGGCACCCCTGGCTGTCCCCTTTCCAAGCGGCACTAAAGTCAGGCCTGAGCAAATTCCTGTTCAACCATCGTTCCTACTTAGAGTTATGGGAAGACCCTTGCTACCCCATATTTATCCTCTGTTGGGAGGGTTGTAGTTACATGTTTGAAGTTAGAAGTGAAAAAGAGAAAGATCTAAGCAATCATTCTCCAAATACATTAACAGTTTCCAAAATCTATATTGCTGCTTAATTAAATATGTTATCCTGTTTATAGGATCTGTGGCTAATTATTTAGAGTCATCTAATCTACTCAATCTGCACGTTAATTAAACAGCATTGGTTTGCAGCGCGCAGGGCCCCGGCGGCGTGGGAGGGAAGCAGCGCCCCCTGGCGGGGATCTCGCTCTAGCAGGCGCGCGCCGGGGATGCCGTGTCCTGCAGGCCAGTTCTCTTGCAGTGGCGGTGTCTTGAAGAGTCGGAGAGAGGAGATTGGAGGGCAGACGGTTCCGAAAGGCCATGGGTGTCCATGCAGGAGCAGGAGGGGCGGGCAGCACTACCACTGGAAACCTTCCCAGGCTGTTCAGATGGTTAAGATGCAACCCTGATGATTCGTGGGCAAAGGGATCCAGCTATCCTTCCACCCATCCACCTATCCATCTATCCATCTACTCACTCATCCTCTCATTTGTCCACCCACCTACTTATTTACCCATCTAACATCCACTCATCCATCCATCCACCTATTTATTCATCCATCCATCAATCCATCCATCTATTCACCATCCATCAGTCCATCTATCTATCCATCAATCCATCCATCTACTCACTATCCATTCATCCATCCATCCATCCACCCATCCATCTATTCATCCATCCATCCACTTATCCCCATTCACCCATCAACTCATCCACCCACCCACTCATCCATTCATCATTCATCCACCTATCCACCTACCTATCCACCGGTCCATCTATCCATCTATCCATCCATCCATCCATCCATCCATCCATCCATCCATCCATCCATCCATCCACCCACCCACCCACCCATCCATCCACCCACCACCCATTCTTCCCAGGAGACCGCTGCGCAGTCAGTGGGGGGAACTTCCGCGCAGCCCTAGGCTGAGGAGGGGCGTAGAGACAGGGCGCCAGGCCTAGCGCAGCAACCTGCGGCCCGCAGCAGCCACAGTCAGCCTGCCCCTCTTCAGCCCCAGACGAGGGGCCCCTTGGTCCAGCCTGGTTAACTGGGAAAAGATGAAGCCGCGCCCCGCCCCCGCCCCGCGGTCTAATTGTTTTCTCGGCGTTCCATCTGTCCCTCTCCGCCCGCGTGTGTTTTGGCCTTTGTCTGACTGCCCTGCGCTGACACCCTCTTTCAAAGTCCACTTCTGTCACCCTTCACCGATCTCTTCTGCCCCATTAACCCATCGGCACGAGGCCCCGGCCACAAAAGCCAGGGGCGGACCGGCGCGCGCGCGGGTGGACCTAGCATTGTCCCCGTGGATGCGCTTCCCCCCACCCTCCGCGCGCCCGCAGCTCGACGGGGTGGGATGAACCGACTGGGCCTGGTGTCTGAGAGAGAGAAGGAGAGAGGACATCCTCCCCGCCGCATGCGACCTAGCAGCCTTGGCAGGGGCCAGTGCGGCAGCTGCAGCGGGGAAAGCTAATCCGCCTGTCTCCCCCTTTGTCCCTCATGGCAGACCGAGAACACAGCCGGCTGTGGACTGCGCGGGAGGAGGAAAGCCGCCTCCTTGAGACCCGTAAACAAAGAGAAGTAACTTGTGACTTATCTCCGGGCTCACTTGACCTGTCCGGGGACTGATTTTGCCTAGCTCGAAAACACCGAAGCAATGCCGGCGGCCTGCGGCTGCTGGTGGTGGTGTGTGTGTATCAGGGGGATGTTCTGACTCAGCGGTGCTTGCAGACTGGCACGTGGAGCAGGGTCCTCCTAAGCATTCAAGGTGCCTCTCTCCACTGGGCAGTCAGTAGGTCAGGGAAGAGGCTGCCCATCGCTGTAGTGGGGACCGGTTCCACAGCAACCCCAAGATATCTGGAGGCTCCAGATTTCCAAGGGGGAAGCCTGAAGACATGGCTTAGGGTACTCATTTGGGCGTCTTCACAGCTCCACGAAGGTCTCTTTCTGTTTTCCCAGGGTCCCTTCTTTAACCTGTGTGGCAAGAGGAAACAAAGAAGAGGGACATCAGCTGAAGATTTGTCACAAGCCACTAAAAAGCCACCTTTGCCCCGAGTGGCATCAACAGGAGATTTCAAACATCCAGAGGCCGTTGTGCTGAACCCCCAAGTACACAAACCAATGGCCACCATGGTCTCTTGGCAAGTGCCTGAGCATCCCCCTTCTTTTATGTCCTTCTCAAAACCTGTCTTTATTTTCTCTCTGTGAACCCTAAAAGACCATTGTAGGTGGAAGCACAGAGTCTGCACCCCCGGGGGACAGAACACTGCATGCTCAGATTGGGTGAGAGGGGGTCGACCTCACAACGTTGCTGGGAAGCTTGTTCCTCACAACCTTCTGTGGTATGTATGCATGCATGCACTTATGTATGAATGGATTGACAACGTCTCAGGAACCCCCAGCTTGACCTTGATCTTGCTCTGGAGTCAGGGGTGGCTTTGAACTTCTGATCCTCCTGCCTCTACTTCCCAAGTGCTGGAGTGACAGGCATGGGTCAGCTTACCTGGTAGCCATTATTTTTATTATTATTACTATTACTATAGTGTGTTTAAGTATGTATGTATGTACAAGAAGGGACTTGGGTGTGTGCCTGTGGAGGCCCAGGAATCATCTTGGATTGCTCTACCTCCTTATTGCTTTGAACAAGGGTTTCAAAGACTCTGCCTTCCAGAGCTGGAATTACAGGCCACCACCATATCCCTCCAGCCTTTTTGCATGGGATGTAGGGATTTGAACTCAGGTCCTTTGTTTGGGAGGCAAAGGCTTTACCACTGAACCATCTCCTTGGCTCCATTATTATTTCGAGACAGGGTGTCATGCAGCCCAGGCTAGCCTAGAACTCACTATGTAGCCAAAAATGACCTTGTATTCCTGATCCTCCCGTCCCCACCTCCCAAGTTCTGAGATAACAGGGATGCAGGGATGGAGCCCAGGGCTTTCTGAGCACCTTTAGCAAACTTTGTATCTTACAGATTGCAAAAAAACCAGTTGTTCTGGTGCCGGGCGGGGAGAGGGGGAGAATGAAGGAAAGAAAGATGATCATAAGTTCAAAGCCAGCCTAGACTACATAGCGATGGGCTTTTGTGTCCAAAACTATGGAGTATTTCACCCCAGACTGAAGGCGCTGGCCTCTGACACTGGAAGAAGGATATATATGGAGGATATATATATATATGATGGAAGGAATGCATACACATGGGTGGAGGTCAGAGGGCAACTTTCAGAGGTCAGTTCTCTCCGTCCCCCATGTGAGCTTCCAGAGATTGAACTCAGGGTACCAGGTTTGCTTGCTGGTCTGTCACCCACTGGCCCTCGCCCTTGAGCTGCCCTTGACACTCTCAACTTCACTCTTTCAAACAGTGGGGTTCGCGACCTGCTAGTTCCAGAACATTCTTTTCACATCTAAAAGAACCCGGGTACCCATTAGCAGTCATTTCTCATCCCAACCTTCCCCCAGCCCCTGGCAACAGCTAATCCACTGCTCTCCTCTCCATGGATTAGCCAAGCATAATTTAGAGAGAGAGAGAGAGAGAGAGATTCTTCCAGTCTGAGAAAGTGTTTATCTCTGAGGACAAGGGATGGAGCAAGACCATCTCTCTCTCTTCTCCCTCATGAATCCATATTGGTCAGCAGAAGATGCTACTGGGAACCAGAAAGGGGAATGGGAGACCCAAGTGGATCTGTCCTTGGTCCAGGCAAATGTTTTCCCTGTCCCAACTCCTTCTTGGCCCGTTTACCTATAAACTCTTCCTTCGGTTCTGTTTTAACCGTGTCTGTGCTCATGTGTGTATGTGTGTGTGTGTGCGCTTGTGTGTATGTATGTGTATGTGTGTGTGTGTGTGTGTGTGTGTGTGTGTGTGTGTGTGTGTATGTGTATGTGTAGAACCACGGACATTTGGGAACCACCATGGACCTCCTCCACCTCCTCCTTGTTTACTCTGCCCCAGGATTCACAGGCTCCACCCTACCAGGACCAGAAACGCAGGCCGCCCCCCTCCCTCACCCCCGCTTCCACCTGGCGTCTATACGTGGGGTCTAGGATCCGAACTCAGGACCTTCCGCCCACAAGGCAGAGGCTTAACCCCTGAGCCACCTCTCCAGCCCCTCTGAACATGTTCTTAAGATCACCTGAGACTCTTCATGTTGGCATAGGATGCATGGATGTGGTCTCACTCTCCTTCAACTCAAGTGCCCTGTGTGAGGTGCTAGCATCCCAGCAGGCCTGTACCAGGACAGACCCTGTGAGGACATGTCGTGGTCATTCCCATGTCTCCTCTCCCCATCCTGAGGACCTGATTTGAAATCTAATGCCTCTGTCTAGTCCTAACGTTGTGCTGTTATTGGAGTTTGAATGTATCGGAGAGTCCATCTAAGTCAGACAATGTCATTTCTCTGTCCCAGAACCCCCAACCTTTAAGTGTCACTAATATTCTTTTCTCTCTTTCTCTTTCTGTGTGCATGTGTGTATGTATGTGTGTGTGTGTGTATACCAGAAGGCACTTGAGCATGTGTCCTTGTGGAGGCCCAAGGGTGACATCAGGAATTATCCTGGATTGCCCTACCTCCTTGTTTTACTCTGGGGTTTCCCAGGCTCTGCCTTCCAGGGCTGGAATTACAAGTCACCACCTACATTTTTACCTGGGACCTGAGGATCTGAATTCAGGCCCTTTTGCTTGCAAAAAAAAAAAAAAAAAAAAAAAAAAAAAAAAAAAAAAAGGCTTAACCACTGAACCATCTCACAGCCCCATCAATTAATAATTAATTAATTAATTAATTTGGAGGCATATGTATGCTACCACGCTCACACGGAGGTCAGAAGACTACTGTTGAAGGTCAGTTCTCACTTTCCACCATATGGTCTTTGGGATGGAATTCAGGTCCCCTGGTTTTCATGTAGGTGCCTTCACACTGACCATGTCGCCAGGGTCTCAGTAGCCCAGGCTTGCCTCAAACTCCACATGGAGCTGAGGATGAACTCCTGACCATCCTACCGCCACTTTTAGAGACCAGGGATAAAATCACAGAGCAGGGTTCATGCTGAGGATGGAACCCAGGGCTTTATGCTCTTTTATAAATATTCTATGTATTTATTAGAGAGAAGGAGAGAGAGAGGAGAGAGGGCGAGAAAGAGAATGCCCAAATGCACACCCACACATAGGGGTTGATCTCAGGGCGTCAAGTTTGTACTTGGCCCTTATACCTGGCAAGCCACCTTGCTAGCCCTGGAAGCTACTTTAGAAGTCAGTCTATTCCCACACCAAACCTGGCAATCGCCACCACCGCCTTCACCAGCCCAAAATGAGCAATCCCAGCCTTGAGGTTTCTCATCCCTTTTTTACTAACAAACTGCAGAACTGAGCCATTTTTCCACAGCTCACCTGAATCTCACACTAGAAGGGCTAGAGAAAAAGAAACTAGACTGGATTATTAGGGGTCTGCCTAAGGAAGGGACTCGTGGTCTGCAACAGAGACCCGAACCCCCACTGTAGTAGATGATTCAGAGGAAATCCTGGGACCCATATAAGTTGATGGACAGGAGGGCGGGAGGGAACAGGTTGGATCCACTAAAGGAGGGAGGGAAGGAAGGGGGGAGAGAGGGAGGGAAGGGATGGAAGAGGGGAGAGAGAAAGGAGAGTAGCAAGGATACCTTCTCATTGAGGTTGTATAACTAGGTGTCTGCTCAAAAACCTGGTGACCTGAGTTCAATCCCTGGAAGCCCATGTGTTGAAAGGAGAGAAGTGACTTGTGAACGTTGTCCTCTGACCTCCACCTGTGCACCACAGTGTGGATGCATTTTTTCTGTCTGTCTCTTATAAATGAATATTTTAAAAGGAGAGACTATGTTAGGAGCCGGGGCTGGGGCTCTGTAGGTAAAGTACTTACCTAGGACACACAAAGCCCTGGGTTCTATCCCCAGCATCGCATAAACCAGGAACAAGCCTGTTATCCCCTCATATACAGGAGGTGGAGGCAGGTTGGGGGTTCAAGGTCATCTAAGGCTATGTGTTGGATTTGGGCCAGCCTGGTCTACGTGAGACCCTGAATTAAAAATAATGAGATAAGACAGTACTCATTGAAGGTTCCAACAGCCTTGTGATGCATAGCGTGGAGTAACAAATACACTTGGGGTGAGCTCGTGTCTCATTGGTGACAGAAACAGAGCAATGGTGGCACCCTTTGTGTGAGCTCTGTGGTCCCTGCCCTCCGCTGTTTTATTAATTTTTTTTATCTATCATCCCAAACTTCTATTGCATTTATTAGAACAATAGGGAAGCTTATTGAGGTTGTGTTTTTATTAAAATTTCTATTAACTTTTCCTATCAGTGCAGTTGTAGATTAATTAATTTTTACAACTTTTCTAAAGGAAAAAAAATCAGAGCAGTCCTGAATTACTTCCAATCTGAAACAAGGCGAGACAGGAAAGAGATGGGCACAAGCAACTCAGGCGAGGAGAGAGAAGGCTGACTGGCTAGGGACGTCCTGGGGGACAAGGTCGGAAAGTTGGGGGGAGCGTTCACAGGAAATCTCAACACGGCAAGAGAACAGTGAGTCTGAAGTCAGCTATTTCCCAAAAAAGGGGGAGATGGGGGTATGGAGATGGATGGACAGGGTGGCTCAGAGCCCTGCTGTCAGGCAACGCCCCAGGTGGCTCTTCACTTTCTTTTCTGAGATGGTCTCGATAAGCTGTGGTTGTCTTGCCTCAGCCTCCTGAGTAGGCTTACAAGTACTCCACCTGCTTGTTTAAATGTTTTATTTATTTGACAGAGGGAGGGAGAGAGAGATGCATTTACATGCCTGCCGTGAATCACGGGTAGAGGTCGGAGGACAACTTTCAGAAGTCAGTTCTCTCCTTCCACCACGTGGCTCCCTGGGGGATGGAACTCAGGTCTCCAGATTTGTGACCAGGTGCCTGACCCACTCCCTGAGTCATCTTACCCAATCCGCCTGTTTTATTATTATTATTTTTTATGCATGTGTGCACACAAGAGGGCACTTGAGTGTGTGTGCCTGTGGAGGCCCAAGGGTGACATTGGGAATCATCCTGGATTGCTCTACCTCCTTATTGCTTTGCTCTGGAGTTTTCCGGGCTCTGCCTTCCAGGGCCAGAATTACCTGCCTTTGCCATACCTGCCTGGCATTTTTACCTGGGATCTGATGTAAACTCAGGCAAGGCTTTGGGGCTCCTAGCCTCGGCCTGGCCTGTTTTTGGAGAAAAGCTGTCAACTTTCACGCTGAAATTTAAATTTTTTTTTTATTATTTATTCAACTTGTGTGCATATGCTTGTGTATGTGCGCGCGTATGTGTCTGTGTGTGTGTGTGTGTGTCTGTGTGTGTGTAGAACCTCGGACGAATTCGCGAACCACCATGGACGCCTCCACCTCCTTCTGCCCCGGGATTCACAGGCTCCGCCCTACCAGGATCAGAAGCGCAGGCCGCCCCGCTTCCGCCTGGCGTCTATACGTGGGATCTGGGATCCGAACTCAGGACCTTCCGCCTGCAAGGCGGAGGCTTAACCCCTGAGCCACCTCTCCAGCCCCTCACGCTGAAATTTAACACCTCCTCAAAAGCAACTAAAGTGGACAGGACAGGGCTTGCCATAAAGGGAAGCCATCTCTGGGTCCACCCTTTGAAAGCACCCCAAGACTAAAGCTATAGGTTCCTTTGAGACTTGATTGACTGGAAAGAGTGTATATGCCTGGAAGTTTCAAGAGAGAAAAGCAAGACTGCAGCCTAGAGGGACCAGGCCTTCAACAACTGCCTTTGGCCTGGTTCCTGGTTCCGAAAGTCTCTTCCTCTTGGGCATAGTGCACAGCCTCAGGGGACCAGCGAATACCCGCCAGCACATCTGGCACCCAGATGTGAGCTAGTTCTAGGAAGCCCCTTCCAATGTACATGTGCTGGGGAGGGAACCCAGAGTCTCACACACGCTGTGCAAGAGCCCTATGAACGCCCCCGGCCCCTATGGCTTTGAGACAGGCTGCCTGGAACCAACGATCTCCTGCCTCAGCCTCCCAGGTGCTGAAAGTCCAAACCCAGCGTGTGAATCCCTTAAGAATGTGGTGAGAGCTTCAACACGGCTCAGTGGGCAAAGAGCAGGTGGAAACCTGGTGACGTGAGTTTGATTCCCGGAAGCTCACATGGTGGAAGGAGAGAACTGACTTCTGAACGTTGGCTTCTGACCTCCGCCCATGTGCCATGGCATGCATGCTTGTTTATTTTTCTCTCTCTCTCCCTCTCTCGTTCCCCACCATGTGAGGAACAGTGACTTTAGGGACACTCTCCTGTTGCCCACCCTAAGCAAAAAGCCCAAGTCCTGGGCTGCAGGGAGCAGGACCTACTGGCTTAGAGGGGCTTGGCCAAGAATCCGCCATCGCTACGCACTCTCCTACCCTTCCCACAGGGCCTCGGCTCTGCAAGGGCGTCCACGCACTCTGTGTGTATGCGTGTGCACCTGTACATGTGTGTGTGCTCTCCTCAGAGACCCATCCTGGGAGGCTCCCGGCTAAGTAGCGCACAGGACACAGTAGCTGCTTCTGAGAGTGGGAGGGGGTGAGCCAGAGATCGTGATGCTAGGAAGCCCGGGGCAAAGATTTGTCTGTCAGAGCCTGGGACATAAACGCAGTTATCAAAATAAGCGCTGGCTCATGTGCCCGGCACCAAAAATAGATGGAGACAGTCGTGAAAGACATAGGCGGACTGCCAAGTGCAAACACGGGGGCTAACAGAGCCGTCCGCAGCATGTCCCGCTTGCTGCAGCCAGGTCTCGGGAGAAGCCTTTCTTTGTGTGGAATTCTGTATATTCATTACTGGTCATTTATTTTTCCTCTTCTTTGTTTCTCTCTTTGCTTTCTTTTCTCTTTCTTTGCTTTCTTTTCTCTTTCTTTCTTTCTTGTCTTCTGTTTCTTTCTTTCTTCTTTCTCTTTCTTCCTTCATTCCTCTCTCTCTTTCTTTCTCTCTCTCTCTTTCTTTCTTTTTCTTTCTCTGTTTCTTTCTCTCTCTTTCTCTTTCTCTCTCTTTTTCTCTCTTTCTCCCTTTTTTCTTTCTCTCCTTTCTGTCTTTCTTCCCTTTTTATGTTATTATTTGTATTCTGTTTTGTTTTGAGATAAGATTCCACTCCTGTGAAGTAAGTTGGCCTCAGACTCATGGCAATCCTCCTGCTTCAGCCCCCCAGGTGCTAGAGTTTCAGATGTGTGCCTCTACCACCGGTTTGCTTTGTTTTTTCTTTCTTTCTGATGTGAGGTCTCATTCTGCAGCCCAGATTGGCCTTAACATAAAGCTCCTTGGTCCTCAACTTTCTTGAGTACTGGGGTTGTAGGATGTATGGCCAGACTTGATCTATTCTCTCTCTCTCTCTCTGTATAGGTGCACACGCATGTAGAGGCCAGAGGTTAACACTGGGTGGGTAATTATCACTTAATATAGCATCACTCTCCACCTCATTTTTAAAGACAGGGTCTCTCACTGAACTTGGAGCTCACTCATTCACTTATTCTAGTGAGTTAGAATGACGTCCTTTCACCCCCTCCCCCTGATACTAGGATAACAGATGCATGCCACACTATGCCCGGGCTTTTCTACATGTATATGTGTATGAGATGCATGTGTGTGTGTGTGTGTGTGTGTAGTGGGTACACATAAGTGGGTGAACATACAGGAGTGCACTTGAGCATGTGTGTTTGTGGGAGCCCAAGGGTGACATCGGGAACCATCCTCCATCACTCTTCCACCTTATTGTTGGGGCTAGTCTGGGTGGCCGATTCCTTTGGGAATTCCCAGGCTCCTCTTTTCATGGCTAAAATTACAGGCAAGCCACCACACCCACTCAGCATTTTCCCCATGGAATCTGGGGATTTAAACTCAGATCCATTTGTTTTTGAGGTAAAGACTGTAGCCACCGAGCCATCTCGCTATGCCTAGTTTTTCACATAAGCGTTGGGTCTTCGTGCTTCACCCCACCACTCGATGCCCCGTCCCCCATTGTCTCCCAAGAATAAGAAAAATGAAGAGAGGAGGAATATTATGGTACCAAAGACTCCTGTGTAGGGAACCAGTGTGGGGACAAGAGAGGAGGGACGTGGGCAGGCCGGGACCCACTGGCCAGTGAGGAAAACAGAGAAGTGGGCAGAGGTGAGATGTAAGGAGAGCTTTCCAGGATCCCGGGGAATGGGGAGAAATGCCCACTCTTGGGTTCAGAAACCTGCACTTAAAAACACACAACAGCCAGACTCAGGTTAATAGGAGGACAGACAAGAGAATGCAGGGAGAAGCAGGGCAAATCAGGAATGTGTGTGTTGAAATGTAATGGAATCCACCATTGTGTGTGCTGAAGAGGAAGAATAGAAAGAGAAAGAAGAGGTCTGAAGAGATGCCTCAGGGGTTAAGACTCTATCTCGCAAGCAGAAGATCCTGAGTTCGGATCTCAAGTCCCATGTAAAAACACCAGGCAGAAACAATGGGGGCCTGCACTTCCAGCCCTGGTGGGAAATCCCAGAGTGAAGTAAGAAAAGGGTAGAAGCAATTCAGGATGATTCCTGAAATCACCCTTGGTCCTCCACAGGGACACAGTGCCCTCTGATACACACACACACACACACACACACACACACACATAAATAAATAAATAAATAAATTTTTTAAAAAAGGGAAGGAAGAAAGGGAGGGAGGCAGGGACTTAGGATCCCCCAGTGAGGGGCTGGGGGCGTGGTTCCATGAGAGAACACCTGCCTAGAATCCCCCAGGGAGAGGCTTGGGCATGGATCAGGGGTAGAGATTGCATCCCTAGAATCAGAAAACACCCCTGGAGCCTCTCTTAATAACTAACAACCTCCTTGGAAGGGCATCAGCTTCCTGTGCCCACAGCCGGCTTGCGGCTGGAGCCAGAGGTTCCTGGATGAAGACTGGCAGTCCAGCCTTCCTGCTTAGCATCTTTACCTTAATTGCTTCCCTCAGCCATATGCACTTGGAGCTCTGTGTAGTCAACAACCCAAAACAACAGGAGGGAGACGAGCGCCTTGCAGGGAACTCGGGGGCACTCGGGAAGGCTGCCAGCCACACTCCAGAAGCCAGCCAGCGCCCAGCCTTCTGCAGAGGCTCCAGGCCAAGCAGAAGCCAGGGAGCTGGTGGGCCAGCCCCACCGGTACCCCCTGGGGCTCCACGTGCTCTAAAACCACTGAATCCAGGAGCTGCCGCCTGTCCAGCATGCTGGGGAACAACCCTGGATGCTGTTGCACACTGTGAGAATTTCTGGGGAGACCTCTCTGGAAGTACCCCCCAGGGAGGCAGGTTTGGTAAGGTGAAGAATTTAGACTCAAATAATCACCTGTTCCAAATTTCACTTAACATCCCCCTTCTTGCAAAAAGATAACCATGTGGCACGTGGTTCATGTTGTAGTCTGGGCTTCAGGCGGCCAGATGTCCCGGCATGCTCTGCCTACAACAGGCAGAAGTAGCTGCTCTGCATGAATGTGGATGCACAACTCTGAAGCACCCTTGGTGCAAGGCCCCTGCATGCCTTTTGTCACCCTCGTAGGCATGGGGGGGGGGAGAAGTTGCTTCTCTAAGTACAATTCTCGTGTTCAAGAAAATCACCACCAAGGGTTGTGGTGCAGTGGGGAGAGCGCTTGCCCAGCATGCCTGAGGTCCTGGGTTCCCCAGGTCCCCAGCACCTCAAGAACCAGGTGCAGTGCCTGGTATTCCAATAGCTGGGATGGTCAAGGAATCAGAAGTCCAAGGTCATCCTCCTCGGATGCTCAGTGAGTTAGAGGCCAGCTTGTGCTATAAGAAAGAGAAAGGGAGAGAGAGAGGGAGGGAGGAAGAGAGGGAGGGAGGGGAGGGGAGGAGAAGGGGGGAGGGGAAGGGAGGGGAGGACACGGGGAGGAGGAGGGGAGGGGGAGGGGAGGGAAGGAAAAATTAATTTGGGATTTTCCACATCACCTAAATTAGTCCCAAATATAAGACTGTAGGAGGGCTGGAGAGATGGCTCAGGCTGGAGAGATAGCTCAAGGGCTAAGATTCTGTCTTTCAAGCAGAGGGTCCTGAATTCGGATCCCAGGTTCCAAAGTTCCATGTAAAAACACCAGGCAGAAATGGCAGCAGCCTGCACTTCCTACCCTGGTGGACAGAGCCTGGGAAATACCCGAGCGAAGCAAAAAGAAGGTAGAAACAATCCAAGAAGATTACTAAAGTCACCCTTGGGCCTCTACAGGGACACACGGACTACACACACAAGGACTTTAGGAAATTTTCAGCTATGGATATAGCCTCTCTCTGTCTCTTCCTTTCTTTTTTTTGCTCTCCTTTCCTTCCTTCCTTCCTTCCTTCCTTCCTTCCTTCCTTCCTTCCTTCCTTCCCTCCTTCCTTCCTTCCTTCCTTCTTTCCTTCCTTCTTTCTTTCCTTCTTTCCTTCCTTCCTTCCTTCCTTCCTCTCTTCCCTTTCCTCCCTCTCCTCCTTCCTTCCTTCCTTCCTTCCTTCCTTCCTTCCTTCCTTCCTTCCTTCTTTCCTTCCTTCCTCCCCTTCCTTTCTCTCGCCTTCCTTCCTTCCTCCCCTTCCTTTCTCTCTCCTTCCTTCCTTCCTTCCTCTCCTTCCTCCTTCCCTCTCTTCTTCCTTCCTTATTTATTTGCTGTTTTTTGCTGACTTTCACAACAAGGTCTCCTGTAGTGCAGGCTACCTTGATATGTAGCCAAGAATGACGCTGGACTCTCGTCCTCCTGCCTCTTACCTTCCTAGTGCTGGGGTGACAGGTGTGCCCCACGATGTCTGGGTTATGGGGGATTCTGGAAATGGAACCCAGGGCTTCCTGCCTATTAGGGAAGTAGTCTATTCACTGAATCCCAGTCCCAGTTCAGACTTTTCTTTTCTTTTTTTTTGAAATAGGTTGGTTCAAACTCAGAGTCCTGCTGCCTTCACCCCCTACCACAGGGAGTCCAGGCCTGTGCCACTAAGCCTGACTCTACCACCACCTTCTGTCTCAAAAGCTGTTTCTTACCAGAGGTTGACCCTAAAGCCCTCAGCCTAGGTCAGGCCAACAAAACCCCCTCCATCCTAAGGCTCAGGGAATTTTGCCGGCAGGGGCTGGGGGGTAAGATCATAAGAGCCTGAAGGTGAGGAGGTTCAGGTCAGGTCAGACACAACACGGCAACTGCATCCAGGATCCCACTGCAGTGAGACCTATTCTCACCAGACCTGCCCAATGGCTGACATGTCAATATTCCCCCATGGACCAGTGAGGAACTCAGGAGTGATAACCGTAGGGACAAAGGCTAGACAAGATGAAGCATCCCTGTCTGTGATCTACCCAAGGAAAGGCCACTTGAACTGTCACAGAGGCCTGAGCCCCTACTAGAGCACATCACCCAAAGGGAACTCAGCAGCCCACACAAATAGATCAGCACAAGGGTGGCAGGGGAAAGGATGGATTAATGGAGGGAGGGAGGGAGAGACAAGAGGAGGGAAGGAGGGGAGAGGGAGGAAGGGGACGGGACAGCTATTCATTATGTTTATATAAAACAAGAATTCTTAATTTAAAAAAATTTAAATGAAAAAATAGAATAATAAAAAACCTGTGAATTGTATATACTTTCACCCAGCCATCATTTTCCATTTTCACCTGTGTTCGTGTGGGGGTGTGTACATGAGTATGTATGCTCGTATGTGTGTACATGTGTGTGCACGTGCACATGCAGGAGGCTGCAGAGCTGCACCAAGAATCTCTTTTGATATTGTGCTGATGTTTTCTCACAAGGTCCTCAATGGGCCCAGCAGATGAGGGCCTCCCCCTAAGCCCCCTAGTTTAGGCAGTTGTTGGGATTCAAATCTGGGACCTCTTGGTCACTAGTCTGAGCTACAGCCTTGGCACCGCTACCTTCTTATTCTGTTGAGCTGGAGTCTCTAGTGAACCCAAAACTTGGATAGGGCTGGTCTGACTAGGCAGCTTGCTCTGGGAATTTCAAGGCCCTGACTTCTGGGACTGGAATTACAGGTGAACCCACATACCCACCCAGCATTTTACATGGGGTCCAGGAATTCGAATTCTGGTCCTTTTGCTTGTACAGCAAGCATACTTTAATCACAGAGTCATTCCGCAGCCCCTCCAGCCTCGGTCTTTACAGTTATTGGCATCCATCCTTTTTGTGAACAGAGAGTCTTTGCTGTATTACTCTTCCATAGATTCCAGAAGAACTAGTTTAATGGTTAATTTAACGACTATTGATCGGCTAGCAGGCTAAGACCATCTTTCTGATTGCAAGTGACTTAATGTTCTAGGAATGGGTAAAAAATAAAAAAGTCACTTAAATAGGAACAGGTGTACTAGCTCAGCAGAAACCAGCAAGGTCTTAGATGTGGAGTGGCCAAGGCAGACCCCACAGGGAAGTGATCTTTGTCTGATGTCCTAGGTCTCTCACCTGCCTGTCCACAGAAGTGGGGTTCTTAGAGGAACTCAGTGCTTACCACATGGGTTAGTCTCCATAGCCACGTTTCTCCCCCTCCCCATCTCTGCCTTCTAAATGAAGCAATTACAGGCAGACTGCCAGTGGGCTGAACTTGGGCTCTCTGATTTGCTTGGCATGCAGCAGTTTTTATTTTCATTTATTTTATTTAGATAAGGTCAGATTATGCAGCCCGGGCAGAACCAAAACTCACAATCTTCCTACCCGGGTCTCCCCAATCCTGGGATGACCAAGTGTGCACCATCATGCTCAGACACCAAGAGTTTAACGAACAGCACCCCAATGGGGCTGAGGTGTAGGACAGTGTGCAGGGCTGCCTAGTATGTGGGAGTCCCTGGGTTTGATGCTCTGTACTGAGAAAGAAAGAAAGAAAGAAAGAAAAGAAAGAAAGAAAGAAAGAAAGAAGAAATACAAGAAAGAAGAAGAAGCTAAGAACGAGAATCAATAACTACAGCAAATAGATAGAATAGCAATCCCATAACGACATAACTACAGAAACTCGGCAATCAGAGTTCCGCTCAATACATCTCTCGCGCTCACGCTCCCGACATCTCTCTTCTCTTCTTCATCCCTCCTCCCTCCCGCTCCTTTTTAGTATTTCTTTATATTCCCGTATTGCTTCTCCTCTCGCTCCCTCTCTCTACCTCCCTCCTCCCTCCGCCCTCCCTCCCCCCTCTCATCCCTCCTCCCTCTCCTTTCTTTCGTTCCTTTTCTCCCTTCCCTGCCTCTTCCCCCTCCCTCCCTCCCTCTCTCTCTCCCTCCCTCCTCCCTCCCCCCTCCATCTCCCTACCTCCCTCCTCCCTCCTCCCGCCTCCCTCCGCCCCCTCATCCTCCCTCCCTTCCCCACTTTTCTTTCTTCCTTCTTTCTCCCTTCCTGTCCTTCCTCTCTCTCTCCCTCCCCCCGCCCTCTCCTCTCCTCCCTCCCTCTCTCCCTCTCTCTATCTCCCTCCCTCCCTCTCCTCCCTCCCTCCTCTCCCTCCCTCCCTCCCTCACTCCTCCCTCCCTCCCTCCCCCCTCCCTTTCCTCGCCCTCTCTTGTTTTCTTTTCTTTCTTTCTTTCTTCCTTCTTTCTTCCTTCCTTCCCGTCTCTCTCTTCCTCCCTCCCTCCTTCCCCTCCCTCCTTCCTTCCCTTCCTTCCCTTCTCCTTCCTTCCTTCTTCCTTCCTTCCTTTCTTCTCCCTTTCTTCCTTTCTTCTTCCTTTCTTCCTTCCTCCTTCCTTCCCCCTTTCCTTCCTCCCTCCTCTCCCTCCTCCTCCTTCCCCTCCTTCCTCCCTCTCTCCTCTCTCCCCTTCCCCTCCCCCCTTCCCTCTCCCCCTCTCCCTCTCTTCTGCTCCCCTTCCTTCTCCCTTCTCTCCTCCCTTCTCCCTTCCTTTCTGCCCCCCTTCCCCCGTCATCTCCTTCCTTTCCTTTCTCTCTTCCTTCCCGGAACTCACAAAACTTCCCTTTTTTTTAAAATGTATGTATCACAAAAGTCACCATCTCTAGGCTAATCGGCGCCCTTCATAACTGTGGTCCACAGGTTGCTGAGAGCCAGCGGAGACCCATCGCGCCCGCTAGCTCCGCCCAGTGACAACCTCCACCCCCATGGAGACACGCCACGCCCCTCACCTTCCTCTCCCATCCGAGACTCACTAAAGGAGACGCTCCAGGAAATCGCTTTGATTCAATCACACTTACAATCACACTGATTGTGAGAAACGAGCTAAACTAGGGTTTACCCTGGGGTCTTCAGAGAACCATGTGGCCTGGCAAAGCCCCAAACTGTAGCATGTTCCTGCAGGGGTTCCCCCTCCCCCCCTTTGCCTCCTACACACACCCCCGGAGTGAAACAGGGCAGGATCTTTTGGTGGCTGCCGCGCAGGGCCGAGCGCCTCGCTGCAGAGCCGAGGCCAACGGCGAGCAGACAGTGCCACCACATGGCGCTGGGCTCCAAAGGGCGCTCGCACCCGCTCCGCGGTCCCCACGCACCACAGTTCCCAGCGATGGAGTCCAGCCGGCGGCTATGCCCCCTGAAGGCCGAGCCCCGCGAGCATTTATAGTGATTGTACCCTCCACCCAGCACAACCTGGGGCCAGACACGGTCACTCCTGGCCTCCCCCACGGCAGCCATGACCCTGGTCCACCTTTTGCGCACAAGAAACAAGGGGCAGCTTCCACTGTGCATAGTCTAACCCTGAACCTAACAGCTGAGATGGATGACGGGGTAGAGCCAAGGGTCTCCCACAATCGGGTTCTCTTAAAAACCGAAATTGGGGGCTGGTGAAATGGCAGAGTGGATCAAGTGTCTGCTGGCAAATCTAGGGACCCCAGCTGGAGCTCAGAAAGCCCACAGGGTGGAAAGCAAGAACTGACTTCTGCAAGAACTGACTTCTGCAAGAACTGACTTCGGCAAGTTGCCCTCTGACCTCCACCCATCCTCTGTGACATGCATATACTCAATCTTTTCTCTCTCTCCCTCTCCCCCCCCCTTTGTGCCTCCCTCTCTTTCTCTCTCTCAAATAAATAAAAATAAACTGAAAGCTGACGCGTGGTGCACCCAAAAGAAGCTGGCTAGGGGTGCTGTGTGGGCTAAAGTAAAGCAGGAAAATCTGGGTGTGGTGGTGTAAAGTCTGGATGCCTGCACCAGGGGACTGAGATACAGGGGGGCAAGTTTCTTGGCTACAAAGCAAGACCCTGTCTCAGAAGCAAAATGAGACTAGAGAGTCTCATTCAGGGGCTTGAGAGATGGCTCAGAGGTTAAGATCCTGCCTCACAAGCAGAAAGGCCCGAGTTTGGATCCCAGGTCCCCCCTAAAAATGCCAGGTGGAAATGGCAGCAGCCTGCACTTCCAGTCCTGGAAGGTTGAGCCTGGGAAACACAAGAGGAAAGTAATCAGGAGGTAGAACAATCCGGGATGATTCCCAAAGTCACCCTTGATTCTCCACAGGGACACACAGTGCCCTCTGACAGACAGACAGACACACACACACAGAACATAAATTTTAAAAATAAAATATTGAAAAGTCACATTCGAAGAAGTGCTACACAGACATCTCAGTGCTGTCTTTATAGTGTGCTAGTTGCATATACAGGTATCAGCTTAACGACTGAAGACTGAGCTCTGGGCACATCTATGAAGCACTGATAGTTAAGGCAAGTCCTGAGCAAACCTGCAGGAGATTGACTGATGTGGGGGAAACCCAGCCCACAGTGACTGGGACCATCCTCTGGGCAGGTGGGTAAGATGGAGGGAGCTGGTTCGGTAAGTTGGCATTTTTCGGCACACTTTGGACAGACTGGCTGCCTGGCATGTGAAGTTTGCCCTTGTCCCCTGTGGCTAGTTCTCTTGGCTCCTGGTACTGGTATGATCTCCCCTGCCAAGTTGGACTATGAAGTGTAACTGAGAATCATAAGATTAAAGGGCTCTTATTCCCCTGAGCTGTTTGGTCATGAATTTATCAGCGGCATGCAGGCAACTGCGACACACAGTGTCCCCAAGAGCAGTGGTCCTCAGCTGATCCTGGTGGCTAAGTACACCAGTTGGTCTCAACTGTGAACTTAACACCTGGGAGATGAGCCTCTAGGCACACCTAGGAGGAATTAACTAGTTAACTTAGGGCTCTGAGCGAGCCTGTAGGAGACTGTCTTGATTGCATCATTGATAGGGGAGGATCCATCCTATAGTCGGCAGGACCACAACTAGAGAGCCAGATCAAGATGGAGAGAGCGGATTAACATCTTTGGCCAAGCCGTCAGGGATCCATCCTTGCCCTTGGCTCCTTCTGGTAACACTTCCCCCAGCCACGGGTTATGATCTGAACCTGGAATCACTTTCAAATATCCTTTGTGGGCTAGGGAGATGGCTCAGAGGCTAAATAAAGTCTTTTACCTCAAAAGCAAAAGGATCTGAGACCAGATCGCCAAATACCATGCAGAAATCCCAGGACAGAAATGTCAGAGGCCTCTGCCTGGCA
This sequence comes from Typhlomys cinereus, assembly GCA_023101885.1. Taxonomy (NCBI): domain Eukaryota; kingdom Metazoa; phylum Chordata; class Mammalia; order Rodentia; family Platacanthomyidae; genus Typhlomys; species Typhlomys cinereus. Next base: position 2,636,637 of record JALPQD010000256.1, on the reverse strand, counting down.
ACAAAAGGTCTCGAGTTCAGATCCCAGATCCCACGTAAAAATGCCAGGAGGAAATGGTGGCGGTCTGCACTTCAGGCTGGAAGACAGAATCTGGGAAACCCCAGAGGAAAACAATAAGGAGGTAGAGCAATCCAGGATTGCTATAATCCAGGATTACACACCACACACACACACACACACACACACACACACACACACACACAATCCTTTATCTTTCTGAATGATTTGGATCAGATTTTTGTGACATCAACAAAACTGTGAAACAAAGACACTAGGTTTTGTACGTGTGTATGTGTGTGAATATGTGCACTACTCTAAAATCTACACACATAAGCACCATGAGACATAGGCGTCGCCATTGTGAGGACCTCCGGCACACACACCCATATAGCTCTGTGCCCTGACTCCCCTGACACCCTGCTTGTGTTTCTATGATTCTTGTCCTTGCCCGAACGTTGCCTAAGTGGGAGCGCGTGGTGCACAAGCCTCGTGGGACTGGTTCTTTCCACCTGACAGAAACCTCCAGGGATTCATCCAGGTTGTGTATGAAAACTCTGTTCCTTCTTATTGCTAAACAATATTCTGCCTTGGGAGACTTGGAGTCCACAGTGACTGACAGTTTATTTGATTTGTCTGGTTGGTCTAGTCAACATCTCATTCTGTAGCCCAGGCTGGCCACCAACTCACAGTGAAGCTTAGGCTAGACTGAGATACAGCATGTAGCCCAGGCACCTGGAAATCCCTCTGTACTCCAGGCTGAAGTTGGGCTAGTGTCCTCCCGTCTCCCCAGTGGGGTGTGCTAGTTCAATATGTACATGTCAACTGGACGATTACTCTGTGTGTGTGTGTGTGTGTGTGTGTGTGTGTGTGTGTGTGTGTACCTATATGTGAGGGCATGTATACAAGTGGGCACTTGAGTGTGTGTCCCTATGAAGGCCCAAGGGTGACATTAGGAATCATCCTGGATTGCTCTACCTCCCTATCCCTTTGCTCTGGGGTTGCCCAGACTCTGTCTTCTACAACTGGAATTGTAGCCTGCTGCCATATCCACCCGGCATTTTTATGTGGGATCTGGGGATCTGAACTCAGGTCTTTTTGCTTGGGAGGCAAAGACTTTAGCCCCTGAGTTCTCTTCCTAGCTCTCAACTTGACAATTGAAGACTGAGTAGTTGAGGTAAGATTTGAGGAAGCCTGCAGGAGATTGTCTGATTGATGTGGGAAAACCCAGCCTGTGGTGGGTGGGACTAAAAACTGTTACCAAGAGTCATAAAAAAGAATCAAACCCCTTTGTTTGGATGTAAACTTATCAGCAACAAGTAGATAAACCGCAACAGTAGGGATTGCAGATGAGGCCAGGAGAGGTCCCACTTGAGGGGATCTGCCTGGCTGGACCCTGTATACACCCCCTTCCTAGCCCCTGACAGAAAGACCAGTTCTTGTCCGTGTTCATAATCTTACAAATCCAGGCGCATGCGTGACATCCTGTCTTTCTTAAGTTATGTAGTCGGGAGCCAGACATGGTGACACACACCTATGACTCCAGCACTTCAGACCCTGAGACAGGGGGATTGCTTCACGCTCAAGAGTAGCCTGAGCTACATAATGAGCACTGACCCACCTCGGCTGCGGAATGAGAGCATGCATCGAAGAAGGAAAAAAAAAAACAGGAGGAGCAGGAAGAACATCAGGAGGAGCAGGAAGAAGAGGAGGAGGGGCGGAGGAGGAGGAGCAGAAGGAAGAAGAGGAGAAACAGGAGGAAGAAGAGGAGGAACAGGAAGAGAAAGAGGAGGAGGAGGAGCAAGAGAAGGACCAGAAGGAGGAAGAGGAGGAAGAGCAGGAGGTGGAGAAGAGAAACAGAGAAAGAACCTAAATGAAGGGATGCATGGTCTTTTCACTTTTAATTATCACAGAATCTAAAGGACAAAAATTCAAGTTCAAGGACAGGCCAGCGATGTGGCTCAGCGGGGCCAAAAAACTTATCTTGCAAGCCTGTAGACCTGCGTTCCATCTCCAATCCTCTAGATGGAAGGACAGAACCAACTCCTGAAGGTTGTTCCTGTCTGTCAGTCTGTCTCCTTTCTCTCTCTCTCTTTCTCTCTCTCTCTCTCATTTAAAAGCAAGGTGGGGATCAGGGATGCAGGGTGCTTCTGCAGTAAGCTCCAGGTTGTACATCCCCAGTTCTACCCGTGAAAAGGATAAACTGAATTTCGCAGCCAGCAGCCCATGCCTGTAAATCTGGGCACTTGGAAAGCCGAAGATCAGGAGTACAACCTCAAGAAACTCCCCTTTAAACACCTCTGTATTGATTAAATGTGTCTTTATTTATTATGTTTATTAATGAAATTAATTTCACATGTGTACATAATGAGTACCAAAAGTTTGGTCATGAGTGTGGAAACTTCCGGGAAACTGATCCTTTCTTATTTTCCTAAAAGGAAACACTCTTCCCCCAAATGTATTAAAAGCTCCGGAAGCCTCCATTAATATTTCTCTTTAAAGTTATTTATGTGCAGGATGTAACTTACATTTTTCCATTTCGTATTCTTTCTCCCTGGGCTAAAACGCTGCCCCTTCGCATCTTGTGTCATCTCGTCCCCATTTGACAGTGTGGCTGTTATGAGGTATGGCCTCTGTAGGATTAGGTTGTGCCTCATATTAAATTGTCTTCCTACTAGATTTGCAAGAAAGGGCTGATGTGATAGCTCAGCAGGTAAAGGCACCTTCACAAAAACCTGGAGATACGACTTTGATCCTTGAAACCCACGTGGTGAAGAAGAAAAATGACTTCTGAAAGTTGTTCTCTGACCCCCACTCCTGTGTCATGGAGTACATGTGCATCCAACCCCCTTCTCTGCCTCCCTCTTTTCTTCCTTCCCTCCATCTCTCTTTCTCTCAAAAAAATAAAATAGAAACAGGCAGCCCCGGAGTTTGGGTGGACGCTTGGCTGGCCATTTGACTCGATGTCATGTTAGTTTTCAGCCACTAGGTGGCAGGAGCAAAACAGGTTCCTCTTGGATCCCCTGCTAACCCACCAGGATGAGTTGCCTAGTAAAAACTTTAGCAAAAGAAACTGGGGGCTAGCACCCTAGAGGGATGAGTGCTTCAGCTTTTCAGATATATCCAGAGGGTATCCCCTCAAAAACTTTTTAAATTTTTTTTATTATTTATTCAATTGTTCGTGTATGCGTGTGCTCGCGCGCGTGCGTGCATGTGTGTGTGTGTGTGTGTGTGTGTGTAGAACCACGGACGAATTCAGGAACCACCATGGACCACCTCCACCTCCTCCTTGTTTACTCTGCCCCGGGATTCACAGACTCCGCCCTACCAGGACCAGAAACACAGGCGGCCCCACTTCCGCCCAGCATCTATATGTGGGGTCTAGGATCCGAACTCAGGACCCTCCGCCTGCAAGGCAGAGGCTTAACCCCTGACCCACCTCTCCAGCTCCCATTTCTGGATTATTGTTTCAATTTGTGATTTTATTTGGTTATTGTTTTTTAAGACAGGGTCTTAAGGAACTCAGGCTGACCTCAAATTCACTACATAGCCAAGGATAACCTTGAACTTCTGATCCTCCCGCCTCCTGCTCTCAGTGCTGGAATGACAAGCGCTCCACCCAGTCCCCCTCTTTGCCCCACCCCCCAGCCCAGGCTGCCAGGACAATGTCTCACGTACTATGTGATCGCACCCTGGGCACATGGGAGACTGGCAGACTGAACAGAGGCCCTGCCCCAGCTGAACTGGATGAGATTCAAAGTTCAGAAGCAAATCAGCATGGGTGCTCTGACCTGGTCTGCATGGTCGGGGTCTGGTTAGCAGGAAAGCGGCTAATTCCCTGCCTTAGGTGAGGTCTCCCCCACTACCCATAGAAGACAAGGCTCAAGTGTGATGGGGGACTCTGAGCATGGCTTCTGTTACCAGCCCCCTGCTGCCACCTCATTCAAAGTATATTGACTGGTGTCTTAGAGTCACAATGACACCCTATCCTCTGGTACCAATGTGACTCAGTTTCCCATTCTGCTGGCGTGTGTGTATATGTGTGAGAGTGTATATATTTATGTGTATGAATGTGTTTGTATATGTGTGTATGTGTATTTGCATACATATATTTGTGTGCATATTTATATTGTGCTGTGTATATGTGTGTATGTATGTGCTGTGTATTTATGTGTATATATATGTATGTGTATTTGTGTGTATGTGCATTGAATGTATGTGTCTGTGTGTATGTGTATAAATGTGTATATTTATATTGTGTATTATATATGTTTGTATATGTGTGTTGTGTATGTATGTGTATATGTGTATTGCATGTATGAACCTGTGTGTTTCGGAATGAATTTGTGTTTATGTATGTGTGTGTAATGTGCCCCTGTGCATGTGTGCCTTTGTGTGCATGTATATGCATGTGTGTACATGCCTGTATGTATATCTACATTTTTGTGTGGATGTGTGGATGTGCATATGTGTGGATTTATACGGATGCACCTGTGTGTGTATGCATATATTTGTGTATTCATGTGTGTATATATGTGTATATTTACATATATGTGTGTATATGTGTATGTGCATACTATATGTGTTTGTGTGTATTTGTATGTGTCTATATGTGCATATGTGTATTTATGTCAATGCACAGTGCACATTCAAATGTTTATTTGTGTGGCATGTGTGTATATATGTGCATGATATGTATGTGTGCTTATGTGTGTGTTCATTTGAGTGTGTGAGCGTGTGTGTACTTATGTATGTGTTCCTGTGAGTGTGTGACTGCACATTCACATGTGTATATTTACGTGTATTCATGTGAGTGTGTGTGTGCAGATGTACGTTCACATGTGTGTGTCTGCGGAGGCCAGAGGTCCCCATCAGATGCCTTCCCCCATCATTCCCACCTTGTCTTTTGAGGCGGGGTCTCTTTGAACCTGGTGTTCGCTGATTGGCTAGCCTGGCTGGCCATGGGGTCCCAGGGACCCTCCTGTCTCTACCTCCCCAGCCTTGGGATGATAAGTGTGTTCCCTTTTTTTTTTTTCTTATGGGTTCTGGGGACCCAACTCCGGTCCACATTCTCACGCTTTCCTGGCTGACCCATCTCCTGCCCTTTTCAGAGGACTTTTGTGGTTGTATTTTGGTTTAGGACTTTTTGTTTTCGAGCCAGGGTCTCCTGTGGCCCAGCCTGGCCTCAAGGTCTCCATGTAGACAAGTATGACCTGATCCTCCTGCCTCCACCTGCTGAGTGCTGGGACGACAGGTGTGAACCACCACGTGTGCCTAGTGTATGTGGTGCCAAGGAGGGAACCCAGGACCTTGGCTTCTTCTTTGAGATAGGGTCTTACTGCGTAGCCCAGGATAGCCTCAAACCCATGACCCAAGTGCTGGACTCACAAACAGGTGCAGCTGTGTCCTACTAACAAACATTCTGGAGAGATGGTCTTTGTTCTTACACCTTTTCCAACTTCTTGTCTTCAGGAAAAAAAAAAAAAAAACAACCCTCTACATCAAATTTTATCACACTCTTCACAGACGTAGGACCCGGGAGTAGACTCGTGACTCACCTTAAATGTACCCTCTTTGGAACTCTCCAGCCTGGCTTGTCGAAGCGTCTCCTGTTAGGAATGGAGACTTGCTGGCTCCAATCACATTTGTCTCTCCCAGCAGTTTCCCAGCTAATTTCTCCCACCGTCACCTCTCCACGCACCTCCTCCAGCTAACTGTGATCTTGACCTGATTATGTACCGCGCATCACTTTCTGGTTTTTTCGAATCCTCAAGCCTGGCTGGTGGAATTTCTAAAAATATCGGTTAAACCACCAACTCATTTTTAATCCTGGCTTGTGCCGCTATTGACAGATGGGAAGTCTGTCTTTAAACCTTTGTCCTGCCCTGATTAAGCAATTATAATCTTTTCCCCACCGTTCCACGGCTTGACGGTGTCACGGAGTCTGGATGGACTGGGAAGGCGGACGCTTGCTTGAGAGGCACCGAGATTAGCTCAGGCATGGAGTGACCTGGAGGTGACTTCGGGTTCCTTTTCCTACCCCTCTTCTCTTTGAAAAGTGTGTGTGTGTGTGTGTGTGTGTGTGTGTGTGTGTGTGTGTAAAAGTCTTGGGGCTGGGACAATGGCTCATTCAGTAAAGTGTTTTCCTTGAAAGTATGAGGATCTGAGTTAAATTTCTCAGAACCCACTTATTTAAAACAAACAAACAAACAAACAAACAAACAAACAAACAAACAAACAAACAAACACTGGGGAGGCAGAGACAAGAAGATCCCAATCAGTGACCTATGGGTTTAGTGAGATGTCCTGTCTCAAAAAATAAAGTGGAGGAAGCTGGAAAGATTGTCCAGCTGCTAAAGCGCTTGCCAAGCAAACAAAAGGATCTGAGTTCAAATCCCCAGATCCCAGCAAGATTTCAGGTGAGTGTGGCATCCCAACTGTAATTCCAGCTTCAGAAGGCAGAGCCTGAGAATCCCCAGAGCAAGCTGGCTAGCAGACCAGTCCTATGGATGCTCTGGGTTTGATTAAGTGAAAGAGCAATGAAGGATGAGTCTCAACATCATTCTCAAGCACACACACACACACGCACACATACGCACACAAGTTGTCCAGATTTGGAAGCTATCAAGATGTCCTTTGACAACACGCAGAATGAATCAACAAATATAGGTAGACCCTAGTCACATGGTGGAATATTATCTACTAGTGGAAAGGAACAAACCATCAAGTTCAGCGAGATGGCGCCCCACGGCCCTACTGCTAAATGGAAGAGCTCACACATTGTACGAATCTACCACACTGTGGCTGAAATAAGGCAGGACAGGGAGGCAGTAGAAACAGGAATTTTGAGTAGTAGTCAGAGGGGCTAGTGGGCACAGTAGTGTGGGCACAGTAGTGTGGGCACAGTAGTGTGGGCACAGTAAGTGGGTACCTCGCCCTGTACCACACTGAATTGGCGGCTACGTGATCATGTTCTTGTTGAGGCCAAGACATGGACCACAAGTGACCTTCATGCAAACTACCAATGTAATGCATTGACATTGCGCTGTCCGCAGTCCCCACAGACCCCGGCAAGGCAGGACATGGTGACCGAGTCATCTCGAGGGAAGGGAGGGCTCTTCTGACCACTAAAGCTGTCTGCAAACCCCAAATTATTCCAGAAAATACAATATCATTTTTTTGCTTCATGTAGCCCAGGCTGACCTTGAAGTCACTATTCAGCCAAGGATGACTTTGGATTGTGTGTGTGTGTGTGTGTGTGTGTACATGTGTGTCTCTCTGTGTCTGTGTGAATGTTATATGTCTGTGTGTACTCTTGTGTGTATATCCATCTGTGTGTGTCTGTGGGTGTGTTCACACACGTGTATTCATCTGTGTGTGTTTCGTCTGTGTGTGACTGAGGATGTGCACGTGCTGCTGTGTACATGTTAAGGTCAGAGGACCACCTCATGTGTCTGGCCTCATCTTCTACCTTATCTGAGACAAGGTCTGTTCACACTCTGCATCCCCAGCTAACTGGTCCATGGGAGTTTGGGGGGAATCTCTTATCTCCACCTTCCATTTTACTATAAGGCTCTGGGATTACAGACATGTGCTGATGTCTTGGGGTGTGACACAAGTCTCCACTCTGGCATACAGCACTTCACCCCCTGTGGTGTCTCCCTCGCCCTGACTTTGAACTCCTGATCCTCTTACCCTGGATCCAGGATTTGATCTCAGGTCTTTCTGCTTGCGAAGCAGAAGCTAAACCTGCCATCTCTCTGGGCTGAAGCCGTCTCTTTCTTCCTATGCCATCTAACCCTTCCTTGGCTGGGTTGGGCCACCGTCCAACTCTTATCCATTGGTTTCACAGCGAAGAGGGAAGAATAAAGCCTCAGCCAACCGAATGAGTTGGCCCGCTATCTCCACGGTGCATTTCAGTCCAGCCTACTCGACCTGGAAGCGGGAGTCCTGCTGGGAGTGAACATCAGTCTTCTCCCTACTCTGTTGCCTTATTGAAGGTCTGGATTCAAATCTTTCCTCCGACAAGAGGTTGCGTCCCTGTGTGTGCTGCACAAAGCAGAATCTGACCATCAGTGACTAGACACCTCAGTGCCCTCTGCCTGGCACCCCGCTCCAGTGTCCTTCCAGCCATCACTTACCTTGTCTCCCAAGAACCTCGAACTTGCGTCCACACATGGCACCAGCCTTCCACCCCTGTAGCACACCCTCATCCACTTAATAGCGGCTATTCTACTTCAAAACAGTAGGTTTGGGGCTGGGGAGATGCCTGAAGGGTTAAAACCCTTTCCTCGCAAACAAATAGTCCTGAGTTTGGTTTCCCAGATCCCACATAAAAATGCCAGAGGGTGGGGGTGTGGGCTTGTAATTCTGACCCTGGAAAGTGGAGCCTGGGAAACCCCAGAGCAAAGGAGGTAGAGCAATCCAGAATGATTCCTGGGGTCACCTTTGGGCCTTCACGGGCACACACACTCTAGTGTCCACACACACACACACACACACACACACACACACACACACACGCACACACACACAAGATGCTTCTGTGAAGCCATCTTGGAACACGGACCAGGCTGTGGCGTGGGGATTTAAGGTTCAGAACAGACTGTGCCAAGGGGCAGAAGAGAGACTGGAAGAGAAGGGCTGGTCACCATGGAAACGTATCCGCCATCATAGTCCCGGGAGGTGGTGCCCATTCTCTTCTGGGATGATTCTCAGAAGATGGAAGATTCAGCAGTTCACGAGCAATGAATTCGGGGGGCAGAATTGCTGCCCTCAAGGGCAGAGGGAGGAGGCCAAGGCTTGGAGCAGAGATCCCCTATGAAGCCAGATTAGAAGCAGCTGCGGCTGGGTCACAGTGAGCAGTGCTGACGCAGCACGCATGAGGCCCGGGGTTCGTCCCCAGTACCTCTGCATAAACTCTGTGCATGGGGTGCACATCTGTCATCCAGGATGCAGAAGGGTGGAGAGTTCAAGGTCATCCTCAACAATACAGCAAGTATCAGGCCAGCCTGGGTACATGAGATTCTGTCTTACAACAGAACAGAACAGAAAAGAACAGAAAAAAGAGAGGAGAGGGGAGGGAGATGGAAGAAGGAGAAAGGAGGGGAGGGAAGGAGGAGACAGGAGAGGAAGGGGCGAAAAGGGAAGGAGGAGACAGGAGGGGAGGGGAGAGAGAAGATGGGGGGAGGAGAGGGGAGGAGAAGGTAGAGGAGGGAGGAGAGAGGAAGGGAGGGGAGAGGAGAGGAAAGAAAAGTCACAACTAATAAGCAGAAAAAAAAGGATGTTATGCCTGGTATATAAAAGGTCTGAAAGACTGATATGATGAATGCTTGGTGCTCAGCTAGTTGTAATGTTTGGAAAGTTCGAGACCTACATGGATGTTGCAGTCAGCCTGCATGGTTGCTGATAAATGACCATCAAATGGCTTAAGGGCTTATTCTCTCTTACGGTTCCTGGTTACAGTTCTCAGTCCAGCTCGATGGGAGAGCACGCACCAACACCAGGGCTGAAGGAAGTGGCCACACCATCACCACATAACAGCTGAGAGAGGGACGATCCTTACTTGCCAGACCAGCATGTCTGGCCAAGTGAACAGAAGGATGCCAACTCTCTCAACCAGCTCTCCGTAATTTATTCCAGGGCCTAATCCCACCCACCACGGGCTGGATCTTCCTCAGCAGCTAGACAATCTCCTGCAGCTTTGCTCTGGGCTTAACACAACCATTAATTCTCTACAAATGTGCCCAAAGCTCTAACCTCAACTGTCAAGTTGACACCTGTGTCTAACTATGACACTGGAGGAAGTAGGTTCCTGGGGATAGGTTCTTGGGAGAATCTTAATCTTTTTTCTCTCCCTCTCCCACACTCCATCCCCTCTCCCTTTCCTTCACCTCTCATCTCTCTCCCCTTCCTTCCTCTCCATCTCTCTTCTTCTTTATTCCCTCTCTTCCCTCCTCTTCCTCCTCTCTCTCTCCCTCTCTCTTCCTCCTTTCTCCTTCTTCCTTCCTTTTTCTCTCCATCTTTTCTTTTCTCTTCTTACTTTCTTTTCCTATCTCTCTCTTTCCCTCCCCTCTTTCCTTCTCTATTCCTCCCTCTCTCCTCTCCACTCTCTCTCCCCTTCTCTCTCTCTTTCTCTCTATCTACCATGAAGTGAGCATCCCCCTTCCCTTCTTCCTTTCCGCTTTTCTCTCCAGTACTTTGGACTCAGTTGGCCCAAGATAACCGCTCTGGAGTCCCTGGCAGATAGCCAAGACTGCAATGGCTGCTGAGAGACAGCTCGTGCTGCGGCCTGTAGCTGCTGAGAACCTACTCCCACCAACAGCAGGGGAAAGTTGTTGGAAGGCCCTGGATTTCCCTACAGGGGTTCCACAAGTACCTGTGGTCGCGCCACACTGACGAGAGGGGATTCCCTAGACACTCGGAAGCTGCTGGACACATGCCCAGGAGAGCGGCCAGTTCACCTCAGCGGTCACTTCCCATGTATGCAACCAGTGGGGCAGACCTGGTGCTTGGGGGGCTGTCACTGGCTCCTCCATGCGTAGGGCACTGCTTCCCACAGTAGCACAGACCATGCAGAAGGTTCTGGAACCAGAATAGTCACTCTTTGCCCCACCCTGTTCCTTTCCTAGGAGTGGGTGGACACACCTGCTCCACATGAGGATTTAAACTATCCAAGTGATCTGGGGTGCCCAGAAGTCAACGTTGGGCGTCTTCCTCAACCACATTATTTTTTGAAACACAGTCTCACTGAACCTTGAATTCACCAGTCGACTAGGTTGGTCAGCCACATAATCCTTCCCACCTCCACCTCTGCAGCATTGGAGTCACAAGCACACACCACTGCACCTGACTTGTGCATGGGCATAAGGGATTTGAACTCAGGCCCTCATGCTTGCTCAGCAAGCACTTAACCCAATAAGCCATCTCCGAAGCACCTCTTCTCCATCTTTACAATGTAGTCTGAGTAGGATCCAGCCAGGTGGCTACTCTGGAGGATAGCAGGACTTAAGACAGGAAGGGTTTATTCTCGGTCGCCACAGTTGGAGGGTGCAGTCCATCATGACAGGGAAGGCAGGGCAACAGAATCTGAGGCAGCTGGTCACGTGGGTTCCACAGTCGGGAAGTAGAGATGCATGCTGGTACTCAGCTCACTTCCTCCTTTTTATTCAGTCCAGGACCCCAGCCCATGGGATGGTGCTACCCATATTTATGGTGGGCTTTCCCTCCTCAGTTACACAGAAATGTCCCAAGGTTTGCCTTCTAGGTAATTCTAGAGCTAGGCAAGTTGACAATCAACTGTCACAGATGCTAACTGACCAGATACAGAAAGACTCAGCCAGGAGTTACTGTCGGGTCTGGGGTGCTGACTACTCCAGAATTAGCATGGCCAACTCCTCTGTGTGTGTGTGTGTGTGTGTGTGTGTGTGTGTGTGTGCCCCTGTGTCAAAAGACAAGGTGGAGGACCACTGGGAAAGACACCAAGGGGACCTCAGGTCTCAACATGTTCATGCACACATACACGCACATAGACACATACATATAAAAGTGTATACACACAAACATGTATGACATGAACACAAACACACAGACATATACACACACAAGCACACACACTCAGATGAACTAAATGGGACATGGTGGCACATACCTGTAATCCCAGCCCTTGGGAGGCAGAGGTAGGAGGATCTGAATTCAAGGCCAGGGCCTTGTTTCTTTATTTTTAAAGTGTGTGTGTGTGTGTGTGTGTGTGTGTGTGTGTGTGTGTGTGATATCTGAGGGAACTGTGTTTGCCTGTAGAGGCCCAAGGGTGCCTTCAGAAATCATCCTGGATTGAACTATTAAAGAATCCCCTGCTGAACACGCAACCTTATGTTTGAATAGGTGGCTGCTCTCTTCAGTTCTCTTCAGGTCAGGAAGGTGTACAAGGTCTTTTCATTATCTGTTATTCTGTAGGGAGACTCGGGAACTCTACTGACAGTAGTTTGTGGCGATTTTAAGGCCTCCCTCACTTATTTTCTTTTTCTAATGGATCATTGTCATGTAACAACTTTTGTCCAATGAATAAACACTGAATTTTCATATGCCAAAAAAAAAAAAAGAAAAGAAATCATCTTGGATTACTTCTATGTCCTTTTTGCTTCACTTTGGGATTTCCCAGGCTCAGCTTTCTAGAGCTGGAAAAGTAGGCCACTGCCATTTCTGCCTGGTATTTTCACGTGGGATCCAGGATCTGAACTCAGGTCTTTTTGTTTGGGAGGCAGAGGCTTAACCCCTAAGCCACCTCTCCAGACCCAATGCCTTGTCTCAAACAACAAAGAGAAGACAACATGGCTTCAGGTCGGGGTGAAGCCCTTGGTGGGGGGCTTTTATGGGAGGGATAGGTAAGGGGTAGAAGAGTGACTGAGGGAGATCTGTGAGGGGCTCTCCCTAGCTGACAACAGACTCTTGGTCTATGAGCTATTCGCTCAAGAGAGAGAGCATATGTGAACACATTCACATAACCTCTGTTACAGTTTATTGTATTTGTTATATTTTATTATCTATCAGTGCCCTGGTTAATCTTTTCCTGAGCCTTTTTTTTAAATTTTAATACATCTTTTATTATTACCTGAGCCTTAATTTATGGATAAGTTTAATTATAGATAGATCTGTGTGTCTACATACAGTGCGTGTATCTGTATGTGTGTTTATGTGTCTACATAGATGTCTCTGCATGTATCTCTTTATGTGTCTATCTGTGTCTATGTGTGTCTGTATGTCTGTTTGTCCATGTATGTATCTGTGTGTATGTTTGTGTGTCTGAGTATATGACTCTATGTGTCTCTGTGTCTGTGTAGTTATGTATATGTGTCTGTGTGTTTGAGTGTGTCTGTGTATGTATTGTATGTGTATATTGCATGTATGTCTAGGTGTATGTCTGTATATGTGTCTTATGTCTATGTGTATCTATTGTGTGTATGTCTGTGTATCTACTGTGCATGTGTGTCTGTATGTATTGTGTGTACATATGTCGTGTGTGTGTTGTGTGTGTGTATACGCTCATGTGTGTCTATCGTGTGTGCGCATCAGTACTCTTCTCTCTGCCGTCTTCTGTCCTAGGCAGAAGCATCTTAAGGGAGGAGAGGTTGATTTCGACTCTAGGGCTCTCAGGTGTAAGGACATGGTTCATCACGCAGGAAGGTGTGGTGACCAGCCCTGCTCTGTCTATGGAGACAAAAGCTTGTCCCACATGTGGAGGAGAATCGGAAGCAGCCTTGGGACAGGAAGGGGGAGCTGGTGCAACCTCCAGGCCCTCCCAGTGACCCATTCCCAGCCAGACCCTCCTACCCCCCAAAGCTTCTGTAACTCCTGGAACAGCGCCACCTGCCGGGGACCAAGTGTTCCAATGAACCTGTGAAGGAAATGTTTCCTGATGTTGTATTTATTCTTTAGAGAGTGAGAAAGCCACCGTGCATGTGCGGGTCAGAGGACAATTTCCAGAAGTCAATTCTCTCCTTCCACCATATGGATTTGGATTTCAGGGAGCAAAAGGTCTCTAGGTTTGCACACAGGAGGTTTGAACATTGAGCCATCTGACTTGCCCCTGTTGGGACATTTTCATATCCAAACCATAACAAAATATCCTGTGTGAATATCATGTGTGCGTGTGTCTCTGTGTATACAGGTGTGTGCGTGTGTATATGTGTATACTTCCCAGGGCCCATGAGGCCTTAAACTTTCTTTTTTTGCAGGTGTATGCAGGCACATGTACAAGAGGGCGCTTGTGTGTGTTGTGCCTGTGGAGGCCCAAGAGAGACTTCAGGAATCATTCTGGATTGCTCCGTCTCCTCATTGCTTTACTCTGGGGTTTCCCAGACTCCACCTCCAGGGCCAGAACGTTAGCCCAGCAGCATATCCTCCTACCATTGCTTCTGTGGGATCTGGGATCTGAAGTCCGATCCTTTTGCTTTTGAGTCAAAGTTTTTCACCCCTGAGCCATCTCCCCAGCATGGGCCTCACACTTTCTATCTTTCATTTGGGGTAACTACTGGGGAGGTCTTAGAGTGTATCTCTGTGGATTAGAGAGGGGCCCTGCACGCCATCTGCTCCTTCAGGGGACAACCGAGTGACAGAAGTTAAAATCCAGTGTGAGGCCAATCAACGCTGGTTCAATCCAGTTGTATCTAGTCCTTGCTAATGAGGACAGCCTGCTTTCCCTGCCTGGTGGTTTATGCCACCCATGGGAGCTGAATAACTACCAGTTATGACTGCAGGAAGCAGGTAAGACACCTTAAAGGAGTTTTATGCTTTTCCCCTGGAAGGGGGACCTCAGGCAAATGGAAAGGGATGGGTCTCGGGGAGCAGGATGCTCAATCTCCCCACATGAGGTTGCATCCCGTCTCGCCTGCTCCACTTCCCGTATTTAGGAAGCGGCAATCCCGTTACCACGCTCTGCTCTGAGGCAAAGCGGGCATAATTATTCATTTGCCTGTTTGTGGCAGTTTCTATCGAGCGCTTGTTTCCCTCCTGTCTGGATCAGTTAGCATCCAATGAACACTGAGCTGTTCTGGTGGTTTACGTGCCTTCTGCAAGGTCTGGTACCATCCTCTTTTATCCCCTGCCTGGACTTAACTGGAATGGATTTCAGCTTGGGGTGTGTGTGGGGGGTGATGCTAACAGAGGCTCCCTACGGGCTGATCAGAGGGACCTGGCAGGCGGCGACCATGACAGTGGTCGCGCTAAGATTCCAGTCTGGCCTTGGGACACCTGCCTATCCCCCAGTAAAAGGCTGGGGGCATGGCTTAATGATAGAACACCTGCCTAGAATCCCCTACTAAGGGGCTGAGGAACTCAGGGGTAGAAGACCTGCATTGAATTCCCCAGTGAGGGGCTAGGGGCATGGCTCAGGGTACTGTTCTTTCCCTGCACATTGGAGGCTCTGGGTTCTATATCCAGCACACAAAACATGAATAAAATAAAACTAGACCTGGGCATTAGAGAGAGAAAAGTCGCATGGTCACACAACCCTCGAATTCCAGCACTCAGGAGGATGAGGCAGAATCGCTGCAAGCTCAAGATCAATCAGAAATATGGCGAGACCCTGTTTCAAGACACAAAGCAATGAGAAATGACGAGGACCGGACCATCTTTGAATTCTGCTTCAGTTTAAACTCAATCCATTTGTTTCTTAGGCGATGAGAGTCTGTCTTTGAACACTTGAAACTGATGCTTCTGACTGCTTTTGGTAACTAATGCTGCTGGAGTACAGTAGCCCCGAGAGCCCAAAAGTCCTTGGGGAGCAGAATCAAAGTCTTGTTCAAAGCTGAATGTCCCCAGGAATCGGAACATGTTCCCTGAGTCCAGGGCCCCTCAAACAATTCCAAGGAATCTAACAGTATAACAATCAGGAGAGAGAGAGAGAGAGAAAGAGAGAGAGAGAGAGAGAATTCAGTGATTTGGATATGACTAGATTTGGGTATCCAGCTGGGTAGTGCATGCAGCGCAAGCTGAGACCCAGCGCCCTCTTCTGGTAGGTAAGGCTGGGTGCTCCCCTTTTCAAGTCTGACCCAGAGGCCTGGCAGGCGGGGTCCAGGTTTATGGCCACAATTAGTGTGTGCTGTGACAGCTTAGTGGTTGGCAGAGGAGGACAGGCAATCGAGGGAGCACCTGGCGCTGTGGGCACCATGGCTGGCACAGGCCTGGCAGGGACCGCTGCCCGGGAGGGGTGCACCTGCCTCTCTCTGCCCTCTCCTCCTCAAGGGACCATCCTTATCTCTTCCCCTTCCAGCAGAAACCCTGACAGCCAGATCAACTCGGTTCACATCAGCATGGGGCTTGGTTGTCCAACAAATAGACAAGATAGTTCTTGGGTACACAGAGATAACCCTGAGATAAGCAGACCTCCCCTCCTGCTGCTGCCTCAGGATACCTGCTGATAAGAACCTACTCACTCTTAGAGAAGTGGGCACTTCTGTTTTCCTCAGAGATTCCAGGGCCTCAGGGGCTTGGTGACATATGCCCACAAGTAACCACATCACTTGAAGGGCCAAGACAGGATTGTCTGGAGTTTGAATCCAGCCTGGGCTAACTAGTGAGTTCTAGACCAACCAGGGCTATGGAGTGAAGCCAGGTCTCAAAACAAGCAAAAAAAAAAAAAAAAAAAAAAAAAAAGCACAGGGGGTCTGGGAGATGGGGGAGGTAAAGGGTTTGCCACACAAGCATGAAGACCTGAGTTTGATTTCCTGAAAAAAAAAAAGAAAAAAAGAAAAGAAAAAAGAAAAACATGAAGTATGGCAGTGAGGGTCTATAATCCCAGTGCTGGGGGGGCAGAGACGGGAGGATCCCTGAGGCTCACTGTCCAGCCAGACTGTCCAGCTGCAGTTCAGTGGGCGACCCTGTCTCAAAAAACGATGTAGAGAGATATTTTTGAGGAAGATATCCATTGATAACCTCTGACTACACACACACACACACACACACACACACACACACACACACATACACACAAACATATGCATGTATACATATATGCACACACACCCCCAATAAATATTACAGAGCAGTAGGCTTCCAGGTGACACTGATGGCTGCCCCTCCACCTGAACCTGCTGGAGGACTTGGAGTTTTTCAGTACCCCCACTCTTCTGTTGTCATGGTCCCAGCTGGCACACACCTTCAGGGAACTTCTCCAAACAGCAAAGCAGAAAGACTCCAGGCATTCTTCTCCTGCCTGCACTGGGCTCTGCTTAGGACTGAATTGTTTGTCTGTCTAACATCAGTTCATCCACCTACACATCCATCCATCCACCCACCCACCCACCTACAACTCCATCCATCTATCATCTACCTATCCTATCTATCTATCTATCTATCTATCTATCTATCCATCCATCCATCCATCCATCCATCCATCTATCCATCTACCCACTCACAACTCCATCTATCCATCCATCCATCCACCCATCATCCATCCATCCATCCACCCACCCACCCACTTAATCCAGTCATCCACTCACCCATTCATATATCTGCCCATTTATTCATGCACCCATCTATCCATCCATCCATCCATCCATCCATCCATCCATCCATCCATCCATCCATCTATAAAACTACCCATCCATCTACTCATTGATCTACCTATCCTTATATCTATCTATCTACCCATCCACCCCACCTATTCATTCACCCATACATACATATATCCACTCATTCATCCATCCACCCATGCATCCAGCTATCTATTCATTTATCTACCTATCCGTCCATCATTTATCTGCCCACCTATCCACATATTTGGCTATTATCTATCTATCTATCTATCTATCTCATCTGCTTACTCTGTCCATATTCCTGTGCACCTATACATGCATTTATCCATTATGTGACCATCATTATCTATCTTCTATCTAATTATCACCGGTTCATTCTCCAGAGAGCTTCTAAGCTATAATCTTGTACTTTTCTCTCTCTCTCTGCAACAGCAACCCAAAAGTATGCCCTGTCATATAAAGCAGGTGCCACTCAGACCTTTAAAGACTGGCTAGGTCCCCAATACTTCTGTTGGATCATAGAGAACTAGAAACACCTCAAAATCACAAGGTCAGGGCCCCCTGTGGGTGTGGCAACTAGAGGTGACTGACGTTGTTTTTCTCCACTGCCTCTGTCAGCTTCAAACCAATTTCAGGAGAGAGAAGAAACAGGGTTGTGATCCCAGCCAAAGGCACAGATTAGAATAATGAACCAAAGCAGCAGCCAGCCAGTGGGAGTCGTTCTGCCACCTTAGATGGAGCCACAGGGGCGCGGGCCTTCAATATTTGATGCAGAAATTGAGGCCTGGCCAGAAACACACATTTGAGTCACTGGGAAATCAGGAGGGTCATTATTTATTCAGAACCCACCCAGGAACCATAACAAAGTAAAAACAAATGGAGGACTTTGCATCCATGTCATTCTGTGAAGTTCCTTCTCTGTCTGAATGCACTGAAGACTAGAAACCCTCAAAGCAGGGTCCTGAGACCCAGATCAGAACTTGACATACCGAACAGTTTGAGCTGATGGTGCAGGTTTGTGGTCCTAGGTGCTTGGGAAACTGAGGCAGAATGATAAGTCCAAAGGAAGCCTGGGAAACTTAGACTCTGCCTCAAAATAAGAGTGAAAACAAGGCTGGGGGCGTGGCTCAGTGGCAGAGCACCTGCCTAGAATCAATCCCCACAGTTTGGGGCTTGGGCGTGACTTGGCAGAAAAGCACACTAGCTAATGCTGAAAAGGAAAACTACAAGCTAGGCTAGAAGTCTTTGCACCTACACGAGTGGTCAGTCATTTCCAATGCACATTCTGTGACTAACTGGGCACCACACTGGAGAACGTCACCTTGTGAAATTAAGACACAGAACAAGAGAAGGTCAGGTCAGCTCTCCATCAATTTGACTCTCCTGTGTTCCCTTGGGAACCTGAACAGGTTTCTTTTCCAGCCCCCGGGGCATTTTCTTGTTTAAAAGAGCGTCAGGAGGAAAATCCACTCCATAGCCTCAGTAGTTTATGTTATAATTACTTTCTGGAATTAGAATCTCAGCTTAGCTGTCTTCGTGTCTATGAAATATGTATGCTTTGGATCACATGTCTAGGGGAAGATGGAATGTGATGCCTGTTGGCAGTTTCCAGTGGGGCTGTGGAGTCTTTCTTGCTGCCAAACCTGGAGCTGGGGCCAGAGCCACACAGTGAGTAAAGGACAAAGGAATCTGGGGGGCATGAAAGAGCAGCAGGCCGGCTGAGTACACAGTAAGTCTGCTCTTAAAGGAAGTAAATGTTAGGGATAGGCGTGGAGCTCTGCGTTGCTTGCTGGCATGCAACGAGGTCTTAGTTGAATTAATAGTGGGAGGGAGAAAGAAAAAAAGATTGGAAATAGGGGAAGAAGGGAGGGAGGCAGAGGGACTGGGGAGGGGAGAGAAAAGGAAAGAAATATAGAATAAGAATGGTAGAGCAGTTACTAGATGGGTATGTGCAAAATCCTGGCTTTCACCTCCAGTACTGGGGTTTTTTAATTTCATGGCGTTCCCCCCCCCACTTCCCAATTTCATGTCCCACTGATGCAATGAACACAATGCCCAGTTAATTTAGGGGAACTGAAATATCCCAACTTACCATTTCAAGTTACAGTCCACTGTGATAGGACACTTAACCCAGGGAATTGGTCACACTGTATCCACAGGAAGAGCTGAGGAAGGGGACATACTTTCTCACTTGACAGTCTGCCAGCTGACTGTCAACCAAACCTCTCTCCTTTACCCACCTGCTCAGGGAATGATCCCACCCACCATGAACTAGGTCTTCCCACATCAGTCGATTTCCTGCAGACTTGCTCAGGGCCTCTCTTGTCCTAGTGATGACATCATGATGTGTGGCTGTCAATCACCTACAGTGCCTAAGCAATCTGAGCAGAGCTGAAGGGCGCTGTCCCTGCCCTCAAGGTCCTTGTGACTTAATTCATAGCAGGAATTGATGCAGAAAAACAGTTAAAAATGTCTCTAGCCAGAAGGGACTGAGAGAGAGAGAGAGAGAGAGAGAGAGATATCAGTTCCCCCTCTCCTCTCAACTTGTGGGATTAGAACAATCCTCACAGCTGTGAGAGAAGAGGGAGGATACATCTGGGAACCATGGTAACCACACTGACCTCCGTTGTAAATAGTTGGGAATGGAAACCTGCCTCCCTGTCGTTGGTGTGTGAATAAAATGCAACATGAAAAACTTTACTAACTCAACAGAGCTCTTCTGGAGCTAGCCCTGTGTAGCTCTCCGTTCCCAAACAGACCCAGTTTCTCCTTTTAGGAATTTTCCCTAACAGAATGAGGTCAGTAGCACAGAGCAGACACACAGCCAATCAAGCACTGAGCCCAGTATGCTGGGACTCTTCAGGATGGTGGGTGGGACCATTAACTGGGTGGGTGGTCTGGGACTGAACAGGATGAAGGGACAGCCCCAGGCTCTCACAGCTGGCTGTAGGCAGGTACTGTCCTACTAAGCCACGCCCCCCAGCCCCTCACTGAGGATTCCAGGTAGATGCTCTACCATTGAACCACACCCCCAACTCCTCATTGGGGGATGCTAGGCATTGATCCCAAGCCTGTCATCACAATATTTTTATTGGAAGGATAAGTCAGGAGCCTTTTCCAGAATGCTCTCTTCCCAAACACTGACCTGTGGACTCATGGGACGGTGTCGTAGACTTATCAGCTCTTTTCATTTAATGAGGATCTTAGAGAGCTTCGCCTACCCGCTCAATGTGGCTCAGTGTGTGGCTCAATGTGGATGTGTGTGTGGGAGGGTGCACACATATGTAGATGTGTGTAGAGGTCAGAAGCCAATTTTGGGTGTTGTTCCTCAGACATCCCACCTGATTTTTCCATTTTTAAGTGTATGTGTGCTTATGTAGATGTGTTTATTATGCGCGGCTGATCTCAGGAATCATCCTTGATCACTCTTCCACTTTATTTTTAAATTTTTAAAATTTATTTACTCTGTGTGTGTGTGTGTGTGTGTGTGTGTGTGTGTGTGTGTGTGTCTCAGAGGGCACTGTGTGTCCCTGTGGAGAACCAAGGGTGACTTCAGGTATCATCCTGGATCACTTTTACCTCCTTCTTGCTAGGCTCTGGGATTTCCCAGGCTCTGCCCACCACAACCAGAAGTGCAATCAAGCCTTTTTTTTTTTAAACATGATACCTGGGATCCGAACTCATCTGCTTGAGAGACAGAACCTTAACCCCTGAGCCATCCTTCCAACCCTCTTCCACTTTATTGAGACAGGAGTGTCTAATCAAGCCCAGAGTGTGCTAATACAGCCATCTAGTCTGGCTGGGCATCTTGCTCTGCGGATTCACGGTGCCTGCCTCCGATTACAGGGGGATCTGAACTTCAGACCTGGTGTTGGCATAGCAATTGTGTCACTTGCTGGGCCTTTTCCCCAGCACCACTTCGCTTCCTCAGACAGGGTCGCTAGCCTGAGCTCATCAAGTAAGCTAGGCTGGATCCTCCCGTCTCCCCCTCCCCAGAGCTGGGGTTTCAAGTCCAGACTACCATGGCTGACTTTTCAAGTGGGTTTTGGGGTTGAAACTCAGATCCTGACTCTGCTACAGGAAGCGCTTTATCTACTAACCCATTCCCGCGCACCAGAGCCTTTTTTTCTTTTTCTTTTTGCATCCATACGAGTAACAGGTATTAATGTCAGGGCCCTCTTGCCTCTGTCTCTGGGACGGCCCTGACCTGCAAGGGTGTGTTTGCTCAGATGACCTGGCTATCGTGCCTTCCCCCGGTCCTGAGGACCCCTGGGACCCCAACCCCCACAGACAGGCCTTGTCTACAGCCCCTCTGACCCCTCCAGGGACCACCAGGCCTCAGGCACCTGCTCTTGGGCCCACCCCAGCCTCCGCTCGCGTCGCGGGCCCGTTAGCTCGTACACAGCTGCATCACGGTGACTCAGCCCCTGACAGCGACGCCGCGAGGCTGTTCTAGAAATATGCTGCGCGTCGGGAGGGGCCCGCGCCGTGGCGTGCTGGGATTGGCCAGAAGGTGAGTGACGCCATCAGAGCGCGCCGACTCTCCAGGGGCGTGATCTCGTGGGCGGGCCGGCGCGCTAGGACTGGGCGCGGCGCGATTGGCTGATGCGGTGTGACGTCATCCCTGCGGGCCGGGAACGCCCTGGAAGGAGCGGCTGTGGGGCTCAGGAGGCTGTGGATAAATGGGGGGGACGGCGGACTGCGTGATGCTGCGGTTCCTGGAGTGCGCGAGGAGTACGGACGCTTGTCGGGTCTCGGCGTCGCCGGAACCACCGCGAGGGGCGTCAGATCTTCCTCCCCCGGGTGTCTCGCCAGAGCCAGGTATGCTGGGGGTCGCGACGGTGTCTGTGATTAGCTGGTCACCCGGGCGCTAGGCTGTGCTCACTGCGACACGCTCGCGGCCCGGGCCGATCGGGGGTCACTGTCAACAGCGGGGTGACGCCAGCCACCCCCAGATCTAGCGTCCTTAGCCAGCGCTGGAGTCAAGAATACGATCGTTGCTTAGAAGACGGGCGTGGTGGTGCGGGCGTGCCAGGCCAGCCTGGGCTACGTAACTCAGAAGAGGAAGAAGAAGAAACAGCTCAGGGGGTTAAAGCCTCCGCTTCCCAAGCAAAAGGAGCCGAGTTCGGATCCCAAGATTCCCCGTAAAACCGCCAGATGGATATGGCAGCAGCCTGTAATTCTAGCCCTCCAGAGCAAAGCAATAAGGAAGTAGAGAAATCCAGGATTTCTGATTCATTCTTGGGCCCCCACAAGTACAGACACTCAAAAAGGAAAAAAAAAAAAAGAGAGAAAACACCGACTGGGAAGTGCGCGGTGCTTTCTAGGAAGCCCACAGGAACCGAAACTGCAGGAGAAGATACTAAGGTGGAGATGGGCAGCCAGTGGATAGCTCTAGGGGAAGTGGATGCTCGAAACTGGGGTCGGAACAGGGTGAAGAGATGTTAGTTAGAGCCAGAGAGTTGCAGCATGGGATAGCTTAGAGAAAACTTCCAGAGGTGGAGGGAACCAGTGAGAACACATGGAAAAGATCTTCCGGGACTTCAGTTCTAGGAGGTGTTAAGACTTTGAGACCTTAGAAGGTTATGAAGGGGACTGAGCTATGGGCCTTCTGTCCAGGCCAGCAGTCTCTCTGGTTGTCTAACATGTTCCCTGTGGGGAGTTAGTTAGCTGCCTGCCTTCTTCCCTGATCAACCTTGGGGGTGATGTCATTAAGGAGTAAGAACAAAGGAGTAGGCCCGAGGGAGTCAGAGAAAGCACAAGGGACGGATCTCCTCCTACAAGGGACAGATCTCCTCCCGGAAGTTTAGTCCACTAATGTTATTTAGCACCTGGTGACATGATTTGGTTGGTGTCAACAAACACTTTCGGGGATGAAATTTTGACCTGAAATCCACTGAAGTTGTTATCTCCCCCTCACCCCACACAGATGAGAGGTGAATATGGGACCTCTCTCCATTCTGCTGTTTTTTTTTTTTTGTTGTTGTTGTTTTTTTAACTGTTCGGAGGCTTGAACCCAGAAACTCATATTTGCAAAGCAAAGTGCTCCATTGCTCAGCAACATCTCTGGCCTTCGTGTGTGCACACTTATGCTCTCTGCAAAGTAATGAATGTGGGGGCCACTGATATTCTCAATATCCTCTCTTAGGAGCCATTTACCTTATTTTTTGAGGCAGGGTCTCTCCTGGAGATCTGGAACTCACTGATTCAACTAGGCTCGCTGGTCAGAGAGCCCCAAGGATCTGTTTGACTGCCTCCCCAGAGCTATTATTACAAGTACTCAGCACCACACCCGGCTGGGGATGGACTCAGGTCCTTAGGTTTGCAAAGCTAGCATGTTACCAACAGAGCTGTCTCCACAGCCCTGATTTTCTTTATTTACTTTTTTGAAGTAGCATCTCCCCAGGTTGCCCAGGCTGGCCTTGGACTCATTTTGTACTTAGATTGTGATCCTCCTGCCTCAGCCTCCAGAGCATGTATGACACAGGGTTCCACCACGAGACCTGGCCTGAGAGTCCCCTTCAGTCTGGGCTGGGATGTGGATTTCATGGAAAGCTAAGGAAGGTCAGGCAAGCTTCCTAAAATAGGAACCCCTAAACCAAACCTAGCTCACCCCTGATGTGGAGGGGGTTCTACAGCCGAGACCTACTATTTATTAAAAAATTCTGCTCTGCTGAAATCAGAAGAATTTGAGTCCTCAGCTTTGTGCAGGACCTCAGAATGACTGGGGTCTTGGGGTGGTCTCATGTGCCCCACAGAGGAACTCACTTTCTCTTTTCTCTCTCAAATCTTCCCTCATAGAGGGGTATATGCACGATTGTACGTGTGTTCATGTGTGTGGATGCATGGATGTGCATGTACATGTGGCAGCCTGAGTTGACACTCTTCTACTTACTCTCTTTGAGTCAGTGTCTCTATTCAAACCCACAGCTACTGATAGGGCTAGTCTGGCAGCCAGCTTGCTCTGGGGAATCTCAGAGTCCATTTTTCACCTTCCATGGGATCTGAGGATCTGAACTCTGGTCCATTTGCTGACTGAAACATGAAGTCACCTCCCCAGTCCAGAGGGCGTCCCTTTGCTCGCACTGACTGCAGGTTCTAAGGCCTGGTGACTCATGCTCTTTACTTCTGGTTCTCTAGGTGACGCTTGGTTGCCGCCTGTGTATTGGGCCGGGTGTCACGATGGAGTTTCCTGATCTGGGGAAGCACTGTTCTGAAAGGAGTTGCAAGCAGTTAGGTAAGTGCCCTCTCCGAGATGGCCGCTAGGGGTTGCTGTTTTAGTGTCTGTGTTGTGGGAGCGTCTGACCATTGCATGGATCACCTGACCATTGTCTGTCTTGATCTTTTTTTGGCTTCTCAGTCCAAGGACATGGGTGCGAGACTCAGGCTTTGTTCAGCAGCCACCTAGGGCCAGGCTCAACGTACATGGATACTGAAGGGGGCTTGTTTGGGGACCCCCTTCAATGTCCGACATGAGCAAAGACCACAGTTTCATGCCCACAAGAAATTTATTGCAGGAGCAAAGTGGATGGAGCAGCGGGGGGCGGGGGAGTGTTGTTTTCTCTCAGCTTCTATACAGGACATACAGGGAGGAGTTAGGGGTGTGAGCTAGGAATGGACACTCTGGTGTCCAGTTATCTGAAGAATGCGTGGGGGAGCCGGAGCCTGCCAGCGCCATCTCCGGTGGAGAGAAGAGCACGTCCATGTCTGGAGGCAGCTTTTTATGAAGTAGGGCTGCTTGTCCATCAGGGAAGGGTCACTACATGATGCAATAGCCCAGCAGATAATAGTGCTCTTGCCTGGGGGAGACAGGAATCTGCTGAAAAGATGACTTGGTGGATCCTTGGATACCATTAATCCCTAACACCAGGGGCGCGAGAGATGGCTCAGTGGTTAAAGCCCTTGGCTCACAAGCAGAGGGACCTGAGTTTGGATCCCCAGATCACACATAAGATGTTGAGTAGATGTGACAGCCTGCCTGTAATTCTAGCCCTGGAAGGCAGAGCCTGGGCATCCCCAGAGCAAGCTAGCTTGCTAGACTAATTGTGCTCTGGATTTAATTAGAGGCCCAGGCTCACAACAATAAGGTGGAAGAATGATGGAGGATGAGTCCTGATATCACCCTTGGGCCTCCAAAGGCACACACACACAAATGCACTCACGTACATGTACCTGCATGTACCTGTACATCCACCTGCATGTAAACTCATGCTTCCCATACGTAAAGGAAAATAAAATCCTTGACACTAGAGTCATTTCCTCCCTCCCTTCCTTTTGTGTATGCGTATGTGTGTGTACATCTGTATATACATCTGTGCGAATCAGAGGTCACTGTGTGCCACGGATGCCCAAGGGTGACTTTGGGATCATCTGGATTGTCCTCCCCTCCTCTGTGCTGACTTTGGGGTCATCTGGATTGTCCTCCCCTCCTCTGTGCTGACTTTGGGGTCATCTGGATTGTCCTCCCCTCCTCTGTGCTGACTTTGGGGTCATCTGGATTGTCCTCCCCTCCTCCGTGCTGACTTTGGGGTCATCTGGATTGTCCTCCCCTCCTCCGTGCTGACTTTGGGGTCATCTGGATTGTCCTCCCCTCCTCCGTGCTGACTTTGGGGTCATCTGGATTGTCCTCCCCTCCTCTGTGCTGACTTTGGGATCATCTGGATTGTCCTCCCCTCCTCTGTGCTGTCCTCTGGCGCATCCCAGGCTCTGTCTTCCCAAATCAGAAGTACAGGCTGCTGCCATCTCCGCCTAGTGTTGTTTTTTTTTTTTGTTTTTTTTTTTTAAGCATTAAAAAAAGATTGATTTTTTATATGTGTATCAGAGGGCACTGTGTGTCCCTGTGGAGGGCAAGGGAGACTTCGGGAATCGTCCTGGATTGCTTCTACCTCCTTGTTTTGCTCTGGGATTTCCCAGGCTCTGCCCACCAGGGCTGGAAGTGCAGGCCGCAGCCATTTCTGCCTATTGTTTCCAGGTGGGACCTGAGATCTGAAGTCAGGACTTGCGAACTAGACAGAGTCTTAACTCCTGAACCATCTCTCCAGCCCCAACGTCATTTTCTTATAATAATACCCTGTGGATACCTCCAGGATACATTTCTCAGAGTGGTGTGGGTAAATGCCTGCTTAGTGCAATCTAGAATTCTTTGCTTCTGATCCTTCAAAGACTTTACTATTTTGTTTATTTTTGTTTTTAGATTTTCTGCCAATAACGTGTGATGCGTGTGAGCAGGACTTTTGTAAAGACCACTTTTCTTATGCGGCCCATCAATGTCCTATGGCATTCAAGAAGGTAACTTAGGTCCAGTCGGCACCCCCCAAAACCACACTGCCTGGTCCAGCACATGGCAACCACTGAACACCAGGAAAATTAAGTGAGGCTTAAAATCCAGGGGCCAGGGGCAGCCAGATCGTTGGATGAGTAGAGGAGCTGGCTGCACAAGCCTGACCTGAGTTCAATCCCCGGGACCCACATGAAGATGGAAGGAGAGAACCAGCTACACAAAGCTGTCCTTGAAGTCCACACATGTGCTATGCCACACACATGCACAACACACATCACACACCAACAACAATAAGAAAAGTCACAATAATAAATTCTGGGGATTGGGAATGCATTCAAAGGCAGTGTGTTTGCCTGGCCACTACCACAACAAGGAAGAAAAGAAAAGAAAAAGTCTCATTTCCTAGCCACACTTATGTGCATATTTTATTTTATTTTATGTGTGTGTGTGTGTGTGTGTGTATCAGAAGCCCAAGGTGTTTTCAGGAATCACCCTGGATTGCACTACTTCCTCTTTGCCTTGTTCTGGACCCTTCCTTCTAGGGGGCTGGCTCCCCGTCAGAACCCCAAATCCCACACGTCTGCTGGCTTCAGCTTCTACCAGGATCCCTTGGGTGCATCTGACCATACCCACTGTGTTTCTGGATGGCTGGGTTACATCCGGGAAGTCTGGCAGTTTATCCTGGTGGCCCATGGACTGTGGTGACGTGGCGTCACATGCCTCGACCACATCTGTCTCCACCCACTGAGGTCACTGGAAAGTGACTCACAGTGTTGACGAAGCGCCGAGGATGAGGTGCTGCTTGTTTGCTGTCTGGCTTCTTGTCTTCACGTTGGGTGTTTTCTCAGTGGGCCTTCCTGTCACCTGAGGAAGCCCCTCCCAGCCTGTGATTATGGCCTCATCCCACCCCGCGTGGCCTGTTCCCTTAGCTGTCCTGACGTGGGGTATTGATCATATTGGGAGTTCTGGCTCCAGAGCCCCTGCAGGCTTGGGCCGGCGTCCCATTGTGTGCAGAGCGAGGCCCCTCCGCCCCTGTGAAGCCAGCCACGCAGACTGGCTGCTGGGATGCTTCCATCTGCTCAGCTGCTCTCTGGGTGTCCTCCCAGCTGCAATGGCCGTGTGCCTATAATCCCACTGGACACCCCCTTAGGGGACTTGCTGCCGTGCTGTATGTGCTTTCCTGTCACCCTACATCCCCACAGGGCCTCACTGCCAGCAGCATGTGCCCTGGAGGTGTTCGGGGGGTGGGGAGGGCCCCTCTTCCAGAGGCCGTCACAGTCTTAGTGTCACCCTGTGTTGGTTATTTAGGACGTGCACGTGCCCGTGTGTCCACTCTGCAACGTCCCCATCCCTGTGAGAAGAGGTGAGATCCCAGACGTCATAGTGGGGGAGCACATGGACAGAGACTGCACCCGTCACCCCGAAAGGAAGAGAGAGAGGGTGAGAGCCATGTCGAGGACAAGGTTCCTTTCTTGGAAACCAGTGTCTGTGCCGCCCCCCCTTTCTCCTGCAGTCCTGCCTGCCTACCATCTTCTCCCTCTCACCCTCCCTTTCTGCCTTCCTTCTCTTTAAAAAACAATTTTTTTTTTTTTTTTTATTCTTTGACTCTTTCATACACGGGTACAGTGAATCCCTGTGTTTTCACCCTTTACTACCCAACACCCCCACCCCCATCCCACGTCACACTTTCTTCCCTCCATCCAGTCTTCCTCTGTTTTTCATCTGGGACGTCTGCACTGGCAAGCGCCTGGGTACTTGCTGTGGTGTGGTGACTTATCAGTGGCTAAAGTGTTGAGAAGAGAAGTTCTCCTCTCCTGTCTGGGAGGCCTGCCTTCCTTTTCGTTTTTGATTTTTTTCCCCCTTTTTTAGGGGTGTGTGTGTGCGTGTGTGTGTGTGTGTGTGTGTGTGCGTGCGTGTGTGTGTGTGTGTGTGTGTGTGTGTGTGTGTGTGTGTGTGTTGAAGAGGGCACTTGCGTGTACATGCCTGTGGAGGCCCAAGAACTTCAGAACTCATCCTGAATTGTTCTACTTCTTTATTACTTTGCTCTCCTGTTTCCCAAGCTCTGCCTTCCAGACCCAAAATAGAGGCCGATGCTATTTTTTAACATGGGATGTGGGATTTAAGCTCAAGTCCTTTTGCTTACAGGCTTAAACCCTGAGCCCTCTGCCCAGCCCCCTTCCTTCTTTTTTGAGAAAGGTCTCACTGACTTGAGGTCCTCCTGCCTCAGCCTCCTGAATGCTGGGGTGACAGACGTGTTCCACCATTGCAGTTCTTTTCCTTTTACGCTGCTCTTCTGCATTAGTTTTCAGGCAAGCTCTTTCTGTCATCATAATGTTCTTCGCAGAGGGCGGGAACTGCAGCTTTGTGTTTTGGGGTCTGACCTGTGGGACCAGGAGCCCTTACTGTCCTGCCAGGCTGCACCCCCATGTGCTGTGGGGCAGTTTGGCACTGGGCCTCTCCTGCAGATGGTGCTGCCTGCTGGTTCAGGTGACCCACCTGCCCATCCAGTCTCCATGGTGAGACGTGCACCAAGCCTTCCTTCAGCCTCTCATTGGAGGATTCCAGGCAGGTGCTCTACCATGGAGCCACGCCCCAGCCCCTTAATGGCGGGTTCCAGGCAGGTGCTCTACCCTGGGCCATGCCCCCAGCCCGTTACTGGGGGATTCTAAGTAGTTGCTCTGTCTCTGAGCTACACCCAGCCCTCTTTCCTTTCCACTTTTTGAGACAGGATCTCTGTTACCCAAGCACCCTTTGGAATCTCTAGCCCAAGCAGACTCTGGACTTGTGGTCCTTCTGCTTCAGCCTCCAAGTAAGCAGGTGCCCTGCTGGGTCCTGTTTCCATGGGGTGGTTCTGGTTTGAATGTGAGCATGCTGGCTGGTCATGCGTCACAATGAAAGTGACTTGTTCCTGTAGGTTTTCACTCACCGGTGCTCGAAAGACAACTGCAGGAAGAAGGAGATGGTGCCTCTGCCTTGCGCACAGTGCCTTGGTAACTTCTGCATCCAGCACAGGCATCCTCTGGACCACAACTGCCCAGCCGGGGGCCACTCAGCCAGCAGAGCAGGGTGAGTCCACGCTCCCATGCCGCAAAGCAGGGTCAGTGTGTCTGCAGGAGGATCTGCCTCAGCTCTGGGACAGATAAACTTTGAGATCTCCCGGGAAGCCAGTTCTGTGGATGTGTCACTCTGACCTCTGCCCCATCCTCACTGGGTGGCCCCATTTGAAGTCTGTGCTCCACCTCCCCTTTTCTGTTAGGACACTGGTCATGTGGTCCACCGGGATGCCTGGTGGCCATAATGACCAATGCTGAACTTGGTCACTTCAGTGAAGACCTTGTCTCCTAAGATCTGGGGGTAGGATCTTAGTGTGTGTATTGGGGGAACAGTTCAAGTGTACATACTGTTCCCTTAAGTAGTTACAATGTGCATCTACACTACACCTGCTGCGGAGTCAAAATGAAAACATCAAGTGTGCACATGCACGTGTGAGCGAGCACATGCATGTGTGAGCGAGCACATGCACGTGTGAGCGAGCACATGCACGTGTGAGCGAGCACATGCACGTGTGAGCGAGCACATGCACGTGTGAGCGAGCAAGCGGAGGTGCAGAGTGCCATAGCACATGCAGAGGTCAGAGGGCAACCTCGTGTCAGTCCTGCCTTCCACCTTGTTTGTGACAAGGTTTTTGCTATTTTTAAATACTTTTTTCTATTTTCAAGTGTACGTTTGTGTGTCTGCACATGCATGCATGTGTGTGTATACCCATGACCATGTATGTGTAAGCCCAAGGTTGATCTCTGGAATCACCCTCAATCATTCTTCTACCTTACTCTTTTTTTGCCTTTGGCAGAGAGAGGAGGGAGGATGGGAAGAGAAGGTGCATTCGTGCATGCTGTGGTACAGGTGGGGTCAGAGGACAGCTTTCAGAAGTCAGTTCTCGCCTTCCACCACGTGGCTTCTGGGGATCTGTGGACAGGATCCTCACCTGCTGAGCTCTCTCACTGGCCCCCGACTTATTCTTTTGAGCCTGGGTCTGTAAATCCGAAGCTTACCAGTGGGCTAGTCTGGCCTGGGGATCCTCATTCTCTGCCTTCTGAGGCTGGAATCACAGGTGGGCCACATGCCCACCTGGCATTTAACATGGGATCTGGATGGATCTCTAACTCAGGCTTTGGCTGCATGGCAAGCTCTTTAACTGTCCAGCCGTCTCTACGGCCTCATTGTTTTTGTTGTTGTTGTTTTCTGTTCTGTGCATCAAGACAGCTGGTCGTGAACTCTGGGGATTCTTCTGTCTTCACCTGTGTCTCTCCACAGAAATGCTGGCATTACCAACGTTTACACTGTGCTTCTGGTTTTTACATGGGTGTGAGGATTTGAACTCAGGTCCTCACAGCAAGGCCTTTACCCAGGAAGCCGTCTCCTCAGTCCCACCAGTTGCTCTACAAGTTCCTCTGATGTTGTCAAGCTGTCCTTACTTGATCGGGCTGGGAGTCCAGCTGACTAAGCACGCAGAACTGGGTGGGTTTCCTGGTGCAGATGAAAGTAGCAAGTAAACACACATCTGGCCTTTCTCTGTAGGGCTTCGGCAACCAGAGCGCCTGAGCCAAAGCCGTCGGGAGCCTTGAACGCCCTGTCTTCTGGTTGGCTGGCCCAGCAACTCAGGTACTTACTCAAATGGCACGTGAGACTAGCTGTATTTACGTTGCATGGCCTACTGTGTGTGGTCCTCACCATGCAGTCATAGTGGGTGTGTGATGTGTGCTTCCATGGGGGAGAGCAATGCAAGAGCCCAACTTGTATGCAGAGTCACGTCAGACCCAGCCACAATGGCTGTTTCTGGAATGTTCGACATGACCTCTGGGGTTCTCTTGCATGAGGGACCCCGTCTGAGTACTTGAGACACATGTGGTCCACCCATCGGTTCTTTCTTTTCCAGGTGGAAGGTGAAGAGATGACTAGGCTTGTCCACGTGGCACAACAGCTCCCCCATGGTGCTTCAGCTACGCCCCTGGCCTCTGGTGTGCTCCTCTTCCTCCTCCTAGCAGTGGTCTGAATCTGAACTTTTTCGTGGACTTGCAGATGTGTGCGGGGGAGACGGCGCAGTGGGTGCTAACTCTGCAAGCACAGGGACCTGACTCCGTCCTCAGAAACCAGGCCTGGTGCTGTCTGACGGGGAGGCAGTGTAGGCTAGAGACCCCTTACACCTGCTGGCCAGCCAGCCTCACCTACTTGGGGAGCTCCAAGTCAGTGAAAGGCCTTGTGTCAATGTCATAGTTAAGCACAGGTGTCAACTTGACTGTTGAAGGTTTGAGCTCTGGGCACAGTTGTAGAGAGTTGATGGTTGAGCTAACCCCAGAGCAAACCTGAAGGAGATTGTCTAGCTGCTGAGGAAGACCCAGCCCATGGTGGGTGGGATTAGGCCCTGGATAAATCACAGAGACTGGTTGAGAGAGTTGGCATCCTTCTGTATACTTGGCTAGACATGCTGGTCTGTCGAGTAAAGATTGTCCCTCTCTCAGCCGTTATGCTGTGATGGTGTGGCCAATTCCCTCGGCCCTGGTGTTAGTACGTGCTCTCCCGTCAAGCTGGACTATGAACTGTAACCTGACTGTCGCAAGAAAGTAAACTCCTTGTTCCCTTAAGCTGTGTGATGGTCATTTATCAGCAGTGGTGCAGGCCGACTGCAGCAGTCAATAAACAAGTGGATTGTTTCCGAGGCACAACACCTGAAGTTGTGATCTGGCCTGCACACATGTGCATGCAGGTAAGACAAATCGCTTGGTAGAATAAATGACAAGAAAGCTTCAGGTACTCCAAGGCAGCTTGCAGTATCGTAACAGCAAAAACCCGACAGCCTCATCGGCTGGGGAGATGGCTCAGGGGCTAAAGCCTTTGTCTTGCAAGCAAAGGAACCAGAGTTCAGATCCCTTGTAAAAATGTCTAATTCTCACCCTGGAAGGTGGAGTCTGGAAAATCCCAGAGAAGCAAAAGGAGGTAGAAGCAATACAGGAAGATTCCCGATGTTACCCTTGTACTTCCACAGGGACAGTGTCGTCTGGTACACATATACACACACACAAGTGTGCACAAGAATAAATAAATAAGAAATACAAAGCCCCACCAGGCTCAAGAACTGGGAATCCCAGGGAGTCTCATGGATGATGACTCTGCCCTGGACTGAGCTCTTCTGGGATCCAGCCTTCTAGAAAATTCTAGAAAATTCTGCCTATAACCCAGTACAGCTGACAGCATTTACATTCGAGACAGCACCCTGACTTCCCGGAATCGGTGTGTCGAAGGTGACATGAGACCAAGCCATCCCCCTAAATCAGCCCTCAAATTCTGACCTAGGAAAGCAGTTCAGTGTGTTCCTGTTAAATACTTGGAACTCACAGCAGTAACCAGCAGGTTCCTGTTCATCCTGGAATCTACCTGTGCTGGATGGGACCATCTGTACCATCCCATCTCATGGCCTGCATCTTGGGCTCCTGTCCCATGTCAGGCTGGCACTGCGGCCTTTACAGTGCTGGGTCATGCCCCAGTTTCTGACTAGGTTGGTGTGTGTGTGTGGGGGGGGTCCAGATTTGCACTGAACAAGCTCCAAGCAACGGCTGCTCTGGGACACACATAGACAAGCTGCCCCAGGGTGGAGCCACTATCCAAAATGCCAGTGGAGGCTTGAGATGTTGCCGCCATAGCAAAGCTGTTAGTGCTTTTATGTTTAGGAAGGACTTGGCTCAGTTGTCAGAAAATGGGTGTATGAATCTGGTTCATAACTGCCATTTTGTAAAATACAGATAACATGCCTGTTTTGTTCTGTTTTTGAAAAACTGTCTAAAGAGATTGCTCCAAAAGCACATTAGGGGGCTAGGCTCAGGGGTTAAGACCTTGTCTTAAAAGCAGAAGGACCTGAGTTCGAATCCCAGATCCCATATAAAAACACCAGTTGAAAATTGCAGGAACCTGGGAAATCCCAGAGCAAAAACAAAAAGGAAGTGGAGCAATCCAGGATGATTCTGTAAGTCGCCCTTGGCACAGGCACTCAGTGCCCTGTGATACACACACATGCAGGCACACAGGGCCCTGTGATACATTAGGAAAGGAGGGAATATAGCTCAGTGGCAGAGCCCCTGCCAGGCATTTGTAAGGCACCAGGTTTCATCTCCAGCACTGAGAAAAAGCAACAGAAATTACACTGGATTTTGGGACAGGTCCAAATAATGTAAGCAACTGTTTAAATGTTGGCATGCTGAAATAATTGATGCGTAACAAAAAATAGCTAATAAACATTAAAGCTAAGTTGACCTGTGTTTGAGTCCTTCAACTGTGGCCTGGCACTCATAAAAGTCCTGACTCAGCTTGCTTACCATTTATTGGTAGGTTTATTTTGTTTGTTTGTTCTTGACAAAGTTTCATGTAGCCCAGGTTGGTCCAGCACTTGCTATATAGCCGAGGAAGATCTTGAACTGATCCTGAGTGCTGGGATGCCGGGCACACCAGCACACCCAGCCAGTCTCACGTCTTCGATGAAGTTGAGTGTCTTCCTCATGATTGCTGGTTAGGAGACTTACGGCCTAGGGAGTCAGCTGGCATGCAAGCAGATAAAGTGTCTGCGGACAAACCTATCTGCCCTGAGTTCAATCCTCAGAAGTCTGTTGGTGTGATGAAATACCGTCATAAAAGCATTTAAGGAAGGGTTTCCTGGGGTTCCCAGTTGGAGGGCGCAGTCCATCCTGGCTAGAAGGCAGAGCAGCCGCAGGGGTAGGCCGCTGGTCACGTGACATCCACAGTAGGAAACAGAGACACATGAGATGCCTGCTGGCATTCAACTCACTTTCTCTCTCCTTTTGATTCAGTCCAGGCTCCCAGCCTTTGGGTTGGTGCTGCCCAGATTCAGGTGGGTCTTCTCATCTGATAACCTGATCTAGAAACTCCTCACAGACACTCAGAGGCTAAATAACCCCTCCCAGGTGTAGCTAGAGGCTGGTCTCTATAATCTCAATTCAAACAAAGAAATTCCCAGAGCTTCCGAAATCCAATGCACAGTCACCACAAAGACACGTTCCCCATGAAGGCTATTAATCTTGTCTTTGCAGAAACAATTTGGGGTATGTGGCTGACCTGAGCTATAATAGGTTAGCAGAAGACTTTCTATGCTAGTTAGACACGGATGTCAATTTGACACTCACAGGGTAAGTTAAAGCCCTGAGCAAGCCTGCAGATTGATTGATTGGTGTGGGAAGAGCCAGCCCATGGTGGGCGGGACCATTCTCAGGGTAGGGGGATAAAATGGAGGGAGCTGGTTTAGTAAGTTGGCATCCTTCAGCACATTTGAACATGTTTTCTAGCATGGGACATATTGCAGTTACTCCACATGGCTGCTGACAACATTCACAAGTAAATGACTTACAGGGGACAAGGGATTTTATTTTGGCTTACGATTGTCCAGTGATAGTTCTTACCCCAGCTTGGCAGGAGAGTTGCACCAACACCAAGAGCTGAGGGAATTCACACCATCTCCACTGGACTCCTAAGAGGAGTGACTGGTGTGTGGGCTGCAGTTTCAGTCCTTTTCACAAGATGTCACCCCAAGGCCTTGGTTGGGATGAGGGGGCAGATCCTCAGAGCCATGAGCTTTCTGAGCTCAGAGAGCCAGGCTAGCTCTGAGCAGCAACTCACCCCTGCAGGGTGTTTTCAGTTCCTTCAGAGATGAGAAGCCTCAGACCACATTTGAGGACTCGTGACAACTAGACAGTTGAAGCTCCAGAAGGGAAACTTGGGCAAGGTCTGGATGGGCAGGTGTCTCGGGAGGGAAAAGCTGGCCTGACCTCATTGCTTGGCTCCAGGTGGACTTTCGTGGGAGTGGCTGACTGCCTTTATTTTGCTGCAACAGTATTAGAATTAACAAGGGTCAGTGAGATGGCTCAGTGGGTAAAGATCCTTGCCGCTGAATCTGATGACCTGAGTTTAAGGCAGGACTTAAAGCAGCTATGCTGGAATGGGTTTCTCAAGGTCTATGAAGGTCTTTGGAATTCCTGACTCCACTCCTCCCACAGATAAGATGACCAACTTCCCTATGAAGTGATTATGGAGGTGAGCCCTCCATATCAAACAACTTGACCTCTAGCCCGTAGGGCCGAAGAGCAACTGGGTTACTCTCCAATGGGAGTTACCAAGGAAAAAAAGCCAATTTCCCTGGGTTTGTCTAGGTGTATAAATATGCCTGGCCCTGGCAGCCATCTTTGGCGCCCTAGCCCCTCGTGGTACTTGTGCCACGAGTTCTTTCTAGCTCCTTGCCTGCTCCTCATGGACTTCATGCCTAAGGTCCATGAGTTCTCTGGCACCCTAGCCCCTCAGGGCACTCCACGTCGGGTGTCCATGAGTTCCAACCTTTCTCTCCTCTAATAAACTACCTTAATCCTCTACACGTGTTCTGGTTTCAATCTTCAACTCCGGAACACAAGAACCCTACTACATTGGAAAGGTCATTTCCTGTCCCTGCAACATTTGGTGACCCAGATGGGACAGCTGAAAGACCATTTTCCTGCATCAAGTTCAATCCACAGAACCCACATGGTGGAAAAAAGAAACGACCCAGTGAGGAACCGGAGGCGTGGCTCAGTGGTACGTCATCTGCCTAGAATCCCCCAGTGAGCAGCTGGGGACATGGTTCAGTGGCACAGCACCTGTCTAGAATCCTCGATGAAGAGCTGAAGGCATGGCTCAGTGGTAGAACACCTGTCACCCAGTGAGGGGCTGGGGGTGTGACTCAGTGGTAGGGCACCTATCTAGAGTCCCTCAGGGAAAGGTTGGGAGCCTGGCTCAGTGGCAGAGCACCTGTTATAGGGATTAGCCATAGAACACTAGTGCAGGTGGGCTAGGATGGACCTTAATTCCAAACATGGACCAAATGGAAAGCCTAAATAGGTACATAAAGGAGACTAAGGGAAAAAAGGTATCCCCTTGTTTACCACAGCCTCAGGAGCACGGGAGCAATTGCAGAGGTTACTGTTTCCATAGCAATCAGGTGCAGATCTTGTGAGGTTGCAGGAACTGTGCAAGAGCCCCACTTGACTACCCATATGGGTGATCCAAGGCGGGAGTTGTGGAATCCTGGACTCTGTGCCTATTGGTCTGGCTGTGGGCTCACGCTTGCTTTGTTCCCATCTGTACCAGCCACAAATGGGCAAGGCTGGCAGACTTTTGTCTCCCCTCTGTCCCAGTCTGTCTGCAGACAGGGCCTTCTGGCTGTCTCTGCAACACACTAGGGTAGCTAAGGAACCTGCAATCCCCACTTAGTTGGGGCTAAGTCCCCCTCCCACATGCTTCTGTTGATTCACTTTGCAGTTCAGGTCTTTTAACTGCACATACATGCAATGCACTTAGCAACCTAGATCCCTACCTGCCTTGGGTTGCATGTACACCCCTCTCTGGACAATGGACCAGCTTTCTCCCCTCTTAGTAACCATCAGATTTAGACAGCTTCAGTTAATTTGTACTCCTGGTGCACCTGGGTATGAAGAATGGAGAAACAATATGGCTAGAACTGCTTTTGAATATGTGATCTATAAGTCTAAATATTCATTTCAGGGAAAATCCCCTATCTACCATCTTATGCCAATGTATAACTGGGTATGCATATGATTATAATCTGATGCACTGTGGGAAGGTACATGTACAGTGGGGGAAATGTCTGGATTGTCTAATCTGCCAGTCAAAATAGATAATCAGGACTGGAGAGATGGCTCAGACTGTGTCACAAGCAGAAGGCCCTGAGTTCAAATCCCAGCTCTCTCGTGAAAACATCAGGCGGAAATGGTAGCAGTCCACACTTCCTGGTGGGTGGAGTCTGGAAAATCCCAGAGCCTAGCAAGGAGGTAGAAGCAATCCAGGATGATTCCTGAAGTTACCCTTGGTCTTCCACAGGAACACACAGTGCTCTTTCATACACACACACACACACAAGATAGATGATAGATAGATAGATAGATAGATAGATAGATAGATAGATAGATAGATAGATTAGATAGAGAATTGCCCAGATGACAACCCTTAGTGACCAGTCCCTTTTTCTTTGAGACCCCAGGCCACAATCTAGGACACTTTTTTTTTTAATTCAATTGTGCGTGCGTGTGTGTGTGTGTGTGTGTGTGTGTGTGTGTGTGTGTAGAACCACGGGCAAATTCAGGAACCACTGTGGACCACCTCCACCTCCTCCTTGTTTACTCTGCCTGGGGATTCACAGGCTCCGCCCTACCAGGACCAGAAACGCAGGCCACCCTGCTTCTACTCGGCAGCGTCTAACTCAGGACCTTTTGCCTGCAAGGCGGAGGTTTAACCCCTGAGCTCTCTCTCCAGCCCCCACAATCTAAGACACTTGAGTCTGTCCATTCACATGGCTGCTGCCCACCCCCACCCTCACCCTGACCTGACTCTCGTTTTGCTTAGAATAAAAGTTTCCTTCACTACTTTAGTAAATCTGTGTGACTTTTATTTCACTGTGGAATAAAATGCCAAGGACCTGGAAACTCTTGGCCCAGACCCCACCCACAGGCAGCATATGCACTGGTTTTCAACTGGTTCTGGGGTCACAGGCATTACCGTGACTTTACATTCTGCAGTGCCCGGGAGGGAAGGACAAAGGAGACACGAGATGTGCTGGAATCCAGCGCAAGCAGCACCTTAACTAGAGTGCCAGAGGGTGAAGGGGCACGTGGGAGGAGGCACGTGGGAGGAGGCATGTGGGAGGAGGCACGTGGGAGGAGGCATGCTCTCCATTACTGTCATCTTAAGATCTGCTGTGGGAAAAGACAGATTCTCAGCAGATGCTAAGGACAAGGTTGCGAGAATCAGGCTCAGGCGGCAGGGAGTCAAGCCCTTGGGAGGCTGGAGAGAGGCTCAGCAGGTAAAGTGCTTGCCCCACAAGTGCCAGGACTGGAGTTTGTATCACGCATAAATGCCAGGTGTGGTGCCTCCCTGAGGTCCTGACTCAAAGGATCGATGGAGTGAGCTGGTCAGCCAGGCTAACCCAACTGGCAAGGTATAGGCTCCTGTCTCAACAGATACAGTGGAGAGAGATTGAGGAAGACACCCAACTTCACCCTCGGGGGCTCTTACATGTAGGTGTACACATGTGTCCATGCAACTAAACACCTATAGGATGCTCTGCATGTGTGCGCGCACCCACATGCACTCCCATGGAACACACACATATGCAAAAAAGGAGGAAAAGAAGGGGCTGGAGAGGTGATGGTATCCTCTGGTCATGCCAGGGCTGCAAGAACTCACTACAGAGGTGTCCACTTCTACAAGATGTGCACAATATTTGGCCTAGCAACATTCCACCATGGATGAGGAAAACCTCAAGAGACAATGCACCTCTCTGAGAGACTACGGAGGGATGATACCAGAAGGGGGGCTTCTTTACTCAGTGATTTACCCACTGGCAAGTCCTCCGTGCCTCCGAAAGCACTCAGGCACTGAGAAAGAAAGATAAGAGAGAGAGAACAAAGAGGAAGAGAAAGAAAGAAAAAGAAATAAAGAAAGGGAAGGAGGGCTAGAGAGATGACTCAGGGAATTAAGACTGTGTCTCGAAAGCAGAAGGTCCCGAGTTCAGATCCCAGGTCCCACATAAAAAATGCCAGGTGATGGAACCAGACCAGCTAAATCTCTCCCCATCCTAAAGCTCAAGGAAACTTGCAGAAGAGGGGGCGGCAAGATTGTAAGAGTCTAAAGATGGGGAGGACCAATGATATGCAAGATACTCCATACAATTTAGGGCTGCATTAGCCATAATCGGACTTTGCATGACCTGCGCAATGACTGACATGTCAACGACCCCCCAAAATCTAGCATGGATCACAGACACTAGGATCCTTAGAGGCAAAGGATTAACAGTCATAATAATGTTCCCATAGTAAAGGGGAGCCCAAGAAAAGGTTCTGGGTAATGCCACTGAGGCCTTACACCTGACTAGAGTGGAGGACTCAGAGGGAAGTTTGGCATTCACACAAAAGGATGCTCCAGGGAATGGGGGGGGGGGAGAAGGTACTGTGAGAAGGGGAGGAAAAGGGTGTGGGGGAGGGAGGGGAGTGAAAGGAAGGGGAAAAGGGGGGAGGGTACAAGGGGGACTGGAGATGGGTAGAGGAAGGGAGGGGACGGGGTATCTATTAAGCTTGTATGACTGGGGAAAAATAAATATATAAAAAAGTTTAATAAGAAAAAAAATACACGTTAAATACAGAAAGAAAGAAAGAAAGAAAGAAAGAAAGAAAGAAAGAAAGAAAGAAAGAAAGAAAGAAAGAAAGAAAGAAAGAAAGAAAGAAAGAAAGAAAGTCAGGTGAAAATGGTGGCGGCCTGCACTTCCAGCTCTGGAAGGCAGAGCCTGGGAAATCCCAGAGAGAAGCAAGAAGGAAGTAGAAGCGATCCAGGATGATTCCCAGTCACCCTTAGTCCTCTACAGGGACACATAGTGCCCCCCCCAGAATAAATAAAATTATTTTAAAAAACTGAATCATACAGCTGTGTTGCAGGAAAAAAAAAAGGGAAGGAAAGAAAAGAGAAAGAAGGAAAGAAAGAGAAAGAGAAAATAGACAATGAGAAAGGCGAAGGAGGAAAAAGAAAGGAGTAGGAAAGGAAGCAGGAGGAGACAGGAGTGAGGGAGGAGGAGAAAGAGAAAAGGTGAAATTGTGACTGTGGAGATTAGCGCCCTCCTAGGACACATAAAGGATGTGTCTGCTTTCCGCTGGGCTATGGGGCTGATTACAAGCGCTGTCACTGATCATAGCTGCTGAGCCGGCGGAGTTCAAGAGAAACAAACCAATCACACTTGGCTTGTGACTACTGATCCATCCGCACTGTCAAAGCAGAGAATTAAAGCCATCTATAATCACGTCAACGCCACAGTGGCTATGCTTGTGGTCTTGTCTAGGGGCTGTGGGAACACTCCTGCCCATCACAGTGTGTAAATAGAAAGTATCTAAAGGGTCCTGGCTGTCTTGACTTTCTAGTGAAGGGACCCACCATACTGATACCATGGTAATCAGATATGGAAAACAGCAAGTGATGAATTTTCCAAGTGTTCTGAAAAGACACGCATGTCAGAAACAGGATATGGACCCAAGTTCCAAGGCTGGGTCATGAGAGAAAGTATTTAGGTGTACAGTAGTTTGGCTATAACCCACTGTCCCCTGGGAGGTAGGCAGGCTCTAGTGTAGCCCAGAGATGTCCACCTTCTGGCTTTCCTGCCTCAGGAGTTTCCCGGACTCTGCTTTCCAGGACCAGAAGGGCAGGCCACTGCTATTTCTGTCCTGTGTTTTTACATGGGATCTGGGATCCAAATTTTCTTTAAGCTGTGCTTTTTTGTTTGTGTGTATATGTAGGTGGGTATAAGTGTGCATGCATGCGTGAGTGTGTGCGTGCATGCGTCAGATAGACAGACAAAGGGAGAGAGACAGACAGATAGAGGGAAGGAGGGAAAGAGACACAGAGAGGGAGAGAGTGCATGTATGCCATGGTGTATATAGATGGAGATCAGAGGACAACTTTTGAAGTCGATTTTCTCCTTCGCCTGGGATTGAACTCAGTTCCAGGTTTGAGAGCTGGTGCCTTACCCACAGAGCTATGTTGCTTCTCCTTCTTTCTGTCTTTCTTGCTATATCTCTTTTTCTTTCAATTTATTTATTTCGTTAATTAATTAATTTATTTTTTTTTTTTTGAGACGTGGCTGGAACTCCACATCTTCCTGCCTCCACCTCCTTAGTTCTCGGATGAGCAGCGCTGGCTCACGGCGAGCTCACCCTCTGCAATCCCCAGTGTTTCATTCCGGGGGGACCCAACTCATCAAGCTGGCGCCGGGACCCGCCCCTAGCACGTGTCCACGCCACCGCCAGTTGCCACGGCAACCGACAGCTACCTCGTGCTGTCGCTCGCTTCTCTTTTTCAGGCACCGGCGGCGCAGAGAAATGACGCCACTCTTAGCGCCAGCCTCAGAGCCCGCCCTCCCGCCGGATTACCACTTTCTATTGGTTGGTGCGTAGATAGATGTAGGGATTATTCAATGGAAAACGTCCTACGTCTGTGGGCCGGAGTAGCGCGTGGCTGAGCGGGGAGCCTGACCGAAGCGGTAGTCAAGACGCTGAGGGTCGTGCGCACGCGGATGCTGCAGGTGCGGGGCCCGGGTTGGGGAGAATCTGAGCCGCGGAGGGTACCCGAGTCCTTGGAGATGTGCGGGCGCCTGCTTCCTATCAGGAGCACGTGCCTCACTTCCATAACTCCTTCATTCACGCATGTACGTCCTCCCCTCATTCAGTCCCATCCATCCATCATCCATCCACTCATCACTTTCAGCACTGCGTTTAGTCATTCATTCATACTCGCACGCATACATTTAACTTTCCTTGGATGTAGTGCCTAGCGGCACACGTCCCCTAATCCCATCGTTTCATTCTGTAAACGGAGGCATCAGAATTACCACTAATTCCATGCTAGCTGG
Organism: Typhlomys cinereus; assembly: GCA_023101885.1. Taxonomy (NCBI): domain Eukaryota; kingdom Metazoa; phylum Chordata; class Mammalia; order Rodentia; family Platacanthomyidae; genus Typhlomys; species Typhlomys cinereus. Next base: position 2,594,834 of record JALPQD010000256.1, on the reverse strand, counting down.
AGCTACGTGCGAGTCTGGGTCTCAAAAACCAACTAAAGCAAACGCCCCAAAACTGGCTGTGCGCCCCTGCCGAGAAGTTGAGGATGAAATAGAGGCCTCCTCTATCTGGTGAGCTATAATTCTAGACTAGATGGATGGGCCACGTGGTCTCCAGTGTCAAGAGTAAAAGCAGCACAGGCGGATGGAGGGTGGAGAAACTCCTTGACGGCTGGCAGAACAAACAGGTGTCAGAAGGGTGCAGAAGGAAGCAAAGAGTCCAGTGAGGAAAAGTGTCAGGAGATGAGGTCCCAGAGAGAGAAACTTCTAAGTTTTCAAGTAGAGATTGTGGAAGTAACCCTGAATAATTTCTCAGACGCCGATTAGGGTGGAAGAATTGTTGAATGATGATGTCTGGATTGGAAGTCCTTCTCTAAGGACCCCAGCCACAAACTTAGTTTGCACTTAGGTTTTATATAAAAGCAGGGCAGGGTGGAACAAAGGCAGAACTTTCCAGAAGCGAATGCAATGGTTAATGATATCAGTTTTGGATGGAACATAGCCTGGCCTATGGCTTTGACTGTTATTGGACAGAAGCTGAGACCAGCGCTGAGGCAGCAGTGCTATACAGATGCAGGCTTTGGGGTTGGGCTAATGTCCTAGAAGTTTCCTCACTGGATTGGGAAATTTTCCATCTCAACCTACTTTAGTAGTAACTTAACAGATTCATTTTTCTACTTCAAGGTGAGACATTAATGGGAACAGCCTCTCCCTTGGAACCAAAGTTTCCTAAATGCTAGGCAGAAACCTGCTGCTAAGCCTCGCCCCACCCCCCCACTGGGAGATTTTAGGCAAGTGCTCTACCATTGAGCCATGCCCCCAGGCCCTCACTGAGGGATTCTAGGCAGGAGCCACACCCCCAGCCCTCTTGATTTTTCATTCTGAGACAGGATCTCAGTGTTTTGCTCCGTCTGACCTTGAACTCACTGTGTCATTGATGTTTGACTAGAAACCCTCCATCTTGTCGCTTCAGTCTCCAGAGTGGCAAGGATGACAGACTTAATTGTCTTTAACTTTTCTTATTTGTGTGTGTACATGTGTATACATGCATGCCCACATTGGCTCTACAACGTGTGTGGAAGTCAGAGGACAGCTTTATGGAGTCTGCTCTTTCTTCCACCTTTTTGTGGCTTCCAAGGCTCAACTCATGTGGTCAGACTTGAGTGGCAACCCCTTTACCCTTTGTGCTGTCTCACCTACTCTTAGAGTCTTAAAATCATTTTGGGTGTTGGACTGGAAATCATCTGGAAACACCACAAGGCCAGAAGCAGGAGGCCAGGCTCAGTCAGTGACTGACACAGGCAAGAAATGATGGGCCAGGCCAGGTATGAAAGGCAGAGCTTGTAATAGGAAGTGTAATAGGGAGCTGTTTAAAGATGGTGCCCACAGGACTTAGTGATGTTCAGGTAGATGTGTGAGAAGCCGAGGGTTGTGGATATGTGCTAGTTAGATATGCAGGTATCAACTTGACAATTGAAGACTGACCTCTGGGACCATCTTTGAAGAGTTAATAGTTATCACAAGCCCTGAGCAAGCCTGCAGGAGATTGATTGATATGAAAAGACCCAGCCTGTGGTGGATGACACCATTCCTTGGGGAGGTGAATGTGATGGGGGAAGCTGGGTCAGTAAGTTATCATTCAACATATTTGGTAGTATGGCTGTCTGATGAGTGAGGTTTGCCCCTCTCTTCGCAGTCCCTGTGGATATGGTATGGTTAGTTCCCTCTGCTCCTGCCAAGCTGGGACTAAGCACTGTAATCAAGAATAGTAATAAAGAATGAAACTCCTTGCTTCCCTAAGCTGTTTGGTTGTGAATTTATCAGCAACTGCAGTAGATGCTGGAGATTTTGCAGGATCTGTGTGGCCAGAGTGGGCAGGAAGGTACTCTGGATGATCCAGAGTTCCAGTGATGACCGGTTAAGTGTAGCTGGTTGTCATGGTGAGAAGGATCGAGGTGGGTGTTGGGTCAGTGTGGGCCATCTGTAGGGTGGTGTGGGGAGTGTGTTATTCAGACAGAAAGCTGGAAGCCGTTAGCATGGAGAGGTTGTTTAAAACTACTTGGTTGTGAGTGCACACTCAGGGAGATGAGCCCAGGCTTTTGGTGTTCAAGGTCAGGGTCAGGAAGGGAAGGCAGAAGCAGTGTGTGCTGAATATTGGGGCCAAGTGGAAAATGCATGCTCAGAAGAGGGGAGGGAACCTTTGTCAGGGGTCAGATGGGTGCTTCGCCATGTGGAGGTCTTCGTGATGGGGAGGACTGGGTCCAGGGTGCTGGGAGGGGGGAGCTCTGGCAAAGCAGGGTGTGAGCTGAAGAATGGAAGAGTGTCGAGATGTGTGTATGGGGGGGAGTGTTGTAACTGATCAGGTGAGGCTGTGTAGGGGCGGGGCTTGGGGGAGAGAAGAGGAGGTTGCCCTCCAGGAGGGCTGCCTTGGCTTGGAGCCAGACCCACACTGTTAGCCAGTAGGTGGTGTCGTGGGGCTGTGTGGAACCCCCTTTCGATTGCTTGTGCTTTCAGCAATCACAACTCAGGACGAATATAGAAAGAGGTGTGGGAGGGATGGAACCTGAAGGATAGAGATGGAGGGGCTGGAGCAGGGAGCCCAGGGATAGGCGATGTACCAGTGAAGGCTCTGCAAAGTGTATGTTGTGTGTATGCACACATACTCTTGTGCGTAAGTGTGGTATGTGGATATGTGCACCCGTTGAGGCCAAAGGTCAACATAGGGTGTCTTTCAGCTGCTCTCCATCTTATTCTTATTCTTATTTGACTCGTGCTTTCTGGGTGTCAAATTCAGAAGGTCAAATTTTCAAGGCTGAGAGATTGAGGCATGAGAATTGCTGCAATTTTGAGGCAGCCTAGACTACAGAATGACTCCAGGCCAGCCTGGGTATTATAGCGGCCTCTGCCTAGTGCCCCTCAGTGGCCAGATCACTTTAACGTCGCATCCCCTGGGATGCGTTATTACTGAGTGTCAGGAGCCCCTCCCATTCTCACTATCCTGGGAAGTGTGATTGACAAGCTCTCCCTTTGTCCTTTCTCACCAGCTAGTTCAGTGTCCTCTCCATTGCTATAGATATACATTCCTGAAACAGCTTCGGGTAGCAAAGGTGTCATAGTTGGGCACAAGTGTCAACTTGACAGTTGAGGGTTCGAGCTCTGGGCATATTTGTAGAGAATTAGTGGTTGAGTTAAGCCCAGAGCAGACCTGCAGGAGATTGTCTAGCTGATGGGGAAGGCCCAGCCCATGGTGGGTGGGATTAGGCCCTGGAATAAAATACAGAGAACTGGTTGAGGAAGTTGGATCCATGTGTATACTTACTGGTCTGGCAAGTAAGGATCATCTCTCTCTCAGACATTATGTAGAGATGGTGTGGCCAGTTCCCTCAGCCCTGGTGTTGGTGCATGCTCTCCCGACAAGCTGGATTGAGAACGGTAACCGGACTGTTGTAAAGAAATAAACCCCTTGTTCCCTTACGCCATTTGATGGTGATTTATCAGCAATCGTGCAGGCGAACTGCAACAAAAGGGTTTTCTTTGGCTTTTGATTCTCAGGGATATTCCATCAGCCCATCAGGAGAGTTCATACCAACCTCAGAGGCCAAGGGAACTGGACAGGCCACGTCCACAGGGATTGCTGAGAGAGGGGCAAACGTTCCTTGCCAGCATGCCTGTGAGCCAACATATTGAACCAACTCTCTCCATTTATCACCTGCCCAGGGAAAGGCCTCGCTCTTCATAGGTGGGACTTCCCACATCGGTTAAGTGTCCTTAGAACTTTCCTTAACTACTTACTAATTCTTTACAACTATGCCCCAAAGGCTCAGACTTTACTTATCAAGTTGACACCTAGATCTAACAGGCTTACCAGCATTGTTCACACAAGGCCGTGTTTAACTTTGATGTAGTGTAGTTTACCTTTTCCATTTTATTTGCATATGCATGTGGGTGGGTTTATATGTGTGTGTGGACCCGTATACTGCAGTGCACTTGTGTGTGTGTATGTGTGTGTGTCGAGGCCCAAGGGTGACACTGGGAATCATATGGATTGCCCTGAGGTTTTGCAAGCTCTGCCTTTCAGGAATTGCTTGTCTCTGCCATGAATCTTTCTCTTTTGCTAACTTTTTGGCATTTGATCTAAGAGACCACAGCGTAATCCAAGGTCATCAGAATTCTGTCCAGGGTATCCTTCCAAGAATTCCAGGTTTGGACTCTTATATGTATTTTTGATGCATTTTGAGTTTATTTATTTACTTATGGTCTTCTTAGAAGATTGGTCTGTATTCTTAAACAAAAGACTGGAAGTCTAGCTTGAATCTGAGACAGGGAGAAACTGAGAAGAGAGGCCACAATTCTGAGCCTGCTGTGACTCACCCTGTCTACCACAGTATTTATTAGTATTATTATTTAGTATTATTAGTATTTATTAGGAGGTGTACAAGGCTTACAATGCAGACACCTACAGAATTCTGCTAGTACAATTGCATTTGCCTAGTAGGTAATTTACAGGTAATTCTTAAAAGAAATTAGATTTAGGAAAACATGTTTCTGGCATGTGAACATTCCTTGCTCGGTACAGAGCAACAGGATCACATGGTGTTTTCTCAGGCTTCGGGCTGCATGCTGCCGGTGTGTGTTCAAGTGTGCATGTGAGTGTGTGTATATGTGAACAACAGGACACTTGAGTGTGTGTGTCTGTGGAGGTCCAAGGGTGATATCAGGAATCATCCTGGATTGTTCTACCTCCTTATTGCTTTGCTCTGGGGTTTCCCAGGTTCTGCCTTCCAGGCTGAATTGTAGGCCATTGCCATATTCACCTGGCATTTTTATGTGGAATCTGGAGATGTGAACTAGGGTCCTTTTGCCTGTGAGGCAAAGCTTTAACCTCTGGGCCATTTCCCCCGCCCTTGAATCCATTCTTTTTTTTAAATGTGTGCATGCATGTTGTGTGTGTGTGTGTGTGTGTGTGTGTGTGTGTGTGTTTGCATGTAAGTGTGTCTGTATCAGAGTGTACTGTGCATGTCTGTGGAGGCCCAAGGATGACTTCAGGAATCATCCTGGATTATTCTTTCTTCTCTTTGCTTTGCTCTGGGGTTTCCCAGGCTCCAACTTCCAGGGCCAGAACGTTCAGGTCGCCTCTATTTCTGCCCTTCATTTTTAGTGGGATCCAGGATCTGAACTCAGGTCCTTCTGCTTGCAAGGCAGAAGCTTGACCCCTGAGCCATCTCTCAGTTCTAGAGTCTGTTCTTGTGTGTGGCTTGCGGTAGGGATTGGTGTTCATTCTTACCTGCGTGAGGCCATGCAGTTGTTATAGCAACGTCTGCTGAAGAGACCTTTCCCTTGGTGTCTTGATGCCCTTGTAGCAAGTCAGCTGACCACAAACGGAAGGATATGTCAGAACAGGCATTTGTCACCCTGGAGCTGAGTCACCAGAATCATCGCCTCTCAAAACTGTCAACAGAAACCACTTCTCCATGTCTTAAAAAGCCTTCTCCTTTTTTTTTTTTTTGGCAAATAGACTTAGTAATTAAGTTTTAAATGCTAACTTATAAGATGGATGTAGATTTAACTTCTGCTGTAACTAGTATGTAAATATTTGCTGAGCTGTCTGTATTTCTCCAGCAAGGTAATTGGCTAGTGTCTTCCTCCGCCTTTTCCCCGCCTCTGTGTCCAAAACCTCTCTCTTTCTTTAAGGTTTCTTACTAAACTGCTAACTGTAAATTGTAGCCTCTGGCTTCAAATAGTTTTTTTTTAATGATAAGCCTTAACTAAGGAATTCAGAAATCGGAATTCTGCAGAATAAAGCAGTGCCCTTTCCAGGTGCTGAGTTCTATGAGTAACCCAGTAGGATGGATAGGCTGCGGTGCCAGCTCACCTGAGCCACACAGCGTCTCTGTGCTTGCTCCTGGCTCTTTCTTCTCAGAGAGTGATATTTGCTGGCATCTCTGGTATCTGGGAAAATTGCTTCTGGGCCCCTCCCACAGTGATCAGTTTTTGTTCTTGTTATTATTTTGTGGCCCCTGGGACTTCATACATTGCCATTGTGATCACTTAAACTTTGAAAATGATTTTCTTTGAGGGGTGGGGAAGAGAATGCATGCATGCATGAATTCATGCATGGCACACAGGTGGAGATCAGAGGACAACCTTTCAGAAGTCAGTTCTCTCCTTCCTTCTTCACCTTCTGGGGATTGAACTCAGGTCATCAGGTGTTGCAGTTCGCCTGCATGGTTGCTGATAAAAGACCATCAAACAGCTTAAGGGAATAAGGGTTTATTTTCTCTTACGATTCTTGGTTACAGTTCTCAGTCCAGCTTGATGGGAGAGCACGCACCAATACCAGGGCCGAGGGAACCGGCCACAACATCACCACATGACAGCTGAGAGAGGGATGATCCTTACTTGCTAGATCAGCATGTCTGGCCAAGTGAACAGAAGGATGCCGACTCTCTCAACCAGCTCTCCGTGATTTATTCTAGGGCCTAATCCCACCACCATGGGCTGGGTCTTCCCCATCAGCTAGACAATCTCCTGCAGGTCTGCTCTGGGCTTAACTAATTACTAATTCTCCACAAATGTGCCCAGAGCTCAAACTCTCAACTGTCAAGTTGACACCTGTGCCTAACTATGACACCAGGTTTCTGAGCATGTGCTTTACCTACTGAGCCATTTTGCCAGCCCTCTGATAGTTTCATCTTTTTTTTTTAAACTTTATTGTGTATGTGCGTGTATGCATCAGAAGGCACCGTGTGTAACATCTGGAATTATCTTGATTGCTTCTACCTCCTTGCTGTGAGATTTCCCAGCTCTACCCATCAGGGTCAGAAGTGCAGGTCGCCGTTATTTCCACCTGATATACATGGATCTAGGATCTGAACTCAGGATCTTCTGCTTGTGAGACAGAGTCTTAATCCCTGAACCATCTCTCCAGCCCGATAGTTTCATCTTAAAAGTTGTATATTCATGTTAGCCACCCCACCAGGCAGAGTGCTAGTAGGGCAAGAGAATTACAGGCTCAAGAGAACAGCCTAGCTCACTTAGTGAGACCCTCTTTCAAAAACAACAAGAAACCAAAAAAAGAGGGGGGAGGGTTAGAATTCCAGCGTGTGTCTTTCTATGAAGACACTCGAGAGAGAAATATACCATATCGTTCAGCTGGTAATTAGCTAGGAGTCTGATTTCTTCGTTTTTATATTGAGCCGTGCGTGTGCGTGTGTGAATGCAGTGCGTGCACATGTGTAGTGTACAGGTATCCGTGTTCATGTTTGTACATATTTATGTGGTGTATCAGTGTGCATGTGCATGTGCTTGTGTGTGCACCTCTGGGCAAGTATACATGTATGTGTAGTATACAAGTATGTATTCATGTTTGTGCTTGTGAGTGTAGTGTATCAGTGTGTATGTGCTTGTGTGTGTATCAACATGTGTGTGATCTCAGTGTACAGTGTGTGTAGGTGCAGGTGCATGTGTATAGGCCTGAGGTTTATGTCAGGTGTTTCATTTAGTGAATTTCCATCTTGTTTTCTGAGACAGAGTTTCTCACTGAGCTTGGAGCTCAGCAGTTCATCTGGACATGCTGGCCCATGAACTCCAGGGATCCACCTGTCTCTTTATCCCCAATGCTGGGGTTATAGTGTGCACCACGTTGGTGCCAGGGATTGAACTCAGGTTCCTAGGCCCTCACAACAAGCCCTTTACTGCCTGCGCCATCTTGCCTTTCTTGGTTAGCTTTCTCCGCCCCTGGATTTCACTGCACTGGGAGCCTGCCCTCCTTCCTTGTTGCAAGCTCTCCCTTGACTGAGCTGCGTGCTTTCTCTCTCTCAGGATGGTGAAGCAGAAGAGAAAAGGCTCCGAAATTCTGGAGAAGAGCAAAAAGCGGAAGAAGCCATCAGCAGAGACGCTTCCGGCACCTGAGGCAGGCCAGGAAGCTCCCAGCTCCGAGGTATATTTTTGGTGTCTCTGCATGGAATGGACGTGGTGTGGCACTAACTGCTCGGTGCTTGTCAAAACACTTGTGGGGTGGAGGAATCCAACATCTGTCAGACTGGTCAGCCGAATGACCCTGGTTTGGAGCCTGGCCAGTGCTCTCAGGAAGCCGACAGAGTGGGGGCACAAAGGGGGTGCTGCCCCTCACCTTCGTTGTCCCTAGCATGAAGTTGGAGGTGTAGGTGTGATAGTGCCCTGCCTTGGGGCAGGAATGTGGCTCAGGGACAGAGCACATGCCTAGCACATGCGAGGCCTGGCCTTGGATCCCAGAAACCAGACCAAACAATGCCTTCTATGTGTTAAGAAGTTCATATTAGGGCTGGGGAGATAGTCGGCAGGCAGTTAAAGCCTTTGCCCCCCAAGCAAAAGGACCTCAGTTCAGATCCCCAGATCTCATGTAGAAATTGTCAAGCAGGTGTGGCAATGACCTGCAATTCTGCCCTAGAAGGCGGGGCCTGGGCAAAGCAATTCCTGATGTCACTCTTGGGTTTCCTCAGGCGCACACATTCAGGCGCACACACACACACACACACACACACACACACACACACACACTCTGTTCATATATAACATAGAAATAGTTCTTAACACCCATTTTTCAATCATGGGATATAAATACCCCAGTTTCTCTTCTGTTGCTGTTGTATAATACTCCAACCCAAGCTACTTAAGGAAGAGAGGATTTATTATTTTGGTTTATGGTTCCAGAGAGACTGGAGTCTATCATGGTGGGGAAGGGATGATGGGAAGCGTGGCTGCCGGAAGCTGAAGGCTAGATCAGGAGATGACAGTCTTCAGGAGAGAGAGAGAAAGAAAGTGAGGCTGGTGGAAACCTCAAACCTAATAAGATGCCCCCTCCAGCAAGGCTCCACTCCCTAAAGGCCTTGTTATCCAAACCACGCCCCAGCTGGCAACAACATATACAAGCACATGAACCTATGGGGGAGAACCTGCATTTAAACCATGACAGTAAATAATTGATTATATTCTTCACTCTGTAATGTGTATCTTCTACCAAAATATGCAAATATATTGAAATTGACAAATAGGGCTGGAGAGATGGCTCAGGGGTTAAGACTCTATCTCTCAAGCAGAAGGACCTGAGTTTGAATCCCAGATTCCACATAAAAATACCAGTTCTGGAAGGTGGAGCCTGGAAAATCCCAGAGTGAAACAAAAAAGAGATAGAAGTGATCTAGGATGATTCACAAAGTCACTTAGTTCTCCACAGGTACATATAGTACCCTCTGATATATACAAACATATACACACAGCCATGTATACACATAAAAATAAATAAAAATTTTACAAAAGAAATTGGGGTGGAGTGATGGGTCAAGGGTAAGATTCTGCCTTGAAAGCAGAAGGTCCTGAGTTCGGATCCCAGGTCCTACATAAAAATGCCAGATGGAACCTGCATTGGCCTGAACTTTGGCCCTGGTGGGCAGAGCCTGGGAAATCTCAGAGAGAAGCAAAAAGGAAGTAGAAGTAATTCAGGATGATTCCCAAAGTCACCCTTGGTCTTTCACAGGGACACAGTGCCCTTTAATACACATAACAAACAAACAAACAAACAAAGTAGTTACTTGCTAAATCCTGAGTGTTAAACTCTTCCCTCAACAGTGAGCTGTCTTTATAATTAGTAGCGCATAGTCATCCATCATTCATTACATCATGCATCATAAACTTCGTCAGTTAATCAGCATAAAACTCACCCTGGGGCCAGTGAGAGAGCTGAGCAAGTAAAGTGCTTTGCTATGTGAGCCTGATGACCTGAATTTGATACCTGACACCCACAATGATTTCAGTGAGTTGCCCTCTGACTTCCACATGCCCTCTGTGATATGTGCATGTGATAATCCTTTCCTTGAGACGGGGTCTCAATGTATAGTTCAAGTGGGCCTTCAATTTGCAACCTTCCTGCCTCAGTCTGCTGAGTGCTGGGATTGTAGGTGTGCCCTCACATCTGGCAACGACAGTTTTTGGTGATGCCAGGGGTGGGACCCAGGGCCTCGGCTGTGCTAGGCAGGTGCTGTACCACCCAGCTCCAGGCCAGTGTCCCAGCTCTTCTCAGGTGTTTGGGTGGCCCTGTGCACCTTTGATGAGTCCCCTGTTTGAGTGAAAATGGGTTTGTGTTGGTTTTCTCTCTGTTTCTCTTTGGGTCAGGCAGATAGTGTTCTGTGATTGTTTCCATCTGGTTTCTTGATCTTGGTGGGGTTTGCTTGTCTGGTCTTAGGCATGTAAGAGACAGGCACACCAGGCTGACCCTCGGACCCTGGAGAAGGCCTGGGCATTCTGTGCTGGCTTATGAAGCAGTGGAGACTTGGTGGCCTGACACATGGACTTGCCAGCAGGGGTCGACAGCCACGGACCTCTAGAGGGAGAATTGGAGTACAGGGTGTGGCCTGGGTCTGGCGGGCAGCCTTTTTCCACGGGCACTGTGATGTTATGCCATGCTTGGGGAGTTGGGTTTCAGACCCCTGTCTTGTGTCTCTAAAAACCAGTCTCTCAGCAAAATGGGGGTTTTATACACTTACAAATGTGTGCTGGTGTCTGTGGAGAAAAACGTTCTTTTTTAATCTGCTTATCCTGTGTCCCTCGTGGGACATGTAGAAGGCTGTTCCAGAACATATTTTTTTATAGAGAGAAAATGTTGGAAATCCAAACCTTAGTGTTAGCAAAGGGTGGTGCGCAAGGTCTGAAAAGCCACGGTCCCCAGCACCCACGAGCTTGTGGGAACGTGCTGTCCTGGTCTCCCTGTCCCCTAGGGATTCCTGTGAGCCTCAGGGCTCCCCAGTGGGCCAGGGAGAAGCCTCTGTCTCTGCTTGGCCACTCTGGTCTCCCATAAGGCCCATCGGGGAGCTGCCGGGCCCGCACAGCTGCTTCCCACAGCTCAGCGCTCCTTGCCTGGGCCAGCATGGCCTGTGTCCCCAAGTGCAGAGGATTTCATTGCCCCTTGGGGAGCGGTTTCCATGGAGCTCAGTGTTCACTTAGGGCTGCGGCCTGGCCTGCAGAGCCACTGGTCGCCTGGGTCCTGGCGCCGAGGCCTGGATGTGTGACATCCCCAGGTCTGGCCCGCAGGTTCAGGAGATGTGGGCTATGTGATGACCCATACAGGAAGAATGTTCCAGAAGTTGCTACCATCTTGGTGAATGAATTCGGTGGAAGAGGCCCTGCTCCTCTCCTCTTGTGTGATTGTAAAGGCCACAGATTGGAGACCTCAGGGTTGGCGTTTACAGGCTGCTAGGTGCCTCCCGGGCCTCAGGCGTCTGCACAGGACCTGGCTTTGTATGCCTGAGTCCCACGCTTTGCCTCAGTTTTGGTCCTTAAGGGCCAGGGTGAAGTGGATGAAGCGGAGGAAGATCCCTTGTTTAAAAAACTGGGTGTGAGGCTAGGGAGATGATTCGGGATTTAAATCCTTTGCCTCAAAAGCAAAAGAAGCTGCGTTTGGATCCCTTGTTCCCATGTAAATGCCAGGTGGAAGTGGAGGTACTGCCAGCCCTGGAAGGCAGAGTCTGGGAAACCCCAGAGCAAAGCAGTAAGGAGGTAGGGCAATCCAGGATGACTCCCAAGGGCTCCCTTGAGCCTCCACAGGCACACACACACCCTTGAGCCTTCATAGGCACATACACACTCAAGTGAACTCTGATACACACACACACACAACTGGATGTGGGTCTCCAAGATGACGCAGTGGATAAAAGTCCTTATTCTACAACCCTGATGATCTGAGTTCAATCCTCAGAATCCACAGAAAGAAAACTGTATGCAATGGCTGTGTCTGTAATTCTAGCACTCTTATGTCCTCCCCCTAAATAAAAGCCCAGCTTCCCTCCCTGCGTCCTGGTCTGTACCTAGCAGAGTTCTCACTGCCAGGCAGCTGGTCCTGCCTGAGTCCCTGGACCCCTAAAGTGTACAAAGCCTGATGGCTGTTGTTGCAGAACATCGTGACCTAGGCCCTCGAGGCCCGCCCAGTGGCTTGGAGTGGTCCTGTAGTGTCCCCTGAGGATTGGCAGAACTGTGGGCTTGAGTGGGAAGGAATGATGCGTGTGTGTCACTGCTGTGGTAGAGGTTGCTATGGCACCCCTGTGCTGAGGCTGACGGGCATGCGCAGAGGCTGCATCGACAGGGGCCTAATGCCAAGAGATGCTGTTCTGCCCCTGACACCAGACATCCCTCCCCGACCCCCAGGAGACAGGCCTCTGAGCAGGGCCCGCGTGTCCCCCACCCGCTGGCCCATCTCCTCAAGAAACTGCTGACCGAGCTCCCAGTGGCAGCTCCCTGGCTACATGAGTCCAAGCCAGGACAAAAGAGCCCTGCCGGGCAGTGTCAGAGAAGCGTGGCACAGGGACTGAATACGGGCAGTGCCAGAGCACAGAGGCGTGCATGCGTGCCAGGGACTGATGTCTGCAACCCACTAGTAAAGAGCTGGCTTGTGCAAGCCGCTTTCCTGTCGCGGTGGTGGTCTATACACCCTCAGAATTGCTCCTGCCTTGAGCCAGGGTGGGTCATTGCCCAGGTGTGGAAGTGACAGACAGGACAGGGCACCTCAGCACCTCAAAGTCGCTGTGGTGGTGGTTCAGAGGCAGCCAGAGTGGAGCCATGGCAGCTTGCCCTCCTCTCCCTGAGTCGTCTCTGAATACTTACAGCTTCCTCAGGAAGTTGTGAAACATTCATGGGGAGCCCTAGGATACCCTTCACCCAGTTTCCTGTAGTGACAGCTGGCGCCTGTGGGCACCAGGGTCAGGGTGGACCGTGGGCAGCCCACAGGCACCTCAGAGGTTAGGAGTTTTGTGTGCTGCATGTAAAGTATGTGTGTACGTGTGTGTGTTCCATGTAGTCTTAGCACTTCTGTGCCCACTGGTCCAGGTAGCTCTGAACCCCCTCATCTTATGGCAGTCCTCTCCATCCACCCACAGAATGAGGGGCTTCTGGGTGGTCCCTGCTTCTGGCTTTTGGGCATAAAGCTGCTATGAATATTTATAACTGAGAGTTTTCTTTGCTCCAGGGTTTAAGTTGGGTGTGGTCGCTGGTTCAGAAGGCGCGCATGTGCATTCAGTGTTTAAGAAAGCATCAGTTGTGTCCCTGGTGGCTGTCCCATTTCACGTCCGCCTGAACACGGACATCAGCGTCTCGCTGTTCTTGCTGGTATCTGCTGTCGACAGTTTCCTATTTTAGCCATTCTGGTTATGGAGCCACCGTTTCCTTTCTGTGTTTGTTTTTGAGACACAGACTTGGTAGTAGCCAAAGCTGGCCTGCAGCTCACATGGCTCCTGGCCTGCCCCTTCCTAGTGCTGGGATCATAGGCACATGTGCACTCCTGTGTGCTGCTGGTACTTGCAATTTTGAGAGTTCAGCCCCATGTTGTTCCAGGTTGAGAGAGGCTGAGGGAAATCTTGCTCTTCCAGGTTTGGTGACACCTGCTGTTGGTTTACCAATTCCACGAGCTGCCAGTGTCTTGGAATGGGAGGGAGGCTTGGCTTGAGTTGGGGGGTCTCCAGTCCCATGCATTCGGTGCTTAGGATGCCCCCCAGGGCTGCTTGTATGCTAGGCAAAGGCTGTACCCATTGAGCCTGCATGCTCAGCCCCGTTCATGTTTAATGTTCTCATTTGCGATGTGACATCCTGGTTTCTTTCTCCTGGAGCCTCTGGGGATGGCTGTTCCTGCATTCCACTCAGCCTAAAACCAGAGCGAGCAGCTCTCCACCCCTGTCCCTTGCTAGCCTGTGCTCTCCCAGGTGGCTTTTCCCTTGAGTCTCGTGATCAGACTGAAAACAGTGGAAGTCTCTGGAGAACGACCACTGCTATGGAAATCTGACAGTTCTCATCCTGGCTAAAGAAAATAGGAGCCCCCTCCATCTCCCCTCCACACCGGCTGCTCCCCAGCCAATATTTGCCTCCTGAGTGATGGCTGTGGCTGGCCAGGGAGTGTTTGTCAGCTGGCCTTCCTCACAGCCCATGGAAACGACCTCAGCGAGTGTAATTGGAAAGTAATGTTTGTTGTTTTTCCTGAGTTATATCCGATCAATATAAAAAAAATTAGCTAGGACAGAGAAAGGTGCAGAGAAGCCAGGAAGAGCGCCCCAACCCCCTGGGCACACTGTGGTGACGTTCTGCGGACACATACAGAAGTGAGTGAACCCATGCCAGCCAGGGCACTGAAGCATGTGCCCATACGTGCGTATTCCTGTCTTTCAGTGCCACAGGGAAGTCCATAGCCACCTCAGCCCCCTCCTTCCCTTCCTCTCTCTTTGAGTTTTCAATTTTTTTGAAAAAAAAATTGTGTGCGTGGATACCAGAGAGAGAAGAGAGGGAAGGAAAGAGGGAGGGATAGAGAGAGAAGGAGAGAGCGAGAAATCGTAGAACTTCTAGTTCTCTCCACCCTTTGGTCTTTCAGGGATCTAAGGTCTCATGTTTTGTGAGCAGATGCTATTGTCTGACCTATTGTCATAGTTACTCTGCATGCTGATAATAAATTCACCACAAAACAGCTGGATCCCATTTGACAGGAGAACTCATCCCAAACCCAGGGACCAAGGGAGCTGGCTGCACTATGTCCACAGCACTGCTGAGAAAGAGGCAAACATCACTGGCTAGACCAGCATGTCTGGCCAAGTATACCAAAGAATGCCAACTTCCTTAATTAGCTCTCTTCATCCTATCTACCCACCCAGGGAATGGTCTCATCCACCATGGGCTGGCCTTTCCCCATCAATTAGAAATCTCTTGCAGAGGCTGGAGAGGTGGCTCGAGGGTTAAGCCTCTGCCTTGCAGGCGGGAGGTCCTGAGTTCGGATCCTAGACCCCACGTATAGACGCGCCGGGCGGAAGCAGGGGCGGCCTGTGTTTCTAGTCCAGGTAGGGCGGAGCCTGTGAATCCCGGGGCAGAGTAAACAAGGAGGTGGAGGCGTCTACGGTGGTTCTACACACACACATACACACACACACACATACATGCACAATTGAATAAATAATAAAAAAAATTTAAAAAAAAGAAATCTCTTGTAGGCTTGCTCAGGGCTTAACTCAATTAGTAATTCTTCACAAATGTGCTCAGAGCCTTCAGTTGTCAAATTGACACTTATACTTAGCTTATCACAGCTATCTTGCTGGCTCAAATTTAATTTTACTTTAAAAAAATTATGTTTATTCATTTCAGCACTAGGGTTTACTAGGAAAGCACTCTAACACCAAACCACATCCCAGGCCCGACACCCTATTTTTCAGACAGGCTCTTTCTACTAAGCCTGAGCTCACTGATTGGCTAGGCTGACTGTCCATTTCCGTTGCTGCCTCCCCAGGTGCACCAGGCTTTTGCATGCTCCTCACTGTAGTGAGGTGCTGGGGATCTGGACTGGATCCATGCTTGTACACTGGCACCTTCCCCACTCGGCCAGCTCCTCAGCTCCTCTTCTCTTCTTTTACTCTGGCCCAGACCGGCCTGGATCGAGCAATCCTCCTGTTTCAGCCCCCTAGTTCTGGGATGGCAGCTGGGCACCCCAGTGCCAGCCATTGTCTTCAGGATGAATGACAGGATGCGGGCCGCACCCCAGCTAGCCCAGCCTCCTGCAGTGCACTACATAAACTATTTTTCCCAAAAGTGTGGGGGGATGTGAATTCCCAAACCCTAGCTGGTGTCCCAGAGGAATAGAGGACTTGAGTGGGTGAGTCACTCTGTAAAGTCTGAAGCCCCATAAATCCAGCAGGTGTTGGTGACCCCATCTCCACTGTGGGAGCGTCCAGTTGGGAAGTCATGGAAGCTAGTGAAATTTACAAAACCCCCAAAGTGGCAAATGCCCCTGCTGTGCCCCAGGGGTTCCCAAAGACAAGGGCTTGCTGGCATTTTTCCCACAGCAGGAGGGGGGTGGTCAGGAAGCCAGCAGGTGAGACACTTGAGTTCCCCTGGGGGGGGGGGGTTGGCCACAGGACATGCAATTGACCTGAAACCGTTAGAACCCTTGAAGCTGCAAGCTATGGTAGGAGAAAGGAGGCGGGGCTGCAGGGGGTTCCCAAGAAAAGCAGGCAGTCCTGGCAGCCAAAACCAGCAGAGGGGCAATGAAATCGACTGCACGTGGCTGGAGAGAGAAAGAGAATGTGGGGTGCAAGTGTCAGGAAGTAACCTGACTATGCTTTGAGGCTCTGGGATGAGAGTGTGAGGGGGCAGGTGGAGAAAAACTGCAGAGATCTGAGAAAGTGGTGAGAGGTTGTTTGTGTCAAATATTCAGAATAAACAGAGGAAGTTGTCGTTCAGGCGCATGGAAGCCGCAGAGCATGGGAAGCAAGAGGGGTGCTGAGCAGATGACTGGGTGAGTATAGTGCTTGCTGTGCAAATGCAAAGACCCAAGTTTGAATTCCAGGTACCCATGTGACATCAAAAGTGAGGTGTCGGGGTGCAGGTTTATAACCCCAGTACCTGAGATGGGATCCCTGGAGATCCCTGGCCAGCGAGCCTCACCGAGTCTGGGAGGTCCATGTTCAGTGAGAGACCCTGTCAAGGCCTGGCTGGACTGCGCAGTGACCGAAAGACCAGCCTGGGCAAGTTAGTGAGAATCTGTCTCAAAAATTGCCAAATCCAAAGAGAACTGGGGATGTCACTCATCAGCCGAGCACTTGCCTGCCAAGTGTGAGACCCTAGGTTCAGTCCCCACTACTGGGCCAGAAGGAAACTTCTGGAACGAGCCATTTCTGAGTCCCTGTTTCAGCTGCATCTGGATCACCCATCATGTCTGAAGTGGTGAATGTGTCGGAGACAAGTATTGCAGATGAAGTGCACACGGAGTGCACTGTAGGAATGTGATTTCTGGCTCATATGCCTACTGAACTGCACCAGCTGCATTGACGTTGTACTAGAAAGGGAAGATCCATGGGGCTGGAGAAGTGGCTCAGGGGTTAAGCCTCTGCCTTGCAGGTGGAAGGTCCTGAGTTCAGATCCTAGACCCCACGTATAGATGCCGGGCAGAAGCAGGGGCGGCCTGCGTTTCTGGTCCTGGTGGGGTGGAGCCTGTGAATCCCGGGGCAGAGTAAACAAGGAGGAGGTGGAGGCGTCCCTGGTAAGGACAAGTTTCACTGCAGTGAGTTCCTAGGTGCAGCAGTCCTGCCTTGAATGGATATCTTGCCCAATGGTTCCCAAATTCGCCGGTGGTTCCACACACACACACACACACACACACATACATACACACACATACATACACACACACGCACACACACACAATTGAATAAATAATAAAAAAAAAATGAAAGGGAAGATCCAGGGGTTGGGCAGCAAGATGGCTCAGCAAACAAAGATGTCTGCACACAAACCTAGTGACTTGAGTTCAATCCCTGGAGCCTACGTGATAGAAGGAGAAAACCTAAATTCTGAAAGTCATCCTCTTACTTCTGTCAGTGCACCACAGCATGCATTCTCTCTCTCTCCCCCCCCTTTTTCTTCGGATGTGGACTTATCTTTTACACAGATGAACATAGATTCAATTGATAAGTGATCATTTTTAATGTTTTTGTTTGTCTTGTTTTGGTATGGATGGTGTTGGGGATGGAACCAGGCCTCATACATGGTAGGCTAGTACCCCAAGATGCTCCTCAGCTCCCCCTCCACCTCTGCCCTTCCTTTTTTTTAATTTTTAATTTTTTAAAATTTTTCTAGTTTTACAAGCATATCGAGTACTCATTCCTGCTTCCTTCCATCCCCTTCCCTCCAGCCCTCTCCCTTCTCTTCATCAATTCACTCCACTTCCTCCCACTCTCCTGCTGTCTACATCTGTGGACCCCCAGGGTTCCTTCTGGTTTGTCTACTCTTGTGGGGGTTCAGGCCTCTTTGGCATACAAAGTTGCCTCTTTTCAAGCCACCCCACTGACAGGGGCATTTCCCTTCACTCATCCAACTTTACTCCCCAAGGTTTCCACTGTATGTTTTTATCTCTCTTGAGTTCCTCTGTAGTTATAGGGGCATGTCTTCGGTATGCCAGTCATTCTGCAGGTCTGGTAAGGACAAGTTTCACTGCAGTGAGTTCCTAGGTGCAGCAGTCCTGCCTTGAAAGGATATCTTGCCCAATGGTGAACCTTCCAATCTTTAGATTCTTAAAATCTCACCGTCCCCTTTTTTGCGAGGTCTCCAAAGCATTAGGATGGGGAGAGATTAGGTTAGCCTGATTCTAGGTAAACCTTGCTAGGTCTCCAGCACATTGCATTATGACTGACCGTTGTTGTCCACCTCACTGCTCTTCTATTGCCCTAGGTTCTGCCCTTCTTTTTAAACTGACCTCTCACCATATGGCATAGATTGCTCTCTCACTCACAGACTCCAGACTTATACAGCGAGGGTCAACAGTGGGCCCTCTGTACTGGCTTAACGGTATTCTTGTTTGTTTGAAACAGTCTCACCTGTAGCCCATGCTGGCTTAGAACTTTGGTGTGGTTAAAGAGAGCCTTGAACTCTCGGTCTTCCTGCTTCTGCCCCTGAGCACTGGGATAACAGGCTCGTATCAGCCACTCCCCGTTTATGCAGTGGAGGTGAAACCGGGGGCTTCATACAGGCTGGGCGAACGTTCTACTCAGTGAGCAACATCGTAGCCCAACCATCATTCTGAATTTTGAAAAACAAAGCTTCCCCTTCTTTTAAAAATAAAGCACACTCATCGTAAAAATACTGAATATGTGGAAAACTTCGGGGAAAAAAAACTATTTGTATACTTTGGCATTTTTGTAATTTCAAGGCGTGGGTGGCCTTCAGAATCCATGCAGAGCTTGGTCACATGACTTGGGCCGTAGTTTCAACCTCTTATAGTCTCAGAACTGTTGCTGCGACAAAACACCTGACCGAAGCAACCTAAGGCAGGGAGGGCTTACTGTGGCTTGCAGGCAGAAGGCGTGGTCCATCATGGTGGGGAAGGCGCGGTGGCACGTGGCGTCCACAGGCAGGAAGCAGAGGGATGCTTGCTGGTGCTCAGCTCGCTGTCTCCTTTGTATTCAGTCCTGGATTTCAGCCCAGGAGATGTGCCCCCCACATTCAGGGACCCGAATCTGGAAACTTGCTCACAGACACGCCCAGAAGTTGATCTCCTGGCGACCCTAGATCCCATCAAGTTGTCAATCAAGATGAAGTCGCACAGTCAGAACAGTGAGGGCGTCCTGTTCATAGAGGCAGGAGGTTTGGGGGGAGTCTTATCCCTGTTCCTGCAACAGCCCTTGGGGAACCTGCAGCATATGACAGGGCGTTAAGCTCCAGGCTGGTCTTTATTTCAGTGGCCCCTTTTTCCTCTCAGCTTGGGTGGGCGTGCCATTTAGTCACTTGTCTTGAAGATTTATGTTTTTTTTAAGCATAACTGTGTCCGTGTGTGTTTGTGTGTGTGTGTGTGTGTGTGTAGCATACACACACGTGTGTAAGAGGGCACATTAGTGTGTGTGCCTATGGAGGCCCAAGGGAGACATCAAGAATCATCCTGGATTGCTCCTCTACATTGCTACTTTGCTCTGGGGTTTCCTAGACTTTGCCTTCTAGACTGGAATTGCAGACTATGACCATATCTGCCTGGCATTTTTATGTGGGTTCTGAGGATCTGAACTCAGGTCCTTTCGCTTTCAAGTCAAAGACTTGAACCACCTCCCTAGCTGGGTTGTTTTTTGTTTGTTTTAATCTGATGTGGTGCTGGGCATAGAAGCCAGGGCCTCCCACATGCCAGGCAGGTAGCTCTGCCACCCGTTGTGCGCCACCCCTATGGTTTGGTCTCTCAGCCCACCGGGACCGCATCTGGGGTGTGTTCTTCCTCCTTCGAGGTAATTTCTGCCCAATGTTATGATATTTAGTATGTTTTTCCATATGCCGTGATACTAATAATATGAAAGGCACTTCAACGTAGGGTGCCAGGTCGAATCAGCTTCCTGGTGGTCCCTGGGCCCCAAGACCAGCATCATGAGTGAGAGGAGCTGAGCCAGGATGCCAAGGAGGCTGGTGGCACTGCAGTCAGCCCTGATGCCTGTGTTCTGGGTACTGCCCCTCAGAGTGGGGTGCTCACAGCAGTGCTCCTGTTTAGGACTTGGCATACCAGAATGGGGAGCGCGGGTCGCATGTTTGTACAGTGGTTTCAGAATTATTCTCGTAGCGGCTGTGGAAGCTTTCCCAGGGCGGAGCGTCCCAGCTGGGAAAACAGTTGGAGCTTTGAAGACGTTTTTCCCAGGAACTTGGCCCGTATCTCCTGCTGTTGGGAGCACGGGCCGTGTCTGACTTGGCTCCCTGAGCTCCTGGGGAGGTTTGTAGCTAGTTCCCTGGTCCAAGAGGATGCATGAAGGTGGCCGAGCATCAAGACACATGTGGCAAATGCCCTTCCAGAACATGTGGGCATCAGGATGCCACTGGCCTGTCATAGAGGCCGGACTTCTAGGGTCTGGGTAACGCTCATAAAAGATGGTTCATCTCTGCCAGGGCCCAGCTCTGGGGCCGGTGTTTTGCCTTTCACAGACCCTGAGGTGAATGAAGGCCTGCCCATCTCAGGGTTTCGGGGCAACCATTGGAGCAGGCCTTCGGGCCCAGCTCAGGTGTGGGGTAGGAGTCGTCACAGCAAGTGCCAGAGAACCGTAAGACCCCAAGTCTGGGGCTCAGTTCAGGGCTGGGGCTTCCTGCTTCATGGGCTGGATAGAGACCTCCTTCTGCCTCATAGTTAGTTCTGCCCTTTGCTCCAGGGGTGCTGTCTTCACACGGCCCTTGGGAACCCACCCCATACTTGCTTCATGGTGGGTGACCTCCTATGTGCCCGTGTCCTGTTCTGTCTTAGAGGCAAGATCCAGTCATTGATTTGGGCAGAAAGCAATACTCAGTGCTGGTGCTGCAGCCAGCTGGACTTGGGTCTTTGCTAGGCAGGAATGGTGAATAGTGAGAAGCTCTTTGGTGCCCACAGGCCCCAAAGGCTGGAGGTAGATCTTTAGAAGCTAGGCGCTCACAGGTCACAATTTTAGCACTGCGGATTTTAGCTGCCCAGATTCTTTCAGCTTTTCTCATCTTTGAGTTGAGCGTGCCTATGTGTATGCATGTGCGTGTGTGTGTGTGTGTGTGTGTGTGTGTGTGTGTGTGTATTAGAGGCCCAAGAGTGATTTTAAGAATCACCTTGGATTGTTCTACCTCCTCTTTGCTTTGCTTTGCTCTGGAGTTTCCTGGGCTTTGTGCAGGCCGCTGCCATTTCCGCTTGACATTTTTACGTGGGATCTGGGATTCAAACTCAGTTCCTTCGCTTGCAAGTCAGAGGCTTAACCCCTGAGCCACCTTTCCAGCCCCCCATCTATGTTTTGAGGTAAGGTCTCTCACTGAAAGTATAGTCACCAGCTGTGCTCTGATGGGCTGGCCAGCCAACGGGATCCAGGGATCTCCCTGACTCTGCCTCCCAGTGCTTGTGTAGATAGCTACTTGTGTCGACGTGGTAATTGAAGGCTCTGGCTCTGGGCGCATTTGTAAAGAATTAGTAGGTCACCCCTAAGAGAGCCTACAGGAGATTGTCTAATGGATGGGGGCGACCCAGCCTATGATGTGTAGGACCATCTTCTGGGCGGGTGGATGGAATGGAGGGAGCTGGCTCACTAAGTTGGCATTCTTCAGCATACTTGGAAAGACTTGCTGCCTTGGTGAGTGAGGTTTGCCCCTCTCAGCAATAGCTGTGGAGGTGGCATGGCCAATTCCCTCAGCTCTTGGTGCTGGTGTGAGCTGTCCTGCTAAACTGGAGTAAGAGCTGTAACCAATCACAAGCCAGAATAAAGCCCTTTGTTGCCCTGTAAATTGTTTGGTCGTGAATCTATCAGCAACCATGCAGAATAACTGTTGACCACTGACATTACAGATGGAGCACCACCTTGTCTGGCTTTTTCCCTAGATGCTGGGATTTGAACTCAGGACTCCATGCTGTCATGGCAAGTGCTTTACCCACTGAGCCAGCTCCCCAGCCCTTGTGACTGGTGGTGTTGGAAAGCATAACACTTTCTTACGTGGAAGTGCATTGTTCTAACTGACATTCTGCTGCTTTTGTTTCCCGTTTACACAGGACAGAAAGCCACATGGGGGAGGTTCCCCGTCACCTTTTCTACTTCCACAGTAGGCTGGGTTGCATGTTTCAAGGTGTTAGGAACAGTGACACCTAGGAAAGTGGATCCCAGCAGTCCACAGGGTTTCACCCCTTCTTCTTGCCTCTGTGTGTTTGTTGGTCGAAGCACACTTGTGTAGGGAAGTCAGGACCCCGAAGCTGTCTTCCAGGACATAGATCTGATATGTATTTGTGCTAGATGAGGCTCGATGGTTTGTACCCAAAAGACAGAACCCCAAACAAAGATGAGTACAGCCTGTTACATACACCCTTGGGACTGCCTTTCCAGTCTATTTTATCTGTCGCCTATTGTCACAGTTAGGCAAAGGTGTCACCTTGACAGTTGGGGGTTTGAGCTCTGGGCACATTTGTAGAGAATTAGTGGTTGATTAGGCCCAGAGCAAACCTGAAGGAGATTGTCTAGCTGATGGGGAAGGCTCAGCCCATGGTGGGTGGGATTAGGCCCTGAACAGATGAATAAAATACTGAGAGTTGTTTGGCATCCTTGTGTAAACTTGGCCATACATACTGGTCTGGCAAGTAAGGATCATCCCTCTCTCAGCCAATACGTAGAGATGGTGTGGCCAGTTCCCTCGGCTTTGATGTTGGCATGAGCTCTTTCGTCAAGCTGGACTGAGAACTGTAACCAGATAATCGTAAGAGACAATAAACCCCTTGTTCCCTTAAGCCATTTGATGGTCATTTATCAGCAGCCACGCAGGTGAACTGTAACACCTGTCTATGGGGATGATACATTGCATGGGTAGAGATAAAGTCACACATGCGGGAGAACTGCGTCATATAGCCGGGACCTGGTCATGCAGATAAGGTCCCACCTGCGCACTAACCCTGCCCCAGCAGTGTAGATGCGTGCGTGCACATGCACTCGAGTGTGCCCACCCATGCATGCAGAGACAAAAGGTCAGCCTCCAGTGCACCCTTAAGAGCGCTTCCTCCTTGGTTTTTGAGACAGCATCTCTCCCTGGCCTAGAGCTCTTCAGGCAGAGTAGGCTAGCTGGCCAGGGATTCTCCTGTCCCCCCTCCCCAAGGCTGGAGTTCCAAGCATACTTACCTTGCCTGGCTTTTTGCAGGTGCATGGGGGAGGAGGGAGGGGGAAGCATGTGCCATGCCTGTGGGTACAGGTCAGAGGACAATTTTGAGGAATTAGTTCTCTCTTACCTTCATGTGGGTCCCAGGACTTGAACTCAGGTCATTAGACCAAACCATCTCCCCACCCCTCTTTTAATATATAATCCAGAGATCAAACTCAGGGCCTCAGGGCAAACACCTTACCAATGGAGCTATCGTCCCAGCCCTCGGCTCCCTTTTCTATGGGGCGCCTGTCTCCTCCACCTCTCGAGAGAAGCACCCAAATCAACCACGTGACATCTGTGATGTTGTGTGTTGTGTGTGCATGTGCGTGTACATGTGTTCAGCACACGCCCAGGCCTGGGACTCTGACGCTCAACTCCATTCCCAGTGTCCTTGGGCTTCCCACCCCTGGGGGAGTCTGTGCTCTGCCCTGGCATAGGCCAGTGCCTCTCCCGGCCCAAGCAGGAACCGATTGTGTCCTGCTACGCTAGGCCTCTGCCTGCTGATGTCCAGCCCAGGCCTCGGGAGGCAGCTCTGTGTTCCCAGGCTGCCTCTCAGGCCCCAAGGCGGCCACTTCTGTCCAGGTCCCCTCCCGCGCATGCCGCCAGCATGTCTGAAGAGGGACCATGGGTTCATAATGAGGGACAGAACTGACTGTTTCTGTGCATATAAATTGAGTTCCCTGGCCGGCTGTGTTTAGTAAGAAATCTAATATGTGGCATTTTAGGTCTTTCTTCTTGCCCCTAAATTTTCCCTTAAGACAAACAAACTCACCCGTAAGTACTGCACTTGCCACTTTACCCAAACATGCCATTAGCTCTGCTGCTGTAGACAGTTCTAGACCTTCTCTGTGTGTATATATGTGTGCATGTGCATTGGTGCATGTTGTAGCAATTTGCTAATAAATTCACAGTCAGATGGCTTAGGAGAATAAGGAAGTTTCTTTTGGCTTATGATTGTTTGGTTTCATTTCTTATTCCAGCTTGGCAGGAGAGCTAAAACCAATATCAGAAGCCATGGGAACTACCGCAGCATATCCACAGCGATTGCTGAAGAGAGGGGCAAACCTCGCTTGCCAGGCTGCAAGTCTGCCCAAGGATGCTGAAATATACTATACCAAAGCACTGAACCTGTGGGCTGGGTCTTCCCACATCACCGAATCTCCTGCAGGCTTGCTCAGGACCAGCTCAGCTACTAATTCCTCACAGATGTGCCCATAGCTCAGCCTTCAGTTGACAACTCTATGTCTAACTAGCACCCTTGTTCCTCCCTTACATCCTGGGTAGTTGTTTCTCCTGCAAACAGGCCCCAGGTTGGTGGTTCTAGCCATTGCTTGGGCCGGAGAGGCGCGTCAGCTTCTTCTACTCTTCCGTCCTGGGGGATGGATTTTTTTAAAATTTTTTTTATTACTTATTATTTATTCAATTGTGCGTGTATGCGTATGTGCGGGCGTGCGTGCGTGCGTGCGTGCGTGTGCGTGTGTGTGTGTGTGTGTGTGTGTGTGTGTGTGTATAGAACCACGGGCGAATTCGGGAACCACCATGGGCCGCCTCCACCTCCTCCTCGTTTACTGTGCCCTGGGATTCACAGGCTCCGCCCTACCAGGACCAGAAACGCAGCGCCCGCGTCTATACGTAGGGTCTAAGATCCAAACTCAGGATCTTCTGCCTGCAAGGCAGAGGCTTAACCCCTGAGCCACCTCTCCAGCCCCAGGGATAGATGTTTTAAAGTCAGCAAACAGCAAATTGGAGTCCCCAGCACATGTTGTCCACTCCCTCCACTGTTGCGTCCCCTGGAGTAGCCCGAATTCCAGTGGTGCCCAAGGCCTTCAGCCATGCTGATGCTCTGGGGGAGCGCTCGGCCTTGCTCTTCCCTCAAGCAGCTGCTCATGTATGGGCTCCCGCCCCAGTTTTCACGGTGTGTGTTACCACCCACACCTCCAGGTGCCCAGGCTGTGTGGGGGAAGACAGATGGAAGGTGGCAGGTGCTGGGGGTGGCTGCCGGGACCGGCTCTGCAGGGGAGGAAGAGGCGGGAGGAATGGAGCAGATCTGCCACCATTGTGCCTAGTCTGTGAGCCCACTCACAATTTGCCAGCTCCCCTGGGCTGCAGCGGCCAGTTCCAGGGGCCACAGCTGAGTTCTTGAGATAAGACTGATGTCCATTTGCACTCAGGCAGGTTTGGGTGCCTGGTTTGTTTTATGTTCCTGGAGCTTTTCAGTGGGCCCCGCCCACCCACCTCACACTGTAGCAGGCAGATTAGGTTCATCCTGATGACATCTCCCAGATACCACAGGAGCTGGGCTGCACAGTAGTGTGTGTGTGTGTGTGTGTATGTACATGTGTGTGTTAGCATGCATGTGGGTGTGTATTTATGCTCGTGTGTGTATGTGTGTGTACTGTGTTAGCCTGCATGTGTGTGTGTGTGCACGCGTAAGAATGGGGCTATAGGAACAAGGGAGATGGTTCAGAGATGTGCAAGCAGAAGAACCTGCGTTCAGATCCCTGATCCCACAAAAAACGCTGGGTGGAAATGACAACAGCCTGCACTTCCAGCCCTGGAAGGCAGAGCCTGGGAAACCCAGAGAAAGCAAAAAGGAGGTAGAGCAATCCAGGATGATTCTCGATGTCACTCTTGAGCCTCCACAGGTACACACACACTCAAGTGTCCTCTTGTACACACACACATATGCTGCATGCATACACGTATGAGTGTGCAAAAAAAATAACATGAATGTGTGTGTAAGGCCAGAGGCTGACCTTGGGTATTGTTCCTCCGGAGCCCTGTCAGTTTATTTATTTATTTAGAGTCTCTCAGTGAGCAGAGATTAGTCTGGGCCGGCCGGCCAGTGAGCCCTGGGATCCTCCTGCTTTGCCTCACAGGCATCAGGATCCTGAGCTCTCATCACCCACCACAACTCTGTGTGGTGCTGGGAATCGAACTCCAGTCCTCGTGCCTTTTCAGCAGTTGCTGGACTAGCCAAGCTGTTTCCTCGGCCCCTAAGTCCTGGGCTTTTTGAAGTAGGGTATCTCTGTGTAGTCCAGGCAGGCCTTAAACTTGGAGTCCTCTTGCCTCCTGATTCCTTGTGTGCCCCACTATGCCTGTCCTGCTTACACACACACAGTGGGACACAGGGAGAAGCGGGGAGCCCCAGTGTCTACGTTCTTCATAGTCTGAGAGGAAAAGCCAGGGGTCAGTCCCCTGTGTCTAGCAGCACCCCGTGGCATTCCTTTCTCTTTCCCCCTTGGTCTCCATGGTTCCTTGGGGAGCTGATCACCCCCCTCATTCAGTTGAAGGTCAGAGGCGCCATAGATGCCTGGTCTCCCAAGGTTCTGAGTGCGAGGCCCTGTGGACACGTGAACCCTGGAGAATATACAGTATCCCAACTTCTGTCTAGCAGGGCCTGGGCCAACAGCCCGAGAGCTGGCACCGCCCAGCTATGCTTGAGTCTCCTGACTCCCCCTCCACACCCGTTGCGACACCAAAATGGCCCAGTCTGCTAGTGATCACAGAGAATGACTGAGTGTCTCCTCTGTTCATCTTGACGGATGTTCTTTCTCTCTGTTTTTAATTGAAAAGCCGATCGAAAGGCACCCCAGATAATTAGTTTCCTGCCGCGGAAGACAAAATAAAGCTCAAATTACCCAGCAGTAAGCGAGAGGCGAAGACTTTAATTAGGAGCTTCAGAGGAAATGGGGGAGGGTGACTTGTAGGATTGCAGAAGACTCGAAGAGTGTGTGGTGGGGGGTGGGGGAGCGGGAAGGTGCCTCCCCTATGAAAGAGTCATGCAGAGATAGAAGGGGGCCTGATCTGCGAGCAACCCCTCCAGGGTGCTCACCTAACAATTACAGAGACTCTCGTCAAAGCAGGTACCCAGTGGACTGACGGTCATTCAGTCATTCAACCATCAGCAGGGTGTCCTCTCCCTTCCCCTCCCCCTCTTCATCAAACAAGCACCCTGGCTGGCAGTCACTCCCCTCCCCTACCCTCTACAGCCATTCTCTGCCTCCCGGACTACAGCCACACAGGCAGCGTGGCAGTGCGTGGCCTCCTGCATCTGGCTTCCTTCCCAGGGCCATGTCCTCCATTCACTTAGTCACGTGGCACACTCCACTCTGGCATGAATGTTGTTTCTGAGACGGTCTTACCATATATAGCCCAGGATGGTTTGGAACCCATTAAAAAGAACCTACACTGCTCTCAAATATAGGAGGCAGGCAATTCTCCTGCCTCAGGTTCGTGCAACCTCATGGTTTGCTAATATTGCATTCTTTTTCATGCCTGAGTGATACTCCATTGTGTGGCACTGAATGCTCATCCATACATACACAGGTTGACAGATGTTGAGGTTACTTGCCTGTGAACTAATAGACAATTTTGAACAAAGATTTATTCAGACACCTGTTTTCAGTTCCTTGGACAGAACAGAAATTTGTTAAATTATTAGGGAGGGGCCATGGGCCATGTCTCAGTGGTAGAAATATACTTGAAGTCCTGGGTTCTATTGCTAGTGTAAAAGCAAATTATTTTCCACCATGAGGTTAGTTGTGTCATTGGTGGTCTTCATGCTTGTCCCATTGCTTTGAAGTGGTGTGTGTGTGTATGCACATGCGAGTGTCCCCAGAAGGGGAGCACCTCATGGCTCACTCTTGTCTTTCCATTTTCATGTGTACATGTGCTATAGGATATGTGCAGGTATGTATGTGTACTTGCATGTATGTGAATGAATGTGTATGTATGTTTGTTTGATTTTGCACTTGTGTATTTGCATGTATGTAGGTGTATGCATGATTGTATATGTGTATGCACATGGGTGGGTGTACATGGGGTTGCATGTGTGTGAGTGACTGCTTGTGTGTGGCCCCGCATGTGTATGCATATTGCATGCATGTGAATGCATATGTGTATGCGGGTTTGCGTGTGCATGGGTGCATGCGTATGGGTGCCTGCGAAGACCCAGAGTTGATACCAGGAATCATCGCCCTGGCTCTTGCACTTCATTCTTTTGAGGCTGTGTCTCTGATGAGGCTCAGAGCTCAAAGATAGGGCTCCTGTGGTTATCCAGCTTGTTGGTTCTAGGGATTCCCAGACTCCGCTTTCTGGGTCTGGAATTACAGTCTGACCATCATACCTTCCTGGTATTTTCGGATCTCCAATCTTTTTTTTTTTTTAAATTTTTTTATTATTATTTATTCAATTGTGTGTGTGTGTGTGTGTATGTATGTGCGCGCACATGTGTGTATGTGTGTGTGTAGAACCACGGACAAATCGGGAACCACCATGGACGCCTCCACCTCCTTCTGCCCTGGGATTCACAGGCTCCGTCCTACCAGGATCAGAAGCTTCCGCCTGGCGTCTATACGTGGGATCTGGGATCCAAACTCAGGACCTTCTGCCTGCAAGGCAGAGGCTTAACCCCTGAGCCACCTCTCCAGCCCCGGATCTCCAATCTTGAGATCCGAACTCAGGTCCTTTTTCTTGTGTGGCAAGTGCCACTTCCCAACTTGTCCTTTACCTGGAAATGTTTCTCAGGAGTGGAGACATTTTGTCATGCAGCACACCTGTCCACCTCAGAACTCCTGGCATTGACGACGTACTTGAATCAGACCAGGTGTGTCAGGTTGCCTGCCGACCTTACCATAGCCTATATAGCATTTTTTTTTTTTTTTTTTAGACAGTCAGGGTCTCCTGCAACCCAAGCTAAACTTGAACTCTTGATCTTCCCCCCTCTACCTCCCAGGTGCTGGTACAGATGCGTACCACCACGCCTAGCTAGGGGCTCACCTTTTTCCTGGCGGTAGACTGTCCCTCCTGGGATCTCAGTGACTTTTTTTTCCTTCCTTTAGCAATGGTGGGGACTGGCATTGCACCCGTTTCTTTTGCACTGAACTTGGAGCAGTCTTTCTCCCCACCCCCTATTCTCTTAGGACCTCAATGTTTGTGGTGCTACTTCGGACTCTTATTCCCCACCTTGCTTTCCCGCCTACTGTAACAACAGGGCACTGAAGGGGTCTCACCTATGTGCACGGGATTCCAGTCTGAGCCTCTGGCTTTGTAGAGCTCCTGGTAACAGTGGTCCAGGGACACACCTCGCTCCAGAGCCCCTCCTCCTCCATCAGCAAAATGGTCTACAGGCGAGAATCCCCTGGGAGTCCGCTCTCTTGTTTGTTCTTCTATTTATTATTAAATCATATTTATTATGCAAATTACCTTTCTCTATCTGGTTATGACTAGAGTAGCCTTGGGGGTTGTTACTGTGGTTTGTAGTTGTTGACTTTGTCTAAATCATTCCGCTTTTCCTGTTGTCCCAGTATAGGGCGCATAAGAGTCCTCTGGACTATATCCTGTGGCCTAGGTGTGACCTGGAATCTTCTGGAAGCCTTTTTTACTGTTGCAGTTCACCTGCATGGTTGCTGATAAATGACCATCAGACAGCTTAAGGAACAAATAAGGGGTTTATTTTCTTACTGATAATACGGTTACAATTTGTAGTCCACCTTGACGGGAGAGCATGCACCAATACCAGGGCCAAGAAAACTGGCCACACCATCTCTACATGACTGAGAGAGGGACGATCCTTACTTGCCAGGCCAGCATGTCTAGCCAAGTGAACAGAAGGATGCCAACTCTCTCAACCAGTTCTCTGTATTTTATTCCAGGGCTTAATCCCACCCACCATGGGCTGGGCCTTCCCCATCCGCTACACAATCTCCTGCAGGTTTGCTCTGGGCTCAACTCAACCACTAAGTCTCTACAAATGTGCCCAGAGTTCAGACCCTCAACTGTCAAGTTGACACCTAGGCCCAACCGTGACACTTACTGATGAGCCACATGTTCCAGGAACACTGATTCAAAACTGCTGAGCCTCCAAAAGGCTCTGAGATCAGAGGTGCTGCCACTCCCTGGCTTCGGTTCTAGACCGTGAACAGATGGGGCCAAGGGTCCATGTGAGCCCATGTACCTGTGGTATTCATGTATACACTGTGCATGCACATTGCTGTGCTCCAACAGTGTGCAGAGTCACCCGCCCACACACATCCCTGTGGGGGCACACGTGTGCACCACTAGGCTCATCTTGCTTTTTAAGGGCTGGGTATGAGCTGCTGCTGTTGGCACACTTTTCTTGCCGTTGTACCCCCCTCTGCTTCCTCCTGTGTGTCAGCCCCCTCCCCCCACCCCCACCCCATGAGAGCTCTGGCCTTAAGAACATTGGCTCCAGTCTGAGGAGGTGGCTTGGCAGTCAAAGCACTTGCCACACAAACATAAAGACTGGCGTGTGGGTCCCCAGCTCTAAAGCAAAGTGACAAGTGGGCGTGGTGACCCACCGGCAATTCTAGCCTCTGAAAGGCCGAGACTGGGACTCACCAAGCACACAGGCCAACCAGACAACCGGAAATGGTGAGTTCCAAGTTCAGTGGAACAGTGTTACGGAAACTCAGGTGGAGGGCTGGCTAAGTGGCTCAGTGGCTAAAACCTTTGCCTCACAAGCCGAAGACCCTGAGTTCAGATCTCCAGATCCCATGTAAAAATGACAGGTGGGTAGTGGCCTGCCCGTCATTCTAGCCCTGGAAGGTGGGACCTGGGAATCCCCAGACAAGCCGGCTAGCCCAACTAGCCCTAGTGGCCTGCTCTGGGTTTAATTAGAGAGATAGAAGATGATTCCCAATGTCATCCATACACACTCACGTGCACATGTGAACATATACCTGCAACCCTTCCCCCCAAACAGGCTCACATGCAAGCACCCTGTATACACATACAGCTGACACAAGCCAACAAAAATAATCTGGTAGCGCATGATAGAAGAAGGTGCCTGATGTTAGCGTCCTGCTTCCACACGTGCACACACAGGTGAGCACATCCATGCACACGCGTACACATACACACCACAGCGCATGCACACACAGATCAACAAGTGTCAGGGGTAAAAGGCACACCGCGCCGACTTGCCACCTGCTGCGCTCAGTGCTGTTTACTTGTGAATGGGGGGCCACAGTCAGGCATTCCAGGACACTCCGTGTTTAGGGACCAGCAGTGGAAGGATCTCAGACTGAGGCTGTCCACCAGAGAGAGAGAAGCGAACATGACAGTGGGTCAGGCAAACTCGGGGTGGCTGTGTGTGCGGCTGAGTGGCAGGTGAGAGCTTGAAGACATGGAAGCCTGGGGCACTGTGGGGGATTGATTACTCAGGGTGAGTGTTGGGATGGGCCACAGTGTGGGCTGTGGCTGCTCTGGCTTTTCCTGGGGTTTAAGCACTGCAGGGAGGAGCCCCGTTCCCAGGAAACATCAGAGCAATTAGGCGCCTTGATTTTATCTTGCGGTGTTCCTGCCAAGAGTAATTACGTTAGCCTCAGCTTAGCTCCCCAACACACACACACCCTCAGGGGGTGCGGGCGGGCTGCTCTTGACCCTGCGAGCCTGGCCACTTCCACCCCACTGGACTCACAGAGTTCTGGGACCCTAAGGCCCCACGTTTGATGTCAAAGAGTCCTGTCCCTTTTAGGTCTAGCCCTGTGCCTTGCCTTGCCCTTTCGGTGACCCCGTCTTGCAGCTCCAGGGGGCTCACCTGTGATCTTCCCCGCTGTCTGCCCTCAGCAGGTTCTGTTCTGGGTTTGCACATGGGAACATGGACTTCGAAGGACAGAAGCGGTGTACCAGCCCCATCTGACTTGGGCTTTTGCAATCTGGCTTGACGAAAGCCCAGGCAAGAGCTGACATACTTGAGGGGCATAGGTTGTGCGTGACCTCAGACTGAAGCAGTCCCTGGAGATCCCCGTCACAGCCCAGAGGACTGGAGACCGGAGAGAGTTCAGCTTGAACAGGGCTGGGACATCTCCGAAAGGAACAGCTCTAGGCAGCCACTGCTCCACCCAAAGTCCCCAAGGTGGGGGTCTGTATTCTGCCACTTTCAGCTGTCCTAGGGGCAGTCTCAAAGAAGAGAAGGTGATCCTAGCCGCCCTCTGGGTGCCTGGCTTGTATGGTGTCACTGTGTGCGCCAGACAGCAGGGCCACCAAATGCTGCTGTTCAGAGCTAGCGTGGGCGTGGGGAGGCTGCAGGGCCTTCCTGGCGCCCAGCAGCCCAGGACTGTGAGCCTGTGGAGACAGCTTCAGTTTGTTCTCTGAGCCGTGCATGTGGGCAGATGGCGTGAGCAGTGGATGTTGGACTTGCCTTGTCTGACCAAGTCTTGTTTGCTTCTCCGCTGTGCCAGAGCTAGAAGGCCTGACTGTTTTGGACTTTTGTGCTCGATGCTCATTCAGCACCTAAGAAATGGGGGGGCTCAAATGGTCATCCCCCTTTTTCTGTGCCAGGGAGGGTCTCTCCGCTGCCATGGATACGGTCAGCAACCAGGTACTCACAGCCCAAACCCTTGGCCGCCACTGTCGGCTCCACCCTGTGCCCCGGGAACCGCCTTTCCCTGTGGGCTGGTCACAGCACAGGGCCTCAGAGGCGGTGGCTGGCCTCAGTGTCCTAGGGTGGGTCCCCTTGAAGGGGTGCACGATGTCCTTTGTAGGGACAGCTGGGACGGGACTCTGCAGCATGTGCCCGCTGTGAGCCCTTAACCACCTTCCCTGTGGACGTTCCCTACCTGTCATTTGTGGGGTCCATCCTAGAGGCCCTCCTAGGTGGATAGCCAGCTGTGTCCATGAGGACCCAGCATACTGGAGAGGTCCCTACCCAGATTATAGTTAGGGACCCATGCTCCTGTTCTTAGAGAACACTTGTCCCCCGTGTCCCCGGGGCAGAAACAAACACTCTAGGCTCACCACTGTGTTACCTGCACAGTCCACCACTGACAGAAATGCCAGAACAAGGGCTCTTGGAGACCTCACGTGTTTGGGCCGAGGCCGGGACTTCTCGAGCTCCCTAAGGCCTTGTGTCTCTTTCCAATATCATCCTTCACTTCGCTTGCCTTCCCCTTCAGTTTCTTTATAAGTAGCACAAGTCAGAAATAAATAAAAAAAAAAACCTCATAGCCTTGAATAGAAGTCAGCATACTGCTCAGAGATGAAGGTCACTTCTCTGTCACATATGTGCTAACCGTGCACCAGCTCCAGCCATGGGCCCGGGGACCCTCGAGCTCCTTGGTCAGAGGACTGGGCCTCTACCCCTTGTAGACAGCAGAGAATCAGCTCTGTCCAAAGAATCAGCACATGATTATATTTTATTGAGGAACATGGAATGTTACCAGCAGTACTGGTATCTTTCTTTCGTTTTTGTTTGTTTGCTTTGGTTTTTACATGTTGAGAACCATTTACATTTCACCATTCCCACGATTATTTTAATAGAGGCAAATTCTTCAACTGCCGATGCGCAGCAACTCATGGCGGCATCCCCCTGGGCTGCATGGCAGTGCCTGCAGCCTCCTTCAAGTTCTTGTAATGGCAGAGACCCTTGTTGACACACGGTACTGAGATGGGCATCCCAGGCCCGTGGGCAAGTGAACACAGATCTCCTAGCCGTGCAGAGTTCTAAGCGCCAACTGAAGGAGGCTCAGTTTTCAATGCGCTGGGCGTGCACTGGACATGTGTGCGCCATCAGTTACATGCCACGGGTATGGGGAGGGTAGATGTCGTCCGCTTTGGTCTGGCATATGCATTCAATCTAGATTTCCTCTGCTCACCCAAGACCACTAGTGTGGTCACCTCAAGAGTCCCCATTCTTGACAGAATAACCTTCCCCCGGGGACACAGGGAGAGAGAGAGAGAGAGAGAGAGAGAGAGAGAGAGAGAGAGAGAGAGAGAGGCAATTAGTTGTTAAGGTGCCCCTTGAGGTTAGCGTCTCCACACTGCCGTACTAAGCCCTGGATCTGCCACCAGAGCAATCAGGGAAGGCTTGGAGGGATTTTTTGCGGCCCCAAGGGTAACCTGACAGCGTGACTCTCTCCAAGGCCCCAGGCTTTGGGAGCATCAAACAGCCTGTAGCCGCCCACGGCAAGCGTGTGCGGGTGACTCCGATCTCCCCTGCCGGCGTTGCTGGGGACCCTCACACGGCACTGCTGAGCTTGGCATCAGAGGGCTCAGCGCTGTCGGGATGACCGCTTTGAGTGTGGCATGGCAGAAGCGGTTCAGAGCCGGCAGGTTTGTCTTCTGCTCCACATAAAGCCGGAGCTTGTCCCGGAAGGTCTCCCCGAGGAAACTGTAGATGAGGGGGTTCAGGCAGCTGTTGGAGAAAGCCGCCAGGTTGACGATGTGGCCCGTCAAGGGGTAGGCATGGCGGAAGGACTGCTTACAAGGGGTGTCCCCCGGCTGCGTCCACTGCAGCAGGTGGACACTGATGAAGACGTTCTCCGGCAGCCAGCAGATGAAGAAGACCAGGACCACCGCGAAGATCATGCGGAGGGCCTTCTGCCTGCGGAGGCGCAGCCCGCGGTGGCGGTGGGCACGCACCAGTGCCCGCACGATGAGCGAGTAGCAGAGGCCGATAACGGCAAAGGGGACAATGAAGCCCAGGGTGACTTCCAGCCACTGGACCTCCCTGACGTCGGCGAAGCAGAAGCAAGCTTCCTCTGTGTGCCGCAGGTGCACCGCCGTGAAGGGCACCAGCGTGGCGGACACCGCCGCCATCCAGATGAGGCCACAGCTGAGGCGCGCGTGGTGCTTGGTGCGGAAGAGGCCGCAGCGCATGGCCTGGGCCAGCGCCAGGTACCTGTCAAAGCTCATCCAGGTGAGGAAGAAGACGCTGCTGTACATGTTGACCTGCAGGAAGAGCGACATGAAGGTGCAGAGCACCGCGATGTCGTAGTACTGCTCGTCTAGGTTGAACACCTCGATGAGCGAGTCGGCCACCAGGATGAGGTCGGCGGCTGCCAGATTGATGAAATACAGGTCGGGGATGGTCATCCTCTCCCGGAAGCTGATGTTCACCACCAGGATGAGAAGGTTACCCACGAAGCCAATAGGGAACAGGAAGATGGTGTAGAGGCAAGACAGAAAGAGCGCAATCACATATTGTTGCTGCTCCGACAGGTCCCCCGTGCCGTTCCCTGGGGCAACACCCGGCAGCTCAAGTGACAGGTTGAGAGCCCGGGAGGTGCCATTGGAGGTGGCGGGCCACTCAGGGCTTGGGTAAACCTCCACCCCGAAGGCGTTGACTGTGGAGGTCACATCCATGGCTTGGTCTCTGGGGGCTTTCACGACTTGCTGAAAGGGTCATAGAAGTCCCCTCCTAACCCCAGCCCCATCTTTACAAAGCAAGGTGATTCTCTTGGAAGTGAGCCAGGCGTCTGCAATGCAGGAAAAGCTGTCCTGGGGTCCCTGCAGAAAGCTGGCAGAACAGGCCTGGTGAAGTCTGGGCTAGAGCTGGCTCGGAGCTGGCGGGACGCGGTGTCTGAGTGGCGCTGGTGGCCAGCCGCACCTCTCACTCTCCGAGCATCTGCCAAGGAAGACAGGACAGGGTGTGAAGCAGGTATGTCCTGTGGACGTGGGGTATGTTGAACATCTTGGAGAGATGGCCCTAAGTTGAGCCAGTAAAACAGACCGAGAAGTTCCCCCCCACACACACACTTCTGTCCTCTTAGAGTTGGCAGTCTAAGCTGGAGAAAGGCTGTGAGTCATCCGAGATGGGACCCGTCACATAGCTAGCTCTTGAAGTAAGGCGCACGAGGGCTGTGGGAATCCGAGGAAAACTACTGTTGCTCGGGACAGGAAGTCTCATTATTTCAGCAGCTGTTGCAAAGAGACTTAACATGGGAAGGGAAAAAAGGCAGCTTTTCTCAAAGATAGTCTAGCGAGCCCAGAGCTGCTGGAGTGGGCTTTTCTCTTGCAGTAAAAGAGAAAAAAAAAGAATTTTGTTCTTTTGCTGTTAAAACAGCTCAGTGGTAGAGCATTTATCTAGCACACACAAGGTTTATGGTTCTGTCCCCATTATAGCACACACACACAGAGACACAGACACACACACACACACACACAACACCACATATATGGTTGTGTTTTATTTTGATTTATATTTTTGACACTGGGTATATGTAGCCCAGACTGATCTAGAACTTGCTATGTAGTATAGAATGACTGTGAATTTAAGATCTTCCTGCCTCTGTCTTCCACATGCTGGGGTGACAGGCATGTGCTGCCACACCCGGTTTCTTGGTGCTGGATCCCGAGCGTCACGCGTGCAGGGAGAGCACCCCATAGCTCCCGAGCCCCAGCCCCAGCGGCACACAATGCTGCTTTAAGAAATGCCATTACACAGCACGGTAGCACATGCAGTTGTAGTCTCAACTGCTCGGGAGGTGGAGGCAGGAGGATTATTCAAGACTGAGATTTTGAGAGTAGCCTGGGCTACTCTGCAAGTGCTTATCTCAAAAAAGATGGAAAGAAGAAGGAAGAAAAGAAACAAATTTTTTTAGTCTGCCAGTAAATTGCTATAAAGCTTTTTCTCTTCTCTTTTCTTCTTTTCTTTTTTTTTCTTTTCTTTTCTTTGTGGTAGAACATGTCTGTGGGGATCTTATCCTTTGCTATACCCCTAGGTTCTCTGCAGCCACCACTGTGGTTCTTCCTGGCGCTGGCAGTATCTGGAGATCCTGGGGCATCTCAGCAGAGGTGGATGCTGGCATCCAATGAGTGGAAGTCATGGGTGATGTTCAGGACGCCCCCTTAGCCTACTGTCAGTAGCACCCAGGGGTGCTGGAAAGAGCCTACTTGCCACTTAAAAATACATTTCGGCTGCTTTTCTTGGGGGAGCCATGCTTTATTTCAAAGTGATGTAAAACAAAACTACAGATTTATTGCTTCTCTCTCTCTCTTTCTCTCTTTCTTAAATACTGCTTGGATAAGATAAAGGAGAGGAAGAAAGGGGTAGCCCACTGCCACCTCCAGTCCTGGAGGTGTGGTTGGGCAGGGGAGCTTGCCCTGAGCCGATCAGGGGCATTGGACTTCATCAATGGTCTGTCATGGGTAGCGCTCCTGGGAGTCACAGGCATGGCTGTTTTAAAGGTCCACCTGCCTCTTCTGAGTTTCTCGGAGGGTCTGCCAAGTGTGAACTGGGAAACCCAGTGTCCGGGGCTCGGCCTTAGCCACCTTAATTAAGTCAATCGACTGTTGTGCTTCTGTC
Source organism: Typhlomys cinereus (assembly GCA_023101885.1). NCBI lineage: Eukaryota > Metazoa > Chordata > Mammalia > Rodentia > Platacanthomyidae > Typhlomys > Typhlomys cinereus. The sequence continues at coordinate 2,557,609 of JALPQD010000256.1, read as the reverse complement.
CTTGACCCTCTGGGCGCTGAGCTGATGGCCCCTTTGTTCTGACTTTCTCTCGCTGGTCTAGATCAGAAAGATGAGGCTGGGTCTGTTAGCCAGGCTGGCTGGACCCCCATTGCTATGCACAATACAGTACCACCAGGACTTTCTGCATTGGCAGGAGCAGCTGTGACTGGTCACAGGGTAGCGCCTGGAGTCCACTGGACCCCAGCACTAGATGGGGCATGCCGATGGCTGCATTGGGACAGATCCCAAGAGGACTGCAGATCCCACAGGACTGCAGGAAGACTCTCGGTATAGATTCCAGAACCTGGCACCTGAGTGCAAATCTTACCTGTGCCGTGGGGTCCTGAAGCCAGCTGGGGTCTTAGCAGAACTGGAGGCACATCCTGCAGCACTTTGGGGATGAGGCCCTGCAGGGAAGCTCTGGGAGATGGTGAGTAGAGAATCCGCCTGGCAGGGAGCAGGCTTCGCTGTCCAGAGGCTGTCTGGCCCCCTTGGCACAGGGCCGCTGTCTTTATAACTTCCCGAGCTGCTCATTGGGCTCTGGCCAGCCTCCTTTGAGGACAGCATTAACCCTTTTTCTGCTGGTCCTTTTTTCACTCCCATATGTAAGAAGCCCAGGCCTGCTGGAATCATGCTTCCAGAAGCTTCCAGTGTAACCATGTTTCTTCTCTTACTGACACAAGTTTTTTGTTTTTTGAGGAGGTAGTGATATTTTTCACCTTTCAGATACTAACTAACCCTTTCTTGCCTGTCGAGCCAAGCAGGATGGTTCTTGATTATTCTTTAGCAGCATGCTGACTTTTAAATGATTACCCAATTTCCCAAGGCTCTGTGTCAGCTTGCCAAGTGCCCGACTTTCTTGTTGGAATTTCACTGTGAGCAGTGGAGGGAACTTGTCAAAGTGCCTGGGGCAGAGACCTATGCCTGGGGCATATCGAGGGCTGCATAGTCCAGCCAACTTAAAAGGTTTTCAAAAAAATTAGAAGTCATTGGTCCCAGTTAGACTTTTGTTTTTGTATGTGTGCATATGGTGCAGATGCATAAGTGCGTATGCATGCGCAGGGGCCAGCGGATAAACTCAGCTCTCATTCTTTTGACATCATCACTTAACCTTTAGGGGTGGGGTCTCTCACTGAACATGGAACTTACTTGGTAGGCTACTAAGTCCCTGGAATAATCCACCTGTGCCTGCCTGTCTGCCTGCCTGTCTGGCTCTGTGTGCGTGTGTGCGTGCGTGCGTGTGTGTGTGTGTTGAAAGATCTGATGGAAAGAAGCAGACAGCTATTTGACCAGATGCAGGTGGCACCAGGGGCACCTCCCGCCCTGTGTCCTATGGTTGTAGCCTCCTGTCTCAAACATCCTTAGAGGTCTTCTGTATGATACTGATTTAGAATCTCCCAGATTTGTGTTTGGGGAAATGTATACATCTTTCACCGAGTTCTGAGCTAATTTTTTTTTTCTAAAATGGAAAACTGAGTCAGGCTACAACTGCAAGTGCACATTTCTATGAGTTAGTGAGTCTCATCAGCGTGTCACACTGAAGCAAGGAGTCGATTGGTTCTTCCTCTTCATCCTTTTGACCAGCTTGACTAGCCGAGATGACGTCAATGTTAAAAGAGGCCCATGATACATCTTGGAAGACAGGGCTCATGAGAAAACACAACTTCTTCATTTCAATAAATAAAACCCAAGTCCAAACCTCGAAATAGCTAAGTTATAGCACTTAAAAATAGTTGGCCACACCCTGCTCTCCAACTAAGGCTTTCACAGTTCTGGGATGGTGAAGGGGGTCCCCTTCATCTTTAGGGTCCCTGGGAGGCCTCCTACACTGTGCCAGGGTGTTAGACCTCTTGGTCCAGGTTTGGCAGCTAAGCTGGTGTGGGCCTGGAGTACAGGATTGGCAGCTGAGTTGGTGGGGGAGGGCTCTTAGGGCACCATTGGTTGTGTCTTGTGTCAGTCATCTTGCTAACAGGGGCGGGACAAGAAAAGATTCCAGCCCTCAGATCCCCCGCTGATTCTGGCCTGGGTAAGGGATGAGGGGAATTTTGTGGAAGCTTCTAGAATGCTAGATGTCAAGGCTGACATCAGACAAGAGGTCCCTGCACAGTCTCAGGGAGCCCTGCTTCAGAGCTGGGCTGCATCTCTCCTGGATCTCCTTCAGGGGCAGAGCCCAGCTGGCATGGCAGAAAACAGGACTGGTACAGCCTGTGGCCGGGCTCTTGCTCGCATACCCAGTGGTGGTCCCGTCCTTCCCCCACCTTGTCTCCTCTGGGTTGCATGTTTTAGTTTCACGACTCACAGCTGTGATAAATACCTGATCTGTGCTAGTTAGACACAAGTGTTCACGCGATGGTTGAGATGGTTGACGTGCGAGCTCAGACGCATTTGTAAAGAGTTAAATGAATGAATCCCTGAACAAGTCTGCAAAAGATTGTCTGATTGATGGGGAAGACCCAGCCCACGATTGCAGGACTATTTCATGGGTAGGTAGATAAGATAAGGAAAACTGGCTTAGTAAACTTTGGCATTCTTCAACACCAAAATGACTCCTGAACTGAACTGGTCAGTCCAGTGAGCTCCATGAGCATGAACCAATTGTCGTACTTCTTTAGTTGGCATTCTCCAGCATTCTTGGACAGACACGCTGTCTGTCAAGTGAGATTTGCCCCCTCTGAGCAATTTCTGTGGATATTGTGTGGTCAATTCTCTCGAGTCCTGGTATTGGTTGTAGACTCGCCTTCCAAGCTGGACTAAGAACTGTAGTCAGAGTTGTAAGCCAGAATAAAACCCCTTGTTCCTCCTTAAACCTTTTTCCTGGGAAAGGATTTTATTTCAGCTCCTCATTCCAATTTACAGTCCATCATGGCGGGCTAGTCAGCAGCAGAAGCCCTGGGAACCACTAACGTCAGGAGCAGAGGCAGGAAATCAGCGCATGTCAGCTGCAAACTGCCAGTTGCTCCATCTTCATCCACCTGCCCAGGGGATGGCCCCGCCTACTGCAGCCTAGGTCCTCCCATATCGGCGATGTAGCCAAGGCAGCCTCCTACAGGCTCGCTCAGAGGCCTGCCTTAGCTAGGTAACTCCTCACGGGTGTGCCCAGAGGGTGCAAACCATGTGTGGCTCAGGGTTAAGCAGAGGAACTTCAGAGTCCAGGTTGACAGGCCCATGGCAGTGAAACGAAGACGAACTTTGGGCAGTTGGCAGAGAAGGGACAGCTGCTGGAGATCCTAGGTCTCCATCTCCCATTTCCTGTAAGTCACTATTACGTGGGATCTGGGGATTCAAACTCTGGTCTGCACACTTGTGCCACAAGTGCTTTACCCATTGAACCATCTCACCACCTGTAGCTCTGTCCTTTTATGAACTCTTGGGTCAGGGTCGGGGTGCTTCTCAGAGTCCCTGGTTCCCACCAGTGCTAAGCGAGACTGTCCCTTGCTTCTACCCCCAACCATTCTCTTCTATGACCTGGCATCTTATGGTGACCAGGGCCCTCCTATCTGGCAGCCAGAGCCCTTGGCTGACTGACATGTGGTCCTAGAGTTTGAGCCTGTGCAGTATGGAACATTGCCAGGGCTTGCCCACCTCAGCCTACCTGCTTTTGATCACATGGGATGCCTGCTTATCTGTTCAGGCCTAGTGGTCTCCTAGAGTTTGGGGTCATGACACCGGGCTGTTTTGTTAAAGGCCCACAGGGGCAGCCATCCGACATCGCTCTATGAAGTCATCTGCAAATAGGGTGGGCCACATCCATAGCCATCTTGGGATGTGTGCAGCCCATGGGCCACAGGTTAGACATTCAAAAGGAATTTACATCTCTTTTCTTTTGAAAGCTTGATGAGGTATATTCCTTTCATCCAAGACCTCACCCCCCCTTAGATAGTGATCTGTTCAGAACCCAAGTGGTGGCCATGACCTGACAGACTGGCAATCTCAGGTCTTCTAATGATCCTTGGGGGGGCCCAACTAGGGAGATGGTTTGTCAGTCAAAAGTGTTTGTAGGCTGGGGCTGGAGAGGTGGCTCAGGGGTTAAGCCTCTGCCTTGCAGGCAGAAGGTCCTGAGTTCAGATCCTAGACCCCACATATAGACACTGGGCGGAAGCGGGGCGGCCTGCATTTCTGGTCCTGATAGGGCGGAGCCTGTGAATCCCGGGGCAGAGTAAACAAGGAGGAGGTGGAGGCGTCCATGGTGGTTCCCGAATTCGTCCGTGGTTCTACACACACATACATACATACCTACACATACGCGCATACATGCATACACGCACAATTGAATAAATAATAAAAAAAAATTTTAAAAAAAGTGTTTGTAGGCTGGCTGGTAGAGTTTGGTTTGCCCCTGAGGCATCCAGCTAGTATGTTGAGGACACTGCAAAGCTTGGAGATCCACCTGTGTGTTTCCACACTTGCAAAGGCTAGTGCCATACACACTATATGTGTGGATTTTCTTGTGTGCATACATGTATGTGGGAGGGGTATATACATCACTCTCCACCTAATTTTTATATTTATTTACTAGAGGGAGGGGGAGGAGGCATTTAGGTGCACGTATGTCAGTGCACATGCAGAGGTCCAAGAATATCTTTTGGAAGTCAGCTCTCTCCTTGTGGCACATGGGCTTCCAAGGGATCGAACTCAGGTCTCCAGGTTTGCACACGGGCACCTTTAAAACCCACTGGGCTGGGCAGGGGAGATGGCTCAGGGCTAAGGCTCTGCCTCATAACAAAAGAACCTGAGTTCGGATCCCAGATCCCCTATAAAAACACCAGTCGGAAATGATGGTGACCTGCATTTCTGGCCCTGGAAGGCAGAGCCTGGAAAACCCCAGAACAAAGCAGAAGTTGAAGCAATCCAAGATGATTCCTGAAGTCACCCTTGAGCCTCTACAGAGACACATATACAAATAGACAATAATAATGATATACACATAATAATGATACATAATGATACACACATACAAATACACAATAAATAAATTACTGAACAAAGACTTTGAAGGAAAAAAAATTGAGCCTCCCCACTGACCCCATTTCCACCTTATTATTTTAGACAGGGTCTGTCCCTGAAGCTGGGGTTCACTGATCTGACTAGTGTGGCTGGCCAGTGATCTCTAGCTATCTGTCTCTGCTCAGTGCTAGGAGTGCTACACCTGATTTTCACATGAGTGCTGGGGATTGAACTCAGGACTTCATGGTTGTGCAGTTTGCCTTTCCCCACTGAGTCTTCTCCCTGCAGCCCATTGCGTATTTCTTTGGTGGTCTAGACTGTATAGAGAAGCATTGAGCTCCTAGCCCCACCCAGAGATGTTTGTGACTTCTCTGGGCTCCGTGACAGCCTGAACCATTCCACAGCGAGTAGGAGTCACCTTGCTTTATAGGAAGACCAGAGGCAGAGGAAGGCAAGCCCTTCCTCGGCGCTGGTGGCATTGAGGGGCAGGTTAGGGTCCCAGCTCTCTTGGACTGGATGTCTGCGCTGTGACTGACTGTGGAGACCCTCAGGCCGTCCAGATGACCCCATCATGTCTCATCTGTCCATGGTGGCCTAGGAAGGCTATGTTGCCAGGGCTGGTACAGACCTTTGATATAGCTGATCGTGGACTGGCAGACTAGAGGCCCCTGCACTCAGAGTCCAGTGGGCCTGGCATGGCACCATGGAGGCGGGCACCTGGGCTCCGGCAGCATCTGGGTGCGTTAGTTCGGGCTCTGTGAAGTGTAGAGTCTCCCAGGTGCCCACGGCAGCAAGCCCAACGCAATGTCATGTGCAATGCGGAGTTAATTACTGAGAAGATTGACCAGCCTTGTCTTCTAGGATCCAAAGGAATTTACGGTCCTAGAGAGTGGCGCCCCTATACCTTCTACCTGTTCCCCAGCACTCAGTACCCAGCCTTATGCGTGCAGATGGGGGAACCTGGCACCTTCCTAGTGTTGACAGCTGGGCCCCCTCCACGGTTGCTGGGTGCTTCCTCTGATTCCTAGAGCATGGTGGCACCTGGAAGTTGAGGTGTGTGCATCTCACAGTAGTGCGGATGGGGGCAGAGGGGAGTGGTCTGTATTCTTGCATAGGCCGCAGGCCCCAGGAAGCGTTTGTGGGGCAGTGCTCTAGAAAGAGCCGTTGGTGATGGGTCCATGTCCAGCCTGCCCATCAGGCACCACAAGTTGTTGGTCAGGGAGGCCAGAGAGCCCGGGGCCCATGATCAGTTCCAAGTTTTCCCCTCTAACATGTCCACAGTTCAGAGCATGTCCAATGTGTGTGCTCTTAGCTCCCCATTAGGTCTAGATCTGTCTCTTGGCTCTGTCTATAGGAAAGCCCTCTGTACTGGTTACTCTTTATCATTGTTGAGACTTCTGAAGCCCAGGTAACATAAGGGGAAAGTGGAGATTTTTATTCAGTTTATGGTTCCAGGGAGGAGATAGCAGTCCATTACGGTAAAAAAGGCATGGCTGGCTAGCAGAACCATTCACAACCACCAATGAAACAGATCTGCAAAACTGCCATGAATACAATACAACAGGATCCTACCATTTCTGCAGCCGGGCTTCTAAAATTACCCGGCGGTCAGAATACTTGGCCCTGAGTGTGCTTGGGAGCTGCAGGCGTGTCCTGTTCTTGCCCCACCAACCAGCCTTCTTCTGCCTAGACTGTCTTCAGCTGCATGAGTATTTGTTCTGGCAAGATGTTTATAAATTAACCAAAGGGGCCTCTATGCCTGACACAAGCACATATCGTAAGAGAATTGACCACAGGCCGCTAAAAAGTGGGCCAAATGTTAGAAATGAATGCTGTTGCTGGATGGGTCGGCAGTGCAGGAAACTAACGGGGCTTCCGAGAGGCCAAGGAGCCAGTATTGGCTGGGTACGACCCCCAGCGAGGAGGTTGCCACACAGAGAGAGCACCCCATAACATGATGGTGGTCGGTTGACCCAACTCCAGCTGGGTTGAGTGCATTGAGGATCTACAAGACTACTAGGGACAGCCCAGTCTGAGTCCCAGAGCTGCCAGAAGGTTGGTTAGTGTCCTCTCCAGCCAGAGCCGACTTAGGATATGGGATGCACTTGTCAGTTTTTCCTTGCTGCGACACCATACTTGAGGCTGGGAGCTTTATTGAAAAAAGAGGTTGAAAATCCAAGATTGGATGGTCTTGTGGATTCCTCTGGTGAGGGCCCTTTGACTAGGTTGTAGGGTGGAATCATACTTATCCTGGTAGTGGTTGACATCCTAGAGAGAGGGATGGCAGGAAAATGCTCAGCATAGAGATCCTAGGGATGGGACAGGCAGCTGGGGAGGGTCTGCAATGGTCACTGTCATAGTTGGGTGCAGGTGTCAACTTGACACTTGAGGGTTTGAGCTCTGGGCACATTTGTGGAGAATTAGTGGTTGAGTTAGGCCCAGAGCAGACCTGCAGGAGATTGTCTAGCTGATGGGGAAGGCCCAGCCTAGGGTGGTGGAATTAGGCCCTGGAATAATCATAGAGAGCTGGTTGAGAGAGTTGGCATCCTTCTGTTCACTTGGCCAGACATGCTGGTCTGGCAAGTAAGGATCGTCTTTCTTTCAGCTGTTATGTGGTGATGGTGTGGCCAGTTCCCTCGGCCCTGGTGTTGGTGCATGCTCTCCCGTCAAGCTGGACTAAAAACCGTAACCAGTAATTGTAAGAGAAAATATACCCCTTGTTCCCTTAAGCCGTTTGATGGTCATTTATCAGCAATCATGCAGGCTGACTGCAACAGTCACCCACATTGGGGAGCAGGTTGCCATGTGCAGCCATAGAGACTTGTGACAGGCAATGGAGGCTCAAAAGAATGTCTGGCTCTATTTGTCCCAAGTACAGCCTCCTATAGGCCCCTCCTCCCACCCCCCCAAAGAGCCATACTTGTCTACAAATTCTAAACTGCCCCCCACCTCAAGGCTGGCTTCACCCCTCCGAAAGGCAATAAAGACTGAACATTCAGTAAGGAGTCTCCATTCCAGTGTCCCATCAGACAGACCTGTCCCTTGCAGTCACCGACCCTGGGGTGTACTTGCCAGCACACCTCACACCTGCACATGGGCTCATTCACGGGTCTTGGGTGTGTGTGAAGGAACAAGGGAGGAGAAAGGCATCTTGTGGAAGCGTTTCCATAGCATGTCACCGAAACTACTTAACTGTGTAAGTTCCAGATGCTTCTGTGGGAGAATCATCCCAGCGGCTACACGCTAAAAAGAGACTTCGTTCTTCCGTTTGCAGACTGCCGCGAGGCAGCTGAAGCCCTGTGGTCAGATATGTGACACGCACCTGTAATCTTAGCTCTCAGGAGGCAGACACTGGAGGATCTGAGTCTAAGATCAGCCTGGGCTGCAGTGAGACCTTCTCAATGAAACAAGGATCCGGCCCAGTAACACAGGCTTGTCATTTCCCATACTCAAGAGACTGAGGCAGGGGAATTTTAAGATACCAGCCAGTTTGGGCTACAAAGTGAGTTCAAGGACAGCTTGTGTAACTTGGAGAGACTCTGGTTTAAAATAAATATAAAAAGAGTGCTGGGGGTATAGCTCAATGGTAGAGCACCTGCCTAGAATTCCCCAGTGAGGGGCTGGGGGCGTGGCCCAGTGGTGGAGCACCTGCCTAGAATCCTCCAATGAGGGGCTGGGGGCGTGACTCAGTGGTAGAACTCTTGCCTTCCAGGAATGGCGGATTACTTAAGACACAGGAGGTTTGGGCGGGAGTTGTGTTGTCAAACTCTGGCAGCTGTAGCCTAACACCTCGTAGGGCTGGACTGAGCATGGCTATAGAATTACATGGATGCACAGCCTTGGATGGTGACACAGGTCTGCAGTCCCAGCAGTCGGGAGGCTAAGGCAGGAAGATCCCCAGTTCCAGGCCAGCTTGGGCTGTGGTGAGACCCTGCCTCAAAAAACAAAGGAACAGAAAAGTAGGGGGACCACATTTATCTACATGGTGCCACTTCATTGGGCTGGACTGGTGATGGGACCGTGGCAGCCAGCAGGCAGGCTGGTCCTGCACCCCATTATAGTCAGGACATCTTCCGTCAGTCCCAGAGGTCTGTGGCTAGCTCCACCCCATGTCACTGTGTTGGAAACCCAAGGGTATCTTGAGGTGAAATTGTTGGTTGGGGTGTAGAAGCCATCAAGCATTGCCTTTGTTCAAGTGAACCCCAGCAAATTAATGTTTGTCACTGAGCACATCCAAAACTTATGTGGCCCCTCTGGCGATCCCTGGAAGGCGTCTTCCTGGAACACAGAAGTATGGCTTGCACCTAGCCTTCCATGTTGTCCAATGACATGTTGTTGTCCATGTCCCGCCTGCATTTCTGGGTGAGGCGCCTCAGGAGGTTGCAAAGCACAAGCCTGCAGGGCGGATGGAGGAAGAGGATGGTAGTGGTGGTGACGCAGGCCTCTGCAGACAGGACTAGCTCGGCCATGTTCATGAGCAGCTCGTCGTTTGGGGAGCCCAAGTCCCTCCTCAGCTTTAGTCCAGCCCTACGTAAGAGCGCCAGGTTGTAGAAGAGTCGGCAGGCAACCATGTTGAGAGCCACAGCCAGCACAGCCCAGCGCCCCGTGGCTGGGTCCCCCTGGACCACAGCTGCCCGCCAGGCCGGCCGGGTGACACACAAGACCAGGAGTACCAGCTGGAAGCTCAGGGCAAGCGCCAGGCCCAGGCTGAACTTAACAATCTCATACTCGGGCCAGGCAGTCAAGGGGTCCAGCTGGCACATGGTGGCCCTGTGCAGCTCTCCAGATGTGCCCAGCAGGGACACGACAATCAGTGCACTACAGACAGCGCAGCCCATGATGGCAGCCAGGCCCGGTGCCAAGCGTAGATGGCCCAGGCAGCCTGGCAGGAGTGTCGGGACCAGTGTGGCTCCTTGCAGGTACTGGGCTGTGAAGTAGCAGACGTTGGAGAGGAAGGACAGCACTCCACAGCCCAGGTTGGTGGTGAGCACATAGTCGGGCCGGCCCGCGGCATTGAGGCTCAGCAGGGTCCTCAGGATGCTGGTGACCGTGAGCCCGGCGAACAGCGCATCCACTGCCCCGAGCCTGGCTCGCTCCCTAATGAAGACCCCCAGGTTGAAGAGGCCAGTCGCCAGGCCCAGTGGGACACAGATGGAGATGTACGCCTGTGTGCACCTGGAGATGACCGTCTGTGCAGTGATGACGGCCTCCACATCTGGGGACACATGGCTTGGGTAACGGACCCAAGACATGTTGTGAGGATCCATCCTCAGGAATCGTCAGACCTGCAGTGGGAACATAGGCTGTGTTATGGTGCTGGCCAGGCATGTGACAGAAAGAACAGTGGAAAGGTTACTCTTAACTCTTGCTGTGAGAGAGCACCCAAAGTCAAGCAACTTAAAGGAGAAAAGGAGATTCATTCAGCTTACGGTTCCAGAGGGGAGATACAGTCTCTCAAAGTGGAGGCAGCATGGCTGGCTGGCCAAAGCTGGAGGAGGCTGACACAAACTGTCCTTCTTGGGCCTCTAAACTGCAGCCTGGCTTCCATCACTTTTTGAAATGTTGGAGGAGGACTCCACTATCTCCTCTCTCTTGCATCCTTGATCCCTCTAAAACTAGAATCACATGGAAGACTTTGCCAAGACTGGCCCCCTCGAATCACAGCTGATTCTGCTTCTCTATGCTGACCATCTTTCACTCCTGGGCAGATGCTTTGTAAGAGAAACCAACTCTTGCTTTGGAACTCCATCCTTTAGCTCAAGTCCTCTGAAAGGATTTGCATTCTTTTTTTTTTTTATTATTTATTCAATTGTGCGCGTGTATGTGTGTGTGTTTGTGTGTGCGCGCGCGTATGTAGAACCACGGACGAATTCGAGAACCACCATGGACCGGCTCCACCTCCTCGTTTGTTTCTCTGCCCTGGGATTCACAGGCTCTGCCCTACCAGGACCAGAAACGCAGGCCGCCCCCTCTTCCGCCCGGCGGGGTCTAGGATCCGAACTCAGGACCCTACGCCTACAAGGCAGAGGCTTAACCCCTGAGCCACCTCTCCAGCCCCAGGATTTGCATTCTTATGAGTGGGATCCTTCCCTGATGATCTTGCCCTCAAGCTAGGGCCTCTCCTATTATTCAAATTGAGAGCAGGCTTTGATTTACAAATGGAGCTAATCTCTTTAACAGCCATTTTGTTCTCTGCTTCTTCCTGGTTCAACTCTTTAAATTTGCCGTTGCATTTTTCATCATTAGACCTTACAATTTTTGCTTCTTCCTGCCTGATTCTTTGCTCTTTTTTACAACTCTGAAGACAACTAAAAAGTAGCCATATCACATTGTCAAGACTACATTGCTTTGAAATTTTCTGCCGAGCACTCCAGTTTAACTTCAAGCAAGCTTTCAGGACGAGGGCAAAACTTCACTAAAGTCTCAGCCAACACATGGCTCCACGTGTCACTCGTCCAGTTGCAAACACATTCTCTGTTGTCCTCTAGACCATCACAAACTGGGCTTCCACTGCCTGCATCTCTCACAGCCCCATTGCCAAGACACAAAGACTTTCCCAGCACAAAGTCCCAAAGTTCTCCATATTTCTCCCAACAAACAATTCCAAAGGCACACTAGCCACATCACAGCATTGGCCATACTTCTGAGTACCAACTTCTCTCAGCTTCACAAACAACTTCACTTTGTGGTACCAGCTCTCGGTACCAATTTCTGTAACAGTTACTCTTAACTATTGCTGTGAGAGAACACCCAAAGTCAAGCAACTTAAAGGAGAAAGGGAGATTTATTCGGCTTACAGTTCTGAGGGGAGGCACAGTTTCTCAGGGCAGACGTGGCATGGCTGGCTGGCCAAAGCTGGAGGAGGCTCCGTCAGTCACTGCAGGTATCTTGGAGAGCTGAGAACTGCAGACTGCTTGCAGCAAAGGCAGACTCTCCTGGAGGGAGGGTGGGACTGACCCACCTCAAGTCACCCTTGTGACTGCCTTCCTCCAGCCAGGCTCCACCTCTCAAGGTGCTATGACCTTGCCAAACACATGAGACTGTGGGGGACACATCTCAAACCTTGACAAACAGTATCCCCAGAGGGTGCCCAGCGTCAAGGTAACTGGTATCTCCTGCCATATTGCCACACGCCTGCAAAGGCTCTATCTACACCCTTCACTTCATGGCCTTGGTGTGGATCTCCTGTCGCCCCCACCAAAGCATATGTTTTCCTGGGAGCTTGGGTCGGAATCACACCCACCTTTGCATTTAACATCTGACTTTCGACCTGAGAAGTTCTGGGAGACTCCTGCCAGTCTCAACTCCACAGGGACCTTTCTAGAGACTGGAGTATTGTGCTGGACTCTGGCTCCCGGGGATGGCCAGACCTCCTGCCCTCTCAGCCAGGAATTGCTTTACAGAAGTGAGCCATGAATTTCTGGGTAATGCTCTAAATAGCGGCATTGACAGATCCTTGGGCTCAGCCAGCCCATCTTTGGTCATTGCAGACGTTTTGTTTCTAGTCAAACATCCCCTCTCTCCTCCCTTTAAATAGGAACTAAGTAGTAGGGAAGCTAGGAGAGAGCATCGCTGTTTCTTTAAAGACATTGGAGGCTGTGAAAGTGGATTCTTAATTGTGATTGAATGCCTGAAGGCTCCACAGGCAGGCGGAAGGCTGAGCACTGGTTGCGTGGGCTCTGTATGAGGGATGTGTGGATGTGTATGGGTGGATGTGTGTGCGTGTGCAAATGTGGATGTAGATGTGTAGGTGTGCTTCTATGTGTATGTGCAAATGCACATGTGTGTGCGCCTGTGTGTATATGTATGTGTGAGTGCATATATGTGTATACATGTATGCATCTGTGTGGGTTGTGTGTGTATGTGCACATGTGGGTATGCATGTACCTATATGTGTATGCAGGTTTATGAATGTGTGTGTGCATGCATGTAAGGATTTATGTGTATGTGTATGTGCATGTTTGTGTGTTTGCATGTGTGTGCATGGAGATGTGTGTGTGTGCATGTGCGTGTGTGTGTGTGTGTGTGTGCCTCTCCAACAGCAGTATTGCAAGTGTACCCCATTATGCCTTCCTTTTTGTTTATTTGTTTACTGTCGGCACTCTTACCACATGAAGACTGCCCTCATTCGACAGATCCACACACTGTCCTGGAGATGCCAGAATCTCAACCACACCCTGGCAGTAGGCACCAGCTGCTCTTCTCTGGGACAGTCTGAGGCCCTGCAGATATTGTCATGGACTACTGCTCTCCAAGTTGCATTGAGGGTCACGCCAACCCATGGCTTCATAGGCAAGGGTGGAATCCTCTTCACCGGAAGATGGGGCCCTGGGATTTAGTCCTTCCTCCCCTTATGCAATCTGCAGTTTCCTCTTTGTCTCAGTGGTTCAAGAGCCTCAGACTGCATTGTGGGAACATTCTCTGTGGTTTTCCCCCTATCTGGAGTGCAGTCACCGAGTTCTCATCAGCCCAAACTTCAGCCTTTGTCAGTGGCAGAATCGCATCTTCCCCTAACTGAAAACTTAGCGGTTGGGGGCGGGGCGATGGTGCACTTCGTGAAATGCTTGCTTGGAAGCATGAGAACCTGAGTTTGATCCCCAGAGCCCATGTAAAAAGCTGGGTGTAGTGGCACGAGCTCGTCATATTAGCACAGGGGACAGGGCGGATCCCTGGGGCTCTCTGAGCAGCCTGCCTGACCCAACCTGTGAGACCCTGCCTCAAAATGAAAAAAGGTAGAAGGCTTTCTAGAGAATGGCACCTGAAGTGATCCTTTGACCTCACACGCACACACGTGCAACTGTACCAGCACACACAGGCATGCATGCATGTGCACACATATACAAATGTACATGCATGCATGTGTGTGTACACGCACACAAGAACAGGTCTTGCCTAGGGGTACAATTCTACAACGACTTCTACCCTTGGCTTTTGCAACCTCATCCTCTCTAACCTCCGACCTCCCGCTGCCAAGACTCCTCTGCTTGTTGGAATCTTCCTTTTGTTCTGGGGCTCCGACTGGTCAGCACTGGGCCTCCTCAGGGCTGTCTTCCACTCCCAGTCAGCTTCTAAAACTGCCTTCATGGGTTTGAATTCTGCGTTTCTTACTGCTAACCCCCCTGTTGTGGCTATTTAGAAACCTGACCTTTTTTTTTTTAATGTTTATATATGTGTGTGTGTGTGTGTGTGTGTGTGCACACTTATAGATGCAGGGACATGTTCACACATGGAGGTCTGAATGTGATGTCACGTTTTCTTTGTCTCTCTACTTTTGTTATGAAGGCAGGGTCTCACTTGAACCCAGAGTCTTCCAGTTCAGGTAGGCTGGGCAGCTAGCTTGCCCTGGGGATTCCCTGTCTTGGCCTCCCATGCGCTGAGATGACAGGCGGCCACCACGCCTGCCTGGCTTTTTTCGTGGGTCCTGGGGACCTGAACGCTGATTCTCATCCTTGCACCGTGAACACTGCTCACTGAGCCGTCTCCTTAGTCCTTTTAAAAATAATTTGAACATGTAAGGCTGTTTGCATTGCAGCAGAGTCTGTCTATCCCTCTGTCTGTCCGTGAGTCTGTGGGTGGTGGGAGCTGTCCATCAGGCACCTGGCCATCCCATTGACCCGGTCACTTGTCAGACTGAGAGACGACAGCATTCTTTGGGTGGCTGAGTGCAGAAAGGCGCCCTCTCCATTGTCCAAGGCTGCATGTTGGGGTCTGCTCTGATGAAAAACTAACTAGACATGCTGCTGCCCCGTGGGTTCTGGATACTCCCTGCGCATCCATCTCTCTGAAGAAACACAGTGGTGACCATGATGGCTTCCAGCTGCCGGTGCTTAAAGAGTCCATGGCACAGAGATGAAGACACATGGCCGGCCCCAGAGGAAGTGATTTGGAATCTGTCTCATCAGGCGGAGGAACGGGAAGCCGCCTTGCCGTGGCTGGCCACGTTCAGGAAGCAGAGCTGCTGAGCAGACAGCCGCTGATGGATTTCTGTGGCTGCTCAGCGCCTCGTGTGCGTGGTGTGCTGCCGGGCGGTCGTCCATCATCAGGGATCACCCGGGCTCACAGAGGTCAGCTCAGCCTCTGTCTGCCTGTGGCCAAACCTCGGGTTCCCGGCCTATGGACTAGGGCGGTATGTGACTAGACAAAGTGTTGTGGGCCACAGTAACAGGGCTGTGAGCTGGAGTCCAGGCTGGATGCTCTCGCTTGGACTGAGGCATCTTTTTATCTTCAGCTTGTGTATCTCAGTATACCAGTTCTGATGGCCGAGACCAGAGAGCACTTCCTTCCCAGTTGGGCATCAAGAAGAAAAGATAACCCTTTCGGGTGGGCACTGGCCACACAACCCTAGCTTTGTACGGTTCCGGCTCTGTCAGTACATTTGCCCCTTGGTGACCTCTCATGTACTTTGTGGTCCTCAGTTTCCACAGCAGTAGCACAGCCACATATGCTTTGTGGTGACCAAGATGGGGGGAGTGACCCTAACCAGCCATCTAGTTGAGCTGAAGACTCAAATCTCTCTCCACAGTCACTTAAAGAGTCTGTATAGTGACACTTCTTGGTGAGCATGGCACAGAGGATCTGGTCTCTGGGCCCACGCCATGGCTTCCTCGCTGACCAGTCTCAGCAGCCCTGCCCCAGCCACCATTGTCGATTCTCTCTCCTGAGACTTTGTTGTTTCCGGTCTGGCCCATGACGGGTCTGAGTATAGATGGAGGCTTTGGGCCCGGCTTCCTTTTGCACACGAGCCACCTGCTTGCGTTGTGTCATGTGTCCTTGTAGGTCACTGTCTGCCTCAGTGGTCTTTAGGTCCTATTGCTGAGAAGTCAACACAGTGTTAGACTGCATGGGTGTGGTATATTCATCTCCACCGTCACATATGCTTGCTTTCTTCTGGGACGCATATCCCCAAGCATAGTATGGCTGCTTCTAGGGTCAGATGAATCTGGGGTACTTTCCAGGTGACCATACTGTCCTGTGAACCCAGCACAGCCAACATTTCTTGTGTGTGTCCATGTGTATCAGGGCACTGTGTGTCCCTGTGGAAAACCAAAGGGTGACTTTGGGAATCATTCTGGATTGCTTCTACCTCTTTTTTGTTTTGTTCTGGGATTTTCCAGGCTCCGTGGGCTGGAAGTGTAGGCCGCCGCTGTTTTCTGCATGGCATTTGTATGTTGGGACCTGGGATCCGAACTCAAGACCTTCTGCTTGTGAGGCAGAGTCTTAACTCCTGAGCCGTCTCTCCAGCCTGGCTGCGGGACCCTTCTGAGCGCTGCAGAATTGCTACTGATGAAGTCTGCATCCCTTGGGAATGCCCTGAGGCTTGGGAATGTCATGTTCTTTATGGTGTCTTGTGGCCATCGCTCTGGAAGCATGGTGTTGGTTCTCCTGAATTAGAGAACAGGGAGAAGAGGATAGCTCCTGGGCCAGGACCAAGTTGGCGGTTCCCAAAGAGGATGATTGCTGGGCCCTTCCTGCGTGGGTGTCCAGTCAATTCTGAGTGTCCAGGGGCTCTTCCGAGCTGTACATACTCTACAGATCTTTCCAGAAGGGTTCACACAAGATGTTTTTGTGCAAACACAACATAAACCCATGAGCTTGTGAATGAACCACAGATATGTGTGTGTGTGTGTGTGTGTGTATGTGAATGTGCGTGACTGTGTAGGGGTGTCCTTGCATGCGAGCAGCAAAGCAGATGAAGTGCATCCGTGCATCCTGCCACCTCCGTAGCCCTGGTTCCATTGAGTCTTTAGGGAACTGTTGCTTCATTGTGTCCAGCTGCTGATCTCAAGCAGAGGAGGTCTGTGGACACTGCGTGACGTGGAGTGGCAGCATGGGACAGAAAACATGAGCTCCCTGTCAGATGGGATCCTGGGCTCTGCCCTGCAAGTCCCACGTACCCTGGTCCTCAGCCCCTGTCCTCCTCTAGCAGGACTTGGCAGTCCTAGGGCCTCTGGTCTTGGCTCCATGAATGTTTGCATTCCTGTCTGCTCTGCCTGCAGACTGGGGTCAACACACTGGTGAGTCACTGCGTCCACCTCGCATACATGGCCTGATGTCCCACTGCAACCCTGTGACCAGCTCTGTAGTGATACGGGGTCTTAAAGGAAGTGACTGATGTCAGGACATGTGCAGGGCCTGCTGGGAGGTCATAAGCTTCAGTGTCCAGGAAAGAAGTGCGGTCCGTGCTGGCTGACATGGGGGCTGCATGAGCCTGTCCACCACTGTGCGGGGTCCCTCAGCTTCCTCTCTTGCCCTCCCCTGGTGGCTACTGGCCATTTCCAAACCTTTTTCAGGTATGGGAGAATTGGGATCAGGATAAAAATAGTTTCTATTTTGCATTTCTCAAATATTCCAGAGAAGGTTTGTGCTTTTTGTCTCATACACTCAGACACGCAGACACACAAGCATCTGTGCTTACACATGTACATGCCAGGTGCCTGACCATGTAAACATGCATGCCTGGCAAAAGCCAATACACAAGTGTACAAGTGCACGTACACTCAGACATGTGCAGGTGCATAGTCATGCAAGCATACATGCACATGCGTGTTCATATCCAGCATATGTCAACACAAGTGTATGAGTGCTACATACACAGGTAGATATACAACGTGGGTACACACCTGCATGCATGTATGTGTGCACAACCAGCACACAATAGTACAAGTCCATATACACATTTGAAGATGCATTGTGGGCACATACCATGTACGTGTGTGCAATTCATGCAGACTCACCAACACACAGGATGCAAGTGCACATTAGACCCAAAACATACCAACATACATGCATGCAAGTGCACATACACAGATAGACATGTACCTGGGCACACAGAAACACAAAATCACACACAAACATGCACTTATGTGCACATGTCCACAGACACATACTGACATGCAAACGTACACACATGAACAAACCCCAGCATGTGGATATGCACACAGCCAGACGTATACACAAGCATGCACGTGCACACACACACCTGAGCATGTACCAACATAGTTGAACACTATACACATGTACATGTGCATTCAGGCACTCTCCTCTAGGACCTGTAGGTCCCTCTCCTGTCCCCATGTACTGTACAGATGGGTAGCAGTGGCCTAATCACTATAACTGGCTCTCAGCTGGTTAAAGGACCTGTTTGGCCTTTGTGGGCATACCCAACAAGTGGAAGCTTGGCAGGCCTGTGGGTAATTGGACAAAACCATCTTCCATAGGCAGACCAGGGTGTTCGGCCTCCCAGAACCCTCCTCATCCTCCTTCCAGAAGTCCCCCAACAGCTTCTTTCTTGTCGGGAATTAGGGGAAAGGGGGCTCTTGTGGCTGTTTCAGGCCTTCCCTTTCCACGTGAGCAAAGTCAAAAGACCAACCCCAGGGAAGGTTTCTGCCTTCCCTAGGGACCAGCCACTGTGTTCACCCCATGCATACTGCATGCAGGCCTTTCACTCCAGGTGCCACAGAACCAACCCACCCCAGAGCCTCTCCTGTTCTGTAGTAGCAGTGCTGGCACACACACGGGGCTGACGTCATCTTTGCCATGCGCCATTTGCCACCAGAGGACCCAGCTGTCCTAAGGACCAGTAGTTTGGGTGGTCAGCCACTGGGGCCTGAAAATCTCCTTAACAGCTGGGGCTGGAGTGGTTGATCCAAAAGGTCCTAGGAAACAGGATTCACCCCAGGTGCCAAACAAGAGGCAGGGCCGCCCTGTGCCAGGCAGCCCAGAGAGAGGGCATCTGTCACTCTTGGCTAGGAGAGATGTGTAGTGACTTCAGTTGAGTTAAGCCCTGAGCAAGCCTGCAGGAGACTGTCTAATTGATTGGGAGGGCCTAGGCCACAGTGGGAGGGACTAGTCCTGGATAGGTAGATAAGGTGGAGGGAGAGGATTCAGGGACTTTGCATTCTTTGGTATACTTGACCAGATATACTGATCTGGCAAGCAAGGATTGCCCCTCTCAGCCCCTGATGTTGGTATGAGCTCTCCTGCTAAACTGGACTAAGATGTGAGCAGACAATGGTAAGAAAGAATAAAATCCCCCCTCAGGCCATTTTGTTGTGAATTTATCACAACATGCAGGCAAACCATGACACTCTGTGTATCTGTAGGGAGGTGAAGCACGTTTCCACTTCACGTGGGGGAGGGGCTGACGAACCAGCCGTGGGAGGTGTTGTGGAATACCACCCATCCGGAACATCATCATCTGGAGATCTAAGGAAGGGAGGTGAACTCGCCTGAGAGGTATCCTGTTCTCTGGCCCTGCGTTGTAGGGACTCCCGTCAGGAGCATGCGCCGGCCCCGCCTGAGTACAAAGCCCACCTTGTGTGGAGGCTGCTGGCCTGGCCGTGTTTGCCTCAGGAAGTTGGGCCCCACTGTTCCAGAGGGCTCCCCACCCAGCCCCAGCCTTCACTGCCCTCTGCTCTCCAGATGGGAAAGTGGATCTGGGCTCCCACTGGGTCCTGTCGCAGTCAGCGTAAAGAATTCTCCATTTTCGGATTTCATGTCCCTTGCAAATGCCCATTATTCCAGGTGGCCCACTCCGCATATTTCCTCTCTCTGAGAAAAATCCCACCAGTGCCCAATGGGGTTTCTGAGCCTCCTTGACCCCTTACCCATCGCTACATCTACAGCTGCGGGAGCTGATCAGAGCCACCCCCCCAAGTTGCAGAACAAAACTGGCAGTCTGCCCTATCACTGCCATGCCAAAGGCTAGAATTTTCTTAGACTTAATGGAACCAACCTGTAGTATAAAAAAACTCTGGTTTTCAGGGAGAGGAAAAAGAAAGTAAAATCCAGGATCCCATAGGTGCAAATCCCACCCCACCCCTGGCCGGCGTCCACTAGTAAATCAGAAGTAGGAGGCCAAGCTGGGCCCCCAGGACACAGCTAAGCACTTACCAGACGCTGGGGCTGTGTTGGCTGCTGGGGGGCTGTGTTGGCTGCTGGGGGGCTGCTGTGAGGCCTGGGCTTCACCCCGCTCTTCTGGCCTTCTCTCCGTGGCTGTGCTCTGTCAGACAGACTGGCATAGATGCCCACAGTTCCGAAGGAAAAGCAGGACAGAGCTCTCTGATGTCCAAACCACACACACTGTGTTTAAGTTATGGTTTGGTCATGTGACCCAGAAAAAAAAATTCAGATGGATCCGTGTCTAAAGTGGAGGGGTGACGTGTGCATGTTTCCTGCCGACGTGTGCCGGCTGCCCAGGGACAGACGGTCCCTTCTAGAAGAATGGGAGTATCGTAACTTAAAGTAGGAACTGAAACTCAGTGAGAAAAAGCGCTTCCGATCTATACTTGGGGCATCTCTGGACAGCCCCAGCTGCACGGCCTGCCATATCGGAGTCTCCCTCTGCCCACCTTTGTCTCTAGTACAGGGTGACCCTGGACCAAGATGATTCGGGCCAGGTGCCAGGTTATGCTGGACGCCCCTGACCACCCCACATGCCGAAGGCTGGATGGAGCTTGGCCTGGGGTCTTGTGCAGTGGGAATTGCACGAAGCTGCTGCCAGAAGGGACCTTGGCAGGGCAGGGCGGTGGTCCACGTTCTCTACATCAGGCCTTATCCAAGAGGCCCTGGCACTGCTAGGAGGAGACCTGGGCAGAGGCTCCAAATCCTGAAGGCAAATCCCCTGGACAGAGAGGTAAATGATCTTGGAAATGTTTGGGGAGAACATCCCTCTCTCCAGCTTTGCTCTATAAGCCGTGGAGTGTTGGGGTGGGGAGCATTCTCTTAAAGGGGCCACCCTGCCTCAGTTTCACAAATTCAAACGCCGGAGCCTTGGGTTGCAGGACACGGGCTCTCCCCAAGCCACCATTCCTCAGGGGGCTCCACACGTACCGAGCAGCCTGGTACTTCCTGTCTGCCCCACACCCACACTTTATGTTGAGCACAGGGCTTGCCCTCAGCTCATGCAACCATGGGGCTCCACGGGGCTCCGTGGGGTGCTCTTGGGCTGGAGCAGTGGGTGGCTGCTGCTGTCGCCAGGATGGTCCAGGTCTGGCAAGAGCCTGCGAGCTTCTAGGGCACCGCCTTGCCCCGCCCCTCCCTCAGACACCCCATCTGGATTGCTCTTCTTCCTTATTGCTTTGCCCTGGGGTTTCCCAGGCTCGGCCTTCCAGGGCTGCAGTTCCCAGCTGCTGCCACATCTGCCTGACATTTTCACGTGGGATCTGGGGAATCTCGACTCAAGTCCAGTTGCTTGCGAGGCAAAGGCTTTATTCCTAAACCATCTCTCCAGCCCGACTTTTAAAAATATTTTTAAGCCTTTCACCTCTATCTCTTTTAAGCATTTTATTTGAGGTTTGTGTTGGAAATCCGACATCTAAAAGCACAGTTGGGTTATTTTGAACATGTGGTGAAGGACTGGGCCCCATTACTGGGATTTCATGGGAACGTGATTTAGTCTTCTACCCTGTGGGACGCTCTTGCCAGCCCATCTGCACCCGGGGCTGCTTCTGTACTGATCCCTTGGATGTGAAGGGGGATGGGTGAAGGTACTCTCTGATGGAGCTGCTGTGTGATCCGCAGATCCCACTTTGTTCAACAGTGCCCCCAGGATATCCTGCTGACCGGCACTTTTCCCTGCCTGAACCTCCCATGCTGAAATTCCACGTTCTACCCCGAATGTCCAGAGCATAGCCACTGCCTTACTCTGCCACTCCCTGTGTTCGCAACGGTGCCCGCACTACCGTTCCCTGTGGAGTGGCAAAGTCACTTCTCTGTTAGGGTCTCTGAGAGTCCCATTCTTACCGTTTCCAGTGCTGTCACTGTGTTACCCCACAGTTTGGGACAGGCTGACAGCTGGGAAGGCAGAATGGACTCAGTGGATGCTGCAGATGTGCGTGGGGGAAGGTCAGGTTGTCCTGTGGTGTTGTCCTGTCAGGGGGCCACTGACGGGTGTCATTTTGTCTTTGGATGTGGCCGTTGGGGGATCACAAGGGACAGGGTCACCGAGGGAGTCATAGGTCATGAGGGCTCCATGGGGAAGACAATAGAACCCAGGAATAGGAATCCGGGAACTCTGGGACCATAGAGTCTGAACTTGGGTCCAGAAATTGAACAGTGTGGATTCTGCCTCTGTTGTCAGCTTGTGCTGGGCATCCTGGGGCACCTGTGCCCCATCTGACCTCACTTCCCATCTCCTCCCTGATGGTTATCTGGCATCTCTGCACCCAGGAGTCACTCAACTCTCCATCTGGGGTCTCCCTGCTCTGTGGCGATGGTGACGCAGGCATCTTTTGATTTCAGCTTTCACACTTACGGGCTGCCCCAGTGTCTGGGGCTAGGCCTTACTTGGCACGTTAGTAAGTCTGCGTGGACTGTAGGTAGGGTCTGCCCTTTATGTCCTGGCCCACTGTGGCTCTGCTGCCAGGTGCTGTAGGCTGGACCTTCCCAGCAAAGGTTGCTGATAACCCCAGGACACTACCTGCAGTATTCCCGATGCAGTGCCATGCGTGGTCACCTGGCTGTGTGGTGATACTTTTGAGGCTGGCTCCCTACATAGGAGGGTGACGTGAACTCCTGATGCTCCCGCCTCCACCTCTTGGATGCTGGAATGACAGGCGTGCACCGCAACACCTGGTTTACACAGTGCTGGCATGGAATCCAGGGCTCTGTGCGTGTTCGATGAATGTTCTTCCCACTGAGCCACACCCTAAGTCCACTGTGGCAGATCACCTGCATGGGTGCTGATAAATCACCATCAAACAGCTTAAGGGAACAAGTGGTTTATTTTCTCTTACAATTCCTGGTTACAGTTTGTCCATCTTAGGAGAGCTCACACCAACACCAGGACCGAGGGAACTGGCCACACTACCTCTACATAACAGCTGAGAGAGGGACGATCCTTACTTGCCAGACCAGCATGTCTGGCCAAGTGTACACAAGGATGCCGACTTCCTCAACCAGCTCTCTGTATTTTATTCTAGGGCCTAGTGCCACCCACCATGGGCTGGGCCTTCCCCATCAGCTAGACATTCTCTTGCTTGCAGGTTTGCTCCAGGCTTAACTCAAACCCTCAACTGTCAAGTTGACACCTGTGCCTAACTGTGACACCCACCTTCTCTAGTAACTGTTGTTTCCTTGTCTGGTTGGTTTTGATATTTTTGAGATTGAGTGGTCCAGGCTGGCATGGACCTTGGAATCCTCCTGCTCCTGAGGGCTGGAACTATGGGAAGTGTGTCACAATGCCCTGCTTCTTCCTTGATAACTTGGAGTTAGTTCCACCTGGTCCTTGGACACAGGGGTCGAGGGGTATGTATGTGACCTTAGGATTTCTTTTCTTTTTTGCACGTATAGGCGTGGGTGTGTATGTGGTTGTTATGTGTGTAGAAGAGGGCACGTGAGCGTGTGTGCCTGTGGAGCCCAAGGCTGACATTGGGGATCACTCTGGATTGTTCTAGTTTCCTATTGCTTTGCTCTGGGGTTTCTCAGGCTCCACCTTCAAGGAACAGAAGTGCAGGTGACTGTCACTTCCACCCAGTATATTTTTCATGGGATCTGGGTATCTGAAGTCAGGTACTTTTGCTTTTGAGCCAAAGGCTAAACCCTGAGCCATCTTCCCAGCCCAACCTTTGGGATTTCTACTTCTATCATCACTCTGGTTTTTTTAATATTTTATTTTGTGTGTGTGT
This sequence comes from Typhlomys cinereus, assembly GCA_023101885.1. Taxonomy (NCBI): domain Eukaryota; kingdom Metazoa; phylum Chordata; class Mammalia; order Rodentia; family Platacanthomyidae; genus Typhlomys; species Typhlomys cinereus. The sequence goes on along the minus strand of JALPQD010000256.1, from coordinate 2,534,039 downwards.
GTGTGTGTGTGTGTGTGTGTGTGTGTGTGTGTGTGTATGTGTGTGTGTGTGTATGTGTATCAGAGGGTATTGTGTATCCCTGTAGAAGCCCAAGGGTGATTTTGGGAATCATCCTGGATTGTTTCTACCTCCAGTATTTTTATGTGGGACCTGCGATCTGAACTCAGGACCTCTGTTTGCAAGACAGAGTCTTAACCCCTGAGCCATCTCTCCAGCCCCATCACTCTGTTTTGGTGGATGCTACTGTGGTCTTGAGGGTGGTGTTCAGTTGTTAAATATGCATTTCAGAAGGAGAGAGGGAGCGCATCATGTCCTGGCACGTGCATGGAGGTCAGGGGGCAACTTTCAGAAGTTGGTTGTCTCCTTCCACCACATGGGACCTGGGGATTGAACTCTGATTGTCAAGTGAGCGCATATTGAGCCGTTTTGCTGGCCAATTTCTGCTTTTCGAATTTTGCTCTTTTCTAATGCCAAGGTTCTAAATAACAGGAGACTCGAGCCGGCCCCTGGGTGCTGTAACGGTGGCATATTGGTCCCCTAGCTCAGCCTGACTTCTACTGCAGGGAACCCTGGCCCTCTAGGAGCCACCAACAACTCTGGGTTCACAAGAGTGGGACACAGGAAATTACAGGGCGAAGCTGCCTTGTGAGCCGTGGCCTGCACAGCCCTCTGTAGCAGCAGGATCCATGTCAGGCCCACCCCTGGCTGGGGCTCTCTCTGTTTCCCCACCACCACCACCACCAGGTTTGCTCTGGTGCCACAAGGGTGTCCATGTGTGCATTTGTGCCTGAGTTGTGTGGGTGTTGACTGGCATCAGTGACTCAGGCCTTCCTGTGACACTTGGTATTTTAGTTAATTGACCATCACTGTGACAAAAGCAACTTCTGGAAGGACCACTTTTCCCCCCAGGAACCCTGTGTTGAGCCTCCCCTCCCCTGAGGCCTCCCCTGCTCGGCCAACCTGGCCTGAAGTCCTAGCTTTCCAGGCCCGTTTGCCACCACCCAAGTGTAGGGAGTGCCAGATTTTGAACCCGGGACTTCTGGGATTTGAGGCCAGTGGTCTATCCTGGGAACACTGAAAGAGCCAGTGGGGTTCTGATGGAGCTACACTCTAGCTCTAAGCAGATGTGTGGGTGAAAGCCACTGTAGAAGACTGTGGGTTTGGGCAGCCTTATTTCGAAGTGCCCTCCAAGCCTGGCATCTTTTCTTTTGCCCTGGCTTGTGGTGTCTCAACATGAGTGAGGCCTGCTTGGTCAACCCTGAAGGTGAAGTTCCACAGACAGCCACTGGATGGAGCCCCAGAAACAAGCCTGCCATCCCGACAGGAGAAACCACCAACCTCTAGGAAACTCTAAAAAATGAGCCAATCTGCTTGTGACTTTGAAACGACAGTGCTGTCCATTTTATTTGAGTTTTTTTAAATAAAATTATTCATGTATTTAGTGTATTATGGGGGGGGCACATACAAGCCAGTGTACGCAAGACAACTTTCTGGAGTAGACTCTCCCCCTTGCTTAGGCACGGTGTCTCTCACATGCCTACCATTCTGCGTGCTCAAGGCCAGGTGGCCCTGAGCTTCTGATGAATCTCCTATCCCTGACTCTTGTCCTAACGTAAGAGTGCTAGGGCTACAGGTGTGCACCCACACATCTGGGTGTGTGTGTGTGTACAAGATGACATTTGAGTGTGTGTGTGCCTGTGGAGGCCCAAGGGTGACATTGGGAATCACCCTGGATTGCTCTATCTCCTTATTAATTCACTCTGGGTTTGCCCAGGCTCCGCCTTCCAGGGCCAAGTTTGCAGACCACTACCATATGTGTCTGGCATTTTTAAGTGGGATCTGGGGATTTGATCTCAGGGTCTTTTGCTTCCAAGACAAAGGCTTTAAGCCCTGAGCCATCTCCCCACTCCTCTTTTTTAACGAGGCTTCTGCAGACGAAGCTTGGGTTGTCAGGCTTGTGCAGCAAGTGCTGCTACCTGCTGAGCTGGCTCTCCCTTCTGTGCTTTTCATTTTCTGGCCTTCTGCATGTCTGTTTCCTGGGCTGGTGGTCTCTGTGGTGAGCCCTGGGGACCCCTCAAGATGGAGCTGGCCATCCTTGTCCTCTCCTGAGGACACACACAGCCCAGTGCCCAGGTCTCTAGAACCCCTGCCAATGGGTTCTGACAGCGCGCGCAGCCATGTGCCTAGCAACTTCCTTCCTTTGTGTCCATCATTCTAGAAATTCAGTGTCTTTGGCTCCAGCCTGGCAAGGTATGCTGCTGCATGGACGCATTAGATTCTAGGGGAGGTGGAGTGGTCATCCCTTTGCTGCTGAGCTCTCCTTTACTGTGTCTGCTTGTCTCATCTCTGGGACCCGTCAGACCCAGCCTAGCTTGGACACAGCTGCCATGAATGTGCAAGTGTATGCGAGGCCATCTTTGCTTTTCAAGGCAAAGAACTTGAAGTGGGGATGTGGCAGGTACACAGAATGCAGGGTGATTAGATCTGCCCCTGATGACACATGCTAACCAGAGTGAGCCCCGTGTGGCCAGCCCGTCGGGAAGGAAGTCCTGGGACCCAGCTTTGGTGTTTCACAAAACGAGGTGGAAGGGAACCCAAGTAGCCCGAGGTATTCCACAGAAAGGAGCCAGTGGCCAAGGTCGGCATAAAGCCAGCATTGCTACCCTTCTGGAGATTGGAGCCTCGTGGAATATCCACCCAAGTGTCATGCAAGGACGAGACCCTCCTAACACTCCCCTGGCTCCCTAGCCCCTGTCCTCACTGTACACTGTGGGCCTCGGGCCTCGGCCTGGGACAATGGTGACGTCACACTCATTGGGAGACTTCAGAGAGTCCACCTCATGTCCCCAGGGGGGTCAGGGGACACCTCACAATGACCTCTGGAATTTCGAGTTGCTCATAAGCTCAGGAGACTCATTTGGCCCAGGGGTAGTTTAGACAGTCAGGGTTGTGGTGTGGCCCACATCTCCACCCCTACACCCCGACTTCTCGAGGAAGTCGCCTAAGCTGTGGGCTTTTGAGCCATCTCTGAGAACAGGGCAGGGCAGGCTGCTGTGTCCAGATCCCTGGTTGCCTCTCGCGGTCCTTTTGGTCTGTCGTGTCTTTCCAGATTCCAGGCCTGGCTTGGCAGCTATTAACTACGCCAGGTGACACTACAGAGCAGTTTGTCAGACATCAGCGATTCCCCTAGTTTGTTTCAGTGAATGAGATTCACGTGCCTGTGCACGTTTGTTTTCTTCTGGTGAGGTTGTCTGTCTGTCTGTGCTAAGGATGGAGTCCAGGATGTCTTGCAGGCCAGGCAGGTGCCCTGACACCTAAGTACCTAATCCCTGTCATGCCTTCCTTGAAGGCCAGTTGCATGACTGGCCTTGACCCTGCCTGTGCCTTGTAGTATCAAAGTCTTCTGGGGCCTGGTCATCCCCGTATGCGCATTTGTCACCAGTGACAGTGCCTCACTCAAGGAATGCAGCCAGACCTTGCCTTAGCACATGATCACTCAGAACATGAGAGACCAGTGCTCGTTTCATGTGTCTGTGGCTCTGGGTTCCCACACCCCTTCCTTGCCTTCCAGACCCTAGGGACATGGCTGATCCCCGCACTTTCCATGTACAGGCTACGTTTGTGAAGCTTCCTCGGGGAGCCGTGTGTAGAAACATGTGCATAGGCTGCCCGCAGGACAGCCTGGGCACCATTGGGATAGTTCTGTATTCAAATACTGCTGGTCTTAATATGGTTCACGCCACATTTCCCATCGGAGAGAAGTGGCTTTCTGCAGTGTGAGCAGAAGTCGTTCTTGACCCCTGTCATGTGGGAGACTTTTCCTTGGGGCAGCAGCCGGGTGAGGACTGGTGTCCAGGATAAATCAGAGCCAACTGCAAACCAGTCAAGAAACTAGAGAATTGGGGAAGAGGGACGGATTTGTAAACCCCGGAGCGAGGTTCTGACGACCCGAGCCCGCTGCTGTGCGGAGAGTCCGGGTGGAAGCCGCCGTCGCTATGTCTGACCAGGAGGCAAAACCTTCAACTGAGGACTTAGGGGATAAGAAGGAAGGAGAATACATTAAACTCAAAGTTATTGGACAGGATAGCAGTGAGATTCACTTCAAAGTGAAAATGACAACACATCTCAAGAAACTTAAAGAACCATACTGTCAAAGACAGGGAGTTCCAATGAATTCACTTAGGTTTCTCTTTGAAGGCCAGAGAATTGCTGAGAATCATACTCCAAAAGAACTGGGAATGGAGGAAGAAGATGTGAGTGAAGTTTATCAGGAACAAACGGGGGGTCATTCAACAGTTTAGATATTCTTTTTATTTTTCTCTTTCCCTCAATCCTTTTTTATTTTTAAAAATAGTTCTTTTGGAATGTGGTGTTCAAAATGGAAATGGAATACCGGCACCCCACCTCTTAAAACATCTGCTCATTTGAATTCTAGGTTCAACATTCATTATCAGTTGTTGTCATTGTACTTCACACCCTCTCCTTTTTAACGATTTTACGTGTGCACAGAGAGGCTACCTTTGTCAGGACTGTGCAATTTAGGTTTGTGGTGATAAATAAGATCAATCAATGTGAGTGTTCATAATGACCTTCCAATTGGCCCTGAAGTTTTAGCATGGGATTGCTTCACTCCTGGACTATGATTTTCAGTGGGAGATAAGTTTTTCAGAGAACCGAACTGCTGAAAAAATGACCTTTCCTTAACTTGAAGCTACTTTTAAAATCCGAGGGTCTGGACCAAAAGAAGATCAGGTTTGGAGTCAAGACGAAAGTAATGACTAACTCCAAAGATGGCTTCACTGAAGAGAAAGCATTTTAAGATTAAAAAAAATCTTGTCAGAAGATCCCAGAAAAGTTCTAATTTTCGTTAGCAGTTAATAAAGTTATTCATGCAGAAGTGTAAAAAAAAAAAAAGAAACTGGATAGTCAACTCCAGAAGAGGGGTGACACATGACCTGCACCCCGTGACAGGAACCCTTCCACATCTCTGGGCAGGCAGGCAGCACAAGAGTACCAGGGGCGGGAAGGGTGCGTGGTAGCTGCTGAGCCTCCTGGTGACATGCATACAGGGGCTATGCAGCCCTTCTGCCAACCCACATCCTGCCGCCTCCTCCAACGCCTCCAGCGCTTAGGGGTTCTGTATGAAGACCCAGGCGCTCACATGTGTGACCGGGCTCACCAGTACCATTGCAACCAATTGGGAGTCACAGTAACTGAATGGTTGTCAGACTTCAGGGTCACGAGTGCCAAAAAGAGACGGAGGTGACAGAGGTAGACAGGTGATGGGCAAGCTCACCCTGAGTCAGCCTCACACAGACAATTGAGAGAATACATCCGTCCAGAGGGTCGGGAGATGGCTCGGCACTTGCCGTCAAACCTGGAGACCTGAGTTCAATCCCTGAAAGCCCATGTGGAGGGAGGAGAGAACTGGCTTCTGAAAGTTGTCCTCTGACCTCCACCTACGTATCCATGTACCACACAGGTAGAACCCCTTCTCTTTTCTTTCTCAACTAAAGATATGTATGTTAAATGAAAAAGAACATACCCATTCCCACATCTGGAGGAAGATCTAGTTCCCATGAATAACCTACACACACCTGGAGAAAGGTTCATGTCATATGTAGTTAACAGCTGGCATTCAGTGGCCATGACCCCAGGCTGCAGTGAGTTCGGTGTCGGGTTCAGTTTGGGAATGTGGAAGCTTCCAGCAAGTTCTCCTTAGCGTGGTAAGGAGCGGGCTTCCAGAGTGGTCTGTCACCCCCTCATGCCTGGCTGTGCCGAATGCTGATGGGGTTAGAGGGGGCGGTGACAGCCCACTTACTATACTCCGTGTGTGTCTGTGGGCCTAACACACAGACCATGGAGATCCTTCAGATCCAAGGACTTGGTCTAGAGGGAAACTGGATGAGGGAAACTGGATGTTCTGGATCTGGGACCCCTTGACCTCAAACTGAGATTTCCAAAAGCTGACCGCATGGACAGTCATGCCCTCGAACACGTGTTCATCCACACACATGTTTAGCAGAGCCAGGCAGACAGACCGTCCCTCCAGCCTGCGTGTCCTTTATCACTATGAACTGGGTCTGTTTGGCTTGGCAGTGTTCCCAGACATCATCACTCGCTCATTCAGATCTCAGATTGTCTATGCAGAGTAAGGTTAGTTGCTTCTGGAATAGCAGCCCCTTGCATGGGCGCCAGGACCAGGAGAGGAAGCCAGGCAACCCCTACCATCCAGACATCCTCAGCCCTCTCCCTCTGGGCCACAGATGCCCCCGGGCCACACCTAATGGTGGTCATAGAAGTAGTACACGCATCACCCTTCCCTCTCTAGCCTGTGGCTGGCAGCATGACAGGCCCAAGATCACTGTGCAGCCACAAGGTTTGCAGGTCTGTGGCAGCCTCGGGCGTGTGGGAACTGAGCTTTGCTGGCTTTTCACTTTGCTGTCATTCTATAGAGAGAAACTCTAAAGGTAAACATTTCTAGGGTGAGCAGAAACCACTTTTTTGTGCTCTTATTGCACGTGCGCGTACACACACACACACATACACACAGAGATACCTGTGTGTGCCTGTGGAGGCCCAAGAGTGACATCAGGAATCATCCTACATTGTTCTACTTCCTTACTGCTTTGCTCCAGGCTTTCCTTAGTTCTGCCTTCCAAGGAATGGAATTACAGGCCACTGCCTTATTTGCCTGACATTTTTATATAGGATCTGGGGGTTCAACTTTTGCTCTTGAGAAAAAGGCTTAAATCCCTAAGCCATCTCCCCAGTGGCCACTGTTTTTCTTTTTTTAAGATAGAGTCCCGTGTAGTCCATGGAGCCCTCGATACTTGGTCAAGAATGACTCTGAACCTGATCCTCCTGCTGCCCCCACTTCCCTCCCCAGGGCTGGGATGGCAGACGTGGCCCCGCTGTACCAGGCTGATACAGTGCTAAGGATGGAACCCAGGGCTTCGTGCATGCTGGGCAGACACCCCACTGAGCTCCAGCCCCCAAATCACTCACTTCAAGGGACTACTCTCTGCGCTTCTGAAATACATCAGACATACCTACAGGTGCCCATTCTAAGACTTCAGAGAGTAGATGGCGTATGAGACACCTCAGCGGGTAAGGTGCCTGCTCAAAAACTTGTGACATGCACTCGGCCTCAGAAGACCACATGGTGTGTGTGTGTACATCGCCTCTGCCTCTCTCAAGTAAGTAGATTTAAGAATATATTTCAAAAAATGAATTCAGTGCTGGAGAAATAGCTCAGGGCTTAAGCCTCTTCCTCTCAGCAAAACACCCTGAATTTAGATTTCTAGATCTCACATAAAAACACCAGGCAGAAATGGCGGTGGTCTCTCAGGGCCTGGAAGGCGAACCTGGGAAACCCCAGAGCAAAGCAATAAGGAGGTGGAGCAATCCAGGACAATTATCCGTGTCACCCTAGGGCCTGCACAGACACATATACTCAAGTGCCCTCTTGTACACACACACACACACACACACACACACACACGAATTTTAAAAGTGGACTATGCCACATGTAGCTCAGGAGTACAATGCCTGCCTGGCATGGGCCAGAGTCCAGGGGATGGCTCCCCTGTAATGTTGCGCATGTGCACATACACAAATCACAACTGGGTGATACGTGTTAAATAATTTAATATTCTTCAGATGTGCGAGTCTCAGCAGCAGTTTCGCAGAACTTCGGCAAATGGCTCTGGCCACTGGGTCGGACCTCACAGCTTAGAAATGCCAGTGTGCTGCAAATATGGGAACTGGGCACCAAGTTTAACTCCTGAACTTCTCCCTGGTATCACTTTTGCTGAGCGTTGTGGGCGCTCTCTCTCTTCTTTCTTTCTAAAAGAACAAGTAGCTGTGGAGTTCTGGTGTATCCACCTAAGGTTGTGTTGGGGAACCCGTCAAAGAGAATCTAAAAGGAAGCTCACCTTTCAGGATCTCCAATTATGAAATGCGAACTTCACTGTGGGTTAATAAGACCTTCTGCTTTCAGTTACAACAGTGAAGTTGTGTCAGCCAAAGCGAGGTTCTCACAGGCAGCCCGAGCCCCACCTGGCAGTCTTGGGCAGACCTACTGAGCGCCCAACTTCCTCCTTCCCAGAAACCCTCTCTTCTCTATCACTTCGACTCTTTCCTCCTATGTTGGTGATGTGACCAGACATGTGAGTGATGTCATAGAAGGCATGCAGGACATGCCCAGTTCCTAAGATGCCACCCAGGATCACAAACAGCAGTTGGTAAAGGCCTGAGACAGGCTAAGAAATAAAGTCCTGGGTGGGCATCCACCAGGCAGAGACATCATTGTGTGTGTAGGGGGGGGTTAGTTGAGGGGGTGAGAGTCTGCACTGCATTTGGCCTCCACCAGGAAAACCCAGCTGCCCAGGCACCTGAATGTCCACCATATTGTCCTCGCAGGGCAGGCAGCTATAAAATTTATACCTGTTGTGCAATCTAAGTTCTCCAAGTGTCTCCTGTGGCAGGAACCTGGCCAGTTTCTACCTAAGGCCACTGAGAAATTCCAAAGAAAAAACATGCAATGTGGGCCCCTCCCCGCTTTGACTGAGGGAGGCCTGGGGTGGAGGGTCTCAGTGGAGCAGAGGTCACAGTCACCTCCTGTGCTGCGCTAGGGTCTGCTGTGCCCAGGACCTCTGCCTGGAGACCACGGTGTAGGAAAGCAAGCGGGGACAAAGTCTCTCCAGTGCAAACAGCCCGGCCCACCTGGGGGGTGTTCTCTGTCCCATTAAGCCGGACTGTCTGTGGTGCCTTGACCTTGGCCCCCGGGCCTGCTCAGCAGCTGAGCAGCTGGCTGCCCTGAGGGCCAGGCTGAGCAGGAACTTTCAGAGTGGTGGGTTATTGGGGGTCACTCCCTGAGGCCCTCCTCTCTGCTCTGCTCCTGGGAGGACACGCGTGTCTGGGGAGGTCGGGCAGGGAAAGCCAGATCCGCTCTTTGTACAAGACCTTGACAGGAAGCTTTGTGGGCAGAAGTAACAGGAAACACTTGTGTGAACCAGCCCCAGTTTATCAAGGTCTTTCCACGATTCTCAAGGCAGACCCCTCTGGTCATCACCATCTGGGGAGCTGCAGTTTGCAGAGACTAAATGGTGACCCAAGTCCTCAAAAGGTCAGACCCACACTAAAGGCCACTGCCCACAGCCCCTGTCCCAAGATCACACCAGTCTCTTGTGGAGATGGGTGGGTCAAGTGTTCACAGAACAAGAACCAGGGCATCGCGGTACTGCTCTGAGACCCTGGCAGAGGCAAGGCCCCCATGTTAAAAGTAGACAGTGCTGAGTGTGACCATGGCAGAAGGACGGGAGCCAGGTGGGTGGAGTCTGGTGTAGTGGGGGCCTCACCTGGGGCTCCAGACATTCAGGGGCAGCTGGGTGTGACCCCTTGCCCTGGGCAGTGGTTGTTGGCCATCACAGGACGCCCCCTCATATCATCCTGCCCTTAAGTCAGAGATTCCAATTGCATTTTCATTCTTCCCTATGTGGGTACACATAGGGATCCTGTACAGGCCCGGTACGTGAGGCTGCCTGCCAAACCTCAGTGCCAACAACTGCGTGACCACGCACACCTAGCCAGCCCACTTATGCGCACACCAGCTGTGGTCACATTCTCTCATCTGTTTCCTTCATCTTAATATTGTCACTTTTCCAATACCTCAGGAGAGGAGATCAGAGTGTGAGAGAGAGAAAAAAGAAAATCAAGTGTTGTGATCCATGTGAAATAAAAATACTGGCTTTAGGTTTTAGAAAAGCCTGAGGCTGGAGGGCCGAAGGTCAGTCTGGTTTGTTTTGCTAGGACACACATCTGGAGAGCAACACAACACCCCTGGAAAGGGTGTGGGGTTAGTTAGAAGCAGCCTGTTCATGTGAGGTACTGTGGCTTTCTGAAAGGCCCATGTTTAGCTTTTTGGGGGTGGGAGGAGGCAAAGCTTGGAGAGAGTAGCTCCCGTGAATTAGTGGCCTCCTTCTAGAGACAAAGTGCTATGCATCTGTGAGCTTGAGTCTTTCCGGCTCTTGGCATGAGAGACCCACTAGGCCTGAGCCATCACCTGCTGAACCCCTGTGGGGTCGGGGGAGCAGTGCCGGTGCCTGCACCCCATCCTCTTCACCAGCTGCCGGAGCTTGCCAGGGAAGGTCTTGTTGAGATAGCAGTAAAGCAGCGGTGTGACCGAGCTACTCAGGAAGGCCAGGAACTTGGCCAGGTCCTTCACGATCTGCAAGACACCCAGGTAGTGCCCCTCTGCAGTCCTCCCCCTCGAGGCCAGCACTGTGTGCCCTAGGCTCAGGTAGTATGGTGTCCAGAGCCCAAACTGCGTGCACACGGTGGCCACCAGCAACTTGTGCACCGAGGGGTCCAGCCTGCCCGAGTTCTGGTCCAGGGGGGTGTCCTCCTTTCGGATCCTTGAGATGAGCACCAGTGCGTACAGCACGGCCAGGCCGGGCACCACGTAGCCAATGAGCAGGAGGATGGCATCCGCGGCCTCGGTGTTCTGCATCCTGGCGCACTCGGCGATCCTGGAGGACACGTGGCTGCAGATGTAGAAGAGCAGCGAGGAGAAGCTGGTCAGCAGCGCGCCGCCCCACACGAAGCCGCACACGTGCCTCGTGTTGTACACGCTCGCCATGTAGGTGCGCGGCAGGGCCCGCTCGATGTAGTAGTCGAGGCTGAGCAAGGCGGTGGAATACATGGTCACCAGGGACGCCACGTGGAACAGGATGAGCATCGTCACGTGGGCCTCGCTGCTCAGGCTCCACGGCGCCCACGTGGAATGGGCAGGGCCCAGCAGGTGCGCAGGCGCCAGCGCCGCCAGCACCAGCCCAGCCACAGCCATGTTCACGAAGTACACGTCAGGCATGGTCACGCCGCTCTTGCTGCTCAGGTTAGCCAGCACCAGCAGCGTATTGTAGCCCAGGCCCACAGGGACACCCACCCCCAGGTAGAGCAGCGAGAGGACCCACAGCCCCAGGCGCAGGTCCCGGCACAGCGCGTCTTCGCCCCAGCCTGTGCCGTTGAGGGGGTCACAGTTCCACATGACCGCTCACCCCAGCTTCACAACTCTGTGGAGGAAAGGGACAGGGTCAGTCACTGCACAAGACCCGTGGGTCATGTGTCCACTGGCACGTGGCCAGATCCTGAGGTCCTGGGGACCTCAGTGGCCACGGTTTGTTCCCGGACACCCCATTTGTGAGAGAACACAGAGGGTGATTGGCTTCAGGGGCTGCTGTGGAAGTTGCTAGAAGGACGCTCATGCCCCCATGTGCACTCTGACCAGCACCAGCATACCTCAGGTTCCTCTACCCCAAGAGAGTTATCACTGTCTTCTGGCCACCCCGTGTCACCTGGCAGCGCTGGGACCTCGGGACCAGCCCCTCAAGACAGCGGTTCTCATCCATCCCCTCCCTTATCCACAGCCTGTCACCTGGAACACACACCTGCTCAGATGCTCGGGGGTCCTGGCCAAGAAGGAATGAGAGGGTGTTACATGCTGTTTCTCATCTGGAGAAATTAATGCCATTTTAGACTTGCCCCCAGTCTAAGCTAAGGGATATTATATAGCAATTTGAAACATTCCCGTCCTGGAAGAAGGCTCAATAAGCAAACAGCTCTTTTAGACTCAGGAAGCTCCTGAAACTAGCAAGGTGATGGGATGGGAGGGTTACCTCCAGGGTGAGGAAAAAGCAGGAAGGAAAAAAAAAAAAAAGGAAAATTGCTGGAGGAGGAGACTCTCTGCCAGCAGAGCAGTCTTGGAGAGAAGCAGCAGTCAAGAAGTCTGGAAGAGACAGAAGCAGGCACGCGCTCTGGAGTAGATCCAGCAAGTCATTTAGAGAACTCCAGGGCCGCAGCTTCTGTGACTCTCACCCATGCCGGGTGGGCTTTCTGGTGACATAACCACCTTTGAGTCACCCTATTCCTATAAGGAATCCCAAATTCATTGGTTCACCCGTTGGCCTTGGTGTGACGGTTACTTTGGTCCGTCATTGGACAGATGACATTCTCCCGCAGAGGACTGCTGGTGGCTCTCGGGAGTGTGCGCTGTCACGCCAGTGAGCAGGGTGTGTCTGAGGACATGATGCATGTGTGCAGCTGGAGCTGTGGGGGTGTGCCTGCATGGGAGGGAGCCCTGTCCTGTCTGAGGCAGACACAGCCTGGGGGCTCAGAGTCCACACTAGGACCCTCAGGCCAGATGTCCCCTCGTGGCTGCTCCTAAGGCTTATTGGGGAGCACTCGGACCTGTCAGTGCCAGGAGAGATGGGCAGCATGGTTCAGCTCTGCTCTGCACTCCCCCTTCCCTTGGCGTTCCCCGTCCACGGGACAGCACAGAGTCTAGACAGCAGTGTGTCCGTCCAGTGGTCTTGCCAGGAATCTGTCAGGAAGAGCTCCCTCCGCACAGGTCCTTCAGAGACATCCAGTTCTCCCGACCAGGGACAGTTTACATCAAAACTGCAATCTGGCCAAGCCAGACCTCCTGCTCTGTTGAAAGTGCCTGGGGCAGAAGTGTCCCGTTCCTGTTTCTCAGGCCAGGGGACAAAGCGAGGAAGTCAGGCTGCTAGTGTTGGCACTGGTCTAGTGTGGGCCCCGCCAGAGGAAACTCTGTGACCTGCCACTTGCTTGCATAGCCCACAGACGTGCGCTGTGTGCCAGACCCCTGCCGTTACTGTGGGTCACCACGGTGAGCCCAGAGGATCCTCCCGCCCTGTGAGACTCCCTTTGGGCACAGGCTGGCACAAGATGTTCCAGTGTAGCCACCATTCCAGGGTCAGTGACGTCACACACTTCACCCGAGGGTCTATGCTGCCCGTCATACTCAGGTACGCATGAGAAGGCTGCCGAGTGTGGCCTAATGCCCCTTGACGAGGATCAAGGCTGTGTCATGGGTCCCCAAACGCCTCCTTTCCTACGACAGGTACTTGATCTGCCTCCACGTGGACCACTTGTTATGTACTGATGCCCGCCTACTCCTTCACTAACCACACTGCCCAGCACCTGGCCACGGGGCTCTACACTCTGCTGAGAGCCCACAGCAGACAGCACACCACCCTGGTGACACGTGGAACGTCATGTCTCTTCAGCAGCTCGTCGCTACCAGACATCTCTGTTGTGACTGCTTGTCAAGTTCCTTCTGTTCCTCACTATCCCCCAATCCCTTGCCACTGGCAGTTTGGTGGGGTAGCCATCTTTCAGATACCTTGGGGCTCAGGGCTTTTGCTTCCCAAACTGCATGGTTTTGGTGGTTCGTGGTGACTGAGTAGGGACCTATGTTGTAGGAACCTCATCCATTCCCACGCCACAAGTACACAGGAAACATGGCGTTCTCTTGAACCACTGCCAGTGGATGTGCAGTGTGCCACATCTGTACCCGAAAACATCCTGTCCTTACTGTCACCAGCCAGGTCCCCACTAGCCCATGGTCTTGCATGGCATCCATGTACCAAGGGCTTTGAGTTCCGCTAACAAGGACAGGCTCTTGGGTACCCAAGATAGGGGCTGTGCCCTCCAGCCCACTCAGACCTGGATGCTGCGCCATTCCTTCCTTCTCTGAGTCCCATGGGAAGCAAATCTCTCCGGCTCCGTCTTCCTACATCCAGCTCAGCCACCAGACCCTGGGCTCCTACCTTTACCTTCCGTCCCTCTTTCCTTTGTGCTGTGAGCTCCAGGTGTCGGCAGGAGGCAGCATGGCAGAACCTGGGCCACCACAACAAATGGGGGGGACCTGTGTGTCTGGAGAACCCCCCAGCTGCTCTCCAGCAGCCTGTAATGCAGGCTTGTATGAGAGCCGCACGCGCCGGCTGCCTCAGAAGCCAGCACTTGTTTTCTTTGAGTCGATTACTCACGAAGTCCTGCCTTCCTTGGCAGCCAGGGAGGCCCCTCCCTATGTGTTTACAGCTGGTCTTCAGAAAAGAAAGGCACAGCGGCCCCTGGACGAGCCTGCCCACCAGATCAAATGTGCTCAGAATCTTCTGCCCCAGGCTCGGGGATCTGGCTGGGACAGGGGGTTCAATGCAGGTGGCCCTGGTCCTGCGACTTGGCGTGGTTCTTAGTCGGGTGGTGAGTTCCCTTTTCCCGTAAGGAAATTAGCCAAAGGGACGCTTATCTGTAGAACTAAGGGCAGAATAGTTGGACTTCACTGAGACTCTGTCATAGTGATGCTGGGCGCTTCCACCGCAGACCCGGAGCACAGAGGACTCTTTCCAGTCCCAGTGGTGGCCCAGGACAGGCTCCGTGCTGAAAGCATGGGTGGGAGGGGTAAACCGGGTCAGGCCCAAAGCCTCCCATGTGTACTTCTAGATGCCTGTGTGTGTGCGCGCCATTGGGGTGGAAGGAACTGAGGCTTGGCCGCTCCTGGCAGGACCCTGTGCCCCAGCAGCCCAGTGGGGACAGCAGTTGCCCAGACTGCTAATGCTGTGCACCAGAAGTGGAGCAGGAGGAAGGTCCCAGGACGCTTGCCACCCTGCTCCGCGGGAGAGAAAGGGGGTGTCATGTGAAGCCAGCATCTTGTTAGAATGCCTTGGGAGTCCGTGCGCTGTGCGACTGGCCTCTAGGTGTGAAGGCTGCGCTGTGCAGTCTTTGCCTGGCACAGGGATTGTTTCTCTGCCGTGTTTCTACATTTTCTAAGTGTCGAGCAACCACTAAACCAGCGCTAGCTGCAGTGTGCAATTTCCTTACGACATGTCAAAAGGATGCTTTTGCTTCCAGATGACCTATTGCCTTCATTCACTTTCCACAGTGATGCTCTGCACATCCTGAGGTTGTTCCTGGAGGGGACACCTGCTAACAGGCCTAACTCGATGGCTGCTGTGGGCCGGCTGCCTGGTAGCGGGGTGGGCTGGAGAGGGGTCCTGTGGTGTGGGCTGACAGCAGCAGCAAGAACATTCAATCTGTGACAAGCTACAGGGCTGTGACCGTGGGCTGGATGAGTCCAGTGAGCCCCCCTCCCCCATTAGGCAGGGTTCCAGAACACTCCCAAGGATTGGGGGGCTGACCTGTCCAGGTCGTGGGTGCTATGAATATGTCCCATGCATGTCCCAGCATGTCCCATGACCTGGGACAGCTGCCTGCCCTGGCCCCAGGAGGTTTCGGGGAGTCTGGCCTCTCCTCAGGACAGGACAGGGATCTGCTTGCTGGCCTTCCAAAGTCTCCATGTCCCTGTATCCTCTTCCTTCCCGTGGCCTGGTAACAATGGCTTGGTTTCCACCCTCTGACCTGGGCCAGGCAGTCTTTCCAGTTAGCCAGGCCTTCTGGTAATTTCCTTCCTGAGAAACTGGAGCACAAACCAGATAGTGGGAGGTCGAGGGAGGAAGCCTCCAACAGTCCCATGCCAACCCTGTGGCATTATGGGTCCCCATGCCAACCCTGTGGCATTTGGGTCCCCATGCCAACCCTGTGGCATTTGGGTCCCCATGCCAACCCTGTGGCATTATGGGTCCCCATGCCAACCCTGTGGCATTATGGGTCCCCATGCCAAATCTATGGCATTATGGGACTGTCTACCTGATTGTGGGGTTCCAGGGAGGCCCCTCACTGTGCCAAGGCCAGAGCCCAGATGTGAAGTGATCCCAGCACACACTACCTTCTGCTCATTTGCATCTCATAGCTGCCCCAGGTATGAAGGCAGAGTTCATGGTCCAACCTCTCCAGCCCTGGACCCTGCCACCGGCTGCCAGCCCCTTGGCAGTGTCAAAGCAGGGAGAGAACATTCTCTTGAGCTCCTTGAGCCTTAGGATCCGCCCCCCCTTTCATGTCATGAGGCACTACCCATCTCGCTGGCCCTTTGCATGCTTGGAAACACTTGGTATGGCCAGGACCCCCGCGCCTGCCCTTCCCTGGCCAACTACCTATTTCAGTGCCCTCCTCCTCCTCCTCCTTCCTCTCCTTCTGTCACAAAGGCTGGTTTGGCCACCTTCTTTCCATTCCTGCTACTGACCATACCCACCCGAAACCCTCCCCCACGAGTCCTGTAGGACCTGCCACACTTGCCATTTCCACCCAGGTCTCTGCAGGGCCCACGCCCCTCAGACATGGCACTGGATTGTACATTTCCAGCTAAGCCCAGGCCCTGTTTCCTGTGTTCCCTTCCTACTGACTCCAAGCTTTGCCATGGCAGCTACAGGCCCCTCAAGGCCCAGCTGTGAACATGGGCCTTTCTGCCAGCTCCAAGCAGCCATCGTGTCTCGGTGGGGCTCTGGATTCCTTCTGACCTCTCTCTGCCTCTGCAGACACATCTGTCATCAGAGAACTCAGTCCTGGGCTTAGCTCTGAGTCCCCTCTTCCAATGCACTTCTCCACAAGCGCCCCAGAGGACATAACAGCCCAGGCCCTCTGCCTCCTGCCCTGAGTTGCCATAAGAGGTGCTGCCCAGGGACTGGAGAAATGGCTCAGGCATTAAGCCTCTGCCCTGCAAGCAGAAGATCCTGAATTCAGGGCCCGGGCCCCACATAAAAACACCAGATGGAAATGGCAGCGGTCTTGGAAGGCAGAGCCTGGGAAACACGAGCGCAAAGCAAAGAGAAGGCAGCAGCCATCTAGGGTGATTCCCAAAGTGACCCTTGGACCACATGTGCCCACACAGTGCCCTCTAATACATGCAGACACACACACACGTGCACAGACACACACGTTAAAAGAATAAATGAATGAATACATAAACAAACAAATAAATAAATGGCCTGAGATTGCGTCTATCTTTGCAGCGAGCCATGTGTGGCAGCCCTGGGCAGCTCTCCCAAGTGTAGGGCACCCTGCCGGGTAAATAAAGTTGCTATAGTTACAGTTGATTTCCCTCAGGATTGAACTCAGGACCTCGTGCATGCTAGGCAAGCGCTCTACCACTGAGCTGCAGTCCCAGCCCAGTTTCTTCCCTTTAAAAGAATTCATTAGTGACATGAATGGAGCTCACATGCCTACTTTCATTCTTGGCCTTCTTATTACTCATAAGGAAGTCTGCATGGTTGCAGCCAGTGGCAGCTGGCACAGCCCTGCATGAACCGTGTATAAACTTTCAGGCTGTGGGATTGGTAGAGGACCCCAGAGGAGGATGAGCTGAGGCCGGTCTCACTGCTGCAGGGGGGGAGGAGAGCCTACTCAAGCCAACCATGATCAGGGACAGAGATGCGGGTCAGCTGACCCCTCAGCCTGACACCTGTAGCCTCTCCTGTTGCACGAAGTGGCTGCAACCAGAGAGGACCAGGGGTCAGGATGGAGGTAGCAGGGGACTTTCTCTCTCATGTGTGTGGGGAAGGCGCCATGATTCCTGTCTCCCACCCCAGTGTCTCTGCTGGCTCTGGGGTGACCTCAGCCAACTTGTTCATTACCTCTAAGCCTGACAGAAGAAGGGCCAGGTAATGAGTGCCGCCTCCGGCTGGGCAGGGTGAGGCTTAATTAGCACGTGGGGCCCTGTGGGGCGGTGGATAGGCGGTGGTGGCTCTAGTTTTCCTCTGAGGATCTCCTGCAGAACGCTTGTCTGTGTTCATGCCCTTGTGGGTGGAAAGCGGGGCTGCCTTATGGCCCCAGTCACTGTGTGGGAAGAAGCAACTGAGAGGAATCCTCCCTTGGACTTTCCCGAAGGCCTTCTCTACCCTCCCTCCGTCTACCCTTCCTCCCTCTAGGCCACCAAGGAGCACTGTGGACTGCTGGGCACAGAGTCCAGGATAAGATCAAGGCTCTCTTCCTGGAAATTCCTAAAAGGGCCTACCCTAGACAAGGCCCTGGCTCTACTGTGGGTCCTGAGCCTGTCTTCAGGATACTTGAATTTCCTGGTGATTTCTGGGGAGCCCCTGAGGATGGTGATTTCCATGGGCTCCCCCTTCGGGACAGGCTACTTTTAGAGATGCTTTTTTGAGACTAAGGTCTGTGTAGCCCAAGCTGGTCTCAAACGCGTGATTCTCCCTACCTCGACTTCCCCAGCACGGGGATTCCAGGTGGGCTCACCACAGCATACCCGGCTCTACCATGTGGCACCAGTGGTGACCACGAGGCCATATACCACCGCCAGAAAGGCTGGTGCCAACAGTGCAGTGCCCCTCTCCTGGGCTGGTGCAGGGGATGAGGTGCCCTGGGTGACAGATCAGGAAAAGCGCAGGTACAGAGCAGCTGCTGTCCTCCCCAGAGACCTGGGTAGCACTGTGACCATGACATAGGTCCTGCTTCAAGACTGCCACTCTGGCAAGGTAGTGTTGGTCTTAGAAGGTGTGTGTGTGTGTGTGTGTGTGTGTGTGTGTGTGTGAGACAGGGTCTCACTCGGAAGGCCAAGCTGGCCTTGAACTCATGATCCCCCTTTCTCAGCCTCCTGAGTGCTGGATCACACACCTGTATCACCACATCAGACCCCACAAAGCTTTCTTATTTTCAGACACTGATTACCCCCACCTGCCCCGTGCTATGCCGTGGGTTCTGCAGAGTACACGGTGCATCCATAGCCCACCAGCGTCTCCTCGTGATGAGCCAGTGTCCAGATGCCCGGGAATCTCAGTCCTGTCTCCCCACGGAGGGATGTACTTGGTCGCTGGGACCTGCACATCAGTCTTTCTGCCTGCAGGCCGGGCCAGCAACTTTGACTAGGCAGGTCCCTGGCACCTCTGTCCCCCGATTTCCTCAAGGTGAGGAAACTCTTTAGCAGAGTTCAATAGACCAGTTCTTACCAAGTACGAAGGGTGCCCCATGACTGCTGAGCCCCAAGACCACTGCAGGGGAGCTCCGGCCCCTCCCTGCCTGTCATCAGAGCAGAGGACATGGGCCCGTGACCCTTCGCTCAGAGTCTGTCGACTGACACATGGAAAGAGGAAGCCAGAAAGAAGGTGGGGAAGACCACACTTGTGCCTGGGAGACAGCAATGTGTATCACAGGGGACCTGCAGCCTCCAGGGTGTCAGGACAAGCCTTCCAGAGCACATCCTGTGGACTTGTTCCCCCCGTAGGACCATCAGAGGGGCAGAGACCTTGCACATGGGACAGGAGGACAGCCAGAGGGCAGAGGCTGTGCATATGGGGTAGGAGGATAGTCAGAGGGCAGAGGCCATGCATTGAGATAGAAAAATAGTAAGAGGGTATAGGCCATACACATGGGACAAGAAGATAATCAGAAAGCAGATGGACAATGTGAGAACAATGAGAGAGCAGAAGCGATCCACATGGGGGAGGAGGATAGTCAGAAGGCAGAGGTCATGAACACAGGACAGGAGGGCAGTCAGAGGGCAAAGGCTATGCACACGGAGCAGGAAGACATTGAAGTGTGCTTTAGGCCAGGGCTTGGTAATGACAGGATACGTCCAAATATTTATGTAGAATTGAACAGCAAAGTAAGTAGACACTTCTCTGGATTGTGGTCCAAGGAATGTGGGAAGTGGTGTCTATAGCTTCAAGGCCTGTAGTTTTGTTTTTTTTTTAATCATTGTTTTGTTTTTGCTTCGAACTTAAAAGCCTCCAGGCCCTGTTGCCTTCAAGTGAGCTCTGCGTGGGCTGCCAGCATCTCTGTGTCACAGGGATGCGTGGAAGTGACCCCTCTTGCATGCACAGTGGACAAGGTTGAGGGCTGTGTTCGCGCAAGACAAGATGTTTGTAATGATAGATTTAAAAAGAGCCGGGGGGAGGGGGAGGACCTCTAAAGTGACTTGTTGGCAGGACCTGTCAACAATGAAAGGCCCAGGCACTTCTATTCATCGGGAAATGACATCCCATATTGTTGAGAGGTACCTCCATAGTCACTGCTACCCCCAACCGGGGAACCTTCCTGTGTCAGGCTGACTTAAAGTACTGGTGTTGAACTGGAGAGATGATGGCTCAGCAAGTAAAGCACTAGCCATGAAAACAGGAGGGTTCCCCAGAAGCATACAAAAGCTGGGTGTATGTATTTCCCATCCCTGTAGTCCCAGTGTAAAGAAGACAGAGACAGGGGGTACCCAGAGCTAGACACCTGCTTCACACTGTAAGGTGGAGAGCAACCGAAGAAGACCTGACAGCAACTTCAGGCCTCCACGCATCTGTGCACCCACACACACACTGAAACACAAAGCACTGTCATGTGCCAGTTGTGATAGCACAGCCTATGCAAGTTACTTGGGCAGCTGAGACAAGAAGATTCCTACTTCAAGGTCTGCCTGAGCTACAAAGTGAGTTCAAGGCTATCCTTAGTGAAACCTTGTTGCAAAATAAAATGTAAAATAAAGAGGACAGACAGCATGACTCAGTGGTAGAGCACCTGCCTAGAGTCCCCCCCCCTTGAGGGGCTGGGGCGTGGCTCAGTGGTGGAGCACATACCCTGGGTTCTATCTCCAGTTCTACAAAAAAAAAAAAAGAGAGAGAGAGAAAAGCATTGTGTCTCTCCATACAGGTCCCTTCACCTAACTTCTTGTTGAGTCACCCTTAGTGTTTTCTTAGGCCACCAGCTTTTGGACAACCCTTTCTCCAACCATTGTCTCCACATGCCCTCTGTCAGGACACCAGGTGACACCATCTCCCCCTTCCCATTGTCGGAAGCCTCTGCAAGTGGGGTGGCTTCTCTAGTGTGTCCCAGTGTCTGCCTGGAGGCAGAGATTAGCAGACCTGGACGTGGTGCCCCTTGTACAAGAATGGAAGGGAGCCTTAGTCTGTCCCAGTGGCAATTCAGATTCCCAGGGGAATCCATCACAAGGCCAAGATGGGGTGGTGGGATTGGAGCAGCACCATCTTCCAGCTACAGGGCCCCCAGCTGCTGCGGGGCTTCCAACTACTGTATCCTTTCTGTGCACAGCAGACTGGCAACTTGCATGCTCTAGAACAGTGCTTGAAAACAACTCCTGCAGCTGATTTCCTTTTGCAGTGGCCTTGGTTACAATTAACATGCAACCATCTAGGACACAGCACATGGGAAAACTAAGGCTGGGCAGGCTCTCTTGTTAATTCCTATCACCATTCACTGTACCTTCTGGGTGGTAAGAAAGCTGTAAGATCCACGTTGTTGGTTTTTACTTTCTGTAGCCTTTTTGCTTTCCTTGGGTCTCATGCACACGAGCGCGGACCAGACAGCCCTCTGTGGCAGCAGCAACAGAGTGGGTTTGTCTCTTTCTCCATGGAGATAACCAAGCCTCCTACAGGATGCAGGAAATCTGGACAAGTCGGGTGTACTGAGACAAGCCAGGGAGCAAGCAGGGGTGCCCAGGTGGGGCCCTGGGCCTTTGTTTCCCTGGAAAGAGATGGGACCCATTCTTTTACTCACAAAATACTAGTTGCTGGAATGGTTTCTTTCCCTGTCTAAGGTGGTTTGAGGCGAATGAATACCTTTCTGAGTATGCAAGACAACAGCGGTGGGGGGATTTCAAGGAGGAGGCTGAGAACAGATAAATTATCCATGTCAGGAGCTGGGCAGGCCTGCCACCCTATCTGGGTTCCCGATCACCCCAGCTTTTACCCAGGTGTGACTTTACCTGCAGGGAAATGCTCAGAGCCTCAGATGTTATCAGTGCCCTTGGTTATTTTTACTAGTCCTGTTTAGTCTGATCCCAACAGCTGCTTGCTGGGCTTCCTCTGAGTCTAATTAAAGTAGGAAAATGAGCCACGTGCCCCACCTTGGCTTGTAGATGTTGGGCTGCTTGGGACACCTCGCTATGTCTGTGTGTCTACGGTGGAGTTGGGGGTTTCCACACTTGTTCTCTCAGCAGTATCTCAAAGTGGACAGGAAGCTCGTCATTTTTCTCCAAACTTTCCCTATCTTCTCTTTGAAACCTAAATGCCGTTTGGAGTGTCAAACATCTGAGAGCCTATGGGCTAGTGAAAGCCCAGCTTCAGCCTTCGAGCCAGGAGGGAAGTCACCTGAAACAGCGTTAAGGAAAGCCACATGCCCTCACTGCTGTGTGCACTTGCACCATGGGCCTGGGTCTCTGGGTGACCACCCACTTCTCCAGGGCCAAAGCCTCACTAGACGAGCATCACAGTGGTTGCACCTTGAGAGAAGAGATCGGCCACCACTTTGGGACTCCAAAGGACACAGCGGGGCTGAGAGTAGTGACCCCCGGCCCTGCCTGTGAGCCACACAACTACCTTCCCCCACCAAACTTGCCACATATATTATTTATTACCCACACATATGATACCTGAAATCCTCCATGTTCCCACATTTAGTGGTTTTATCTAATCTCTTCATTAGCCTACTTGGGCCTCATGAGTTACAAGGACACCAAGTCAAAGGTTTTGGGGTACTCACACTGTGCCCTGGGGACACCAGAAGTTTGGGTTTGTTAATCTGGACTTCACAGTAGCTTTGGAGCTGCCCAGCAGGTCACAAGTAACACAACCATTGCCTCGGTGTAATTATTCATATTATTTGCACCCTCACGTTAGTCAGGTCACCTGTTCAGGGCCTGCTGAACATGGAACACAGCTCTCAAGTAAGAAATCCCCGCAGGACAAACTCAGTAAGTGCGGCTCGCCTGCAAAATGAGCTGTCACGCTCATCGAGAAACTCAAGCGAAGTCTAGCTCAGCCTATCCGACTCACTCCCTTGCTCTGAAGCTTCCAGAAGCCTTTCCAGCCGTACCAGGGTAGCTGACGGCAGCTCGGCTACGCAGTGTTCCCAAACCTCCTTGCATCCCCAGGAGAGCCCGGTCAGTCCAAGCCGGACACATGAGAGTCCAGCAGCGGTGCCCAGCCGCCTACGCGGGCAGCAGACCTGGCCGCCTGTCACGGGTTAATGACCGCGCGCCTGGGTCCTGGCAGCCCGGCCAGCGCTGCCCAGCCGGAGCACTGGACGAGCACTGGACAGAGGACGCCAGACCCCGAGCGGGGCCGCAGCCCTCGGGGCCCGCGGATCGACCCGACCCAGGCCCCGGACCCCACTCACCGCTCGCTGGGCGGCGGCCCCGCGCACTGGTCGCTGGCAGGCAGCTCCGGGCTGGCAGGACACAGCGGGGCTCCCGGCGCGCACGCCGCCCGGGCCCTGTGTACACACGTGACCGGCCGCCCCGCCCCTCCCAGGCGCCCGCCCCGCCCCTCCCAGGCGCCCGCCCCTGTGGCCACGCCCTCGCATTGCTCCGCCGGGGAACAGCCGTTCCCGGGGCCCCGCCTTCGGCCCTGATAGACAGCTCCATAGCCCCGCCCCCGACCTGCCTTCTCGATCGGGAACAGCGGTTCCCATGGCCCCGCCTTCCCCCTGGTGGACAGTTCCCGCAGGCTCGGTCCGCTCTGGCCAAACAACGTCTCTTGTGGACCCTGGTCCCGGGGTTCAGCCTCCTCGCCCGGGAACATCAGGTCCCGCCTCTAGCCGCACAGTGACTCCTCGGTCGCCACGCATTCTCCCACCAAGCTCTGGCTCTGCTCTGCATGGAGCAGTGGACACGGCCCCCTCCAGAGGGGCCCTGCGCTACTGCTGTGTCATGAGCTGTGCTAATCTGCAGGGTGGGACGTCCGCCCTCGTAATCTTGGCCTGCCAGGCGTGCCTGCTCCTTTCCCCTCTCGGCTATTTCCAAGCACCCGCTTTCAGGTTCCAGAGCCTCTATAAAACGAACTTCTAAAGGGAACGCCGCTCAGAAACCTGATGGGTTCCTTGTGTAACTCCTACTGAAGTTCTGAACTGAAACTCCCATCCCAGCCACACACTCCGGGGTGCGATCTGGAAACGTTTCGTTATAAACCTGGAACCCTGCAGGTTACATAATGTCACGAATGTCAGCTGTGCGACCCAGCGTTGTGTCAACGCTGATGAAGCCAACGCTGATGACCCTGACTGCCTTAGCCCTCAGGCCAGTATCCTTGCCCAGACCATAGCCAGAGACTGAGTGTGGACCACTCCGGACCAGGCAGACTCCTCTGTGGTCAAGACAATCTATGCCCAGGCAGTGCCAGGACACCTGCTCTCCTGTTTGGCTGACTGGCTCCTCAGAACCTTACCATGTTGGTAGCAGCTGGCTACATCTGCGGGCACTTGCTTGTGTGGGTGGCCAGGAGTGGCCCTTCACTGATACTGGCTGAGCTTATCTTGCGGTCAGATCCTGTTCTTGGCTTCAAACACGTAGTTCCCCCCTGTACCAAATCTAAGATACCACCAACATTATATCATCCACCATTGAATGGCTAAGAATAGCTCACCGATTCAATTCAGCATGGTGTCCATTATAAAATCGCTGATTATAGCGATGTTAAAAGAGCCCGCATGATGTATATGCTAGTGACCCAGTACTTGGGACCGGAGAGGCACTGGCAAACCTGGTGATCTAAGTTCCATCCCAGAAACCCATATGGTGGAAGGAGAGAACTGACTTCCAAAAGTTGTCCTCTGACTCCTACCTGTGCCTCATGGCATCCATCCAGTCTCTCTCTCAAATAAATAAAAAAAAAAAAATGTAAAAGACTCAGCTAGGAGGACCTCAGGTCTTGGCTACACTAGCAAAATCCTGAGTGGGGAACAGAGATATTAAAGTGAGATAGATGATGTGTTCTATCCACAAAACCCAGCTTTGTCACGTGATTCCATTCATTTTACATCTTATTAAGAAGGCTTATACTATCTGCCCAAGGTCACAGTTCATAAGAGAGCCAGGATTGAATCTGGGTGTTCTTTGGCTGGCTATATCAGCAGGGTTTGTTGTACGGAAGTTCCTGAACTAAACCCCCTCCCAGCTTCCCAAAGTCTGCTAGCTATTGACCTGCTCGGTCAGCTGTTTTGTATAAAAGACCAAGCCAGGAAGGGCGGGCACATGCCTGTGATCCAAGCCCTCAGAAGACAGGGACGGTAGGATCACCACGACTTTGAGGCCATCCTGACCTGCGTAGCAAGTTCCAAGGGGGGCTAGAGTAGTAGTTTAACCAGGGGTAATGAGGACTTGAGTTTCATCCCTCCGACCCATGTTTTTAAAAAAGCCAGATGTGGTGGCACACTTATAATCCTAGCACTGCGGGGGCAGAGATAGGCGAGTCTCTGGGACCACTGGCCAGCCAGCTTAGCCTACTTGGTAAGCTTCAGGCCAAAAAGATACCCCATTTCAGCAAAGCGAGACAGTCAAGGATGTCCTCTGTCTCCATGTACCCACACAACTCACAAAATGTAAGCTGAGAAGTTGTGTAAAACCCCAGGTTGGAGTCTAAACTGGGCTGCCAGGCCTGCTAGGGTTGCCTGTAGCTGGTGGTTTGTCGTTTGCATCGGGTGGAGCACTGTAGGTTAGCCGAGTCTCGGCACTAAGGGACCGCAGAACACAGGGCAGAAACTTCTGCCTGGGAGAGGCCCACAGTGAGCCCCACACTGCTGGCAGAGCCCAGCAAGCACCTTTCTTCCAGCCAGGCAAATCACTCTGAGCTGCTGGCTGCTCCCCCCCTCGCCCCTCCCAACTTCCACCCCCAAATGCCTATCTGTTCCCATGCAAGACCTATCCTGTAAATGAAGTGTGTGAAACTGTTCTTAGTGTCACACAGTTGGGGGTGGGGGGAGTCAGGGGGCAGGGGCAATGGTTGAAAACTTTCTGGACTTAGCCTCCCATGTACCCCTGACCTAAGCCTCCTTTGTAGCTGTGTACTCTGTGGTCACGTGGCTCCCGCGCATGCTGCAGTCCGGTGCCCTGCTGGGGCCGAGCACCATAGAAACGCCGGAACTGCCCTTCCCGGACAGCATTCTTGAGACTTGGCAGTTCTTCCTGGCTGTTCTTGAGTAGCTGTCGATAAGATCAGCTGCATTCCGTCACAAGGGCACTGGGGACTGCCGGGAAGGAACCTGAGAGTGGCCTGGTTGCCCCGTGAGACTTCAAGTCTGATCTTCTCTCTGAGGTGGGAGGTGCTGAGGTTACAAATGCCCTTGCCAGGCTGTGGCAACCAACTCCTCCTAAAGACCTGCTTTCTCCTGGTATTTAACGAATTTACTGGTGACTCTGACTCCAGACGACACGTTGGCCAGGGGTAGGGAGTGACGTTCATTTATTGGTTTTTGTCAGGGGCTGGGGGGCGCGGCTCAGTGGACAGAACACTTGCCCAGCTAGCTTGCAGAAAACCCTGGGTCCCATCCCCGGCATGGCACATAAACCAAGTATGGTGGGCACCTATTATCTTAGCACTTGGGAGGTAACGGCAGGAGGACCAGGAGTTCCATGTCATTTAAAGACAGTATCTTGATATATAGCCCAGGCCGGGCTTGGACTTACGATCCTCCTCGCTCCAGCCTCTGAGTATTGGAGTGTGCAGGCCCAGTTGACACAGAATTCAATAAAGAAGGGTGGAGGAGGGGTCCCAGCCGGGGTGGTAGGTGATCTAAGTCCCCAGGGACTGCAGTAGCTGTCCGGTCAGCACAGGTGCCCACACTCTCCAGCCCTCTCCCCAAATGCTGTCCTCCCTGGCTGGGCACCAGACCTTCTCTGTCCTTGGCGGAAGCAGATCTTCCCACTCGTAACACGAGAAGCGTCCGGATACCTTTCAGCCGAGAGACTTCCTGGTGGCGTTTTTAGTCACTCTTGGCAGGTGGGAGTCCGGCGTTCTGGGACGCCATCCCAGCCCTCCGTCCTGCTTCACCACGCCGTGCTGGTCTGTTGGACGAGCGGAAGCATGGTGGACTAGTGGTTTCTCGGTATATTCCTTGATGTGGTCACATCTGGGACTCGACAAGCCCCAGCCATGGCTGCGGCAGCCCTTGGAGTCCTGATCCCTGTTGCTGTGCCTGCCACCCTTTCTGTCCTGAGGTGGCAGGTGCTAAAAATAGAGAGAGTGGATCTGTCTTCACCCCTGACCAGCCCTTTGGTCTCTGTGACAGAGAGGCCCAAGTTCCCCAGCAACCTGGCACCACCAAGGAGGTGCCACAGTACTGTGAGCAGACGCTGGCTCCCCAGCCAGGGAACACAGCCCCCCCACCAGGTTACACCTGCCCCGCTCGATGCATGCTGTGTGAAATGCTCTAGATCCACAACGACCCCCTCCTTCACTGCCAGGATCCCTTGTCCCTCACATCCACTCCACGGCACCAAGTGACAGGGCATGTTGAGAAGGGGAGGGGCAGTGGTCACCAGGTACTATATAGCTCAAGGAACACAGGGGGCGGGGGAGGGGAACCCAGGACCTCCAAACAGTGCTCAGTAAACCCCAATTCTGTCCCAGCATTGACAAGGTCAAGGTTCAAGCGTCTCTGTCCTTTGTAAAGGTGACAGGGACAGCAGTCATAGTTCAGATACAGGTGTCAACCTCAGTATTGAAGGCAGGCGCTCTAGGCACAGTTGTGGAGAATTAATAGTTAAGACCTGATCAAGCAGTAGATTGACCTATTGATCGGAAAAGCCCAGCCTGTGGGACCATTCTCTGGGCAGGGGGATAAGATGAAAAGGAGCTGGTTGGGATCTTTCTTCAGCATACTTGGCAGACATACTATCTGGAAAGTGAGGTTTGCCCCTCTCTCAGCAGATCTGAGGATATGGTGTGGCCTGTTTCCTTTGGCTGCTGGTGTTGGTGTGGGGTCTCCTGACAAGTTGGACTATGAATGAATGTGACCCGACAGTTGTAAGATAAAATAAAACCTCTAGCTCCCTTAAGCTGTTAGGTCATGAATTTATCACTAAACAATGCACAGTAACTTCAACAGATAGTCTGGGTTTCTTGGGAGGTCCCAATGAGACAGAGGGGCCTTCCTCTTGGCTTGGCAGGTATTAAAGCACTGTTAAAAAAAAAAAAGAAAAAGAAAAGAAAAAGTAAGACCACAGTGTTAGTGATTTTAAGTTGCTGAGTAAGATGACATTTCCTGTAAATTACCCAGGATATTGGGGGATGGGCTATGTGACTTCCGGGTCAGCTGCCCTTGGTTCACCTGCACTGCTCTAGCTGCCTTGGGCAAAGGGACAGGCAAATAAACAGCCAGTGGGCCACCCTGAGCCAGCACTGGGTCACTCAGTAGCTGATCGATCCTGGCCCCCAAGGGTATGTAGCCCTGGGGTGCTCGCTGTAGCCCTGCAGCCTAAGCCAGAGCACTTTTCCCAGAGCCTGGCAGAGGGGCAGCCCTGGCTGCAGCTGATGGGACAGGTCGGGCCCCGTGAGATGACTTAGTGGGTAAAGGCGTTTGAGCACAAACCTGAAGATCACAGTTCATTTCCCAGCTTGTGAAAATCATCCTCTGAGGACTGGCTGGGAGATGGCTCAGGATATGCTTGGATATGGAGCAAGGAGGACTTCACAGTGAGTTCAGGGCTAACCTGCCCAGTCTAACAAGGGAGATCTTGTCTCAAAATCCCCAAACGCAAAACAGACAACCAATGA
This sequence comes from Typhlomys cinereus, assembly GCA_023101885.1. Classification (NCBI taxonomy): domain Eukaryota; kingdom Metazoa; phylum Chordata; class Mammalia; order Rodentia; family Platacanthomyidae; genus Typhlomys; species Typhlomys cinereus. The sequence continues at coordinate 2,505,843 of JALPQD010000256.1, read as the reverse complement.
GGAAGTGCTTTCATCCGGTCTCAGAGAAAGCTGGGTCCCGCTGCGCTTCAGGACAGGTGAGAAGTGGAATCTGTCTAAGAGGAGTGGATCTTCCTCTTTCCAAATCTTTTATCAGAACTGAAATTCAGAGCCTTTGAAATGGCTCAGAGTGGTATAAAGGTGCCGCCTACAAACTTGGAGAACTGAATGTGATCCCGAGTCCTCGTGGTGGTAGGGACAGAACAGATTTCAGAAAGTTGTCCTCTGACTTCTCTCTTTCTCTCTCTCTTTTAAATAAATAAAGTCTTTTAAAAATTGGAAATCATACTCAGGAAGCACTTCTTTCACAGGGTATTCACTGCATGCACCCTGGATATAGTCGGACTTGGCTGCTTATCTGTCATGCATCTCCCCCTGCCCTTCAAGTGGTTACTTCTGTCCCACCTCAAGGGAGACGCAGGAGCTCCAGAGTGCAGGAAAGAGTTCTCAGACCCCCAGATGTGGCCAACGAGCAGACAAGATCGGCAGCCCCTGAGAACAGTATACACAGAGCTCCATGCAGAGAAACCTGACCATATCAGCCTGGTCTTCAGAGTTTTTTCTTTTGTGCCAGAAATGGTCTTTATACATGCTATCTCTAAGATGCATCCCCCAACCTTCCTTCCTTCCTTCCTTCCTTCCTTCCTTCCTTCCTTCCTTTCTTCCTTCCTTCCTTCCTGTCTTCCTTCCTTCTCTCCCTCCCTCCTTCCTTCCTTCCTCTCTTTCTTTCTCTCTTTCCTTTCCTTCCTTCATTCTTTTCCTTCCTTTTTTTCCTTTCCTTCCTTCTTTCCTTCCATCCTTCCTTCCTCCCTCCTTTCCTTTCCTTTCCTCTTTCCTCTTTCCTTCCTTTGCTGAATATATTCCATTGAATGGAAAGCAGGAAGGGCCCTGTTGTAGACTAGGAGAGGGGTGGGCAGACACCCCCCCCACCGTGGGTTCACTTAGGTCATCACCATTTGCCTTTGCCTGGGGTGGGACCAGGTGCCCTGTGCCACACAGCCCACCAGGGCTCAGGCACAAAAGACAGTCCTGTGTTTGCTCTTCCTATCTCTTCCCTGGTCAACTTTCTGCTTTGAAATAGTGGTTGATAACACAGCGGATCCCTGTTACCATCCCCCTGTGCCCCATACATTCTGTTCCAGGGCCTCTTCTGCCAGCTGCACGGCACAAGAACCAAGTTGCCCTGCTTCCTGGCAGCCAGTCTCTGTACTACGCCATCTGGAGAGTCTTATGGATGGAGCCCAGCAGCATGTGGCTGTCCTTGTTGTCACATAACCTGGGATCAGTCTTGCGGCGTGTGGCCATCATACTCTCTGCTAAATCCACTGATGTGGAGGAGCGGCCTGTGTTTAATATACCCACCAACTGCACATGGTTCTTTTAGTTTTCCGTGCATGTGGAGTATGTGAGTGCGTGGAGGTGGAGGGTGCGGGTGCGTATAGAAGGACTAAGATTCACATCAATTTCTCGATTGTTCTCCACCGTACTCATTGATGCCAGTTCTCGCTGTTGAACCTGGAGCTCACAGATATATCTAGCCTGGATAGGGAGCCTGATTCCTTGTCCGCTCGGTGGTCTGGAGTTATAAGCTCGCTGACACACCCACCCTGCATTTACATGGGCTCTAGTGTCTCATACATTTAAAGGCCAATGGGCTATAGTGATATCTGTCTCAAAAGAAACAAAAAATAAGTGCTGGCTTTGGGCAGATATTAAGTTTCACTTGATTTCTGCCGTTCTCTTTGCTTTTTGCTTTTTTGTGGGTTTTTTTTTTTTTTTTATGAACTGCCAAAGCACCTTCCAGGGAGGCTCTGCTAATTGTTGCATTTCCACTAGTGACGATCGGGTACATTCTGATCCCCCCCCCAGTTGCCTGCATATTTGGTGGTTTTGGAGCTTTTAAGGTTTAAGGTAATGTAGCACATGCATGGCGGCGGCTCACTGATTTAATTTACAATTCAGTGCTGGAAGCACGGGGACCCGAGGAGCCAGAACTGGCTTTCGGCCGCGGCGACGATGGCGGATGCCCAGCGGCCCGGTCCCCAATCCCGCTGCAAGCGCCTGAACCTCGCTGACCTGCAGACCAGAGGCGCGTGCGGCACGCCACGCCCACGCGGCAAAGCCACGCCTACGAGCGCGTATGGCTTGGGTGCGCTTGCGTTACCACCCAGCGGGCTGGATTTGGTTCCAGCCAAGCCCGGGGCTGGGATATGCGCAGTGCGCGGCCGCAGCGGGATCTGGATAGGGATGGGGTCGGCAGCGAGCGGGCTCCGGAGTCTCGGCCGCCAGCTCGCGCTGACCACGCCCGTGAGCCGGGAACGGAGGTCAGTGCGCGGGGATCGGGCCGGCGCCCCCCACACCTGCCCCGCTGGGTCCCTCCCCTCAGTGACAGGTGGTCCTGCAGCCACGCGAGGTTACACAGGAACCTCCTGGACCCAGATCCATCGGACCTTGCAACCCCACCTGATAGAGGCTCCCGGTGGACCGTGCCCACGCACCACCCCACAAGCCTTTCCCTGCGGTGCCCCCTTCGGAGTACTGTCCAGTTAGCTTTCTAAGTGACTTGGCACGAGCGCTGGTTTAATTGGCCGAATAATCTTTCCAACCCACAGTGTGTATGCCCAGGATTTCTTTTTCTGCAGACAGAACAAGCTGCTCAGAGAAAACTGCGTTCACAAAGGTTCCACGTCTTGACAAACTTTCTAGACTACTGAATGCTGATTCGGCTGTTGCTGCAGCCAGGAACCTGTTGTGGGTTGTTTTTCTCCCAAAGGACAACTTTGTTTTGCCGGCCCTCTGAACACTCTATGTACCCGTGCCTGCACGATCTAGGGACGCTGGGACACCCCCACCCCCACCACACACATACACACACACACACACACACACACACACACACACACACCTAAAATCTGGATGATGGGAGGAGAGCTCTGAGGAGAACACTTTTCAACTTGTGTTCTCATTCACTTGGCAACATCTTGACAGGCTGTGGGGGCAGGAGGGAGGACCCTGGAACCTCATATCTATCTGCAAGTCTTGCTGAGTCAGATTGCAATTTTTTTCTTTTGATGCGGCATGGGAGGCTGCATGATTGGAGCTGCATAGGTTGTCATTGGGGGACAACACTTTGCTCCATGAAGCGGTCTCTAGGCTTGGGGCTTAATGTTAAGCTGGCCAGATCTGTACTGACAAATTAGAAACAATTGTCAGCCAGTGGTCCAAAAGGGTCTTTTCTGAGTGAAATGTATTTATAGGTTCTCCGTTGAGTGGTCTCATAGCAGGCCTGGAACTTGCCAATCACTTCTCCAGTTGAAAAACACAGCGCTGCTGTGGACCCGTAGTCAGCTTCCCGGGCTGAGGGGAAGGCAGGCTCACTAACCCATCTTGGGATCTAGGCAGGAAACCAGCTTAACCAGGGACCCACAGGGCAAAGAAACCTGTCAGCAGTCTGGTAGCAAGATTGTGTGTGAGACCTCTGCCTTCCACCCAGCACGTGTGCCTTAAAAATCCAAGTTGTAACATTCATGGACTGTCTGACTCATGTGGAGTACATCAGCTTCTACATCCACCTTGGTCCCATAACTGGCTTTTCTTGGGCACTTTAACAGTGTTCAGAAGGCCTAATGATACCCAGAACCCACTGGGCAGTCTTACACGTGGACACAGGACTCGTCTGTCTGCCCGCCCAGAGGTGCAATCAGAATTCTTGGGAAGTGTTAGGATCAGGGCCTTTGGGACCAGGAAGTCCAGCCCTGTGACTCAGACTGGTGGGCAAGCTTTGGAACTGTCAAGAAGGGACTGTGGGCTCCTGGCCCTGGCTCAGAGGGAGCCCCTGTCCCCAGCAGTGTCTCCTTGCCATGCATGGAGTCTTGCTTCAAGCCTCATCGTTTCCTACAAAGGGCTCCAGATTGCCTAAAGAGCTAGTTCTAGCTGAGACTCTGTGCAAGATACTTAGCGTGTGGGTCGGTCTCTCTGTCTGCTTCCCCAGAGTGAGTTCCCCTGGTGGAAGCTGATGGTGGATGCAGGATGGCTTCGCACTGGAAAACCAGATGGGAACTTTGTAACTAGGCTTCCCAGGGAGGGGACAGTCAGATAGCCAGCCAGCAGGGAGGAGGCTACTCTGAGACCAGGAGATGTAGGGTGGGAAACTGCAGGACTGGCTGCCTAGAGGTCTCAGCGCCCAGGGCGTGGGCAGTGCTAAAGGTGGGCTAGGGCTGAGGCTGTCCTGCCCTTGGTCTGAGGTCAAAGTCAACTAGCCTGAATACATTAGATGTCTGTTTCCACCATGACGTCAGCAGCACAAGGGCCTCCTGTATCCCATGGCAGCTGGAGCCAATTCCATCCCCCTGAGGACCCTCAGACCTGCCGCTCTGTTCTGTCCTTTGCAGCATTGCTAAAGCACAGGCAGAGGTGGGTTCTCAGCTTACCAAGCTTCTTGAGTAATCTGTAGCCCATGTGCAGGGTCAGAAACATCTCGTCTAGCAGGGGCCCCTAGATGGGGTCACCCCTCACCTGCGCATCCAGATGGCAGCAGAGCCATCTGTGTGGAGCTGGATGGGGCAGCCGCCCTCCCTGTCCTCCAAGAGCTCACATATACCTGCTTGTGAGCACCTCGAAGACAGAGCTGGCGTCCGCGCCTGCACCCCGTGGGCACCGCAGACACTCAGGGTGGCATGGCAGTGCACACTGTAGTCACTCCTGCGATCCAGATGACTTGCAACGGGAGGTCGTGTCCAAATACTGCTGTGTCTGAGCTAAATGAATGTCCAAGGGGAAGTGAGCCTTCAAGAGGTTTCACATCGTGGGTGCCCTGGAGTAGCCCCAGTGAAATCCACTGTGTGCTGTCATTAGCAAAACTCTGGCATTTCTGCGGCCCTGCATCCCTCCCTCCCCCTCATCCACCAGTGTTTCTGGACCCCATAATAAAAGGTCTAATCGGAAGCTCCTTCTCCCATTGTTCGTTGATTTTTTTCTGAGAAAAAAAAAAAGCAAGTTCAGCTTTGGTGAGGCAATCTGACCCCATTTATCAAATTTAAAATGTGCAAAAGCCCAGTAAGAAAACTGCTAGAAATATACCTAGTAGAAACACTTGTTTAATAATGTATTAGGGACAGTGCAGAAGAGTTGGTAACTGTGAGTGCCTGTCAGTAGTGAACAGGTTTAATTAATTATGATATATACAGATGGATTACAGGGCAGTCACTTAAAATGAGGTAGATCGACATCTATATACTCAGATGATTTTCGAGATACATTGATAAGCCAGGGATGGGATGCACACCTGTATGTAATTCCAGTTAATTTTTAAAAAAAAACTTTAATTTAGTGTGTGTTTGTGTGTGTGTGTGTCAGGGCACTGTGTGTCCCTGTGGAGGACCAAGGGTGACTTCGGGAATTGTCCTGTAATGCTTCTACATCTTTCTTGCCTCGCTCCGGGATTTCCCAGGTTCTGCCCCACCAAGGCAGGAATTACAAACTCCCATTTCTGCCTGGCATTTTTACACGGGACCTGGGATTTGAACTCAGGACTCTTTCCTTGTGAGGCAGAGTCTTAACCCCTGAGCCATCTCTTTAAGACGTCAGCTGCCATGGGTTTTAATAGGTAAGGCATTAGATCTGATAAGGTCTGTGAGCTGGAACAAGGTCTCTGTGGGACCCTGAACTCTGGGCTGGAAGTAGACAGAAGAGGAAGCAGGGGGCGCATGGGTGTCCGCTCGTCCCCAGCTCTTCGCAGCGGGACATCGGCTCCCTTGCTCTGTGCCCACATCATTTTTCCTCTCAAGCTTGCTGTCACCTCTGTCACTTGCAGACATATTATCTATCAGCATTGTTATCTAATGAGCAGATACCAGGGGGATCCAACTGGATCTGCACCCGATTCAGTCCCCTTCCTGGGCACAAGCCAGCGACTGCAAACAGCCGTCCCAGGAGGTCACACTGTCCTGTGCTCTATCCATGCTCCTGGCCTTAATCACCCTAGCAGGGCGGCCTCAGCGCAGCATTCCAGGAACTATGCTGGGCATCTCTCTCCATCGGCTCGTTGGCAGTCTGCAGACTTTCCCTGCCAAGATGGGACAGGTGAAGTGCTTGAGCACTTCAGGGCTCCCAGGAGAACACCCTATTACGTTCGGGGATTCCTCCCCAGAACACATACACACATGTGGTCGATAGCTACTGGTGTCAGCTTGGCAGCTGAAGGCTTTGGCTGTGCACACATTCGTAAAGAATCGGTAGTTAGGCCCTGAGCAAGCCTGCAGGAGATTGTGTAATTGATGGGGGGAGACCCAGCCACAATGGGTGGGACCATCCTCTGGGCAGGTGGATAAAATGGAGGGAGCTGGACGTTGATATTCTTCAGCATACTTTGGCAGGCTTGCAGTTTGGCAAGTGAGGTTTGCCCCTCTCACAGCAATCTGTCCAGATACACTTGTGGGCAGCTCCTTCAGTCCCTGGTGTTGGCATGAGCTCTTCTGCTAAGCTGGGCTAAGAACTGTAGCTGGACAATCATCAACCAAAAATAAAACTCCTCGTCCCGTTAAGGTGTTTTGTCATGAATTTATCAGCAGCAAGCAGGCACGTCGCAGTACCCCAACCCCAAGCTCTGCCTTGTCTCTAGAGACAGGTGAGTGTGACCTCGATGTGCACATAAGCACTTTATACAGCACCATCTTATGAGCCCTTGGGATAGAACCTGGGGCCTTGCGCATGCTAGTTGCATCCCCTCCCTGGGGGATTCTAGGCAGGCGCTCTACCTTTGAGCCTCGCCTCTAGTCCTTGGATTCCTCGAGGCAAGGGCTTGCTGTAGCTCAGGTTGGCCTCGAACTTGAGATCCTCCGTCTCAGTCTGCTGGGTGCTGGGATGGTGGAGCTGGAGTCTTCGTACCCCATTTTGAATGCTAATGTGACCACACTGGTGACCGTCCACATCACATGCAGGGATGCAGAAAGCTCTCCAAGGCTGTGACTCTCAAGTCCGGACGTGGTCATTTGCTGCTGCCCCAGTGGAATGGGAGAGGGGCGCTCCTGCTGCTTGGTCCAGCGCCGCCCGTGTATGTTCATGTTGGGCTTCCACGTGAGATCCCACCCGGAAGTCTCCCGGGCTACTGAAACCCAGTCTCCATCAGCATCTGACTTAATGTGACAAGTGATCTATCGGACTCTGCGCAGCCAGCCCATCCCTGGGGCCCGGCCTGAGCCTCCCACCACTTCCTGTATTCCCAGTAATGCTTCACGGAGGCGTCCGACCAGTGGGCACTTGCCAACCCTGGGCACCGCCTGGCAGCCTCCTGACTGTAAGGGGAGTGTACACTGGTCACATGAGTCTGTACACGTGCCTACACGGATGGGCACTGCAGACCCCATCAGCAGCGCCGCCCCTCCAGCTCTCTGGAGAAGGGGGAGCTGTTGGCCTTGGGGACCCCTTCTCTGGCCACCTTTACTCTCCCTCCCACACAGAAGGCCTTGGATGACCCCTTTGGAGCCATCTCTCCAGCCCTGGCCATCCTCCTCAGCATTTTGCGGAATTAACCGAGGGAGGCTGAAGGTCCTCAGTTAGGATCCTGGATCTCATATAAAAATGCCAGGCAGCAATGGCGGTGGCCTTTATTTCTGGCCCTGGAAGGCAGAGCCTGGAAAAATCGCAGAGCAAAAGCAAAGAGGATGTAGAGCAATCCAGAGTGATTTCCAAAGTCACCCTGGGACCTCCACAAGCAAACACAGTGCTGTCTGATACACACGGACAACACACACAGCGACACATACGCCAAAAAAAGAAAAGAGGAGGAGGAGAAGAGAAGGAAGAGGAAGGGAGAAGAGAAGGAGGAGGAGGGGGAAGGGGGAAGGAGGAGAAGAAGCAGAGGAGGAAGGGGAGAAAGAGGAGGGGGAGGAAGGGGAGGAGACCTTTTGTGGCTAGGCTATGACTGTGTCTACATTAGTGGTGACTTGCAGAGTGATACCCTCCCCATGAATGAATGAGTGAGTGAGTGAATGAGTAAATGTTAACGCATAGTAAGGCCCTTCCGGGGTGAATTCACACAAAGTGGAATAAATGATAACGCACACTCCTGTGCAGCAAGGACTAACCTCTAGCCCCTCTGGGGCGTCGCGGGGACCAATGGCAACAACGACCGTCCCCTGATAGGGCTGCAGCCTTGACCTCAGCTGCTGAGGCTGCCAAGGAAGGGGCACACGAGGGCAAGATCACTGTCAACCCAAGACCCTTCTGGATCCCCACGTGGCCTTGCTAACCCTTCCTGACAATGGGTGGTTCCCAGACCAAAGCTACCTCCTCCCTAGCCCTAGATGAGTACAACCTTAAGCATGAATCTCGAACCCAAACCCAGTCGGGGCCCCACTTGGGTGCAAATACGGATCGAGGAAGGCTATGCTTTTGGGGGTCTACAGACTGTACAGACTGCTGCGGATCTCAAATATCGGTTACTAAGAGCACTGGTTTCTTTCACACTTGTTTCAGTTGGGGTGGTAATGTGTCCCGCAGGGTACCTAGCAAAGACCCACTGCAGGGCCTGGCCGCCCAGGGTGTCCTTACATGGGGGACCGACACCGTCTCCCAGATCCTTGACTCAGGAGCCGTGCCTAATTCAGATCTGCTTCCTGCATGTGGCACTTGAAGTATCAGCCGGGCCAGTGCAGGGGACCCTTCCAAGTGTCATGTCTCCTGATGGACTAGGCTTCTCCTGTACCCTGTGCTCAGATAGCCCTGTTCACTCTCCTGTCCTGTATCCCCAGACGCCAGCAATGTTTAAGGCCAGCCGGGGCATCTTAGCAAGACCCCTTCTCAAAAATAGTCAGGTAAATAAAAAGAGGGCTTAAGATATATATACCTAAATGGTAGAATCCCCCAGTGAGGGAGGGGCTGGGCGCCTTGAGTCGTGCTTCCTGTTTGTGCGACAGACCCTCTGGCTGGTGTCAGCAGGCAGGACCCCCAGAACCCAGAGGCTAGGGTCTTGGGCTTGGAAGTGGCCAGAGGCTGAAGCCTTATTCCACCAACCCCATCTTGAAAACCGGTACTTCCTCCCCTCCCCCACCCTGATGGTCCGTGATAGACCTTGCCCGTGGTGATGCTAAGGCAGGGGCGGCCTCGGGCTGGCACGGGGATCCAATCCCCTGCGGTGCTGGGATTTCTGTGGCTCTTAGCACCACCTGACTCCTGTCCTTGTCCCCAGCCTGGACGGGAGGAACACAAGGGTCTCCCGACCCCCAGGGTCCAAGGCAGCACTGACTGCATGCAAGGTGCCCTACTGTGTGCAGGGTGCCCAACTGTGGCCTCCGATGTTCCCACACCTGTCCCAGCTTGTCTCTGGATAGCACTGGTGGACTGTCTGCGAGTTGCCCGTAGCCTCTGGACTCTTGTTGTTTGTTTTAGGTGGTTAGTCTGTCATGGGGGTGTGGCCTCGGGAAACCTGGGGCTCCCCCTTCTTGGAAGGATCTGGCTGTAGCGCACTACCTGGTTCCTGACCTGTATCCCCACACCCCTTGCTGACTCCTGGCTCCCACAGTGTAAGCACTGCTGCTTTTTCCAGGAAAGACAAAGTGGGTGGACAGCCGCTGGCACCGTCTCTGTCCCCTGCGTGGCCTCTCCGTGCCCTGTCCCCTTGGAGAGGGGAGGGGAAGGGGTGCCCAGAAGCTTCAAAAGCCAAGCACTCGGGGCTGGAAAGGTGGCTCAGGGGTTAAGCTTCTGCCTTGCAGGTAGAAGGTCCTGAGTTCGGATCCTAGACCCCACATAGAGACACCGGGAGGAAGCAGGGGCTGGCCTGCGTTTCTGGTCCTGGTAGGGCAGAGCCTGTGAATCCCAGGGCAGCAGAGTAAACAAGGAGGAGGCGGTCCATGGTGGTTCCCGAATTCGTCCGTGGTTCTACACACACACATACATACATACACACACACACATACGCGCACACACGCATACATACACAATTGAATAAATAATAAAAAAATTAAAAAAAAAAAAAAAGCCAAGCACTCCCCATCCCTCTCCAGGGTCTTCACTGAGAAAGCCTTGGGCCCTAGGACGGGGTGGGGCCAGCAACTAGTGACTTGGGGGGAAGGGAGCAGGCCTGCTGCCTGCGAGGTGGCTGCTGCCCTCTGATGGTGGCCTGTGGTAACAGTGCAGGCTGGAGAATCCCCACTTCAGCCTTTCCTCGCTGGTCAGTCTGGCGGGTCTTCAGTACACACATGCAAGGGCCAGGCTGTGACAGGTCCCTTGATACCCGCTGGGTCCAGCAAAACCGAGGCCCAGGCCTCTCACAGCCACCTGACGCCCTTGTCTGCCTGTTACTCTCTCTTGTCCTGGGGCTCATGAATGGGGGGCTGGCAGCACACAGTCCTGAGTGCGAATCCACCCCAAGTCTGACAGGCTTGTCCTTGGCTTGCAGGAAGCATCAGAGAACAAACTGCAGGAGTTGTCCCCAGAAGAGAGGAGGGTCCTGGAAAGGAAGCTAAAGAAGGAACGGAAGAAGGAAGAGAAGAAACGACTGCGTGAGGCCGGTATCGCAGCAGTGCAGACAGCCGCGCTCCAAGCCCCGTCCGCCAAGCCCTCCGCCGCCGTGCTGGCGCTGGACTACCTCCTTGGGTAAAAGCCATCGTGGGGTGAATCTAGAACATTCCACCACGCTGCAGAGTTGGACTAGAGGCTGGTCAGAGATAGGGGATGCTGGACAATCCTGCAGAACTGCTGGGGTCTCGTCACCCCGAGGGAAGTGTCCTGTGGGCACCGTGTGCCCAGCTCGGCATGCGCACTCAGAACGTGGCCACGTCCTTGAAAACAGAGGTCCAGACCTCATGGGACAGGGCCCCTCCCCAGGACACACACAACGAGACCTGAGGGACACGGTGGGTCGCACATTTCCATGTTGGGTACCTGACAGGGAGACTTTGGGGGGTTCTTCACAAGGGGGGTGCGAAAGGCAGCACCTGCTCTGTGCCTGGGAGGGGCCCTGGGGGTGGCAGCCACTGCCCACCGAGACCAGTACAGTGGCGAGACCACTACAGTGGCGAGGACCAGCAGACAATCAGAGGACACAGCAGGTGGTCAGGCCCAAAGCCCAGCACCCTCCCAGTTCTCCCACCTTCCATTGTCCCAGCTCAGTGGGCTGTGTGCTTGCCTGCGTCTCTCCACACCTACGCTCGGCTAGGGCCTCTGGGACTGACCTGAGGTGTCCCCTCACCCCCAGCCCAGCAGGATGGCCCCTCTTCCTCACCCTCACTGGCCAAGGCTAGCCCTCCTGGGCCTGTGGGCACAGCCTGATCCAACCTCATAGACCTGCTACATAGGCGGGAGGAGGTTTGAGGGACTGTGAGCTACAGGGGGGAAAGGCTGGGCAGAGGGGGCTGTGCTATGCAAGCAGTAGACCTTTCTTGAAGAATCGGTGAGCCATGTGCAGTAAGTAGCACACTCCTGCATTCACAAGCATTAGGGAGGCTGAGGCAGGAGGGTCAGGTGTTCAAGGCCAATGAAGCAATAAACCACAGCTGGAAGATAGCACGGTTCCTTTCCGTCATGTCACAGATTGGGGAGAGGGGCAGACGGACTGTGGGACACCCCCACAGCCCGCTCTGCCACCATGGTGCCCCTGGATCTCCCGCCTGAAGTGTTCATCTGGTTCCCAGGTGGGGCCAGAAGCAGGAGGGCTGGCGGTTCCAGAAGACGAGGCAGACGTGGCTGCTGCTGCACATGTATGACAAAGACAAGGTCAGTGCTCAGCAGCCCTAGGACCACCGGGCACAGGTACCTCCACAGTGACTGGGTCCCCAAGGTGACAGAGTCCCCGCTTAGAAAGTGGTCTCCAGGGCTGGAGAGGTGGCTCAGGGGTTAAGCCTCCGCCTTGCAGGCGGAAGGTCCTGAGTTCGGATCCCAGATCCCACGTATAGACGCCAGGCGGAAGCGGGGGCGGCCTGCGCTTCTGGTCCTGGTAGGGCGGAGCCTGTGAATCCCGGGGCAGAAGGAGGTGGAGGCGTCCATGGTGGTTCCTAATTCGTCCGTGGTTCTACACACACACATACACACATGCGCGGGCACATACATACACACACACCACACACACACACAACACACACACAGTACAATTGAAAAAATAATAATAAAAAATTAAAAAAAAAAAAAAAAAGACCGTGGTCTTCCAGGCTGGAGATTGGTTCGGGGGCTAAGACTCTACCTTGCAAGCCGAAGGTCCTGAGTTCAGATCCCAGGTCCCACATAAAATACAGTGGAGGGCCGGAGAGGTTGGAAAAGCATCCGCTTGCAGCGGAAGGTCCCGAGTTCGTTCCCAGATCCACGATGACGCCGACGAAGAGGGGGCGGCCTGCCTGGTCCTGGTAGGCGGAGCTGGAATCCCGAGCAGAAAGAGGTGGAGTTCCATGGTGGTTCACGAATTCGTCCGTTCTACACATCAAAACAAGCAGCGCGGACATCACACAGTGAATAATAGAATATTTAAACAAATTTAAAAAAAAAAAAATACCAGTGGAAAAGATGTGGCCAGTCTGGATGGGCGGACTGGGACATCTAGTGTGGCAAAGAGGTAGAACAATCCGGACACAGAGCACCCTGGCCCCCCGAGACACACACACGCACACACACACACACATGCAAAGTAAAGTTTTTTTTTTAAAGTGGTATCCACAAGTGATGGAGTCACAGGAGTGGGAGACAGCTTCCCCAGGTGTCAGGGTCCCAGGCAGTTCCCCTTGGTGAAAGTGTCTGTGCTAGTGGACCCCCAAGAGCGGAGGCCGCAGCCCGGAAGGGCTGAGCACCCTTGTGATCCCGTGATACCCACGTCACCATGACCGTCCCTCCTTCCTTGAACCCAGGCATAGGCAGGCTGACTTCAAGGCCAAAGTCTGTATGTCTGTATGTCTTTATGTCTCCATGTGTGTCTGTCTCTCTGCACGTGGGTCTGTCTTTATATGTCTATCTGCGGATGTGTGTGTATATCTGTCTGTGTATGTGTTGTGTGGCATTTCATATATCTGCGTGACTGTGTGTATATGTATGTGTGTGTGTCTGTCGTCTGTCTCTGTGTATGTGTTGTGTGGCGTGTTCCTCGGAACAATCAGGCGCCATTTTTGTTTTGTTTTGAGACCATCAGGAATACCTGTTGCCCATAGATTCCTTCAGAGACGGGGGAGAAGGTTACTGGACCCGTACTGGGGCTCTGGGCTGACTGTATGTAATTCTGCCCTAATTTCACATGCCTACTGATGTGCCTGTAACACATGTGGCTGAGAGGGGCCGGAATGCACGTGCTACCCATGTGAGGGCAGGCAGAGCCCTAGAGTGTATCAACCGAGGAAGATGAGTTGAGGGAGTTCCACTGAGGCAGCAATGAGGAAGCTGTGAGCCATGCTATGCTGACCCTCTGTTAGCGATACCCCTCCACATTCCCCCCGTTCCTGTAAGCAAGTCCAATAAATTGGTTGGTTTGTCGTAAATTTGGTTTGTCATGAAAGTCCTATCTGGGGTCAAAAGATAGTTATGTGTGGTGTCTCCCCAGAAAAAGTAATTCACATAACAATATGTGTATCAGAGTGTGCGTGTGGATATCTATGTATGTATGTCTGTGTGTCTTTGTGTCTCTATCTTTATATCTGTGTTGTGTGTCTGTGTCTATATGTGTGTGGGCGCTTTTGTGTGTGCGTCTGTATGCATCTGTGTGTGTTTGCTTGTGTGCATGTGTATATCTGTGTCTGTGTGTATCTCTGAGTATCTGTGTGCATGTGCAGGCTTGTCAACACTCTTCCTAGAGCTGTACGAGATGGAATCTAGAAGCGCAGCTAGTCTGCTCTAGCTCCTGCCCTTACTCCTGCCTGAGTCCACATCCCAGGGCACCCCATGGATGTTCCCCGCATGCCTGTTGAGGTGCAGGGTGTCCATGTCTACAGAAACTAAGAGTGGGCTTTCTGGGCCGTTTGGGAGCCCCCTGACACTCAGCAGCGCCTTGGGGAGGGGGGCAGCTCTCCAGCAGGTTTCCATGTTGTGTGCGCTGCCCCAGACCCACACTGTGGGTCTCTTCTTCCCGACAAAATTCAAACACAAAGTTAGACGACATCGTTTAGGAAAGAACAAAGTCAGGGGTTAGGCGCGGTGGGCAGAACGCTCGCCTAGCACGCACGAAGCCCTGATACCATCCCCAGCACCCCCTGTCATCCCAGTACTCGGAAGGTGGAAACGGGGATTCGAAGTTCAGGGTCATCCTCTGGGCTACTTAGCCAGTTGGGGACCTGCTTGAGCTCCATGAGTTCCATTTCAAGAAAAATGGAAAGGAAGCAGCAGAGGTGTGGGGGGCTTGCCACAGAGGCAGCCCGGTGGCCCGAGACCCGCTGATTGACGGCTCTGGCCTGAAGGGCTGAGGATCAGCGTCCCCTGCGCCTAGAGCTGCGCCTGACCCCGCCCCACCGCCCGCTCCCACAGGTTGCCGACGAGCACTTCCCTACCCTGCTGGCCTATCTGCAGGGACTGAAGGGCCGCGCCCGAGAGCTGACCATCCAGAAGGCTGAGGCCCTGATGCGGGAGCTGGACGAGGCGGACGCCGAGGCCGACGCGCCGCTGCTGGGGAAGATGCAGCGCCTCCGGCAGGTGCTGCAGTTGCTGTCTTAGCTGGGGGCGCCTCCTCCTCACACTACCACCGCAGCATGTCGCCCCAGTGCCGGCTGAGGAGCTGGGGTTCCATAGCCTGAGAACCCTCTGTTATCACCGGAGCAGAGCAGGCCCCCCGGGATGCCATGCCTGCCCGTGTGGCTGTCACCGTGGCTGTGAGCACAAGTCTCGCTTTCTACCAGAGATGCCTTAGCAACCGGCCCTCCTCCATGGTGTGGGGGGCCTCCAGTGTGGCCCTCTGTGGCTTACCCATCTTCCCTCCACACCGACAGCCTCTTGGCTCATTGGGAGCTGCGGTCAGCACCGCTGCTCTGTGGTCTGGCCAGGGCTGGCGGTAGCCCTTGCCCCGCAGGCGCACCCCAGCTCCCTGATGACGGTGCGCCCCTACTCCACCTCCACCCCTCACCGAACAGTCCTGGTGCTTCTTAGACCACAGCTATGTTTGGACCCACCAGCCTGGCGGAGCAACAGTTTCATATAGTCCTAACCAGTGAACCAGTGAGGTTCTGGGGGTTCCTCACAGAAGTATAGGTGACTCCCAGTGACCGTGTGACCAGAATCCTGTTTCCCCTTCACCCCCCACGAGCCTTCCACTTTCTGTGCACCCCAGACAGGGCTTCTTGGCTCCCAACACCTTTCCACCATGTCATCACACCCCTCCCCCACCCCAGGCTATAGGGGTATAAAAGACTTGTTCATATAAAACCATTATTGACAATAAATCATCAAGAGATTGGTTTTTAAGACAGCTCTTTGGAATTTTAGCCATTTATTAGAGACAAAAGTAGATTTGCTTACTAATGAGATAGATGCGTTCCTCTAACACAACGCGTGGGTGTCTTATGCTCTCTGCAGTGGCTGCAATGAATTCATGGCCCAGACGACTTAGGGGAACAAAAGACTTATTATTCCTGTGCCTGGTTCTAGATTATAATTCATTGTGGCAGTAGAGTTCATACCAACGATCAGGAGTCAAAGAATTGGCTACACCATGACCACGGGGAGAGCGGAGACGGGCATATTCTCTCTCTTTCTCTCTCCTCTCTCTCTTGCCAGTCCACCCAATTGCAGTCAGTTTCTCTCCCATCTTATCCACCTGTCCAAGGGATGACCTTACTACGGAATGGGTTGTCACACGTCAATTAGATAATCTCCCTTAGTCTGACTAAACGACTTTTCATAGATGTGCCCGAAGGCTCAGCTCATCTGTCACTTGAAACTGACTACCACGGTTACCAAGAGATATATTTGATGCGTGTAGAAAAAATGATAGGAAAGCATTAAAAGTCCATGCTCTGTAATGGAACCATTATGCTTTTACAAGCGCAGAAAACTTCATGACCAGTCAGCGCCCTGCAGCGCACTGTGTAGAGTGTATAGTGTACTCAGAGTCAGGGCCTTAAATAACAGTGACCTTGGACTTGTGGTCCTCCCGCTCTACCTCCTGAGTGTGAGCTGACAGGCAAGGATTGGCGCATGCTCACACAATGGGCTAGAACGTTCTCCGTCAATCAATGCAATCAAGACAGTCCCTCATAGGCACACTTAAAGGCCACGCCTTCATTTTGAGAACCCCTCTCCAGTGAGCCTGGAGGCCACTAAGAAACTAACCATGTCTCCATCATGCCTGGAGGACAGAGTTCTGCTCGTCCTCATCCTCTGCCATTTTCACAAGGAAAGGCATTCAAGTCCCCACTGCCTGGGACCATCACCTTTGCCTAGACCCAGGCACCTTGGCACTCTAGGCAGAAGAGACAGTGCCCCCTGGTGCTCAGGGGGACACACTGCAGAACTGAGCCGTCCTTGGGTCTTGTAAGCGGTGCTGCCCTTGTCCTGGATCCCGTTGCGGCTGGTCTACATGTCACTGATAAATTCACAACTAAAGAGCTTAGAGGAACAGAGGGTTTTATCCTTGCTCACAATTCTTCCTTACAGTTCTTAATACAGCTTGGCAGGAGAGCTCATACCAACACGAGGGGCCCAGGGAACTGCCCACACCGTATCCACAGGGATTGATGAGAGAGGGGTGTCATAGTTAGGCATAGGTGTCAACTTGACAGTTGAGGGTTTTGAGATCTAGGCACATCTGTAGAGAATTAGTGGTCGAGTTAAGCCCAGAGCAAACCTGCAGGAGATTGTCTAGCTCATGGGAAAGGCCCAACCCATGGTGGGTGGGACTAGGCCCTGGAATAAAACAGAGAGCTGGTTGAGGAAGTCAGCATCCTTGTGTGTACTTGGCCAGACATACTGGTCTGGCAAGTAAGAATCGTCCCTCTCTCAGCCATTACTGGTATGGCCAGTTCCTTCGGCCTGGTGTTGGCACGAGCTCTCCCGTCAAGCTGGACTGAGAACTGTAACCAGAAAATCCTAAGAGACAATAAACCCCTTGTTTCCTTAAGCCGCTTGATGGTCATTTATCCGCAACCATGCAGGCGGACTGCAACAAAGAGCAAACTTCAGTCGCCAGACAGCCAGTCTGCTGAAGGATGCCAAAGCACCAGATAGCTCCCCCCATCTTACCCACCTGCCCGGGGATGGTCCCACCCCCCTGGGCTGGGTCTTCCCACATCAATCAGATGACCCCCTGCAGCCTTAACTACTAATACTTCTCAGACAGGCCCAGAAGCCAGCCTTCAATTGTCAAGTTGATATCGTGGCCCTTCCTTTCTCCACATGGAAAAGCTCTGTGCTGTCTGTGACCTTGCCGGACAGGAAAGGAGGGACCACTGGTCTGCAGCTCTGTGAGGGGCCCCTTCAGAGGAGCTGCCCCAGAAGGGGCTATCTGGGTCCATCCAGTATGATAACAGTGTTCCCAGCCAGATTTCGCTGGAGGTGTCTTCAGCAGCTACATCGAGAAACAGGTCAACACGAGAAAGAAGCAGGGTTGAAAGATGGAGAACTAGGTTTCCTGGCGGCCAAGGTGAAAAGGGAAACGTGAGGGAATCTCACCATCCGTCAGTGAGAGCCAGTGTTGAAGAACTGGGCGGACATCCCTGGCACTAGCTGGAAAAGAAGGATCTTCCCACGGCCATGGAATTGCCAATCCCCACATAGAAGATACACAAGGAAGTGGCTATGTTCCCGCAGACAAGCAGATTCAGCAGCTTTGTGGGGTCCCACTGTCTGAGGTGGCGGGCGCTGGAGACAGCCAGGTGGCCGGGCCAGGAGCATTGGCTCCCCTGGACTCCCAGAGTTTGGTGGGACGCTTGGGCCTGGAGAACTCATGAGAATCTCTGTTTCTCCAAGTCCCCGCGTGGAGGCCCGCAGGCGACAGGCAAGTCCCCCCCCCCAGAGAATGGAGAGAAGAGCCGTGGATGCTCCGGACATGCCTACATGTCACACCCAATTGAGCCGAATGACCGAAGCCGGCACAGGAAGCACAGCTGCGGCACATCGTTCAGGACTCGATGGGGATCGAACTGAGATCATCAGGTTTGCCCACGGAACCCGTTACTGGCTGAGCCATCTCGCTGGCTCCCAGTCAGTGTTTGAGAGCAATTAAGCCTTTATCCCCCCTACTTACCCTCACTGGGTGATTCTAGGCAGGTGCTACTACTGAGCCTGCATGATCCCAAGGCAGTCACACTGAAAAGTCTCCCTGAGAGCTTCCCCAGGCCTGCCCAGATGGAACCCCCATCAGTCAACCTGCCCCGGCCTGTGTACTCCAGTCACCAGACCTTGAGGCCACGTGCAATTAGGGCAGAGTCGCCTTCAGATGGCTGGGAGGGGTACACGGAAGCAACCAGAATCCCACATGACGGTCCCCCCCACCCCCCGTCTCTAAGGGACCGTCAGCAGGTCTGACCTTGATGGTCTCTAGCAAAATGGTGGCTGTTCATCCCCGAGGAGAGCATTCTACAAGAAGGTGCATTATCTCAACGCCGTGTGTAGTGGGTCATGCTTATGGTCTCAGGACTTGGAAGGTTGAGGCAGGGGGATTGCCATGAGTTCCAGGCCCGCCTCAGCAAGTTCCAGACTTGCCTGGGCTACATAAGAAGTTGTCAGAAAGAGAGAGAGAGAGAGAGAAGGAAGGAGGGAAAGAGAGAGGGAGGGAGGAAGAAAAGAAAAAAGAAAAGCAAAGAAAAAATTCTTTTTTTAAAATTTTTTTATTATTTATTCAATTGTGCGTGTGTATGTGTGTGTGCATGTATGTGTGTGTGTGTAGAACCACAAATTCGGGAACCACCATGGACGCCTCCACCTCCTTCTGCCCTGGGATTCACAGGCTCTGCCCTACCAGGACCAGAAACGCAGGCCGCCTCTGCTTCCACCTGGCGTCTATACGTGGGGTCTAGGATCCAAACTCAGGACCTTCCACCTGCAAGGCAGAGGCTTAACCCCTGAGCCACCTCTCCAGCCCAAGAAAAAATTCTTAACAAAGTTGGTTTCTGGTGGTGGCGTGCCATGCTCCCAGAGGACAGAAGCCCTGGATGGATAGGCTGACGAGCATGGCAGCCGTGACATCACCTACAGCTTGTCAGTGCAGCGCACACTCAAGGGTCAGAGTGGAGCCTGGAGATGAGGTTTGGTGACCCAGCACACATAAGGCGCTGGGATCAAGTCCCTGAACGGGAAGGAGGGCCCCGATGGGTCAGGCATTGTAGTGCTTGGTGCATTTCCCTGTACACGGCAGATAAATTCACAACTATGCATAGCTTAGGGGAGCACCAGGATTTTATTCTTGGTTATGATTCTCAGTCACAGTTCTTAGTTCGGCTTGGCAGGAAAGCTCACATCAGTACAGGGGCCGAGGGAATTGGCCACACATATCCACAGGGATTGCTGAGAGAGGGGCAAACCTCACTTGCCAGACAGCAAGTCTGCCCAGGAGTTTGAGAAATGCCAACTTACTAAACCAGCTCCCTCCATCTTATCCCAGGTAATACTAGGTAATACTCATCTTCTAGCGGTCACCAGCATGGTGTCCCTAACCACTGCCTTCTGTCTCCCAATGCAACCCAGCCTCCATCGCCTTGTCTGTCCCCACGGAGACCTTGTAACCTTCTGTACCCCCTCATTTTGTGTGGCTCGTGGATTACAAAACTGACAGATGCCTCAGATTAAATAGGTAGTTAAAGTGAGAACCTTCTGGATTCATATCTCACTTTTGGCCCATCTGAGCCCAGCACACCAGGGAACTATCTGTGGGTATCCACCACTCTGTTCCCCTAAACATCTGGGAAGTAGTGTGTGCTTTGAGGCCCAGGGCAGTCGTAGTGGGAGATGGCCCTCCAGAATCTTGCATGACTAGGGTCAGAGTCTTGGGGGCTGAGGATGTGGCCGAGTGGGTAGAGTGTTTGCCTAGCATGATAAAGCCCTGGGGTCTATCCCCAGCACTCAGGAGGTGGAAGCAGGAGGAGGAGGTCATCCATAGTGAGTTCCAGCCTCCATGGGATCATGTGTCCAAAAAGTTTTCTAAAACATTTGTTTTTTCAGAAAAACAAAATCAACCTTTCTGTCCCACACTGCAATTGGTGCCCCATGCTGCCAGGAGAACTTGGGCAGTGACGGAGGCCCCCAGTCACCATATGAAGCTATGGACAATCTCCCGATGCTCCACCCACCCCAGGGAGCTCTGCCGCTACTCCTGGCACAGAGCCAGGTGGGCGCCCCAATGTTGTGATGTCAGCCTCTGCCCTTGGTTCTCAAATGCTGGCTGCCTCCATCCTCCAGAGCAGTGAGAAGGGGAGCCCACCACCCAACTCTTGCCCAGAGATAACTGCCTAGGCTCAGCCAAGCCCCCCACCCCTATCTCCCAAATGTACCTCCTTCCCCGGCTTGCTTGACTTCAGGTCCAGGGGCTCTGCCCTCAGTCTCCACCTCGGGGGCCTGCTCATAGCCGTCCGACACCTGCTGTCCACACTGCCTGGGTGTCGGAGGCCTGTCCTGCCTTCCTCTATGTGTTGCCCCAGATGTCACGGCCATTTTCTCTTCTCCAGAAGGGCCTCCTGCACCAGTGTCCCCCAAAAGATTGGCCTGAGCCATCTCTGGCACTCACTGAGATTGGTGGTTTCCAGTGTTACTATTCCGATGTTCCCCAAGTCTTTGAGGCTGGAGAGTCAGTCACCCTCCTTCAGGAAACCCAGAGCTTTGGCTGTGGAGTGGAAAAGCCATGTGTGGGGTGTTGCAGTTCACCCGCATGGTTGCTGATAACTCACCATCAAACGGCTTAAGGGAACAAGGACCCAGCTTGCCTCAGAAGGCATCCATATGTGTGTGTGTGTGTGTGTGTGTGTGTGCGCACGCGCGCGTGCGCCTATGGAAGCCCAAGGATGACATCGGGAATCACCCTGGATTGCTCTACCACCTTATTGCTTTGTTCTCGGGTTTCCGAGGCTCCGCCTTCCAGCGCCAGAATTGTACACCCAGATCCACCTGGCATTTTTATGTGGGCTCTTGGGACCTGAACTCAGGTCCTTCTGCTGGAGAGGCAAAAGTTTTAGCCCCTGAGCCGTCTCTCCAGCCCCCACGTACATGTCTTAAATTCCAATCGTGTCCTCAACTCTGTCCCATCTACCGTAGCTGGCCACTCTGGTCCACCCGGCAGCTGAGGAAGACAGACTGGGAACTGGGAGGGTCTGGGGGACCGCAGAAGGGCCCTTGGGGTCTGTGACAGCACCTGCTCCTCTTGGCAACATGGCACTGCCCCACAGTCACTGAGCTAAGGCTGGTCTCCTCTACTCGTCACAGTCACCCAGGGTTCCCCCCACCTCCAGCCCAAGCAGAAGAGAACAAGGGGTTTATTTTCTCTTACAATTGCTGGTTACAGTTGTTGGTTCATCTTGGCAGGAGAGCTCGCACCAGTGCCAGGGCCGAGGGAACTGGCCACACCATCTCTCCATAACGGCTGAGAGAGGGACGATCCCTACTTGTCAGACCAGCATGTCTGGCCAAGTGTACGCAAGGATGCCGACTCTCTCAATCAGCTCTCTGTATTTTATTCCAGGGCCTAATCCCACACACCTGGACCTTCCCCATCAGCTAGATGATCTCCTGCAGGTTTAACTAGGCTTAACCCAACCACTAATTCTGCACACATGTGCCCAGAGCTCAAATCCTCAACTGTCAAGTTGACACCTGTGCTTAACTATAACGCGTCTCACGGAGGCACTCATTGGGGATGGTCTCAGGAGAGTCATGGAGCCAGCCGCGTCTCCCTCGGATTCCAAGAAGTCACAGTGGCTGAGAGTCAAGGTCCCTGACACAGCCCACCCTACCCAGGGCAGGGATTCATCATGCCTCGTGTTCCCCCACCTCCACCTCCAACCCTGTGTCTGCAGAGGTCAAGAGTCCCCTTCCCCAGCAGTTGCCATGGTTCCACAGATGCTCTGATCCCACCTGGTCCACCAGAGCTCAGGGGCACTGAAGTTGCTGTGGCCCATCTCACAGGTGGGTAAACTGAGGCCCTGGGTCTACAGCATGCTAGGGCAGATCAGGCAGATCTGATTAAGTCTGAGCATCCCCACAGGGACATACCTGGCTTGGTGACCAGGACTGGGGGTGGGGACAGCACTCTATGGTGGGTGCACACTTTTAGGGCACAACTCTCTAAGGCTCTGAAGGGATGTAGGAGCTGCAAATTCCCCTTGGTTTGAGGCAGGATCAGGGTGGGAGTGTCCTGACGGGCATCCTGCAGTGGGAGGGGAGGAAACACTGAGGGCCAGGCAGGGGCACAATGGAGGTTACAGACCAGGGATCAGGACATGAAGACCCACGCAGTCTGCAGAAGTGCCTGGGTATAGTCACAAATAGAATAGAATTTGGGCTGGAACCCAGTGGGATCTTAGGAGTCCAAACCCAGCAAGCGTGGAAGAACATACGGCATTTGAGGCTTGGGAGCCAGCGAGGGGCTTCAGGAGGGGGCTGGGAGGGGGAACATGCCTGCTTTCCCTGATACCCAAGTGAGGGTTCCCACTCCTGGTGGCCGGGGAGTACGCAGCCCCCCCTCACCCCCCCCCCGTAGCCATTAGCTACCAGGATACATTAGCAGTCCAGAAGGGGCGGGTGAGGTCATCTAGACTTCACTGGTCCTGGTGGACCCTGCCCCTGCCCGATCACCCACACACACCCCGAGGGAGGGCTGGGCTCTGGGAGCTTGACCCCAGGGCCTGGGCATCACACGCAGGGTCTGAGCCAGAGGTCGCATGGTAAAGGCCGGGGCAGGCTTGGTGTCCAGGTCGTCCGGGCTGACGCCAGGCGGGGGCAGCACACGGAACCGCTGGAGGAGTCCCGCAAAGAGGAGGGCCAGCTCCGTCCTTGCCAGACTCTCGCCGACGCAGACTCGGCGGCCTGCGGGGGAAACCAAGGCACCACGTGGGTAGCTAGAAATGACCCTGAAGGGAAGGGGGGAGCAGAGTGGGGGAACAGGCACCCCTCCACCAGCAATACCCGTGGAGAAAGGCAGGAAAGCTGCCCGCTTCACGAAGCGCCCTTCAGCATCCAGAAAGTGGCCGGGGTTGAACTGGTCCGGGGTCTCCCACTGAGTCTTGTCCAAGAGCACCGAGGTCAGCAGGGGGATGACAGGGGTGCCCTACAGTGCAGAGGGTCCCAGAGAGGGACAGGGGTCCATGGAGGGATGCTTCTTGCTCTCTCCCTGCCCCTGTGATCGTCTCATAGGCGGTTATAGGTGAATACCAGGACCCAGGCATCCATCGGACCCCTCACATGGGGGAGCCCCTCAGGAGACAGGGAGGGACCAAGAGAGATCTCAGGACACACATAGAGTGGGGGAAAGACCTGGGGAACCCTACGGCAACTCCCAGGGTACAGGGAGAAACCTGATGGATTCCGTCTCTGATGCCCCACTCAGAGAGAGCTGGGTCTGCCTGGACTGCCCCCTGCTCTGCTTCCAACACTTCAGAGCCCCAAAGAGGAGAGAGGTGTGGTCGCACCTTAGGGAGCAGGTAGCCTCCCAGCTGAAGGTCAGCGGATGCACAGCGAGGCACGTGCGGCAGGAGCGTGATGTACCGCTGGGTCTCGTGGAGCACCGCACTGGTGTAGGGCAGCTCCCGCTGGTCCTCAGGCCTGGGGGGCCTCCCGGGGCCCAGGACGCGGTCCACCTCCTCCTGCACGCGCCCTGGGCCAGGGGGCGGGGCCATGTGGTCAGCCCCCCCACCCCGCATCCCCACCCTCCTTGCAGGAGCCCTGCCCCCCCTCGGGCTTAGTGGTGACTCACCCTGCACGTCAGGGTGCTTGGCCATCAGGAGCACCGCCCACTGCAGTGTGGCGGCGGTGGTCTCCGCGCCAGCCATGAGGAAGTCCAACATGCAGGCCAGAATGTTGGCCTCCGCAAACAGGCCCTTGGGGTCCGTCTCCTAGGGAACAGACAGTCAGGGCTGGGCTAGAGACTCTGGGGACTCTGTGGTCCTCTGTCTACTCCCAGGGGAAGACAACATGGGTAGAAGGGGGGCTGGCACCCGCTGAGGGTTCGCTCATTCTGTGTGAGGTCTCATCTCACAGAGGAGAAGACTGGGGTTTTCAGGGGACCCTCAGCAGGGCCAAAAGAGCCCCCTCTCCCATGAGCTGAGGGCACTTTAGCCCGGCCCATACCTGGCCTCGCTGAAGCAGAGCGTCCATGTAGCTTTTCGCAGGCCCACCGCAGGGCAGGAAGGACCCGCGCGCCTCCAGGAAGGTCTTTAAGATGGCGCGCACCGCCTCGATCTTGCGCAGGACAGGCCGGTGCAGTCCCAGCAGGGCCCCCAGCCCCGGGAAGGTGTTGAATAGCTGGGGGAGGGTGGAGCAAGGGAGAAGTGCTGGACTCAGTCCCTGCCAGGGAGTCAGTAGTGCATGGTGGGGCCCGGATTCCAGACAGAGGCACCAGGACAGTACTGCCCATGACCACAAGAGGGTGCCATGCCACCTGCGCTGAGGGATCTCTCTCTCTCTGTCTCTGTCTCTCTGTCTCTCACACACAGAGCTGCCGTGGGGGAGGGGCTTACAGGCTACATGAAGGCATGGATAGGGTCTTGCTGCAGGGTGGGTGTGGTGTCAGCTAGGGTTCACCCCCAAACTCTCCCTGGCACACTCAGAAAGTATAGGGCCTGTTCACCCCGCCTCACCTGGAAGGGCCTTGTCCCTAGGGCATCCACAGGCCAAGACACCTGCGGCTCCAGCTGCAATCTAGGGTCTAGGCTCCAGTAAGCGCCCAAAGCCGCAGGGACACTGGACTCCAGAAGGAGTGATTATTGTGACCAGGACAGAAGTCAAGAAGGCGATTGGGTAGGAAGGAGAAGCCAGGGAGGCAGGTCCACAACTCTACAGAAAGTCCCCCTGTTACACACACACACACACACACACCTTTGAGCAGCTTCGTCCTAACTTGGAGGTGTGGGAGGAAGTTGGGGTTCCCTGGATCTATACACCCCATCTCCCAGAGAGCACAGGACTAATCTGGGATCACACACCAACGGATGCCAACCTTCAGGCAACGTTCAGGGCGCCTTTTTCTTGAGGCAGGATCTTATGTAGCCCAGGCTGGCCTGAAACTTTATGTAGCCTAGGATGACCTGAGATTCTGATCTTCCTGCCTCCACCTCTGAGTGCTGGGGTAATAGCTGTGCGCCATCACTACCACCAAAGCCAGTTTATGCATCGCAGGGAATCGAACCCAGAGCTTCAGCCTTGTTGGGCAATCACTCTCTAGGCCTCTGTCCTGAAGCTCCTTAGTTCAAAAGGTATCAGAGGTGACAACTGGGGTGGGAGATAGTATTGGGGGCATTCCCAGCATGCCCCACTCCCACATGCCAGCTCCACGGGTTCTTACCTGTATGCCTGGTGACCCCAGGAGGACCATGACGTCATCAATGAGACCCAGCAGGGACACAAACACTGGGTCCTGGTAGTGAAAGCGCCGGCCGAAGAGGAGTGTGAAGGTAATGTTGCAGGGAGCCCAGCCTAGCAGGGCCAGGGGGAAGGGCCGGCCTGGAGGTTGTGAGGGGAAGGAAGATGGGACTCAGGCAGGCAGGATCCCCGAGGAGGGCAACCCTGCCCCCCCATGATCCCCACTCACCTCCATAGCTGTCTAGATGCTCCGCCAGACACTGCAGCTCTTGCAACACCTTGTCAACCGTGGGTGACTGTCCCACGCCCAGGCTGTGCAGCGCTCGCACTGTGAACTGGCGGGCTGCCCTCCAGCGCGCCCCAGAAGAGAAAAAGATGCCTGCCGTGGATAGAGGGAGGTGGGGGGGGGAGAGAGAGAGAGAGAGAGAGAGAGAGTAAGTTTGCTGTCATATTGGAGGCCAGAGGAGAACACTTGGCTGTGCAGGCAGGGAGCAGTGATTTCCCCTTGCCTGAGACCAGAGGACTCGATTAGAACCCCACTCCAAGCCCCCCCATTCTGAGGTTCCTCCTTGGCTTCGAATAGTCCCTGGGCACTGCTTATGGGGAGGACACCCTGTCTCACTCCTGTACCAGCCAAGGCCTCCCTACCCCCTGGCAGAGAACCCCAAAGTCCACCTACCTCCGCCTTGTTGAATGAGCTGGAAGATAGGAATGGGGGGCCGGTCAGCCAGCTCCTGCCCAGTTCCCACCAGGGCGTCCCTCACAGCCTCATAGCCCGACAGCACCAATGTCTTCTGAGAGCCCAGGTGGATGGTGAACATCGGCCCATAGCGCTCCGAGAGCTGATGGGGACGGCTAAAGGTCAGCCGGGAGAGGGACAGCCCAACTGCCCTGCTGCCAGGGCCTGTACCCCTGAACTTACTGCCTGCAGCTGCGTGGGGCCCAGGGTCGCCTAGTCTAGGAAAGCTGGGGCGGGGCCTCTTCAACCCAGTTGTCAGCTGCTCTGGAGTCCGTGCCAACCAGAGCCCCTAGGATGGAGTCTGGGGAGCTGCCCCATGGAGCCCGCCCCCCTCACAGCCTGACATGGTGCGGGAGAGGGAGTGGGCCTTTATCTCCAGATCCATGGGGAAGAGCCATGCCCAGCCGCCATGCCCGGCCCCGGGATGTTACTGCACAAGGTCAAGCCTGGCCCTGCTCAGCACCCTGCAGCCATTCACCACTTCTAGGTGTCAATGGGTTTCCACAATGCTTCCTCCAGGAAGCCCACTCTGCTTACCACATCTTGAACGTAGGCTTCATCTCCTGCCTGCCTGCTTTCTTTCTCACTGTTTCTTTCTTTCCTTCCCTTCCTTCTCTCTCTTTCCTTGTTTCTTTTTCTTTCTTCCTCCCTTTCTTCCTTCTTCCCTCCCTCCCTTCCTTCTCTCTTTCCTTGCTTCTCTTTCCTTCCTTTCCTCTCTCCCTCTCTCCCTTCCTCCCTCCTTTCTTTTCCTTTATTCCTTCCTTCTTTCCTTCCCCCTCCCTTCCTTTCTTCTTTCTTCTTTCCTTACTCCTTTCTTCTTTCCTTACCTTCTTTCCTTCTTTTCCTCTCTTCCTTCCTTTTTTCTTTCATTCCTTTCTTTCCTTCTTTTCTTCCTTCTTTTTCCTTTCTTCCTTCCTTCCTTCCTTCCTTCCTTCTTTTCTTCCTTCCTTCCTTCTTTCTTTCTTTCTCCTTGCTTCTCTTTCCTTCCTTTCCTTTCTCCCTCCCTCCTTTCCTTCCTGCCGTTCTTTCTTCCTTCCTCCTTCTTTTATTTCCTTTTCTCTTTCCTTCCTTCCTCCTTCCCTCCTTTGTTCTTTCCTTCCCCTTCCTCCTTTCTTTATTTCCTTCCTTCTTTTCTTTCTTTCCCTCCCTCCCTCCCTCCCCCTCTCCCTTTCTCCCTCCCTCCCTCCCCTCCCCCTTCCTTCTCTCTCTTCCTCCACCCTCCTTTCCCCCTCCCTCCCTCTCTCCCTCCCTCCCCCCCTCCCTCTCTTTGCAATGCTGGGGATATATCCACACTAGGCAAGTGTTTCAGGGCTGAGCTCTGTCCAGGGCTCCCTGGCATCTGACCCCTCCTGTCCCCTGCTGCCTCCCCCAATCAGGGCAGCCATGAGCTGATGCAGGGTGCCCACCCTACCTCCATCAGCGCCCTGTCCTGGTGAGTCACACCCAACAAATGCAGGTTCCCTAGGAGCGGCAGTGGGCGAGGCCCCGGGGGCCACCTCCAGGTCTGGGAGGGGTCCCGGGCACCACGCCGGAGCAGCCCCCACAAACTCCAAAGCAACACAAGCCCCCCAACTCCCAGCAGCAGCGGCAGCAGCAGAGCCATGTAGACAGCCTGGCAGTGGGCCCCAGCTCCCCGGGGGCCCTGTGCACCCTGCGCCTTATAGACGCCCTCCCGAGGGCGTGCCGACACCCCACCCACCCCACCACCCTGAGAATGTGGAACGAGCAGTTTGCAGGAGACGGCCCGGCAGGCAACTTCAAGCTCTGTGGAATGTGGGGTCACATCTGCTACAGGGGGCCAGGACAGGGGGAGAGACGGGAACCTCTGCAGGGCCCCAGAACTGTAGGACCAGGTGGGGCCTATGGGTCCCAGGCTACGAAGCCTCAGCCGTCCGCCAGCCGTCCGCAGCCAGCCCTCCAGGGCACCCACACTCCATACGCCCCAGGGTCCACTGCAAACACCCCAGGGCTGTAGAACTGGGTCCTGGTGAAAAGGGGAAAATCGTCCCTGAATCCCATTTCAGAGTCTCCTGCACTGGGATCCTGTTGGGGGGGAGGGGGTTCATTAGAGGAAAGTCTCTGTGAACACTGAATACCACATCTGTCCATAAACTGTCTTTTTTTTTTTTAATGCATGCATGCATGCCTATATGTTTGTATTTGTGTGTACAAGAGGGCACTTGAGTGTGTGTGCCCGTGGAAGCCCAAGGGTGACATCAGGAGTCATCCTGGATTGGTCCACCTCCTTACTGCTTTGCTCTGGGGTTCCCCAGGACTCTGCCTCCAGGGCTGAAACGACAGGGCTCTGCTCTTTCCAGCTAGCATTGTTTACATGGGATCTGGGGATCCGAACTCCGGTCCTTTTGCTTAGGAGGCAAAGGCTTCAAACTCTGGGCCGTGTCCCCATCTCCGCCAAGCGCGTCTCCAGTTCCAAGAGTTTAGAGCTCACAGCCTTCAGAGGCGGCCACAGTGCCTCCAACGAGCGAGCTTCGCGGACGGACAGGGAGAGGCCGTCCTCAGAGCTGGCAGGAGGTTGCGGTGGAAGCAGCAGACCGGCTCCCGCAGCAGATGGTCGGGTTTACAGCCCTGGGTTTGCCTAGGCCCCTAGCGGCCTCACCGGGTGCCACTTTGAGAAATGGGCTGTGTGGGGCCGGTGACTGTTGGCACCAGAAGTGGCTGGGCCTGCTTCCTGCAGCCTGCTCCAACACGAGGCAGCTGGAGCCCTTCCCCTGCCCCCCCATAGGGCCCCTCAGAGGGAGCCTGTCCCCTGGAGTGTCTGTCATTGACACCCTGAACAAATACGGAGCCGAGACAACGATGGGGAGAACACAGCCTGCTGAGTGGCACACAGCCTGCCGGTGGGCGTGCACCATCTCCATCCCCTTCCGCGGCGTGGGTCAGGGCAGGGGCTGCTCCCCGTCGCCCCTGGGGACACCTGGGTGATGATCTGATGGACGGAGACCATGATCGCCACTCGGCATCCCAGCCAGGGATTCCATTGCGGAAGGGATGTCCACATCTTAACTCGAGGAAGCACTTCTTCGACATCTGCTGTGTACTGGCCTTGGCCAGGAAAGGGGCAGGGTCCCTGGAATCAGTATCAGGGACCGAGAGAGGCCTGGCACTGCCGGGACAGAGGTGGCATGGCTGATCTGGCCTCTGTGCATGCTCCTGGTGGGGTGAGGAAACTATGGGGTCAGCAGAGATGCTTATGCAGGGCAGCCGGTGAGTTGTAACTTGCCCCGGCTCTGGAGGGGGGTGCGGCGGGGCCAAGTGTGGAGACAGCACACAGGTTTGAGGAAACTGGTGAAGGAGCCAAGGTGCTCGGGGTCAACCCCCAGTCATAGTTGGAACCCCCATGGCTGCAAAGGAATCACAGTGGCTCACCCCACAGCTCACCTTACAGTAAGTGTCCTGCAGCCCAGTGACCCATCTGGGACGACACTCGAGGGACAGACTGTGCCATCCGCAGTTGCTTGACCCCTGCAGTGGCTGAAATCCTCCTGCCTCTACCGTCCAGGACTGGGGGTGCAAACGATCACCAACACACCCTGTGCTCTTGTGTTTTTCTTTTTTAAAAATTGTTTTTTGAGACGGTCCCAGGCAGCCAAGCTTACCTCAAACTTACCATTTGGCAGAAGATGACCTTGAGTTTCTGACCCTACTTGCCTCCCCTTCCTGAGAGCTGGGATTGCAAGTGTGTGCCATGCCCGGCTGAAAGGCTTGTGTGTGCGTGTACATGCATGTACTTGTATGTGCATTGTGTTTGCATGTGTGTAGGTGTGTATGTGTACATATGTAAATATGTGTAGGGTGGTATTGTGTGTGTAAATGTATAAGTACTGTATGTGTGTGCATACATGCCATGTGTTTACATTTGTAAATGTGCATGTATTGTGTATGTGTGTGCACATATGCATGGCTTGAATATGTGGTGTGTGTATACATGCACATTCATGTATAGATGTGTATTATGGGGCCAGACGGAAACAGCCACAGCTTGCACTTGGGCCCTGGTGGGTGGAGCCTGGGAAATCTCAGAGTGAAGCAAAAAGCAGGTAGAAGTAATCCAGGATGATTCCCAAAGTCACCCTTGTTCCTCCACATAGACACACAGTGCCCTCTGATACACACACACACACACACACACACACACACACATACAAGCAAAATAATTAAAGATGTGTATGTTTGTGCATGTGTGCATGATTGCATATGTATGTGGATATGGATGCATGAATATGTGTATCTTTGCACATGTGTGTGTTGTGTATACATGCACATGGATGTATATGTGTGTACTATGCATGTTTGCACATGCATATGCATGTGATGAGTGTGTATAGACACATGCACTCACACATACATATATATACACACATATATGTGCATACATGTGCATACATATATTTGGAGATATGTATATGGTATGTGTATGTCTGTGTGTATATATTATGCATGCATGCATGTCTGTGTGCCTGTATCAGTGTTTTCCCTTTTCTGGTACTAGCAATTGAACCCAGGGCCTCGGGCATGCTAGACGAGCACTGCACAGCCAAGCTACTATCCCAGGACCTTCTCTTTTCTTAAGCATCTTTTTTAGTAGATTTTGGATCCACCTTATTTTCCAAAACGACTTTAACAAGAGTTTTCTTTCAGTGACATCTGGAAGGAGTCTATTTCCAAATAGAATTGAACATATAGGTGATGCACCTTCCAGCATCCATCAAATCTTCCTTACAGACACCTGTCTGACACTCTCGCAGTAACACTAACAGTAGACACATGCGCCAGAAAGGAAGTAGAGTCTGCATGGAAGGAATGCTCACCCTGTCCTTCTTTTTTTTTTTTTTTTTTTAATTGGGAGGGTTTTCCGACAAAAAGTCAGAAAACCTGCTACACAAATTCTAAAAGAGCTGTAACACTTTCACCCTGTCCTTCTAAGAACGCATTGGCACTCAGTTTTCTGGGTCTCCTTTTTTTGTAACTTTTTATTCTGTATGTTTGTATGTAGGTTCGTGTGTGTGTGTGTGTGTGTGTGTGTGTGTGTGTGTGTAAGTACAGATCAATCTCAGGTGTCATTGTAGAGAAAGAGGAGGAAGAGGGAGAGGGAAAGGAAGAGGAAAAAAGAGAAAAGGAGAGAGAGAGAAAGAGAGGATATGCCATGATGCATGGGTGGAGGTCAGAGGACAACTTTCACAAGTCAGTTCTCTGCTTCCACCACGTGGGCTTGTGGGGATGGAAGTCCAGTTGCTAGTTTGTGTGCATGCACCTTACCTGCTGAGTTGTCTCACTGGCTCATGCCCTGTTTCTTGAGACAGAATCTCAACGGCCTGAAACTTGCAGATTCATCCCCTAGCCATAAACATACATCTCCAATCGGCTTTCATGCAGGGCTAGGGATTGAACTCCTAGTCTTCATGCTGCATGGCAAGCACTTTACCAATGAAACCACCTCTCCAGTTCCTGTAGTCTTATTAATGTCTAAGAAACCACATGTTTAAATCCCACAGCCTGGGCTAGGGATGGATACAGACCAGTAGCAGAGTGCCCCCTAACATGCCTGAGGCCCTGAGCCCCTTTCCTGGCTCTGAAAACCAAAACCCAAGCCAGAGATAACTTAAAGTACAGGATCTGACGAGTTTTGACACATGTCCAAACTATCCAGTGATCAAGACAGCAGATCTCGTCACCCCACATCCCCCCTGAGCCTCTGTGCATGCCTCACCACACGCTGCCTGCGCCTATTTTTAACACCGACTGTGTGCCCAGAATTAGACTCAGGCGTCCTCTGACTGCTGCTTCCGGCCGACTGAACAGACAGACATACGTGGGCAGAGCCGGGCAAGGTGGAGTCGCCCTCAGGGGCTGAGGCAGGGGAATCAGATCATGAGCCCCAGATCAGTCAGGGCAACCGAGTGAGCTCTCTGCTTGAAAAGCCCTGCTCTGATGCGTACGGCTGAGACGCTCTGGAGAGTAGATTCTCAGCAGAGGGATGTGAGCCAAGGCGCTGGGCTTTGTAAGAGCTTCTTAGGATGTCGGAGATCAAAACCGGAGCCTTCAACAAACTAGGCCGATGCTCTGTCACTGAGCCACGCCCCCAGCCCCTCACTGGGGGATTCTAGGCAGGGGCTCTACCACTAGCCACGCCCCCAGCCCCTCACTGGAGGATTCTAGGCAGGGGCTCTACCACTGAGCCACGCCCCGAGCCCCTCACTGGGAGATCGTGGCACGTTTCCTGTGTGCTCCAGGTCCACCTGGGGCTCTGGGTCCCCCACAGTCCTAGGCTTGCAGGCCCTTCCTTTCCCCCCTTTCTTTCTTCCTTGCAGAGCTGGGGACTAAGTCAACACTGAGCAGAGATTATCCTAGCCCCAGGGCTGTTCCTTCTTTACATTTTTCAGTGGAATTTCCCACACCCTACAAAGGAGTGGCACCGACTGTCTCCAGCCCTTGCTCAATCAGCCTGGAGTCTTGTTCTCTGCCAACTGGCTTGTGGGGAGGGGGGAGGTGATCAGATTCCCTGAGCAATCCAAGTGGTCAGGCCAAATGCAGGGTTCTGATTGGCTAACCCAGGTCACCTGGGGGGCCTGACAGATACCAGAGGCAGGGAGGGGTGGGACCCCATAGGGGCAGTATCCAAAGATGGCTGTACAGATGCCAACCGCGGAGGCTCACCCTCCTCTCGGCAGAAGGGATCTATGTACCCTGTTCTTGGGTCAGCGGAGTCCTACTACAGCACTGGGCGTATAGCCTCCTCACCATGCTGAGAGGAAACCCAAGCAACCCCGAAGTGCCCAGGTGGCAGCACAGAAGCCCATAGTAGCTCAGCTTAAACCGGTATGGTTTAAGATTGAGTCCAAGAGGCGAGTTCCAATCTTGCTTTTAATATCTGCAAACTGGTGATTTAAAATGTCCTGGGGCTGGGGAGGTGCTATGTTGAAAAAGTGACTTTGAGCCCCAGAACCCACATGAAAAACCAGGCATGGAAGGAGTGTGTGCCCCTGTCAGCCCAACTCTGGGGAGGCAGAGACAGGAGGATCCCTGGGCTTACAGGGCAGCCACTCCAGCTAAACCTTTGAGCTCCATGTTTGGTGAGAGACTCTGTCTCAAAAAGTAGAGTGGAGATGATTAAGGAAGATACTCGACATTGATCTCTGGTCTCCACATGTGCACACACACACACACACACACACACACATTTTTTCCCCCGGCTAAGAGCTCACACAGGAATCATCCGGTTCCCAGGGCAGCCCATTGGAAGCTGGCTATCAGACTGGAGATGTAGCAGAGCGCTAGCAAGCCCTGAGTTCCATCCCCAGTTCTGGGTACACCAGACAGTGTCCCATGCCTGTCATCCCAGCCCCCAAGAGGATCAGGCATTGAAGGTCATCCTCGACTACTTAGCAAGTTCAAGACCAGCCTGAACCACATAAGATTCTGTCTCCAAAAAAAGTTAATAAAACATTTTTAAAATCCGTTAGGTCTGCTGCTTCCTGGGTCCCCCAGAACTGCACAGGACAGAGGCCCAGCCACAGGAGAGACAGGCCCCCTTCACAGCTGAGTGCTCTGAGCTCCTTGAGTGCATGTAGACGTCAGAGGACAAGTTCCAGGAGTTGGTTCTCTCCTTCCACCTTGTGCTTCTGGGGACAGAATTCGGGTTTTCAGACTTGGTAGCAGGCCCCTCTTACACACGCAGCCATCTCGCTGGCCCTGCACTGAGCTGTGTACTGAGACGCTCTGGATGTAAACTCAGGTTCGCATGTTTGCAGGTGCTCTTACCCATTAAGCCATCTCCTAGACCTCCTTCTGGAGCTGAGAGTAACCTAGGGCTGGAATGGGTAGTTTGGGGGCTGTCCCTCTGCAGGGTGGTCCACAGTCTCTGCATATATGGAGCCTCCAACACAGGAGCCCAAGGGCGTGCCCTGCCTCAGTGAGAATGCCCAGGATCCGGTGAGGATAGCGCTGGATGTCTTTGGAGGAAGAAGAAGGGGGTTCCATGGGCTGGGGACTGAGGATCAGCACCTCTGCAGCCCCTAAAATCACCTTCTGAACCAGATGTTACCAGCTAAGATGGAAATGGTTAGAGTGGTCCTACCCTAGGCTAGAGCTGAGCAGTGCCAGGCTCCATGTTCTGGAATGATAGGTGGGTTGGCACAACCTCTTGTCATTTTAAGTGGGATCTGGGGATCTGAACATTGATCCTTTTGCTTATTTGGCAAGTGTTTTAACCCCTGAGCCATCTCCTTAGCCCTTTTCTCGCGGGAAGTGGGGGGCAAGGTGGGAGAATGCTTCTACCAACCCAGGAGTACTGAGGATTGACGGCACACCACAGAGGCTGGGAAGAAGCCCAAGACAGGCTCCCCGGAGTCCTCACCCATGCTTGGGAAGAAACCATGGAAAGAAGGTGCATTTCTGAGCTTCATGCACATAACTCCTCACAATCCTCCTGGCTCAACTTCCCCTGCATTGGGATTATCAGCACCAGCTACCGCACACAGCTTTCATTTTATAAAAAGGGATATTTATTTTTATTAATTTATTTGAGAGAGCAAGAGAGCGAGCGAGCGAGAGAAAGACAGAGAGAGAAAACATATGCATCCCATGGCGCATAGGTGAAGGTTAGAGGACAACTTTCAGAAGTTCTTGCTCTCTGGGGGCGGGGTCTGGATGAATGACAGGAGACAGGGGCGGAGTCTAGCCGGGCCGCAGGCGGGGCTTGGCTATGAGGGGAGATGAAGGTGGGGTCTGGTTGATCAGGCGGGTCCTCGGGCGAGGCAGTGGGTAGAATCTGGTTGTGAGTGGCAGGACTGGGGGCGGAGCTTAGGAGAGAAGGGAGAACTTGGCTGAGCGAAGTGGGATGGGGGCGGAACGTGATTGAGTCTGGCCGGGTGGGCGGGGCCTAGTTGTGAGTGGCAGGACCGGGGGCAGAGCCCAGGTGATCTAGGTAGGCCCGGGGCGGGGCTCCGCGTGCTGGGGGCGGGGCCTGACGGATCCGGCGGGGCGGCCGCTCGACCGGCTCGGCGCTCGGCTGCTCGCCCTGCGTCACCACGCGTCGTGCTGGTCGCTCGCGGTGCCGCCGTCATGTCGACGGCTATGAACTTCGGGACCAAGAGTTTCCAGCCGCGGCCCCCAGACAAGGGCAGCTTCCCGCTAGACCACTTCGGTGAGGCGAGGTGGGGCGGAGGCTCGCGGGGGCGGAGCCTGGGGCGGGGCCCGCGAGTCAGGAGCTGGGGGCGGGGCCTGGGCGCGGAGTCTGGCGTGTTGCGACCCAGGGCAGAGTTTAGGACACTCCATTTAGGGTGCTGAGCCTGGGGCGGAATGTGGGGGTGCTGAGTCTGGAGTATTGAGTGTGGGGGCGGTGTCTGGGTTGCATGCGTCTGGCCTGGTGGATCTGCACTGGATATGAGGTAACAGATCTGACATTCCGGATGCGGGGGGGATTCAGAGGCGCGGGGTCCAGGGTGCTGAATCTGGGAGGGGGGCTAGAGTCTGAGGTGCTGAATCTACGGTGCTGTGTTAGCAGTGGGGTCAGGGATGCTGGACCGTCCAGAGGTGCTGAGTCTGACGGGATCAGACCATTTCATTAGGATGCTATCCTTTTAAAATATATTTTGTTATATCATATTATGAGCGAGCGAGAGAGAGAAAAAGAGAGAGAGAGAGGAGGTGCATCCGTACATGCATGGTACAGGGGTGGAGGTCAGGGAATAACCTTGAGAAGTCAGTTCTCTCCTATCCACCATGTGGGCTTCCAGGAATTGAACCCTGGTCACTAGGCTTGGGAACGGGTGCCTTACCCACTGCACTATCTTGGCAGCTCCCTCTTTCTTTTTTTTTTTTTTAAGACAGGATATCTTGTAGTCCAGGCTGGCCTGAAATTCCTCGAGGATAACCTTTGAGTATTCGGATGTCAGGCATTTGTCACTCCTGGTTTATGCAGTGCTGGGGTTTGAACCCAAGACTTCACGTGTGCTAGGCAAGCTCCCTAGCCCCAGCCCCAGAATTTTCAGACACACATTAGAGTTGGAATGCTTCCCATGACCTGCATGCTGGCGCTTCCACTCCCCGCCACAGCTTACTGCAACCACTGTCTCGTAGCAATGGATCCTCCTGCTTTAGCCTCCTGAGTGCTGGGGTGATTCTTTGTTCCACTGTGCTGGGGACAGAACCCAGGAGACTGGATGCCAAGCAAGTCATATATCCCCCAGCCCCATGAAGGGCGTTGGTAGGAGTCATGGCACCGTTTCGTTCACCTTACAGACAACACGCTGTCTCCCCTTTCCTCCCAGGTGAGTGTAAAGCCTTTAAAGAGAAGTTCATGAAGTGTCTGCGTGCCAATCATTTTGAAAATGCTTTGTGCAGAAAGGAGTCAAAGGAGTACCTGGAGTGCAGGATGGAGAGGTGAGAGCTTGGAGGACCACTGCGTCCTGTGCCCCCCGCCGCAGGAGGCCTCTGCGCTCAGCCTGGTTCACTGTGCAATGGAACACACGTTCTCTCCCTCCTCTCCCCTCTTCTCCCCTCCCCGCCCCTTCCCTCTTTTCCCCTCCCCTTTCCTCTCCCCTCCTCTCTTTCTTTTCTCTTCCTTCTCCTCCTTCTTCTCCTTCTCCTCTTTCTCTTTCTCTTCTCTTCCCTTTTCCTTTGTTTTCTTTCTTTCTTTTTCCTTTCTCTTTTCTCTCTCTCTCTCTCTCTCTCTCATATGCATGTGTGTTTCTGGGGAGATACATACACATGTGTATACAAGAGCGAGAAGGCCAGAAGACAACCTTGGATGTAATTCCTCATTGATGTGGGT
Source organism: Typhlomys cinereus (assembly GCA_023101885.1). Lineage (NCBI taxonomy): Eukaryota > Metazoa > Chordata > Mammalia > Rodentia > Platacanthomyidae > Typhlomys > Typhlomys cinereus. Next base: position 2,468,899 of record JALPQD010000256.1, on the reverse strand, counting down.
AGTGTGTGTGTGTGTGTGTGTGTGTGTGTGTATGTGTGTGTGTGTGTTTTAGTTTGGGGGAGTCCTTTCATGTTGATGGTTATTATTTTTTATTATTGAGAGAGGGGAAGAGAGGAAGACAGAGAGATAGAGAGAAAACATGTCAGAGGACAGCTTTCAGAAGCCAGTTCTCTCCTTCCACTATGTGGACTTCCAGGAACCAAATTCAGGTCACCAGGGTTTTGTGAAAGCACCTTAGTCCCTCAGCCCCTGAGCTCTCTTGCTGGCTGCCATCTTGCATTTTTGAGAGAGAGCCTGGAATTCTTCAAATAGGGCTGACTGGCCTGTGAACCCCAGGGATTCCCCTGTCTCCACCTCCCCGGAGCTGGGGTTGTGTTTGCCACCAACATCTGATTTTAATATATATATATTTGTCATTAGAAAGAGCAAGCGAGAGGGGGAGGGAGAGAGAGAGAAAGATTGTAAATTGATGGACAATTTTGGGTAGATGGTTCTCTCCTTCCATCATGTGTGCTCTGGGGTTGAACTCAAGCCACTAGGTTTATGTGCAGACATCTTTACCCGCTGAATGATCTTTTAAGCCCTTACTTTTTTTAGTAAAAAAAAAAAATTACATTTATTTGTCACCATGTATGTGCACGGTAGAGGACAGCTTGTGGGAGTCCTCTTCTTCTACCAAAAGTGGGTTCCAGGGATCACACTCGGCTGTCAGTCTTGGTGGCAAGCACCTCTTCCCACTGAGCCATCTCACACCCAGGAAACTCGGGTCCTGTTTTCTTTTTTTTTTAATTTTTTTATTATTATTTATTCAGTTATGCATGTATGGTGTGCATGTGTGTGCATGTATATGTGTGTGTGTAGAACCACGGATGAATTTGGGAACCACCAAATTCCACCTCCTCCTTGTTTACTTTGTCCCAGGATTCACAGGCTCCGCCCTACCAGAACCAGAAATGCAGGCCTCCCCCACTTCCTTCCGCCTGGCGTCTATTCGTGGGGTCTAGGATCCGAACTCAGGACCTTCTGCCTGCAAGGCAGAGGCTTAACCCCTGAGCCACCTCTCCAGCCCCGGGTCCCGTTTTCTAGCTGAGCCTCCTTCTAGCCCCCACAGTGTATTTTCTTCAGATTGGTCCATGTTCCTTGAGGAAACTGAAGCTCAGCAGATGCGGTGCTACCGGAGGTTGCCCAGTGTCCCTGGGAGCCTCATCTTGAGTGACAGTCCAATGCACGCACACGTTACGGTATTGTCCCTCCAAACCTGGACAAGTCCAGACCACACACCACAGACAGAGCAGCAGAGCCCAGGTGGATCTGGGTTATGCGGCTTCCTTCTTTCCTGTCCTCAGATTGTAAAAACATGCACGGTGTTTGGTTTCTTTCTGCCGAAAGCTGTTTGGAATATAACAGGAACCATGACAGGGTTCTTTGGAAATGACAACCGGTCCTGCCTAGACTGTCCAAGACACACTTGTTTAGCAAAGAGCCACCATCCAGCATTGACCTCACATGAGAGCTGGTCTGAGCTGCAATTGTAAAAACATTTGTGATTACAGAGTGGACAGGGGGAGACTTCCTTGGCTGACACCCAAGGTACTCAGACTCCATAGTCTGTTCCACATGGTCACATCGACTGTCCAATAAAAGGCTGGAGAGATGGCTCAGGGGTTAAAGCCTTTGCCTCACAAGCAAAAGGGTCAGAGTTCAAATCTCCAGATCCCACATAAAAATTCCTTGTGGATATGGTGGTGACCTGTAATTCCAATCCTGGAAGGTGGAGCGTGGGAAACCCCAGAGCAAAGCAGTAAGAGGTAGAGCAATCCAGGATGATTCACTATGTCACCCTTGGGCCTCCACAGGCACACACACTCAAGTGCCCTCTTGTACACACACCTGCACACACATGTACATATGTAAAAAAAAAAAAAAAGATGGATGACATCAACAGTTCACTTGAGCCTGCTTTTCACACATGTGGCGGACCCCAACGTGACCCCGAGGCACAGATGTGGGTACTGGCAGTGGAGACCACTGTGAGGCCCTGCACTGCCTTTGGAGGGATGTTTGGACCCTGGACAAGGTTCAAGTCTGTCAGTGCGCACCTGGAAGTGTACCTCTCAGTGCACCAGTTCACTTCAGAAAATGGCTCTGGGGGTTCTAGGGAAAGGCTGAGCTGATACCCGTTCAGGAATAAGGGTATGAGCTGGACTCCAGTTTTCCCAAGCTCAGTCCCTACAGTTTGGTCTCTGCAGAAGTTCCCACAGGCGCACTGGGCGAAGTTAGTAAACAAGATTAATGTTGGGGTCTGAGGCCAGTGGGATGGCTCAGCAGGCAGACATGCTTCTCTCACCCCCCCAGCTGAGGACCTGAACTCCATCCCTGGGACACACATGATGGGAGACAACCAACTCCCCTGATACCCACATGTGTGCCGGTACAGGCACCGCCCCAACTTAAATGAATTAATGAGAATTAAAACAGACAGACACTGAGCATTCAGACCTGGTAGCGCAAGAGGCCGAGGCAGGAGAATAGAGCGTTTGAGGCCAGACTGGGCACCTTAGTAAACTCTGTCTTTGTAATAGTTACTCTTAACTGTTGCTGTGAGAGAGCATTCAAAGTCAAGCATCTTAAGAGAGAAAGGGAGATTTATTCAGCTTATGGTTCCAGAGGGGAAAAACAGTGCAGCCATGTAGAGCGACATGGCTGGTGGCTGAAGCGGGAGGCAGCTAAGTCACTGCAAACATGCTGCAGGCTCAGAGCTGCTCAGTCCAGTGGGCCAGTGGGTGACGGCTGAAGGCTGGAGGATTCCTGGAGAGTCGAAGAAGCAGAGTCTCTCTTCCAAGTCTTCTGTTCTGTGGCTCCTTTTATCTGGTCTGCTACTGGGAGGTTCCAGTCAGATCTAGGGCTGGTCTTGGTGTTGTAAATGTATTGATCTGGATCATCTCTTCAGGTGGTCTGACAGCTGATCTTAGTTAATGTTGTAGCCCAGTAGTAGTAGCGCACCTTCCTAGAATCTCCTAGTGAGGGGCTGGGCTGTGGCTCAGTAGCAGAGCACCTGCCTGGAACCCCTCAATGAAGAGCATGATTGGCAGATGCTTGCGTAGCACATGTGAAAACCTGTGTTTGATTCCTGGTGCCATGCAGACTGGGCACGGTGGTGCCACAGGACACTTGCACAGAAGACAGAACTCAGAAGCTGTCTCCCAGGAAGTAATTCTATGTTTGCTAGGCCAGGCTCTGTACTCAAAAGACAGAACCCTGAAGAAGACAAGCCCAGTCTATCACACCCCTCATCGCCACTTCTCATGGTCCAGTTTCTGTCTCCCCAAGGTGATGACACATTCCACAGGTTGTGATAAAATTACACATGTGCGTGGACCAGGTCACCCGGCCCTTTGTTCAGAAAGGGCTTTTCCACAACATTCTGGTACTTGCAGAGGCAGAAGATAAGAAGTTCAAGGTCATCCTTGACTGCATAGTTTGAAGCCAGCTTGGATTACAGGAGGTGCTGTGTGAAGTGCAAGAGAAGGGCAGGGCTGAGGAGTCCTTTGATGCTCTCCTGGGAACTGACAGGGACCAGCACCTTGACTCCTGGTCATCCTCAGCCCTGAGCCATTCTGAAGACCCCGAGCAGCACTTGCAGCTGCCTTCTCTGTCCCAGTCACTTGGCTGGAGACCCTGTGGGCAGACTGTCACATCCTGCACCCTCCGACACTACATCTGTGTTTATTTTGGGGACAGGGTTTCACTGGTAGCCCAGGCTGGCCCGGAGCCCACAACAGCTTGAAAGCTGGGCTCGTGGGCACAGGCCACCCTCCCGGCTTTTGGGCTGTAGCACTTGGAATGTCTGAGGCCGCCTGTGGAGGTCTGCGAGGCTGGCCTGTGCTGAATGGTGATTGGCTGCTAGGCTTTTTTCCTCTTCCTTGTTCCTCTTCCAGTGGCCGGACTTGCTGCCTGTGGCCACCCCAAAAGCCGCAGGCATGTGACTCAGTGGGTCTGCACGACCCCAGCACTATGGTTGGTGGTGGCAGTCAGACCCAAGCTTCCCAGGCTACAGTCGGGGTGCCGCCTGGTGTTCCTACAGGGGCCTTAGGGCAGGGTCTGTCCCTGTCCTCACCAACTGCTGGGGTCACCTGGACCCCAGGCTCCAAGCCACCTCACTCTGGATACTTTCTCCCATCTTCAGGGTCCACCCACAATGTGGGACTAAGGGGGGCTGGTCCCAGCTGTTTCAGCTCTACACAGATTGACAGCTCAGTGCTCTCCAGCCCCGCTCCCTGGGCTCCCTACATGCCACGAGGGTCCCTGGAGCCCTTCAGCCTTGCCAGCCACAACCTTTGCATCATGAGGAGCTCCACAGTGGCTGCCTGGGGGCCTGCGGCTTGGATCATGTTCTTGAGGACCCCTCTCTGAGGAGGGTCTGCACCCCTCTCTGGGTGGCTTAGAACAGGGTGCCTGGAACCAGGTTTGGTGAGTTAGAGCACTGTGGGTGCAGCTTTGCCCTGCTTCCTGCCCTCTGCCCTGTCATGTGACCACGCCCTGTCTTCCAGGCAGCTGATGGCCCGGGAACCCCTGGAGAAGCTGGGCTTCCGAGATTTGATGGACGGAAAGCCGGAGGTGAAGGACTAATCTTGAGGTCACACACACTGGGCCTAGTTGACCGCTCAGAACAGAGCTCCAGCCCACTGTCCTCAGGCCCGTGGGTACCGTGAGGACCAGCTCATACCATGGAGCCCGGGATTCCTGTGTGGTCACATGGCGCCTTTGTCTCTCCAAAACTGCTTCCAGGAACAGTTTCGCGCTTACGCTGTGGAGGCACAAAGGCAAGGATGCCCGTGCGATGCCCGTACAGGAGGTACCCTACTAGATGGGCAATGGCGTTGAATGGCCATGCCCAGACCCATCACTCTGATACTCAGGCAAAGCATCCACTTTTTAGGCTCACAAACCCACCAGTCCAATCTCTGTTGTCCCCTCCATCTCCTCAAAACTGGAATATAAACAGGAAGTTAGAAACACTTGGATTTTGATGTATTTCATTTCTTAAGGTTTTTTTGAAGCCTTGGAACTCAGGCCGGCTTCAGCTTAATAGCGGAAGATGGCCTTGGGCTCCTGACCCTCCTGCTTCCACCTCCTGAGTGCTAGGATGGTGGGCATGTGGCAGCATGCTTGGTTTATGACCAAGGATGGAACCCAGGGTCATGTGCTGGGCAAGTGCTCTGCCCATTAACTGCACTTCCAATCTGACTTCCGTGTGTGTGTGTGTATGTGTGTGTGTGTGTGTGTGTGTGTGTGTGTGTGTCTGTTTCTGTGTCTGTATCTGTGTTCATGTGTGTATCAGAGGGCACTGTGTGTGTGCCTGTGGAGGCCCAAGAGTAACTTCGGGAATCATCCTAGTTTGCCTCCACCTCCTATTTGCTTTGCTCTGGAATTCCCCACCAGGCTCTTCCTTTCAGGACCATAAATGTAGGCCGCTGCCATTTCTGCCTGGTATTTTTACATGGGACCCAGGATCCAAACTCAGGACATTATGCTTGCGAAACACAGGCTTAACCTGAGCCATCTCTGTAGCCCAAACCTGACTTTTTAAAATATATTTTATTTATTTGAGTGAGAGGCAGGAGAGGTGTGTACATGCACTCCACAGCACCTGGGTGGAAGTCAGAGGACGAATCTCAGAAGCCAGTTCCCCCACCATGTGGGCTTCTGGAGATCAAAGGTCAGTCCTCAAGTTTGTGAGCAGGCGCCCACCTGCTGGCCCTTCTGGCCTGACTTTTTGCTTTGTCCAAGTTTCATACTGAGCGTCTTTATACCAAGGGAGAATTTGTTCTGATTTGTGCCAGCCTCTGTGTGTGTGTGTGTGTGTGTGTGTGTGTGTGTGTAAAAAGTCAGTGCTCTCCTTCCACTGTGCAAAGTTTGGGAATTGAACTCTGGTCCTCGGACTTGGCAGCATGTGAGTCTCTCACCCACTGAGCCATTTTGCCATCCTTTGTTGTTCTTGTTTGGTTTGGTTTTTTGTTGCTTTGTTTTTGGGATGGTGTCTCACTGTATAGCTGAGGCTAGCCCCTCCCTCCTGAGTGCTGGGGTAATAGGCGAGCCAGCCAGAGAAAGTCCTGAAGTGGAGACAACCCAGGCACTGTGCTCCTTCCCCTTCCGCCAACCACTGAACTAACTGGCCCCACTCTGGGGGCTCCTCTTGTCTCCATTGCCTGGAAGCCAGCTCCCGTCTGCAAGTGTTGTGCGTGACTGACGCATCCTGGGCTCCAGTGAGCATCTTGGAGCAAGATGAATGCATGCCTCCACGGGTGAGAACACGCGAATTTTTATGATTGCCAGAGTCATTAAAGAACTTTCTATTAAGCCCCGGAACAAGCAGCGACGATGTCAGACCAAAAATGGAATGGCAAACCTCCGTTCTGTTCCAGAGGAGTGAAATCAAATTTCATAGCTCTGCGATCACCAAGTGCTGAGAAGCTGTGAGCCCCGGGAGCAGAAGGTGTCTCCAGAGCACGCCAGGTGCTCGACTAAGCCTCCAGCTCCCACACTTACTTCTGCAGGTGGCCTGGCTTGAATGTCACCCACCAATTTAGTTTTCTAGGGAAGACCAGCATGGCAAAACTGTACCCAAAACCCTGACGGTGGTTTTTTGTCAGAGTGGAAGACAGGTGACCTCCAGAGCCCAGGAAGCTAGCCGGGATGACCGCTGCCTCCATACGCCGCGTGTGAGTCCTGTGTGTGTGTCTGCAGCTGCCGGCAAGCCGTGGGGATCCCTGAGTCAGGACAGCAGACGCCCCAAGCTAGTGCACAGTGGATCATCTGATCCGCCACCACGGAACATGTGCAAACCTGGTCAGCCAGAGCAGTGTGAGGGGCAGGAGTCATCACCTGCTGCCCACGGAGCCCTGGGACCCTGTCACATGTCACGAGGCCACCTCAACCAGCTGGGGTGGAGGTCTTCAGGCGGTGGAGGGGGCAGAGTACCCCAAACACATACGGAAAGGCAGAGGTTCCTGCCCAGGCCCGAGGCCCCATTGTGTCTTTCCTGGTGGCTGAGGGGGTCAGGCCTGCCTCTTCCTTACCGGGCTCTGTATCAACCTCTCCTGGGCAGGGGGGAGCCTGACCTCACCCTAGTCCAAAGGACGTGGGAGCAGGGGCCCAGTCTGGCATGGCAGGCAGTGTGGGGATTATAGCAGAGATAAGAAGGTGAGGGAGAAAGGCCTTCACCCCGCTCCCAGACAGCAGCCGTCTGGGAGTGAAGTAGAGCTCTATTCGCCATCCTGGGCAAATGCTGGGCAGCTGCACCAAGGAAGCTGGGCAATGCCAGGGAGCCATCAGGCCCTCCCGGCTCAGCGGTGGTGTGGCCAGGTGCAGCCTGGCATCTGGAGCAGGTGGTCACAGTGACGCCAACTAGTCACACTCCCCAATTCTGGGACACTTCCGTCCAGAACCCTCCCAAATGGTTACCTGGGTTTCTGCTCCCATGGACTCGGGATGTGGGTAGAGTGGAGGGCAGGGGCAGAGGAGTCGTGGCAGGCTGCTGCTGGCCCTGGTAATGACCACAGGTGGCAACTGTGTTGTGATTCTGAGGTCAGAGGTGGTCCTTCTGGGATCCTGTCCCGCAGTCCCTCTGTGAAGTCAGCAATAGAAGCAGTTTCGCTTCTTCCAAGTCTCAGATCTTACATGTTCCAGGAGGACCCCACGTGCGACACACTGCAGGGCCAGGGAAGGAGCTAGACCGGAGCTCAGGTCCTGAGATGAAACAGTTCCCTGTGTGTGTGTGTGTGTGTGTGTGTGTGTGGTGGGCAGGTGCTTGCAAGGATTCATTGCCCCTGGCAGAGAAGAACAAGACCAGATGGAGGCTGCCACTGCCCTTCCCTGGTGGCCAGGGAATTAGCACTGCAGAAGGAGCTACACTTGGGAAAGCTTCCCACTTCCCTGCAGGAGTGTGGGAGTGCACCTGCAACCCCAAATGCTATGGTCTGTCTCCCCCTGCTGGGCAGTGGTGGCATTGCAGTCCTCAGAGACACTTGGACCACTTGCGTGCGTGTGTGTGTGTGTGTGTGTGTGTGTGTGTGTGTGTGTGTGTTGCATGTGTGAACATGGAATGTAGGTGTGTTCGCCCGTGTAGGAACGTGTGGAGGACTGTTCCCTGAGCAAGTCTGGCTGATGGGGGTGACCCAGCTCATGGTGGTAAGACCTTTCCCTTGGCAGTGGATAAGATGGAGTGAGCTGGTTGAGTGATTGACACTCTTTAACATATTTGGTGGTCTTGTCTGGCGAGTTAGGTTTGCCCCTCTCTCAGCAATCCCTGTAGATATGGAGTGGTCAGTTCTCTTGGCTCCTGGTGTTGATATAAGCTCTCCTGCAAGCTGGACCAAGAACTGTAACCAAGAATCATTAAAAAAAAAACAAAAAAAAAACTAAAACCCCCTTGTTCCCCTAAACTGTTTGGTTGTGAATTTATTGGCAACATGCAGGCAAACTATAACAGTATGCGCATGTGTATATGTGTGTGAATGTGCGCATGTGTATATGTGTGTGAATGTAGACACATGTGCTCTGTCATAATCGTGGGGTCAGAGGACACCCTCACTTTGGTCCTCGACTTCGCCTTATTTTGGGCAGGGTCTGGTGGTTTGCCAGGCTAGCTGGGCTTTGAGCTGTGGGTATTCTTTTCCTGTCCAATGTCACCTTACGAGCACTGGGAATACAGACCAGTGCCCAGTTGTATGTGGGTGCTGGGGATACAAGCTTGCGCCCTCCTGCTTGGGCAGCAGGTTTTTGTCAAGCTGTCGGAGTCCCGCAGCTTGTCCTGGAGGCCACGTGGGTTTGCACGGGACCGAAAGGGCTGCTCCTCAGAGGCAGTTATGAACAGGGACAGAAGGACGATCCCGGGGCCCCTCTCCCGAGCCTTAGAAAACCTTCCGGCAGCTCCCTGTCCATCATCGCTTGCTGGGAACTAAACAAGAACACTGGGAGGGGGCAATGTCTCATGTAGCCCAGGCTGGAGCTTCCACGCTGAGCCTCCTCTTAACTCCGCCTCACAAGCCCCAGGAAGCTGACAGATGGGCTTTACCACACCTGCTTTCTGTGGTTCGGGGGATGAATCCAGGGCTCCCACATGCCAGGCCAGCCCTGTCCCAACTTAGCCACACCCCCAGCACCCAAGACTACTTCTGAGGGTAAAGAGAATCGAACAGCTCAGGGCGAAGCTTTCTTCCCACCCCGCTGCCCTACTGTATGGCCTCTCTCACACAGTCAGTCTCTTAACAGTTCCAAAGCTATGTAAGCCCAGCCTAGGGGACCCCAGCCTTCTCAATCTCTGTCCATCCACCTCTTCCCGCCCCCACCTCTCTTCCCAGGCTCTCTGCGCTCTGGGATCCTCTTTCCTGCCCTCTCCACTTCTCTAAATCTAAGCCATCTCCTCTGTCCCAGGTGTGCCCCACCAGGCCCTTAACGCTGATAAACACGCATTTCTTAAGTCCCTCCCTCATGCCAATTTCTCTTTATTCATGGGCCCCCATGGGGTCCCTATATATTGTGGGATTCCCCAATTTCCCATATCCCCTCTTTTTTTTTTTTTTTTTGCACGTGTATGTACCGGCCTGAATGTGGGGGTGTGTGTCAGAGGGTACTATGTGCCTGTGGAGGCCCAAGGGTGACTTTGGGAATTATCCTGGATTATTCTACCTCCTTAGTGCTTTTTCTCTGGGGCTTCCCAGGCCCTGCCTTCCAGGGCCAGATGTGCAAACTGCCACCATTTCTGCCTGTTGTTTTTCATGGGATCTAAACTCATGTCCTTTTGCTTGTGAGGGAAAGACTTTAACCCCTGAGCCATCTCCCTAGCCCCTCATAGTTCCTCTTTCAATCTAACAACTTCCTAAATGCCCCCAGCCCACTAACTGAACCCTTGCACCCATCCACATATCTCTGTGGAGACCCCATCAGGGTTCCCCCTCTTCTGAGGCGGGGTCCCAGAGTCCACCCTGTCCTTGGGGAGGGAGCCAAGGCCACGTCAGTCCTGGGTGAGGCGCCGTGGCTGTCCAGTCCTGGGAACCCCAGGAGCCACAGTTCAGGCGTGGGTGAAGAGCACCTGGTGTCCACCTCTGGTTCCTGGTCCCCCACCTCAGGTTGCCCGTCTTTGCTAAGCCCCCCTCCAGCAGAGCCCCTTTGCTGGCAGCAGTTCCTCTCTCCCATTTGATTTTTCTGTTTCTCTCTGTGAGAAAGAAAATGCCGTTGGTGAGGGCGGGGCAGCGGCGACACCGCGCTGGTGGCTGGGGCTGTTTTGGAGAGCAGTGGCTTTAAACAGGAACTGTCCCTGAGGCCCTGGCCGCCCTCGCTCCCGCCTTCCCAGCCCTCTCCTACACCTGCACTCTCCTCCAGCACTGGGGAGGCCTAGTAACCCCAACCCCTCAACCCCCACATGGCCCCAGACCTGCTACCAAGGGGGAGGCAGGCAGTGTGACCCCTGAAAGGACCTTCTGTTGTGGCTGCCACCTGAATAGAGAGCAGAGGGAAGTCAGTCTTTGGGGCTGGCCTTGGGTCGGGGTGGGGTTAATTCATTCTATAAAACCAGGAGCTTGATGGGATGGGTGGGGAACAAGGAAGGGTGGTGTCCCCTCAGCGTTCAGTGGTGTGCGGGTGTGGTTTGTGAGAGAGAGGCAGAGCACCCTGCCCAGCACGCAGGAAGCCCTGGGTTCCATCCCAGAGCCACAGAAACCAGGTGTGGAGCACATCTGTCCTTTCAGCACCAGGGAGGTGGGGCTGGAGGAGCGGAAGTTCAAGGTCAGACTAGGGAGACCCTGGCTCAAAAAAGGAAGAAAAGAGAGACAGCAAAATGCCTCAGCAGGGAATGCCCCCCCCCACCTCGTTACCTGAGCTTCAATCCCCAGAATTCATGTGATGGAAGGAGACAATGGAAAATTGACCTCTGACCAATGCACACATGCCACAACACACACACAATAAATAATGCTAAAATTTTAAATTTACAAAATGAAAGAAAAGAAACCATTGTCTTGCATACTAAGCGAAGGGATTTCTTTTTAGATTAGGGGCTGGGGAGAGAACTCAGTGGATAAGGCACGCGTGTGCCAAGCAAATCTCAAACACTCACTTAAAAAGTCAGGTGTGGTCTTTTGAGCCTGTAACCTCGGTACCGTGGGAGGCAGAGCCAGGCAGATGGCTGGGACATGCCTGCTGCTGGACTAGCTCAGCTTCAGCAAGACACCTTACCCAGGGGAATAAGGTGGAGAGTGACAGACGGACCCCTGACACTCGCCGCTCATTTCCACGTACCCATACACATGCGCACACATACATATGCCCACACAACACATACTCCCACATAGCACACATGTACACATGTACACACTTCCACATTGACATACACACGTACACAACACACACACTTTCTTGCATACACTCATACATATATCTTCACACACACACGACGCTCTCATGCACATACATATGTATACTCATAACCCAGGCACACGGAATCTATACACATGTACGTACACACACACTGACATGCAGACACATGTACACACCCCACACATACGTGCTCACACCCTCATACCACGTACACACTTGCACACACTCCCGTGCGCACACACGCACACAATCAGGAGCTGCTATTCGTGGTGACTGTGACCTGATAAGACCCCCTCAGGTGAGGTGGAGATGGGGGAGAAGAAAGGCAGTACACTTCTGCCCCAGGCCCACCCTGTTCCCACAGGTTCCATCTGAAGACCCCCTCAGGCAGCCTCCTCTCAGGAAGCTTCGGGGTGGCTTAGGGTACAGCGCAGCCACTGTTCAGTGTACTACACATGGCTTCCTAGAGGGTGGAAAATTCTCTGTCAGCAGGGGCCACCCCCATCAGGGATCCCCCCAGTTTCTAGAATAAATAGGCATGTGGTAAGCCTGTGGAGACGGGAGGAGCAAAGGCAAGATGGAGGGCACAGGTGGGCAGGTGGTCAAGGCTTGTTTGGGGGGCTAGGGATGGACAGGTGGGCAGCTGGGCTGGGCCCTAAGTGTAGCTGCCAGAGGTACTAGCTTTTCCAGAGCAACACCTCATCTTCCCCTGGCCTGGGTGGTCAGGACATCACCCCACATTGCTGGACTCAGGCTGTAGAGTCTCCAGGGCGATTGCACCCCTTTTTTTAATTTCCCCTCTCTCCAGTTGGGGGATCACGTGGACACCCATCTTGGCTTCTGGGCAGAGGTCTGTGTGGTGGGGAGCGTGGGGCAGGGAGCTTGGGCAGCAGCCCCAAGGGCCCCACCTGGCTGTGGGTTTCTGGGTGTTTTGTGCACTCTCAAGAACGTCAGGGTAACAGTGGCTTCTTAGGCTCTGCAATAAGCATTAGGCCTCGTCACGCGCGCACGCGCGCACACACACACACAAGTGCCTTCCAGCACCCCCCCCCCACTAACAATAACAATAACCAAGCAGGTGGAGCTTCGCCTTAGTGCTTGCCTAGCATTCCTGCAGCCCTGGCCTCCATCCCAGCACCACATACACCCAGCACTCAGGAAGCAGAAGCAAGAGGATCAGGAGTTCAAGATCCGCCTCGGCTACATAGCAAGTTTGATGCCAGCCTAGGCTACACGAGACCCTCTCTCAGAACAAGCAAAGAGAGAAAACGAAGCACCCCCACCAAAGAGGGCTCAGAGCAAGAATTACGTCCATCCTCGGGGTTTCTTGTGGTCCCCCATGAGTTCTTACTGTGTGGTCTTGGACATCCTGCCAGCGAAATGTCAGTCTGCGATAATGCCAGAGGAAGCGGCTGAGTGCCAGGTTCCCTTTGCCCTCTGCAGAGCACGAGACCCACCAGCAGCTGCCCTCGGGGCCAGAAGCTGGCAGCTCTGGGTCTCTGCGGGAGGAAGTGTCTGCCAGGGCTTCGAGGCTCAGGCGGTGGGCAGGGAGAGGGCCTGGGACCCTGTTACTAGCGCCCACTCTGGAGGGCCCAGCTTCTTCAAGAGCTCTGAACTCAGTCCACAGCTGCCGAGCTCCTGATCAAACTGGCCTGTAGACCTACTGTGCACAGGCTCCCATACACATGGGATACTGCAGGGGACACGACTTGCATGAAGTGTCCCCCTCACCCCCTTTTGACATGGCTGAGTGATCCCAGAGAGGCACCTAGTCTGTCAGTCAAGATCTGGAAAGTTCTAGGCATAAGGACTGGGGGCTTAGTGCAGCCCTGAATGGAGAACAGGAGGAAGCTCAGCTTGCCAGGAGGACCTAACCCAGCAAGGCAGGCCTCACTGCTGACCCCGAGCTGCTCTAGACCCGCCTTGACTTGCTCAGCGACCCACCATGTGCACGTGCTGGCAACTCTGATTCTCCCGTCTGCCTCCTGGAGGCTGTCCCCATCTAACTCAGTCAAGGGGTGTGGCGCACAGATACGTTTATTGTCCCCCAGATAACGAAGGCGCCAGTAGACCTGAAAAACCATACCACCCCAGCCCGACTGGGTGAACCGGTGAGTTTATCAGGAACACGGGAGACTTTTGATGGCCACATTGCCAAAAAAAACCCTTGTAATCCATCATGAGCAACGGGTCACCCTGGGGGTCCCCTCTGCAGTCAACCTTCTGTGTACCCCCAAGACCATGGCAGGAGGCTGGCCAGAGTTTCAGGTGAAGGTCTGGAGCCGGCAGAGAAAGGTGGTTCATAACTGTGACTTGTATTCATCCGCTGGAAACCCACCCTGCGTTCCCTCTGTCCCTTCAGAGGACGATTGATCCTCTTCAAGAGTTCGCATGTGCATCTCTTTGTCTTGTTGGTTTACTTTTACAACCCTCGTCCTGCATGGACTGTGTGTGGCTTTCGGCAAGTGACCAAACCCCCCATGCCTCCGCTTCCCCGGCTATAAAAGGGGTACTGACTGTGGGGCTGGGTGCAGTGTGGAGTCACATGCCCCCATCCCAGCATTCCAGAGGCAGAGGCGGAGGGCTGCTGCAAGTTGGAAGCCAGCCTGGGCAACAGTGTGAGATACTGTCTCCAAAAAAAAAAAATTGGGCTGGTTTGGAGCTGGAGAGATGGTTCATGGGTTAAGCCTCTGCCTTGCAAGCAGAAGGTCCTGAGTTCAAATCCCAGGTCACACCTAAAAAACACCAAAGGGAAATGGTGGTGGTCTGTACTTCTACCCTGAAAGATGGAGTCTGGGAAATTCCAAAGAGGAAGTAGAGAAATCCAGGATGATTCCCAAAGTCATCCTTGGGCTTCCACAGACACACACAGTACCCTGTGATTCACAACACACACACACACACACACACACACACACACACACACACCACAGATACACATGCAAAAAATTTGGGCTGGTTAGATGGCTTAGGGGTTAAAGTCTTTGCCTCCCAAGCAAAAGGACTTGAGTTCAGCTCTCCAGATCCCACATAAAAATGTCTGGAGAAAATGGTAGGCACTACCTGCACTTCTGATCCCTGAAGAGAGAAAGCAATAAGAAGGTAGAACAATCCAGAATGATTCCCCATGGCACCTTTGGGTCTCCAGGCACACACATTCAGGTGCCCACAACTGCACTTTCGCACTCTCTCTCTCTCTCTCTGCCTTTCTCAAAAAAAATCAAATGTAAAATATCCATTGGAGTCAATTCTTTAATGTCTGGTGTAATCATTAGCATTAATCTGTCTTTGTTTTTTGACCTTCCTTCCTTCCTTCCTTCCTTCCTTCCTTCCTTCCTTCCTTCCTTCCTTCCTTCCTTCCTTCCTTCTTTCTCCCTCCCTCCCTCCTTCCCTCCCTTCCTCTTAAGTTTTTTGCAGTCCAGGTTTGCTGCCAACTCACAGTGTAGCTGAGGATGACCTGGACTCCTGCTCTTCCTGCCTCCACCTTCCGTGATCTGGATGACAGATACGCGTCCCTGGGCCTGGTGTCTTGGTTTGAATGTGGGCTGCCCCCTCCCCCCCAGGCTCACGTGTTTGCATCCTTGGCTGGTGTTGATGTTTTCGAAGGTCGTGGCACCTTTGAGAGGAGGACCCTTGCTGGAGGAAGGCAGGTCACAGGTGGGCAGGCCTTGAGGCTGGTAGCCTGGCCCTGATTCCTCTTGGTTGGCTTTTGCTCTGTCTGCCTTCTGGTGGCTGTGGTGACTTGAATCAGCTGCCTGCTTCTGTCACCAACCACGCCTTCTGCTATGTGATTCCTGCCATGATGGGCTCTGTCCCCTCTGGAATCATAAGCCAAATAAATCTTTCTTTAAGTTGTCAATGAGTATGTTTCACAGCAAAAGAAGAAAGGGTAAAACCTGACTTAGTGGAACCCCGGCCCAAGTCATCTGCATCTCCCATCAGGGTGACTTTGTAACTCTCATCCTCCAAGTTCCTGCTGGGTGTCAGGCCCAGAGCCTGGCAGAAGGCCCAGAGGTAGAAATGCCACCTGTCCCTCCCTGAAAGTGTAATACAGGAGAAAGACATGTGACCAATTAAAGGGAGGGATTCCATAATGCCACAGAAATGTACACAGGGAGGGAGGGAGGCGGGCTGGCAAAACGGTTCAGCAGATAAAGGCACTTGCTGCCAAATCTGGCATCCTGAGTTCAATCCCTGAAGCCCATGTGATGGGAGGAGAGAATCTACTCCCCAAAATGTTTTCTAGCTTCCACACATGGTACTGTGGCATGTGTGTGCATGTGTGCATGCAGGCACACACACACGCACGCACGCACTGCATGCGCCATCTGTAGATCACAGAGCCAGTGAGCAAGGTAAGATGGCCAGGAAGTGAGGGACAGGTGGTGCTGTCACAGCCTCATCGGAGGACCACCTATGTCAGTGTTTTCCAACCAGCTAGGAATCCACCCAGAACACTCGAAAAGGCAATGCCAGACCCAGGATCTAACTTTTTCTCATAGGCCCCACCTCTCAGAGGTTCCTTTCTGTATAGCTCCACCCTGGAGACCATGCCTTTAACATAGACATTCATGGGAGGGGGAACTCCAGAAACCATATCATAGTTCACCAAAAGCACCCCCCCCCCAAGTCAGTGGTAAACCCAAGGAAATAAAGACTGGATGTTTTCGCAGGCAGAAAGGAGTCGTTAATGGTAACTGCTTCGGACTCCCAGGAGGCAATGGGAAAAGACTCATTGACAGGCAGGGTAGGCTTCTGTTTCTTTCTAGAAGGTTGCTTTTACATTTGTAATTGAAAGAGAAAATGGAACCTGAAAAGCTACTGGGGTGAGCGGAGGAAGGGACACCCGGTTCCGGAGTCAGCGAGACCCAGATCGGGTTCCTGCGATGCTCTGCTTGTCTGAGCAGGAGGGGTGCGACCAGTCCTGTCCGTTCATCAGGTGTGGAAGGTATGGGGCTCAGAAGCCATGCGAGGTGGAGGCCCCCGGTCCTCTGCACGCTCTGGCTGTCTTCCCTGGCCCGGGATGGCCGAGCCACTGCTGTCCCCAACTTCGAAGCATTAGCAGAAACCCACAGTCTCAAGCTGGAGACTCTCATAGCTTGGACTTTGGAATTTTTGTATTCTGGGCAGGAACGTCTGAGCCGTCCTTGTTCCCAACTACAAGCATTAGTCCATTGGAACAGTCTGAGGGTGGGGCTCCCCATGGCTTCGGACTTTGGAATCCGTATTTCTTGGGTCGAGATGGCATAACCCACTACTCATGTACCCAAGTATACCAATCGTGCGGGTGGCCGATCCTTTCGGAGTCCCCTGTGTCCCCAGCCCCGCGACCGTTACTCGCTCCCACCCCACCTGAAGGGCCGCCCCGGAGAGAACGGGCGGATGCCGGGCGCGGCTGGGGCGCGGCAGGGAGCCATTCCCCGGTCGCGCCGCTGGGGGCCGCCCGCGGGCCGCGCCGTCCCGAGCGCGCGGTTGCGTTGCGCTCGGGTCCCCGCGCGAGCAGGCGACACGAGCGGCGGCGGCGGCGGCGGGGCCGGAGCGCGGCAGGAATGCGGAACCGGCGCGCGGGCTGAGGCGCCCGCGATGGCGCAGGGGCGGCGGCGGGCGGCCTGCGCCGGGCCCTAGCGAGCCGGGTGGCGGCGGCGTCATGGCGGGGGAGCGGCGCCGGGCGCTGCTGGAGCTGCTGCAGCGGCCGGGGAACGCGCGCTGCGCCGATTGCGGCGCCCCGGGTAGGTGCGGGGCGCCCCGGGCGATGCGCTGGGCGCGGCCCGGCGGGCGATGGGGTGCCACTCGGGTGGATGCAGGGCGGCTACGGGACCGGGGGTAGCGACGCGCGTCGGGGACGGGGACGCGGGTCACCGTCTGGAGCGGCCCCCACCCCCCATCCCGATGCACCTGCTCCCTGGGCAGTGGTGAGGTGTGGCAGCCGGCGGAGAACACCTCCCCCGAGCCCCGAGCGGGGTGCTGCCGTCTCCCCTCCCCCGTCGGGTGCGTGTCTCGCTGTCACCCGCGGCCGCCCCCCGTCAGCCTTGCGAAACCTCACTCGGGCTTCTCAAAGAAAAGAGGAAATCGCCGGGGCAGGGTGTGTGTGTGTGTGTGTGTGTGTGTGTGTGTGTGTGTGTGTGTGTGTGTGTGTGTGTGTGTGTATGTGTGTGTGTATGTATGTGCGTGTGTGTATGGGGGGGGTGGCTTGCAGAGAAAGCCGGCAGCCGACCCAGGATTTCTGCGGAGGGTGTGGGGTCCACCTGGCTCGTGGTACCTGGAGGTGACGTCATAACATCTCTGCTGAAGAGAGGGAGGGAAGCGCAGGGGCGCGGGTGTGTGTGTGTGGGGGGGGAGACTGACCATGAGTCTCCGACTCCTGCACCTAGTTCTCTGGGCAGACGGCCAGAGTGGCCTAGGAAAGGTGGGGCGCTCGAGACAGGCCTCCGCGAACGTGTGAGGAGTCTCCCAGACTTCATTCCTTGGTAGCTGCTGGCTTCCAAGGGACCTCCAGGTGCTAGCGGACTTCCAGGGGCCCAAGATTAGCTATGAAAGGAAGAACCAACCCCAGACTGGTTTCTACCCGGTGAGCAGGTGGGGAGGGGCCTGAAGGGCACATTGGGAATCTGGGGGGCTCCAATGCGAGCCCCTCAGAACAAACCTTCTTAATACCCCTTCTCTGGTTCCTTAAAATGTAATCTAAAAATAGTACCCACCCCCACTCCCCGGCATCCCCGCCTCTGGGCCGAACCTCAGACAGCTCTAGACTGGGTATCTGCTAATCAGCAGCAGCATGGTGCCCCCAAGAGGTGACAGGCCTGACTCGGTCCTCACCCCTGGCATCCCGAGGTAGCCGCAGGGCACCCCATGGTGCAGTGGGGTGGTGGCATCCTGGTGCTGTCTGGTAGCTGAGCCAGCTCAGGGAAGATACCCCCATCCATCTGTGGGCCTGTATTTGCGCTCTGGCTGCACCAGGCAGCGCCTTAAGGAGGGGGTGGAGATGGATCAGCTCAGGCCTGGCTGGAGATATTGAGCCCAGGAGACAGCAGCTGGCCTGTCCCCGCCCTCTCTGAACACCCATCTCAAGACCAGTCCCTTGCAGGGTTCTACCTGTCCTGACCTTCCCTGCCTGCCAGACCCTTAGTGGGAGCTGCCCTGCCAGACCCTTAGTGGGAGCTGCCCTGCCCTGCCAGGCCACGCAGCATCCTGCCAGCCCCTCGGCCACAGGCCATTGCCCATTGCAGCCACCTCTGCCCTTTGAGAACCTGACACTTTGCTGGCAACAGGCCAAGATACTGGCTTTCAAAATCAGCTGGTAATGGGCAGCTACATGCCCCTCTCCCACTTGCTTACATGTTTCAACCAGGGAAACTGAGGCTTCAGTTTCTTAAGTGTCCACCAGACAGATCATGGGGTCTACACCTTCTCTGCCTTGTCCTGGACCCCACACACAGCCCTGGCTGCTCAACTAGTTACCCCTGTGGGGTGTGTGCTCCTGTGTCTCAGCTGGAGTGACAGTGGGGTCGTGTCCACAGTCTGTGCCGCTGGGGGTTCTGGGGCCGCTGGTCCCATGGTGGTCAGATGAAGGGACGTGACTTTGATGGGAAGGAGGAAGGACAGTGTCCCGTGTTGTCTGCATTGGGGTTTGTGGCCAAAGGGAAGCAGGGAGCCTGTCAGGAAAGGGTCCCAGTGATATCTTTTCTGGACAGCAGGAGGCCACTTAGGACCACCAAGCCTGGAGCTCTGGGGTAACCTTGGGTAACTACCCCCTGCTTATGGAGGCCCAGGAGAGAAGCGCAGCCTCCAGCAAACTGCAGCCCCCCCCATCTGCACCATCTTCAGCTGACTCACCTCCCAGCTGAGGCGGATCATCCAGGGGACATGCCACCCCACCGGGGTCCCTATCCTAGCAGAACTTGTGGGAGGAAGAGCATACTCAGTGCGCCCCCTTTGCGTGGATTGGGGCACTATGGGTAATTCTGAAGTCTTCAGATACAAATCAAACCTGGAAGTCCACTTGGCTCCATTTGGTGTGGGGTACACAGGAAGTGGAATTACCATGGGCAGTCCCCCCCCCCCCCGGGGCTGGAGGTTCAGTTAAAGCACCCCTCAGTCCACTCCAGGGAGGGTGCTGAGACTGTACTGGGAGGCACAAGTTAGGAAGGGCTGCATGTGCAGATGGTACAGAGAGCAGCTGAAATGGAGGCCTGCCACGCTGCCCTTTCCCTGGGGTGACGGCCCACCCACGACTTCTTCATTTTCTTTACTTTTTTCACAATGCTAGAGATGAAAGCCAGGACCCAGGGCATGCTAGGCTGGTCTTCTGCCACTAACCCACACCCCCCCAGCCCCTCACTGAGGGATTCTAGGCAGGTGCTCTACCACTGAGCCACGCCCCCAGCCCCTCACTGGGGGCTGTAGGCAAATGCTACCATTGAGCTGTATACCCAGTCCTCTGTTTACTTTGACTTAAGACTAAGTCATTTGGGCTGGCCACAAATTGGTTCTGTAGCCTAGCTGCCTAGTCTTGAACTTGTGATTCTGCCTTAGCTTTCCAAGTAGCTGGGTCATAGGGCTATGCCAAGGGTGACACTTGGGAATTTGTATGTGTGCGTGCTTTAAAAACACTATCATTTCCATCATTTTTAGCAGGCTGTTTCAGAAGCATTAAGTGTATTCACAGTACTGTATAACCCTGGGGCTTTCTTGTCTTCTCAGCAAACTCTAATTAAGCTAACCACTCACTGCTCCTCCTGGGAGCTACCATCTTCCTTTCTTTCTTCTCCATCCATCCTTCCTTTCCCCTCTCCTTCTCTCCTCTTTTTTTTCTTTTTCTTTTCCTTTTTTTTTTTTTTTTTTTTTTTTGCGAGTATGTCTGTGTGAATCAGAGTGTACTGTGTGTGCTTTCATGAATCACCCTGGATTGTTCTACCTCCTCTTTGCTTTGCTCTGAAGTTTTCCAGGCTCCATCTTCCAGAGTTGGAAATGCAGGCCACTGCCATTTCCACCTGGTGTCTTTATGTGGGATCCAGGATCTGAACTCAGGACCTTTTGTTTTTGAGGCAGAGGCTTAACCCCCTCCCCTCCCCTCCCTTCCCCTCCCCTCCCTCCCCTTTCCTTCCCCCCTTCCTTCCCTTCTCTCCTCCCTCATTCCTTCCTTCTCTTCCTTCCTCCTTTTTCTCCTTCCTTCCTTCCTCTCTCCCTCTCCCGCCTTTCCTTCCATCTTTTTTCTTCCATTTTCGTATGTACATGTGTGTGGTACATGTGCATATACACATGCATGTGGAAAATCCAGGATGAGGTGGGGAATCATCCCCCGTCACTCTCCCACCTCATGGCTGTGAGCCTGGGTCTCTAATTAAACCCAAAGCATGTCGTTAGAGCTCATCTGGCTCTCACTTGCTCAGGGGATCCCCAGGCTCCGCCTCCCAGGACTGGAGTGACAGGCTGCCACACCTGCCGAGGAGCTAGACTCTGATACTTTTGCAACAAGAACTTCAATCGCTGATCTCCCCAGCCCGCACCTTCTTTTCTTAGGAAGCTGATTCTCTAAGAACTTAGAGCGCTCACAGTAACATGCGTCCGCCTTGCATCTGGTTTATTTTACTTGACATCACAGCCTCAAGTTTTCTCCAAGGCACAGCGAGCCCCGGAATGCTTTTCCCTTTCAGGGCTGAGTGCTATTCCACCCTGTATTTCTATGACACTGTGTGGATCTGTTCACTTGGCCTCAGATACCCGGGTTGCTACCTTTCGGCTGTTACAGACAGTTCTGGCATGAATATGGGCGCAAAAGTAGGTCTGCGCGAAAGTAGATCTTTGAGACCCTGCTTTCCGTAAATTGGTGTTTGTTCCCGGAAGTGCTGGGGAATTCTGTCTGAGGAGAGTTCCTCAGGCTCTCCTACTGCGAGAGGGCTGGGAACAGGCCTGATGACCCAGGCGATGCCCCTCCTTCGGCCCTTGCACACGCTATCCCTAACTGACTTCCCTTCTCTCACCAACCACCCATCTGTGGGACACAGAAACCCAGTTTCTGCCTGCTGGTCAGGTTCACCCCAGAGTGTATCCCTTGGGTTGCTTGGTCGCCCTATGGCTTCTCCTTGCACCCAAATGTGTGTAACTGGTCCACATACATCTAGAGTGGGGGCAACCCTGCCTGGACCCCTGCTCTGGAATTCTAGCCCGCCGCTAGCTTTTGGTTTTCTGGGGTTGGAATTAGAGGCAGACCATCTGCCCTTCAGCATTTTATGTGTGATCTGGGGATCCAAACTGTTTTTTTTTTTTTTTTTTTTTTTTGCTTATGTGACAAGTACTTTAACAAGTTTGACTCTCTCTGGAGGTGTTCCCAAGGGGTGGAGTAGGTGCTACCCCCAGTATTGCCATGGTTACAGTGGACCCCAAGGGCTGGATGTGGGTCAGGGAGTGTTGGGGGTGGACACATTCTTTGGGGAGACATGTGTGGCAGGCATAGGCTGATCTGCACTCTGTGTGGTAGGTGGTGTGCGGCTGGTCCCAGAAGTCAGTTGGGAAGCTGAGGCAGGAGGATTGCAAATTCAAGTGTAGGCTACAAAGCTACAGGGACAGTAGCCTGATCAATTTGGTGCCCTTGCATTATTAAAATAGTAAGATGGCATAGCAGTTAAAACCTTTGTCTCAAAAGCAAAAGCCACCTGAGTTTAAATCTTTAGATCTCACATATTGAACAGAGAGAGAGAGAGAGAGAGAGAGAGAGAGAGAGAGAGCCTCTGCTCAGCATTCAAGACTTTGTGAGTCCCAGAGAAGAGGCTAGTGCATGCAGAGCCTAGACAGGTGAGGCTGGAGGCCCCGGCAGGGCAGGAGGAAGGGCAGGAGGGAAGCCCCCTGGCTATGTGGATCCGCAGCGGAGTCTTCACCTGCCACTGCAGACTCCAGACACAGTAACCACAGGCCAGGCGTGGTGATGCACATGTGTGATCTCAGTGCTTGGGAGGACGCAACAGGAAGACCACTGTGTCACGTGGGCTACAGAACAAGACCTTGTCTCTCAAATAAAGCAAAGAAAAACAAAGCCAAGAAAAATGAAGTCAGGTCATTGTGGAGAGTAGAGCTGCCACTCAGGACTTGGGGAGGGTATCAGGAGGAATGGGGGGTGCCCTCTGAAAAGGAAGCTGGGGTATGTCAGCATTTAAGTGCTTTTTCCTTCTTAATAATAATAATTAAAAAGCTTGCAGCCAAGGAAGTCTAACTAGGATAGCGTGAACCATTTGCATGGAAATTCAGTAAAAACATCTAAAACACAGTCTTGCACAAACCGCCATCTCTAGCTCTGTTCCCAAAATAGTTTTTGCAGCCAGGGGACCAGCTGAGATGCAGAGGAGGGAGCCCAGCCCACACCCTGTGGCGGCGCACGTGGGAACCCCAGGGGGAGTTTTCAGGGAGGTGTGGGGTTTGGGGGGGAAGTGTCCAAAGAGGGACTGAGTCCTGGGGCTGTTCTGATGGGAAGGGGAAGGATAGGAAGTAGATTGTCTATGGGGTTCCCTGCATGTTGCTGATAAATTCTATCCAAGAGCTGATGGGAACAAAGGGGTTTATTCTGGCTTAGGATTGTCTGAATGCAGTTGGGCAGGAATCGAGGGGACTCTCCAAGTATGCTGACGTGTCCTGACTCACCGAACAAGCCCCCTCCATCTTATCCCTCCTCGCAAGGAGTGGTCCCATCCCCTTTCCCACATAAATTAGCCGGACTCCTGCGCCCCGTTTAGGGTGTGCCTTAACTGCTAACTCCTCACAGACGTGCCCAGAGCTCAGCCCTCAATGGTCAAGTCGACATCTGATCTAACTAGGGTACCCCTGAGTCACCATCAAGTAGGGGGTTGGAGTCATGCCCTCTCCTGGATGGGAAGGGAGGCCCAGGGAGGGGGGACCCCTCTGGTGGGGAGAAGAGTTGGGGCTGGGCTTGAGGACAGGTTCACCAAGGCCAGCTGTATGCAAGGGAGTTCACGAGTGTCCAGAGGCCTCCAGCTGGCCTAGAGCCCCCTCTCGGTGGAAGAGACCAAGAGAAATGGCAGGTGATCGATCCACGTGTGACAAAAAGGAGCAGTCAGAAGCTAGGACCTTGGCACAGGATGGTACAGGGCTAAGATGCCGGGGACATGTATGCTCCCCCTCCTGAATGTCCTGGAGCAGCCCCGCTCACAAGGGAGCCCATCTTTCTTGGAGGAAGGAGACTCCCACCTTTCTACCTGTTGCTGGTTGGGAAGACAAACCCACAGTCTGTGGCCAGGAATCAACGGAATCAGTGCTTTAGAAGTGCAAAGGTCTCTGGAACTGGGCCACAAGACTGCCAGGGTCGCATTCCACCATCCACAGGATCCACCGCACCCTTCCCCTACCCTGCCTGGGCCTGGACCCTGCAGACACACCTGCTCCTGCTTGGCTTAGCCCCAGAACCTGCTCGAGGAAGTAGCCAGGGCGTGACTCACCTTGGAGCACTGGGAGAGGCGTATGGCCTTGGGGGGAGGAGGAGGAAGAGAAGGGAGGGGGGCAGTAGGTGGCCACAGTGGGCAGTGGGCACTCAACTCCCAACTCACCTTTCAGCAGGGCATCTCAGAACCCCGGGCAACCATAAGTGGCCCTGAGAGTGCTAGAGAGGCCCTGTAGACATATAGCTGCTACTCTGTAGGGGTCGGGGGAGACTCCTGTCAGGCCTGCCGGGGTGAGTCTTTGACATGTCAATCTCTCCAAAACTGGGGGCATTTGTTCCTGTGCATGCCTTTGCTGGGGGGGGGGTCTGTGTTGATGTGGATGGGCCTGGCTATCATCCATGCCTGATAGCCAAGAAAGAAGTCTGCCCACCCAGCCAGTACCACTTGGGAAGGGGACGGTCCGCCTGTCCTCCCTCTCTTGGGTCTAACCAACCCTCATCTGTATGGAGCCTTCAGCCCAACCTTCCCCTGCCCCGAGGGCCTTGGAACCCCTCCAGGATCACCACGGCAGGCCACAGTAGCCCTCGGTGGCTCTGATACCATCAAGTGTCTTTTCCGGTAGATGCGAAGTGGGTGGCCAGAGAAACAAGCTGGGATGGAGGCAGAAGGGTACCAATAATTGAATTGGTCTCACATGCGTGGTCATCATGGAGCTGCTCCTACTGAGGTGTGGCGGGGTGCGGCCGAGTGTTTAGAGCTGGGCCGGGTGCTCCCAGGTTGAAGTCGGCCTCTGTGTCAGGAGCTACCAGGACCTTATTACCCAGGATCACCCTCCGCCCCCAGCAGTCAAAGGCGATGGGCTTGGGGGATGGCTCAGCAGTTAAAGCACTGCCGAGTAAACTGAAAGACCTGAGTTCGGATCCCCAGTTCCCATGTCAAATGTCAAGTGGGTATGGTGGCTCACCTGTCATTGCAGCCCTCGAAGGCAGACCCTGGGCAGAACAAGACCACTCTGGGTCTAATTAGAGACCCAGGCTGTGATATCACCCTTGGGTCTCCATCCTGTGTGTTTACCCACATGCAAACGTGTGTACCGCGTACACACACATGTTCACATGGAAAGCTGGTCCTGGCACAGCCCTGATAATCCCTACACTGAGGCAAGTGGATTTCAAGTTGCAAACCAATCTGGGCTACACGAAAACCTGTCCCAGAACTGATGACTCAGCGTCAGTTGGGAATTCTGTAAGGTGGAGAGAGGGTGAGCGGGTCTTAGCCTGTAGGGACCACCAGTTTGGGGTCTCAGAGTTCTCCACCTATTGCTGTCTGCCCAGTGCAGAGCTTGGTGTGTGTGTGTGTGTGTGTGCATGCCTGCGTGTGCACTTAGGGATTACTGCATGCATGAGTCAGGGAAGCACCTGTCTTACCTCATTGGCTGGCTGTAGACCCATTTGCCTACAAGGTTTTCCTTGGGCGGAGTCTTTGCCAGCAGCTCAAGGTCAAAGCTGGGACAGGGTCTGCAGTGATTCGGGGAGAGACAGCGGCCAAACTTAGCTGCCTGGGATTGGTCCAGCAGTCCTCCTCCTTACCTCACAGGGGCTCTTCTGCAGGTTCTCTGAGCTCCTGTGCTTCCTCCAGGAATCCTTCCTGCTTCAGGCTTCCAGTCCCACCATCTCCACACACTCCTGGGGCTTGCCATGCAAGTGAGAGGACCTGAGTTCAAATCCCTGGAACCCATGTTTAACCTGAATGTGGTCGCTCGTGTCTGTAATCCCATGAGAAGCAAAGAATCCTTAGAAGCTTAGATGCCTCGAAACAAGGTGGAAGGCGAGGAACAACAGGCCAGGGTGGGGTGGGCTGCACGAGGTAGAATACCTCTTCCCTCCAGCTGCCTCGCTCTTCCGGCCAAGCCCCAGGGGAGGAGGCATAGGATTCTTGCATTCCCGGGCTGGGCCCTGCCTGCCTGAGATCCTTCGCTTACCCCTGAAAGTGTTGGGTGGGAATCCCATCTGGGCCTTCAGCTGGGAGGCAGGGCCTCGGCTTTACGTCCAGGGCACACCACATGTCCCTGATGCGAATCCTCCTCCAGGGGCTATTACATTCTGGGCTGAAGCCTGGCATCGGCCTCCAGGTGAGCCCCCGCAGGTGCCAGAGGCTTCGAGGGTCTGGGGAGGTCTGAGGTGGACAGAGGTCTGACTTGGGGGTCTGCTCTCACACCATGGGCTCTCACATCTTTGACCTGCTCCACTGAGGACCACCCACAGTCACCTGGCTTCCTTGAACTAGAAAGGTGATCCAAAGACAGGTCTGGCAGTCCCTGGTGGTCCACGCCCAGTTCTGCTACTGAGTGGTCCCAGGCAGATATCTGACCAGCTCTCTGAGCTTGATCGCCTTATTCTATAGAACTGTACTAGTGAAAGGATCTCGCCCCCAAGAGAGAGAGAGTGTGTGTGTATTGGGGTAGCCTGGGGACCTGGGCTAGCAGCACGTATCCCAGTATCCCAGCCAGTGGCTTCTTGTCCCTGGGGTTAGCACCTGGACAAACTGGCCACTCTACCCTGGGGGCCTGTAAGGCCCTGCGTTTCCTGCTTCAGCCTCTGCTGAGATGTAGCACACCTCTCTATGTCCACCTGAAGAATGTGATCACTGGGAACTTCTAAGGCAATGCAGTCTTGACACTGTGACATGGCTACTATTTAGCACTTTTGTTCAGAGTTATGAAGAAAAAGAGCAAGAAGTCAGGCACAAAGAAGGAAAAGCTGTGTGTTTGATTTTTAAAAGAGTGAGAACAAACTTAATTGATGTAATCTACGGGACTTTTAAAGTTGGACTGAGCATGGTTTGCATTTTGAGATGGGGACGTTTTGTGGTTCCCCAAACATTGCGGGAGCTGGGTAGATGGCTCAGTGAGTTAGGATCTCCAGCACCAGACATAAGAAGCCGGGCAAAGTGAAATCCCATCGCTGCGGGATAGGGATGGAGACAGAAGGATTCCCCAAGGCTTCCTGGTCAGGTCATTCTAACCGGTCAATGAGTTCTGGGTTTAGTGACACAAAACAAGTTGGAGGGCTCACAAGATGGGTCAGTGAGTAAAGGGACCTGTGGACAAACTTAGAGACCTGAGTTTGATCCCTGGAAACCCATGGTGGAAAGACAGAATTGATTTCTGAAAGTTGTCCTCTGACTTCCACCTATGTGCTGTGTGTGTGTGTGTGTGTGTGTGTGTGTGTGTGTGTGTGTATGTGTGTGTGTCCCTCACCCTTCTCTCCCTCTTAAATGAATTAAAATATCCATAGGGGTTACCTAAGTTTGAATTCCTGAATCCTATGTAAAAAATGGCTGGCAGGTATGGTAGTGACCTGTAATTCCAGCCCTGGAAGGTGGAGCCTGGGAATCCCAGAACAAGTTAGTATCCAGACTAGCCCTAATGGTGTGATCTGGGTTTAATTAGAAACCCACAACAGTAAGGTAGAAGAGTGATTGAAAATGATTCCCAGTGTTACTCCTTGACACACACTTAAGGACACACATGTGCATACATCTGCTCATGTGTCCCTACCCACATGCAAACACACACATGCACGCATGCATGCACCCCATATATACATACAAAAGAGGAAATAAAACAAGGTAAAGATCAGTTGAGGAAGATATCCAGTATCATCTCTGGCCTCTACATGTACACACACAGGCATATAACACACACATACAGTTAGACATGGAGGTACATGCTTGTAATTGCAGCACTATGGAGTGGAGACAGGCAGATCCTGCGTGGGGGGGCGGCTTCAGAGGAACCCAAAGTGACCCCTGGTTTCCACATGTGTGTGCAAACGTACATATGCATCCCCACACACAAGCACCTGCACACACGTATACAAAGCAGAAACTGCTGTACCGAGGACTGCGTCAGCCCTGGGCTCATAGTCACCCCTGGAATGTCTCTGGTCAAATGTCTGATTTCACCTGCCTTTGCAATCAGATGCTTTGCTGGCTTATATCACATCCACGACCCGGGAATGTTCCCTCCCCTTTCCTGACCTTCAACAGTAGCTTTCAAAAAGCAAACTTTATTTAAAAAAAAAATTCTGATGCAGTTTATCTCCATTCTTTCCCAAGTCTGGAGGGTTGGCAAGATAGCTCTACGGGTAAGGTACCTGCTCCCTAAACCAGGCAACCTGAGTTTGATCCTCCAAAGTCCACATGACAGAAGGAGAGAACTGACTTCTGAAAGTTGTCTTCTGACTCCACTGGTGTGCTATGGTATGCATGTGTTCTCTCTCTAGGAAATAACATATTTTTTAAATCTTTGGATCTGGGAAGATGGCTTGGTAGATAAGAGTACTTGCTCTGTCAACAATGAGGGTCTGAGTTCAAATTCGCAATACCCATAGGCTGTAACATTTGCCACATGAGTTTGCCTGTAACCCAGCTCTTGAGGTCAGAGACGGCATACTGAGAGCTTCCTGACTAGCCAGCCAGGTTGAAACAGAGAACTTCTTGTCAGACAGGAATAAGTAGAGTGGAGAGTGACAGAGGAAGCCACCTGGTGTCCTGCTCTGGCCTCTGCATGCTCATGGGTGGACACATGCATCTGCACACTCACATGTATGCAGTACACGTGTGCACACACACACAAAATATTTGCAGACTGGAGAGATGGCTCAGGGTTAAAGCCTTTGCTTCCCAAGCAAAAGAATCTGAATTTAGATCCTGGGTGTAAACATGCCCGGAGGCTATGGCAGTGACCTGTAATTCCGGTCCTGGAAGGCAGAGCCTGGGAAATCCCAGAGCAAAGCATTAAGGAGATAAAGTAATCCAGGATGATTCCTGATGTCACCCTTGGACCTCCACAAGCACATATACTCAAGTACTTTGTACACATGCCCACACAAACATATATAACCACCTACATGAAACACACACACACACACACACACACACACGCCTTTGCCTAACCCAAAGTCCAGCAGATTTTTCTTCCATGTTCGTCTAGATGTTTTAAGGATTAATACACCATAATGGTGGGATGGTTATGCCCACGTGTCCACCTGACACCTGGTGGAGATGGCCTCTGGTGAAGGCCTCTGAGCAAGCCTGTAAGAGGTTGTCTTGATTGCATAATTAATGAAAGAAGGCCCAGCCCAGAGAGGGTGGGACCCCCTGGGCCGGCAGATAAAGAGGGAGAGAACTGGTTGACCACTGCCAAGCCAGCAAGTTCACCCCATGGGTCCTTCCCTCTCTCTCGCTGTGAGTGTGATGCCACCAGTTCCCTGGGCATCTGTGCCGGTGTGATTCTGCAGCCATGATGGACGGGGACCTGAAGCTGCAGGCTGAATGGAGCCCCTTGCTCCCCCTACGTTGTCTGGGCCAGGTGTTTTCTTTACTGCAGATATGAGGGTAACCTGTAGAGCGAATAGATTTTGAGTTACTTCGGAGCACAGCGTTCTGCAGGCGCTTCCTTGTGGCTCATGCAGCGTTGCTGGGCATGTGACTCTTCAACTGCACTGACGTCATTGTCAGTATACAGGTGCCCACATGGTACTGGGTTTATCTCAGGACTGTTCTGTGCCATCGATCCGTTTGTTTCTACTGTCGATGCCGTGCTGAGACCCGCCATTTGACCTTAAGTTCTGAAATCTGGGAGAAAATTTGAACTCCATCTCTGTTCAAGGAGGTACGCAGACTCCATCTTCTAAGGTCTCAGATGGATTTTAGGGTCAGCCGAGGTTCTCCTTCCTAGGAAGCCTGCGAGAGACAGGGTGGTCAGCACGCTGCACCCACAGATTAATTAGGTGAGAATTAACGGCTCTGCCAATCCAGAGTTTCTGTCTTCATTGTTTACCTCTCTAAGCTCTTTTTTCTTTCCTATATTGCATGCATAGTGTGTGTGTGTGTGTGTGTGTGTGTGTGTGTGTGTGTGTGTGTGTGTGTGTGTGTAGGCCCAAGGGTGACATCAGGAATCATCCTGGCTTGTTCTACCTCCCTATTACTTTGCTCTGGGATTTCCCAGGCTCCATCTTTCAGGACTGGAATTACAGGCCGCTGCCATACCTATCCTGCATTTTCATATGGAATCTGAGGATCCTAACTCAGGTCGTTTTGCTTGTGAGGCAAAGGCTGTAACTCCTAAGCCATCGCCCCAGCCCCCAGATCTTTAATTTCTTTCAAACAGTATTTGGTTGTGAAATTAATCTATCATATTCATCTCTAAGTCTTTAATTATTTTATGTGATTACAAATGGTGTTTTTCAGTTTCTTCACATCTGATGGCTTGTGTCAATCTACAGAAATACAAAGGATGTTTGACTATTCATCTTGCTTGCCTAGAATCCCCCAAGAGGGGCTGAGGGCGTTGCTCAGTAACAGGGCACCTGTTTAGAATCCCCCAGTGAAGGGCTGGGATGTGACTCAGTGGAAGACCCCCTATATAGAATCCCTCCGTTAAGGGGCTAGAGGCATGGCTCCATGGTGGAGACCCTGCCTAAGGCTAAGGATGACCCTTAGGAATCATCCCTGTGCCTCCCATTGCACAGATATGAGAGTCTTCCAGCTAAGGAGCCCTGCGACCCCTGGTTGGCTGCTCTGTTTACCGCTGGGTCTCAGCCTGAGCTTCTTTCACGGGCATACCTGGGACCTGGTGTCTGACCCACACCTGCCTTATCTCTGCCTTTCTCTTCTAGATCCTGACTGGGCTTCCTACACCCTGGGGGTGTTCATCTGTCTGAGCTGTTCTGGGATCCACCGAAATATCCCCCAAGTCAGCAAGGTGAAATCAGTCCGCCTGGATACCTGGGATGAGGCCCAAGTAGAGGTATGGGCCAGGG
This sequence comes from Typhlomys cinereus, assembly GCA_023101885.1. Classification (NCBI taxonomy): domain Eukaryota; kingdom Metazoa; phylum Chordata; class Mammalia; order Rodentia; family Platacanthomyidae; genus Typhlomys; species Typhlomys cinereus. The sequence continues at coordinate 2,438,310 of JALPQD010000256.1, read as the reverse complement.
AGGCGGAGCCAAGGGGCATGTGCGCTTTGCTGGCTCACGTTAGCCAGTGCACACCTTGGGGGTTGCTGCAGCTCGGGACTCTGGGAAGCCTTACAGTTTGCACTGTCTGGGTTGGTAATTTCATTACTGTCCATGTGGTAGGCCTTTGAAAGATAACAAAATTCAAGCCACCCACCGTCGGTCATCCGTCCATCTGTCATCAGTCCACTCATCCATTTAGTCATCCATAGACACATACATTCATCATCCATCCACAGTCTACATGTCCATTCAGTTATCTATCCATCACTCACCCTGTCTACTTGTTCATCCATCCACCAATGTATTCATCTAGCCACCTATTTTTCCATCTATCCATTTACCTCATTTACCCATAACTTCAGCCACTTGTACATCCATTCATCTGTCTGTTTACCCATATATGCATACTCCATCTATTCACTAGTTCATCTATTCATCTGTCCATTCTCCACTACCCATAAACCATCCATCCATCCATCCATCCATCCATCCATCCATCCACCCACCCATCCATCCACCCATCCACCCATCCATCCATCCACCCACCCATCCATCCATCCATCCATCCATCTTCCCATGCATCCATCCTCCCAACTCATCTATCAAGTTATCTATTTTTCCATCCATCCATCCATCTATCTATCCATCTTCCATGCATCCATCCTCCCAACTAATTTATCAAGTTGTCTATTTTTCCATCCATCCATCCATCCATCCATCCATCCATCCATCCAGTTAGTCATTTACCTTTCCATCCACTCACTCATCTATCAATCCATCTTTCCATTTATCTATCCACTAATTTTCCCATTCACCCATAAATTTAGACATCTATCCACCCACATATCCATCCATCCATCTATCCATCCACCTACCCATCCATCCATCTTTTCATCTATTCATCCATCCACCCATCCACCCACCCACCCACCCATCCACCCATTCATCCACCCACCCACCCACGTACCCATCCACCCATTCATCCATCCACCCACCCACTCACCCATCCACCCACCCATCCATCCATCTACCCACTCACCCATCCACCCATCCATCCTGTCGGCCACCCATCTATCTGTCAGCCGCCCACCTACCCTCCACCCTTCCGTCCCTCTCACAGAAGCATGTGAACACTCACTGCGTGCTGGGCAGGAGGACCAAGTGCACTGCGCTCCTTGCAAACGCTTGGACGAGAGCAGCAGTGAGCTCAAGTGCAGGATGTAGGAGCTGGTGTGACCTGGAGGACAGAGCATGGGGCAGGACCCATGTGGAGTGTGAGGAGACAGGGCACAGACTAGGGCTGGTTCTAACTCCCCAGGGGGTCTATGGTGACAGGATTTTGATTGATGGATGTGATTGATGCGTTGACAGCCATTGGCTGATGTTGAGAGGGACCTTGGGGCTAAGGTCTCAGGAAGTCACAGTCCAGGGGACGGCAAAGGCAGCCGGGACTGCCTGACTGTGGCCCAACCCTGGAAGCCAGAGGGAAGCTATAGTGTCCCCTGCCCTGGGAATTCCCACAGGATCTTGCTCTCCCCCCAATACTAACAATGGAACCCAGATGTCTAGGCAGGTGCTCTACCTCTGAGCCACACCCCCAGCCCTTCACTGGGGGGTGCTAGGTAGGTGCTCTATCACTAGCCACTATCCTTAGTCCTGAAGGGGTTTTGTTGAAACTTTTTTTGGTGCTTCTAAGAATGATCCAGTTCCTTATGGACAGAGAGAGAGAGAGAGAGAGAGAGAGAGAGAGAGAGAGAGAGAGAGAGAGAGAGAATAGGGAGATGTTAGATAGACAGATATATGATAGGTGATAGATAGATAGATAGATAGATGAGAGATTAACTAGCAAAGAGATGATGTCGCCCCATGTCTCTATCCAAAGTTTCTTTTTTTTTTTTTTTTTTTGAGAATTAAGGTAGAGTTTATTAGAAAAGAGAAAAGGTTGGAACTCACGGACTCCGGACTTGGAGTGCCATGAGGAGCTAGGGCGCTTCCATGAGAAGCAGAAATGAAACAGAGCTCATGGCAATAGAGTGCCATGAGGGGCTAGGGAGCCCATGAGAACTCACGGTGCCTACGCATGGAATCCATGAGGAGCAAGGAACAAGAAACAGACTCATGGCACTGAGTGCCATGAGGGCTAGATTGCCTCCAAAAGAAGTAGGCAGTTGGAAACGGACTCATGGCACTAATGGGCCATGAGGGGCTAGATTGCCCCCAAAGTTTCATTTGTACCTTTAAGAGCATGTGATAAACCCAGCCGATGACACATACTTGTCATCCCTGTGCAGGATGCTGCAATCCGCCTGCATGGTTGCTGACAAATAACCATCAAACAACTTAAAGGAACAAGGGGTTTATTTTCTTACAGTAGTCTGATTACCGTTCTCAGTCCAGCTTGACAGGAAAGCTCACACCAACACCAGGGCTGAGGGAACTGGCCACACTATTTCTACATAATGACTGAGAGAGGGACAATCCTTACTTGCCAGACCAGCATGTCTGGCCAAGTATAACCAAGGATGCCAACTCTCTCAACCAGCTGTCTGTATTTGACTATAGGGTCTAGTCCCACCCACCATGGGCTGGGCCTTCCTCATCAGCTAGACAAACTCTTGCAGGTTTGCTCTGGGCTTAACTCAACCTTAATTCTCTACAAATATGCCCAGAGCTCAAACCCTCAACTGTCAAGTTGACACCTGTGCCCAACTATGACACAGGAGGATCTAGCATTCAAGGTTATCCTTGGCTACTCAACAAATTTAAGGGCAGCCTGGGCTACATGAGACCTGCTGAAATGAAATTTTAAAAAAATCTAACAAGCTGGAGAGATGGCTCAGTGGGTCAAGCCTTTTCCTCACAAGCAGAAGGACCCAGATCCTAGGTCCCACACACTCATCTACCAATCCATTTTTCCATCTTTCCATCCCTCCATGTACTTATCTGCCCATCCACCCCATACACTGTGTGTGTGTGTGTGTGTGTGTGTGTGTGTAGATCAAGGGAGGTCAGAGGTCCACTTCAGGTGTCTTTCTCAGTTTTCATCTTCTTTTCTTTTTCACGCGTGTGTGTGTGGGGGCATTGTGTGCGCCTGTGGAGACCCACAGGTGACATCGGGAATCATCCCATTTTGTTCTACCTCCTTCTCGCTTTGCTCTGGATTCCCCACGGCCAGAAGTGCAGGCCATCGACATTTGTGTATTTATCCAGAATCTAGAATCCAAACTCAGGTCCTCCTGCTTGCAAGTGCAAAGATGTTAACTCCTGAGCCATGTCTCCAACCCTCCACATTATTTGCAAGGTGTGATTTCTCACGGAGCTAGTGAAGTTAGGCTGGCCAGCCAGTGAGTTCTTGTCTTCGCCTCTTAGCACCAGGACTACAGAAACTGTGCCTGGCTTTTTCATGGGTGCTTGGGATTAGAACACAGATCCTCATGCTTGGGCCACAAGGACTTGAGCCACTATACCATATCCCCAGATTGGTTTCAGATTTTGTTGTTGTTGTGGATACCTTGGGATCCTTTACCCAGAGACTGTGAAAGGCAGGGTTTTTGGTTGGGGGTCTGGGCGGATACCTCCTGGGCGGAGCCTGCAGCAGCCCAGCCCCAGCCCCTGATGATGTGCCCCCAGCCTGGGGTCCAGAGCATATCCTGCCCTGTCGTCCAGCCCCATCTCCTTCTCCTTGTCAGTCGCCCCAACAAGACTCTCCCTGCCCGCTGCAGCATCTGCTGCTAGGAGGGACACCCAGCGGACGACCACCCTCCTCACATCCTCCCATGCAGCTTCCCTCTCTCCGCCCCCTGGGTCCCATCTCTGAGTTCTTGCTGGATAGCCCCCTGTACACCAGTGGGGTGGGATAAACAAGGGGCCCTGCCAGGCAGAGATGGGGTCGACCCAGGCTCTCCTGAGTGGGCCCCGGGGGATCAACATGGGAGGCATGTTGGCTAAGTTCCACAGTGGGCTAGGTGGGGGATTCCTCTCAGACACCCCCATGCACCTTCCTCCTTTGTGCCTTCTTTTCCCTCCCTACTCCTCTTCCTCCATCCCTCCCTTCCTCCCTCCCTTGCGGGCGCCCTCCTGTTCCAGTGTCCCCACCACCTGCTAGGGTCCTTTCTTGAGGGCATCCCTTCTGTGAGTTCCCATGCCCTGATCCCTGGGGTAAGTGTGCCTCTCCTGGTTCCTGGGCTGGTCCAACCCCAGCTGCCCAGGTCAGCAGCCCTGCAGCGAGTGGCCCAAACACAGCTGCTGCCCATGGGGACCCCCACGATCCTGGACCGGTGGGAGTCCACTCTGACCAGCTCCCTCTCTTGCAGTTCATGGCGTCCCACGGGAACGAGGTCGCCAGAGCCACATTCGAATCCAAAGTACCGCCCTTCTACTACCGGCCCACGTTTTCCGACTGCCAGTGAGTACAAAGGGCTCTGTCAGGGCCTGGTAAACAGCGCAGGCTGGCCCTGGGTGGCACTGGGCAGGCCATGGGGCAGGCAGGCAGGGGCTGCAAACCCTGCTGCATGTCCCTCCCCTCCCCCATCCTCTTCCTCCCCCTCCCCTCCCCCTCCTCTTTCCCCTCGCCCTCCTCCCACATACACGTGATCTTGCTCTTGCAATCCAGGCTAGTCCATGCCTGGCTCTGCTTCTGTCTCTGGTTTCTGTGGTTTCTGAGTGCAAGGGGCAACATCGGGCCTCCTCCTGGTGGGGGGGTGGGAGCTTCGAGGAGGGGGCCTTGGATCTCCTGGATACTCCTTGTGGCTGGGATGGGAGCTGTTTCCACGTGGGGCTGGACACCTGGTGACAAGGCTGTACAGAAAGCGAAGGGTCAGCGGCTGCCACACCCGGGCTCCACGGCACAGCCCCTCCCTTCCCGTCTCCTGGAAGGGAGCAGACCCCTTCAGCCCTTGTGCTGAGCTGCCTCGCCCCAGAATACCTTCACAGTTGGGTCTCACTGCTTTGGCACCCCTCAGTCCCCCGCAGCAGAGACCCTGTGCCCAGCCCTTAGGTTCCGCCTGCCCGGATTCCCTAGTCATTACCAGTTCCTCCTCCGTCATCTGTCCTCTCGGTGCCCTGCGCAGGCAGGTTGTCCTGGGTGGTCTGGAAGTCAGACAGAGGTGCTGAGCCCTTGCACAGCTGAGCCGAGAGGGACTCTGCCCGCTTGGCCTCCGGGATCCTTTCCACCAGTGTCCCTCACGGTCACTGGGTTCTGGCTGTCTCTGGTCCAGTCCCTCTTGGACAGGACCCCAGGACTGTGGTTCCCCTAAGTAGGACAGGCCAAGGATCTACCACAGCCTCTGCTATGCGGAGTCCTGGCCCATCCCTCATCCACCCGCCATGATCCTTAGGCCCCAGGGCGTGTTGGGAATTCAAAGACCCTGCAGGACCCAGGAGACTTTCCTGAGGCTGGCCGAAGCCACCCACCCTGGAGTGAGAGAGACAGGACCCTGGACAGTTGCTGTCCCTTTGGGAACTTCCCTACTCTAGAAACAAGGTGACAGGCTTACCAGCTTCTGGGTGTAGGGACCCCGCTCTCCTGGCCTGCCCCCACCGCTCATTCCCAGGATCCTTCAGTCCCCTCCTCACCTGGGCCTCACCCAATGCCTTGTTCACCAAGTGTTTTTAAGGAGTTGATTTGCTGTGTGACCCCAAAGTCCACAGGGCAACCCAGTCAGCACGCCCTGGTGGATGCCTGGTTCAAAGTGGGAGAGGGTGCTGGAAGGGATGAACACTTCTATAGCCCTGACCTGGGGTGCAGCTCTCCTGAACCCCTTCTGTGTGTCCTGGGAGCCCTTGGTGGAGACTAGCAGCTTGGGCAATGATGTTCTTGGGTGGGGCCTGACGTGGACAGTGAGTTCTGTGAGGGGGTGGGGCAACACTGGGGAAGTGGAGGGGGTGGGGAGGAGGGCAGAGATGAAAGGGAGGAGGGAGAGGAGGAAAAAGAGGGGGAGGGGAGGGTCAATTGGCTGTGCACGTTGGCTTCTATCCAGGGTTGCTTGGTGTGTGTTGTAAGGAGTGTCTGGGGGTGTGTTAGCTGGAATTGTTGACTTAGGAGGAGGAGAAAAGGGAGGACAAGAAGGAAGGAAGAGGTGAGGGAGGAGGAGGTTAGGGAGGAGGAGGTGAGGGAGGAGGAGAGGAGGGAGGAGGAGGGGAGGGAGGAGGGAAGAGGAGAAACGAGAGGGAGAAGGGGAAGGATCAGTTTGGTCCCACCCCCTGACCCCTACCAGACCTGTTAAGGGGAGGAGGACTGGCATAGTGGGGTGATAGGTGGCTCTATTAGTATACATTTATCCACAGTCTGTGGGGGGGGCAGGCTCCCAGTGAGTGCATTTGGGTCCAAGTCCTTCCAGGACCCCAGTTCTCCTGCCCATGTCCTATAGCCTCCTGGGGGATCGCTAGATGCTCCCCATTACTCACCCCCAGAGATCCGCTACCCAGCCTGCTGGGTTCTCAGAAAGAGTCGGGAAGCCGAGTGAGTCTGCAGGATCCATGGTTGCGTGTGCCAGCAAGAGGCAGCTGAGTGGATTGTGTGAGAGATTGAATGCATGCTGCTGTGTCCAAACGGTGGCCCGAGGTGGGCATGTTGGAGCACAGACTGCCTGTGGGGGCTCCCAGATTCAGCACTGGGAGCAGGGAGGGGGTGTGCAGCGCTGGGGCGGGGGTGCCCATACAAACTGTAGAACTAGATAACGGTGTGAGGCAGTGTGGTGTGCTGGTATGGCCTGGGCTCTAGTCCTCATGTCAGAGCAGAAGAGAGAAGAAAGAAAAGAAAAGAGACACAAAGAAAGAAACCACAAACAACAACAACAACAAAAAAAAACACAAAAAAACAAAAGAAAAAAAAGAAAGAAAAAAAAAAAAAGTATAAGGAAAACTTTGGGGCAGCCCCGGCTCCCTAGAGAAGGGAGAGACGGGACACACGACTGTGGCTGTGAACCCCAGTCCCTTTGATACTAGGGGACAGAGAAGCACCTCCCATGGCAGTGGTTCTGAGCTGAGTTGTCCAGTGCAGAGGGACGGGCGTCACTCCTGTCCCCTGGGGAGACCGAGGCATGTCCCCACCCCATGTCATCCCTGACAGCTGGGCCAGAGGCGCAGGTGATCTGGAGGACTCCTCGTATCAAACCAACCTCCCTCCCTCCCTCCCTCCCTCCCTCCCTCCCTCCCTCCTTCCCTCCCTTCCTCCCTCCCTCCTCCCTCTCTCCTCCTTTCTTCCTTCCTTTCCTCCTTTCCTCCCTCCCTCCCTCCCTTCCTCCCTCCTCCCTCTCTCCTTTCTTCCTTCCTTTCCTCCTTTCCTCCCTCCCTCCCTCCCTTTCTCCTTCCCTCCCTCTCTCCTTTCTTCCTTCCTTTCCTCCTTTCCTCCCTTCTTCCCTCCCTCCCTTCTTCTCTCCTTCCTTCCTTTCCTTTTTTTAACATATGTATATGTGTGTGTATGTGTGTACAGATTTCACTTTAGTGTGTCCCTTTGGAGGCTCAAGGGTGACATTGGGAACCATCCTGGATTGCTTTTACTTCCTTACTGCTTTGCTCTGGGGTTTCCCAGGCTCTGCCTTCCAAGGTCAGAATTACAGGCTGCTACCAAATTTGTTCGGCATTTTTATGTGGGATTTGAAGATCTGAATTCGGATCATTTTGCTTGCGGGACAAAGACTTTAACCCCCTGAGCTATTTCCCCAGCCCCCCCTCCTTATATTCCTAAGCCCCGAGGCTACAGTCCAGTCCCTTCCTGTATGGGCTGCAATCGGCAGGGCCATTAGTGACCAGTTACTAGTCTCTACTGATCCCCAGGGAGTTCCCAAGGCCCCAGAGCTCACTGTTTCCCCCACCCCTTCGCAAAGCAGGCAGGACATCCAGATAGCACTCTGCTAGCTCCCCTAAATTTCTGAATTTCAGGTAGAAGTTGCAGAGACCCCCCAGAAAGTCTCTCGGATTGAGTGCTGGGCGAGCATAGGTGAGGAGCTGAGTTCAATACTGAGCACCCCCAAATGGAAAATAATTGGCTGTTCCAGTTGTGGCAACTGCAAGACTGGCTTCTGCCCCGGCCACCCCTGCTGGTCCCCCAATCCTCTGTGTGTTCCCTCCGAGGGTGTCTGTGAGCAAATTTCCCCTCCATTCAAAGCACTGGCCCTCCTGGATCGGCCCCCCACACTGTGAGATGATCCCTTAGTGACTTGATGAGTCTGTGGCCACTGGGTTTTGAGGTCAGACCAATTTAGAAGTCCTGGAGATCAGACTGAGGAACAGCAGGGAGGGGGACAGCGCCTCGTCCCCAGCCCCCAAGATCACTGGATGGGGAGAGGTGGTGCTCTGAGTTGCGTGTAATCTGGCATATCCTGCTGCTTTCTCAGAACAGAAGGGGTCTTGGGCAGAATGACAGCTGGGTGGTGGTGGGGTATCAGACAAGTGCTTGGGGGGGTCAACGCAAAAAGGATATATCAGTGAAGGCCAAAGCAAGAAAATAAAGAGCAAGAAAGCCAACCTCAATGCGGCGGGGACCCGAGGGTGACATCGAGAATCACTGTGGATGCTCGACCTCAAGATAGGCTGTTACTTCAAACCTCAGAAGGACCCCCCCTTCCCTGCTCCTCACTACTCAAATGGCCAGAGTGACCGCAAGCCAGACTGCAGAGTCCCCTGGGTGGGGGTTTCGGTCAAGCTTTTATCGCTTAGATGAGGGGGGGCTCTTCTTGCTTTCATCAATAGTGCATGGTTTGTTTGGAGAGGATCCCTATCAGCAGGAATAGAGCAGAGCCAAGAGAGCCGGGGCCCGTGCCCACCTGAGCATCCAAGACTAACTGCTCCGGACAGCTGGTCATTCCCAGGACCACCTGCCCCCGGGGTCATCCCAGTCTCTTTACACACGGCCCGCTGACAGCCCCCCTCTCTCCCTGCAGACTCCTACGCGAACAGTGGATCCGTGCCAAGTACGAGAGGGAGGAATTTCTTCACCCCGAGAAGCAGGAGCCCTACTCTGCGGGTGAGCTGTGACGCCACCCCCTTCCCACGGTCTCCAGCTGGTCCATTGGTTCAAACCTTCTGACATATAATGGAGTCTTTCTCAGGGAACCATGGGGGTCCCACGGCTGAGACCATACCGTCTCTTGAGGGAACCCCCAGTAAGCGGGGGGTGCTGAAGGGTGTTAGGGTGGGTGGAGCTCAGGCACTAAATTCACACCCATGCTGGAGTGTGGGGATCAGCTGGACAGATCTCCTGCGGTCCAGCAGTCACAGCAGTGACAAGACGGGACGGCCAGGTCAGTGCCCCCCTGGGTACACCTGGCTACCACAGTACCACTTGGTACCGGGAGTTGATTTGAGGGAAGTGGGGGACCACTTTTCAGAGGGCTTATTTGTGTTTTGTGTCTTATTTAAACTCTTGGCTGTTTCTGTGTGACCCCCGTCTCATGCCCAGCGTGTTTGGTGTGGGGTGTTTGGTGTGGGGTGTTTGGTGAGGTTTGGGAAGGGAGAGAAACGGGTGGGTCATCATCTCCTGGGGGGGTGGGGAGGCTTCTGTCAGCCATCGAAGGATCTTCTGAAGTGCATCTCCTGGACTTTGCACCCTGAACCCTGGAGGTGGCTGTTTCTGAGGTTCCGCCCTGGCACGGAAGGCTGAGTGTGTTCAGCAGAGTATCTAGCTTACGCTGAAAGACCCTGGGCTCTGGCCCCAGCTCCCGGAGGACCCCAGGCCCTCAACTAAGTCAGGACTGCCCCTCCTGCTAGACCCCCGCGGCATAGCTGAGTGTGATCGGTTGAGGAGCCCTCTGAAGGTGCAGCTGTTACCTGGGGCTAGAGAGCAAGGCCTGCTGGGAAGCAGGAGCTGCAGAGAGAGTGGCTGCAGGATCGGAGAGGGGAGGGAAGGGGTGTGGGGAGCAGGGCAGACCGGCTGTCCAGGGGCGCTGGGCCTGCTGTGAGCTTGGCTCTGAGCTCCATGCCCTGGACAGTCAGGACGGCCGGCAGGGGGAGGGGCCGGTAGGGCCCCCTCCTTGCCCTTCACTCTCCTCTCTCACTCTGAGGCTCACAGCTCATAGGCTATTGTTCCAGGGGTCCCCAGTCTCTGTCTCCATGCAGATCTACGAAGGCATAAGTCACAGCTCAGGGGCTATCCTGTTTCCCTGGGGAGTGTTGGGAGGGTTTCTGTTTTTTTGTTTTATTTTGTTTTGGGTTGTGTGTGTGTGTATGTGTGTGTGTCTGAGGCAGTTTCCCTCTGGTCTGGAGGGAACTTCCTAAGGACCCTATACAGTTCTTGAATTCAGCCTTCTTCTCTCACTGGGGGATTCTAGGCAGGGGCTCCACCTCTGAGCCAGGCTCCAGCAGTCTACCTTATATTTCTGAAGTAGAAACTGGTCTCATTGTAGTCAGAACCCCAGTGGCCCTCCCTGCTTGTCATCTAGAGGAATGGAGGGAACTGGGGGGGGACACCTGGGGAGGCCACCCATAGCCCCTTTGCCTCAGATCTGTTGACTGGCTTCTAGTCCTGGTGGCCCGCACCCCAAGCCTTACCCTGAGCTGGGGTGGCTCTGGGCAATGGGTGGAGCTCTGCCCGGCACCCTGTCCCTACCCTGGGCCCCCAAAGAGTACTTTCTCACTCCGAGCAAGGTCGCCCCACCCCTGCCCGCCCTGGGAAATACAGAAGTCCTTCATGTGGAGAAAGGGGAACTGAGGAGCCCACATAAGAGGCGAGACCCAGGACTCTACTCTGCAGAGAGGGGCCCCAGGCCTGCCCAGAATGGGTCAGAACCGTGGCACCAAAGGCTGCTGCAGACCGAGGGGGTGATAAGAACAGACGTGACCTTCTGCACCCCGTGTGCACAGGCAGGGCTAGAGGTCTGGGGGGGGTCCCTGGGGCCCCAGAAGGCATTGGAGTCACAGAAAGAAACAGCTGTCAAGAAGGCGTGTCCAGCGCACCTGCTCAGGGCCTCTGCTTGCCCAGCCCAGCAGCCTCTTAGATGCAATCCTAATGCCTGACCAGGGAGGCACGTCTTCCTTCCCTCCTTCCTTCCTTCCTTCCTTCCTTCCTTCCTTCCTTCCTTCCTTCCTTCCTTCCTTCCTTCCTTCCTTCCTTCCCTCCCTCCCTCCTTTCCTCCCTCCTTCCTTCCTTTCTTCCTTCCTTCCCTCATTCCTTCCCTCATTCCTTCCTTCCTTCTTTCCCTCCCTCCCTCTTTCCTTCCTTCCCTCCCTCATTCTTCCTTCCGCTCCTTCCCCCCCCTTCCCTTCCTTCCCTCCCCCTCCCTCCCTCCCTCCCTCCTTCCTTCCTTCCTTCCCTCCCTCCCTCCTCCCTCCCTCCCTCCTTCCCGCCCCTCATCTCCTTTCTTCCTTCTTTCCTTCCTCCCTCCCTCCCTCCCTATTCCCTCTCCCTCCTTCCTTTCTCCTTCTTTCCTTCCCCCTCCCTCCTTCCCTCCCTCCTCCCTTCCCTCCCTCCCTCTTTCCTTCCCTCCCTCCCTCCCATCCCTCCTCCGTCCTTCCTTCCCTCCCCCCCTCCTTCCCCTCCTTCCTCCTTCCTCCTTCCTTCCCTCCTCCTTCCTCATTCCTTCCCTCCCTCTTTCCCTCCTCGCCTCCCTCCTTCCTTCCCCCTTCCCTCCTTCCGTCCTTCCCTTCCTTCCTTCCTTCCTTCCTTCCTTCCTTCTTGTCCTTCCTCCCTCCCTCCCTCTTGCAGCCGTCCCTATCCCGTCCCCCTTAATACCGCGTATCCCGCCCTGAGCCCCTCCCGTCCCCTCCCTTTCTTTCCTTCCCTCCTCCCTCCTTCCTCCCCTCCCTCCTATCCTTTCTCTTCCTTCTTTCTTTCCTTCCCGTCCCTCCCTCCACCTCTATCCTCCCCTCCTTCCCTCTTCCCTCCCTCCGACTCCTTCCCTCTTCTTTCCTTCACCTCCTCCCTCCTTCACCTCCCTCCCTCCGTGTCCCTCCCTCCCTCCCTCCCCGTCTCCCCTTCCCCTCCCTCCCTTCCCTCCTCCTTCCTCCTCCCTCCCTCCGCCTCCCTCCCTTCCCCTCCTTCCTTCCTTCCTTCCTTCCTTCCCTCCCGTTCCCTCCTTCCCTTCCTCTCCTCCTCCCTCCGCTTTCCCTCTCTTTCCCGTCCCTCCCTCCTCTTTCCCTCCTTCCTTCCTTCCTTCCCTTCCTTCCTTCCTTCCTTCTTTTTCCTTCCTATCCTTCTCCTTGCTTCCTTCCTCCCTCCCCTCCCTCCCTCCCCTCCGCTCTCCTCCTCCTTCTCTTCCCTCGCCGTCCCCCTCCTTCCCTCCCTTCCTTCCTTTCTTCCTTCTTTCCTTCCCTCCCTCTCCTCCTTCCCACTCCCTCCTTCCTTTCTTCCTTCTTTCCTTCCTCCCATGCCTCCTCCTCCTCCCTCCCTCCCCTCCCTCCCTCCCCTCCTTCCCTTCACCTCCCTCCCCTCCTTCCCTCCTCCCTTTCCTTCCTTCCTGTCCTTCCCTCGCCTTCCCTTCCCTCTTTCCTTTCCCCCTCCTTCTTTCCCTCCCTCCCTCCTTCCTTCTTCCCTCCTTCCCTCTCCTTTCCTTCCTTCCTTCCTTCCTTCCTTCCTTCCTTTCTCCTTCCCTCTCCTCCCCCCTCCCCTCCTTCCCTCCCATCCTCTCCCTTCCCTCTTCCTTCCTTCCTTCCCTCCCTCCGTCCTTCTTCCTCCCTCCCTAATCCCTCCTTCCTTCCCTCCTTCCCCCTGTCCATTCCTTTCTTCCTGTCCTTCCTCCTTGCCTTTCCTTCCTTCCTTCCTTCCTTTTCCTTCCCTCCCTCCCCACCTTTCCCTCGCCTCCTCCCTGTCCCCTCCCTCCCTCCTTCCTTCCCTCCCTCCCTCCGCTTCCCTTTCCCCCTCCGTTCCTTCCTGCCCTCCTCGCCTTCCCTTCCCCTCTGCTTCCTTCCTTCCTTTCCTTCCTTCCTCTCCCTCCTTCCCCCCTTCCCTCCCTTCTTCCCTCCGCCCTCCTCCCTCCCTCCTCCCTCCTTCCTTCCTTCCTTCCTCCCCCCCCCATCCTCTCCTTCCTCCGTCCCTCCCTTCTCCCTTCTTCCCTTTTTCATTTTTTCAAAAAGTATTTTTCATTCATTCATTCATTCATTCATTCAGTGTGTGTGTGTGTGCATGTGTGTGCATGTGTGTGTGTGCATGTGTGTGTGCATGTGTGTGTGTGTGCATGTGTGTGTGTATATACACAAGAGGGTTACTTGATGCGTGTGCCTGTGGAGACCCAAGGGTGCCATGGAGCATCATCCTGCACTGCTGTCTCCTTACTGCTTTGCTCCAGGGTTCCCCAGGCTCTGCCTCCCAGGGCCAGAAGTGCAGGTTGTCACCCTATCCACCTGTAATTCTTATGTGAGACCTGGGATCTGAACTCAGATCCTTTTGCTTGAGAGGTGAAGACTCTAACCACAGAACCATCTCTCCATCCCTCACACTACTGCCCCAGGGGTGACTTTGTGTCACAGAGCCACGTGACCATGGTGTTCAGCCGCCTCATCAAGATGAAGACTGAAGTTTGCTGTTTTCTAACCTCCTCCCGTGGGGCTGTGGAGACCCGGGGGCTGGGGGCTGCTCTCCCACCAGGACCAGCCTCGGCTGCCCCTGCAGTGACTGTCCCTAGAGGTGACCTGGCGATAACTGCTCTGGTTCCTGCCTCCAGCCCAACCTCAATGGCTGCCTTTCACAGGCTCCCAACAATGGCCTGTGTTGTGCAAGCAGCAGGCCGCCGCCCCCTCCGACCCGGGTCTTTCCTTCCCAGAAGGCTGCGGACATCCCCAAGCCTGGGTTGTGCCACACAGGAGGGCATAGTGTGGACAGAGCAAGGCTCTCTGGGTGTCAGAGTCCTGCCTGGACCTCAGTGGTAGGCTCAACGCGATGTTCAGTACAGGGGCTCATGCACAGGGCGCTCAGTAGGACAGGGCGTGGCCAGCAGAGGAGTTAGGTGCCCCCAAGAGATGGTTGCAGGTGACGATATATTCCTGGTCACAGGCTCCACTTCCTGGCTATTTTTTCTTTGTGTGTGTGTGTGTGTGTGTGTGTTGTGTGTGTGTGTGTGTGTGTACATGAGGGCACTTGAGTGTGTGTGCCTGTGAAGGCACAAGGGTGACATCAGGAATCACCTGGATTGCTCTACCTCTTTATTGCTTTGCTCTGGGGTTTCCCACGGTCGGAATCACAGGCCGCCACTATGTCTGCTTGGCATTTTTCCTTGGGATCTGGGGATCTGAACTCAGGTCCTCTTGTTTTTGAGGCACAGGTTTTAACCCTTCCTGGTTGCTTACTTTGTGGGCTGGTCTTGTCCTGTGGTGGGACTCAAAGTTGGGGGTCCTTGGCTAATCCGATCTAACCTGATCCCTTGCCCGTCCTCAAAGCCCCTGGTGGGCTGAGGTCTGTCCATGGGATGTGGCTAGCCGCGAGGAAGGTCAGCCTATCCTGAGAGTGCTAAGCCCAGGTGCGCTTCCTGGAGGCAAGAGGCAGGGCCTGAGTGGTCCCGGCAGGGGGCAGAACCTGCGATTCTCTGGTGCTTCCTACCCTGGCTCCTCAAGTGTAAAATAAGGACACACTCAGGACTCCTGTGCTCGGGGTGCTAAACGCGGGGAACCTGCGTGGGGTCAAGACGCTGGCTACTGAGGCCCAAGAACTGGGGACGTGTGATACGAGACTCATTAGCCCTGAGGGGAGGTTGTTCCCACTGGTTGGCTGTCCTCTTGGAGGGGACTCTGCCTGTTTCTTCCCTAGTCCTCAGAGCCCAGCATATAGTAGGTGTCTAATTAATGTTGACTGAACTTCCTGGCCAGTGCAGAGGGCAGCTGTCTAGTGCTAATGCTCAAGAGAGGGGTCCTTTAGGGAGAGACTCATGAGAACTGGGGGAAGGGGCTGCTGCAGTGGTTGCCTGAGTGGAGGTCTCTGGGTCTCTCAGATAGAAGACAAGGGGGACCGCTCCCCCCAATAGATGCCCCAGCCTTGAGTTGCCGCCTCCTGTCTTCTTGGCCCTCTGTCCCCCACAAGGGTCCTCACTTCCCGTTCAGTGACAACAGGAAGGCATTGAGTCCCCAGAACCCCCTGTGCACAAGGAATCTGGTTCTTGACTGTCCACAGCCAACAGAAGAGACGCAGCTATCTGGGCCGCTGCCCCGTTCTCTGCACGGATTTAAACACGAAGACAGTGCAATTTACATATGCAACATTCCATTTACGTACACTTTGCATATCCTATTCTGAGCAGGTTCTTGGAGCCCTGGCAATCTCAAGGTGAGATTACCACAAATGTCGGGTTCTCCCTTGCTGTTAGCCCTCTACTTTAGCATGTCCTCAATGGTGGCTTTCTCTCTCCACGTGTCTGAGTTTGGGGTTCATCTGACCAGAGCTTTATTGACAGCAGGGCTGTTTCTCTGGTGCAGAGCGACAGAGCGCCAGGCAGGTTATGCGCTCCTCATACCCAGCTAGAAACAACTGGTTCTTTCCAGCTTGTGGGGATCAAGAGTTCAGCCCTCAAGTGGGATACAGACTTGTGACCCCCTCAGGAGGCTGAGGCAGGACGATTGTGAGTTCTAAGCCAGTCTAGGTTACAGACTGAGACCTCCCCGTTTTGAAAACACGAAAGAGGAGCTGCATGTGGCTCAGTGGGTAGGGCACTCACCCAGCAAAGCCACAAGGCTGTAGGTTCAAACTCCAGCACCACATTAATCGAGCTTGGCGGTGAATGCCTGCCATCCCAGCACCCAGAAGGCAGAGGCGGGAGGATCAGGAGTCCAAGGTCATAGTTGTTTAACACGACCAGTCTGGGCTATAAGAGACACTGTCTTCAAAATTAAAAAAGCGGGCTGGAGAGATGGCTCAGGGGTTAAGTCTCTGCCTCGCAAGCAAAAGGTCCTGAGTTTGGATCTCGAGTCTCACCTAAAAACACCAGCTAGAAATAGCAGTGACCTGCACTTCAGGCCCTGGTAGGCAGAACCTGGAAGATTCCAGAGCAAAGCAAAATAAGAAGTAGAAGCAATCCAGGATGATTCCAAAAGTCACCCTTGGTCTTCCTCAGGGACATACCATGCCCTCTGAAACACACATACACACACACACACACACACACACACACACCACACACACACACACACACAAATAAAAATAAATAAATAAAATTTAAAAGCTCGAATCCTCATCCTGGACTTCAGGGGCTTGCTATTTGTTGTGCCATGAACAGCCAGGGTGACTTCCTCTGCAAGCTCTGTGTGTGTGTGTGTGTAGTGTGTGTGTGTGTGTGTGTGTGTGTCTAACAGTTCCTCAGGAACTTTATATTCTCAAGAACATGCATTCTTTCCTGGGGTGTGGTCTCCAGCTCCCCTTGAAACTAACCCCATCCTGCATACAATAGGTGTCTAATCAATGCTGACCACTGCCATGGTCTCTGTCTCCAGGACAGAACTGTCACTTTTTGTCCTCAATGCACCCCAAGGGGCAGCCTGGAGGTGCTGCTGACCAAGGGCTGTGGTCTGGGGGGGCAGGGGAGCGGAGGCTGAGCTGATTTCAACATCCTTGAGCCCCTGGCGGGGCTTGGTTCTGAGTTACCAAGAAGGAAAAGCAAAGATCTGAGAACGGTGTGGACTCCAACCAAGGCCCCAGGCCAGGGATCTGGCCAACACCTGTCCCGAAATATCCCTTGCGTTGTCATTATGCGGCCTGAAAGTATGGACTGCAAGCCAAGCTCAGCTCGGGGACCTGGCCCTGCGCCCCACCACCTGGAGCGCCCGTGGCACTGCTGCCACCTGCTGGGTGTTATCAGTATTGCACGCGAGAGGCATAGTTCTTATAGCAGCTGGATGAAGAGCCCACCTTGGAGATTCTGGAGGGACAGAGCAGCAATTGGGGAGATGCTGGTGCTCCTCCCCCTGCCACCCCACACTCCACTTCAGCCTTTCAAGCCAAGCTAAAAGGAGGTCAAGCCGACTTCTCTGCCCACCTGGACGAGGTGCTCAGTCAGTCAGTCAACAAACCTTGCCCCAATCCCTCCTTATACTGTTCAGTGGAGTGTGTGGGTGGCCCTATCGCCAAGCACAGATAGGTTTTTTTTTTCCCTGCTGGAACCATAACGGGGGATGGGACGCATCAGCTACCCACACAGAGGCTGAGTCCCTTGAAAAGTGTGGAGGAGGGAAGAGGCCCCATCTGGTGTGTCCTGAATGGGACTGATGGATGTTCCCATTGGCGCCAGATGCCCCTTCTCGGCGCCAGGCTGCCTGTTTATGGCCACACGTCTCAGACAGCAGAGAAAATAGACTTGTGTCTGTTGTCGGGACGGGTGGCCAGTTGAGGGGATGCCAGGGTAGGAGTTGGAGGTCAGGACTGAGCTGGTCCCAGCTGTCGGGGTCTGGCTGGACGGGGATAGCCATGTGGGTGGAGTGACCCCTGAAGAAAGGTACTGTGACCCCCCCCAGCCAAAAGACCACTGGGATCTGAGCAGGGGCTGAGTCATTGCTGGGTACCAGTGGGCACATATGTCCTGGGTCACGGCACCAACCTTCTTGCCAGCCACGGGAGCCCTGGTGGGCCAGAAGCCCGGGCCCCAGCACCTGTGGTCATCTCACCAAAGTCCTGAGGTCCCTCTGGCAGTGAGTCTCAAGCCGAGGGCCAGGCAGGCAGGCAAGCCCTGTGTCTCCCGCCTGCCCCTGTTGGTGGAAGGTCCCTAGGGACGGAGACTGGCTGGGGCCACCGTCCTCCGTCCTCCACGCGCTTTTGACCCGGGATGGAGGACCCTGTCCATCGTCCTAACTGTCCCTCTCTCACCTAAGGGTACCGCGAGGGCATTCTCTGGAAGCGTGGCCGGGACAACGGGCAGTTCTTAAGCCGGAAGTTTGTGCTGACGGAACGTGAGGGGGCCCTGAAGTACTTCAACAAAAATGACGTGAGCCTGGCGTGGGCGTGGGCACAAGGGGGGCTGTCCCACGCAGCCTCCTGGCTGCTGTCAGGGTCCGCAGGCCTGCACAGGCCCCCAGTGGGACTCAGCGGTCCTGTCGCAGCTCCGAGATCTGGGAGGCACTCCCGGTGAGACCCACCCTCTCGGGACACCCTCGTGAGGGCGCCCTGGCAGGAGATGCCACACATGCACACACCTCGCACGCCTACGTCCCCACACTCATGCACACCCCCACATGCATACACACATGCACACCCTTCACATATATGCACACCTGCACACATGTGGAAACACCCACACCCACAAACATGCACACACTTGTGTGCACATCCTTACAATGCAAACACATATCTGCACACACCCATACACAAGTGTACACACCTATACATTTACACACATCCATACATACCCCTACACGGCACACACCTGTGTATGCGCGCACAATACCCGCACATGCACAGGTTTGCATACCTGCATGCGCACACACAATCTCCGCATGTGCACACCTGCACATTTGCACGCACACTTGTGTGCCTACACACATGCACACTGGCCCGCACACACCCATATGCACGAGCACACTTGCACAGTTGTGCCTCCTCATCAGCTCCAGTCCTGACCACTCTCTCTCCCGGGGACCTCCCAAGCCAGGCCTGACGTGCCCATGCTGACAATGGCCCTGGGGAAGCTGAGGACCCCCTGGTGGGTCACAAAGCTTCCGGTTAGAGGCGGCCACTGTCCGGTCTCCTATGAGGAGGGAAGGGAATGGGAGGTGGCTGACTCAGCCCTCAGCCCTGCCATGAGTGTGACTGATGGCCAAATGGGCACTGGGCTGCAGACAGGAGGGGGCTGGGCTCCCCAGGGCCCAGTGGTGCACTGCGCTCCCCTCCGAAGGCGGCTTCCTCGTCCATCTCGTGTACTGGGTGATACACAAGGCTCAGCGATGAGTCACTTCCCTGGAACCTGAGCGTGGCAGCCCCCTCTCTGGGACTCTTAGAAGCGGGTGCCCCCCTGGGGCTGGAGACACTGGGAAACACGCTGGGCACCCGTTCCCTCAGTCGGCTGGGTGCTGGGCTAGCATGGCACTCACAGGCTCCTGGCCTCCAAGGCTGGCTGCCCACCCCGGGGCCTAGGCCATGGGCAGTGTTCTGACCCCATACCTGTGCGACAGACAGAGGAAGAACTGGTCACACAGCACTTGAGCCTGGGGGTGGCTTGTGTGGATGGAGCAGGGACAGGGACCACAGAGCTAGGGTCACCAAGGGCTCCCTCTGAGTCCCCGCGTGGGATTACGGGGCCTCCCCTAGAAGCTGAGGAAGGAGGGGTGGTCGGCACACAGGAGCTGAGTGTGGATCAGGGACTGCAGCTTGGCCCAGTACCCAACCATCCTGAAGGCAGGAAAGGCTACAAACCCCGATGCATAAGGAGCTGCCCAGATACCAAGTGCTCCCCCCGGATGTTCAGGAAGGGAGAAGCACTTCCTATTCTCAGGCCAGGAAGCTGAGGCTCAGAGAGGTTAAGTACCCACCGCCGCACAGCACAGATGTGTCTCCCTGCCTCCGGAGCCCAGCCCCCTCACCCTCTCAAACGTGGACCGTGGACCCGGGACTGACGTTAGCTTTCTTCCCCAGGCAAAGGAGCCCAAGGCGGTGATGAAGATCGAACACCTGAACGCGACCTTCCAGCCAGCCAAGATCGGCCACCCGCATGGCTTGCAGGTCACCTACCTGAAGGACAACAGCACCCGCAACATCTTCATCTACCACGAGGATGGCAAGGTGGGCGCCAGCAGCCGGGGGGCAGAGGGGGGGACGGTGGGTTCTGCCAGTCTCATCTGGCCCTGTTGGGGGATGGCCCCTCCACAATCCCTCTCTGCAGGGGCAGAAAGATACGCAAGCAACCCTTTGGGTCCGAGGGCCAGACTGTCAAGGGGGCCTCAGTCCCGTCACTGCGATTCTGTTTTTGCGTGCGCCGTGTGTGCAGTGTGTGTGTATGTGTGTGCGCGCGCGCACGCGTGTGCACATACATGTATATAAAGAGAGAGATCGCTGGGGCGAAACACCAGAGAATGTAGGTAGAAGCCCAGAGAACCTCCTCAGACCCCCTGCTCTGCTCTGGCCCTGACCTGCAGACACAGCTGGCCTCAGCACTGGGGGCCTCAGGTGGACAACACCGGCCAGCTCTCAGGGGACCTGCCCGCCTTCTCCCTCCACTGCGGGGACCCGGCTGCCTAGATTGCCTGCTGTGGCATGCCAGCCCATCTGCTGTTTGGCTTTTTTACTTTTCTCTAATGTGGGTACTGGGCATTGAACTCAGGCACTCACACTTGCAAGGCAAACTCACTGAGACCCCCTCCACCCCCCAGCCTAGGTCCCAGTTTAAACTGGGGCTGAACTGGATATGGCAGTGGGAAGGAGGAGTCTGGGACCCAGGAGGATGGGTCGGAGTAGTGGGCAGGGATCCCTCTGAGGACAGAGCCTGGCAGGGCTGGCCTGCAGAGATAGAGTTCCCTCTTGGCTGCAACCAGAACCCAGAAGGTTGCCTCCTGACAGCTAAGGGGTCGGGCTGGAGGGTCTGGGAAAGATTGGGCCTTGGGGGCTGTCGCTCACCACAGCCTTGGCCCCCAGGAGATCGTGGACTGGTTCAATGCGCTGCGGGCAGCCCGCTTCCACTACTTGCAAGTGGCCTTCCCAGGGGCCAGCAACGCTGACGTGAGTAGAGATGGGACAGAACGAGAGGTGGGAGGGCAGGAAGCTCAGGGCGGGTCACGGGACTGATCGAGGGTATATGGGTGGGCCCCCCCCCAGGTCGGAACTCAGGACAGGGTGGGCTGGATCTGACCACTGTCTGTCCTGCCCCAGCTGGTACCCAAGCTGTCCAGAAACTACTTGAAGGAAGGCTACATGGAGAAGACGGGGCCCAAGGTGCGCACGCGGCTGCGGCCTCCGAGCTGCGAGGTTACAGCCATCTTGTTCTCTCTCCTCTTGTTCTCTCTCCTGTCTGGTGTCCCCAGGTGGGGCTGGGTGGCTGGGTGAAGGTTTGGGGGAGTCACTGTATGTGTGGAGATCCTGGGGCATGCAGCCCTCGGCGGGCACAGTCGGAGTGCCGACCGCATCTTCAGGAGCAGTTGTAGAATCCCTCAGTGCCGTTGTAGGTACTCTGCATTTTGCTGGTAAATTCAAAACCAAATGACTTAAGGGAACAAGGGATTTTAGTCTGGGTTTGGAAGGAGGGTCCGTACCAAGGAAGCTACCCACACCACATCCGTATGTCCACAGGACAGCAGAGAGAGGGCACAGGTCTCGCTTGCTAGACCAGCATGTCTGCCAAGTATACAGATGTCAACAGTTCCATCGTACTTGCCTGCCTAGGGCCAAGTCCTCCCCACTCTGGCCTGGATTGTCCCTGTCAATCAATCTCTTCCAGGCGTGCCAGGGCTTAACGCAACTACCAATTTCTCACAACTATGCCCGGAGCTGAGTCTTCGGTTGCCAAGTTGACACTAGTATCTAATGATGGTAGTGCCCTAGAGCTAGGAGCCACGTTATCCCATGGCCCCGAGCTTCAGGGTGGTCCTCTAGACCCCCTGTCAGTTTGCCTGGCTGCGGGTGCTTGTGTTCAGGTTAGTCTGTCCTTGAGCCCCTCCCCAGCAGGGAGGTCCTTGCACATGCCCTGTACGTGAGGGTGGGACTTGGGGCTGTACGCAAGACCGGACCTCCGCCTGGCCAGGCAGGGCCAGAGCCACGTGCCCGGGCTGAACAGTGAGGCCAAGTTCCACGTTCAGCTTGGGCTGGCGGGCTTCTTGCCCGCTACTGTCTCTGACCCGCAGCAAACGGAGGGCTTCCGCAAGCGATGGTTCACCATGGACGATCGGAGACTCATGTACTTTAAAGACCCCTTGGTAAGCAACACCCTGCGACATCCTCCATCAATCTGTCCTGGGGACTTGCTGGCAGAGAGGGCAAAGATCACTCAAGGGAGCAGGCGGGACAGGCTAGTTCTCGCTGCTGCATGAGCTGGCTTCTAGGAAGGGCGGGATCAAAGGGAGGACCCCCTCACCCCCAGGCTTAACCTCAGCCGTCCCACCCACAGGACGCCTTTGCCCGTGGGGAGGTCTTCATTGGCAGCAAGGAGAGTGGCTACACAGTGCTAGAAGGGCTCCCGCCGTCCACCCAGGGTCACCACTGGCCCTATGGTGTCACCATCGTCACTCCTGACCGCAAGTTCCTGTTCACTTGTGAGACGGAGTCGGAGCAGAGGGAGTGGGTGTCGGCCTTCCAGAAGGTGGTGGACAGGCCCATGCTACCACAGGAGTACGCAGGTGAGTGGCACAGGGGAGCGCTTGGACACCCGATTCAAGTTCCCGAGTGGGATGTGGCCCCCCGGACCCTGTGTATGCACCCTAAGGGCTGGGCTCCTGCTACAAGAGCCCTAGGCAGGAAGTGGAGGGGAGGCCACGGGCCTTGGAGGGGAGGCTGGGCGAGCTGCCCATTAGCCAAGGCTGACCCGTTCTATTTCAGTGGAAGCTCACTTCAAGCATAAACCCTAACGACAGAGGCCAGAGGCCTGAGGACACTGCACTCACGTGACGTGGGGAGACTGGCCTGCTGTTCACACCCTTCCCCTCGGGGTGGCCCGGTGGTGGCCAGGTGGGGCCCAGGCTGCGAATCCCCTGGACGTGTCTCTGGAACCTCGTCATAGGCAGACCCTGCCCCGGGCCTGGCTGGACCTCTGGCTCCATCATGCTGCTGCTGGCCCCGCCCAGGTGCCCCATGCACCTCCCTGCCACTGGATGCCCCCTCCTGAGGGTCCTGCCAGGCCTCCTCACTCAGGCGGCCCCAACTAATTCTCCCAGCCCAAGGGGATCTTGGCCTCAGAGCAGGACCTGGTGCTGGGCAGCCTGGACAACCTGGACAGCTGTGGAGGTGGCAGCAGGCGGGCCTAGCTGCTGGGGACTCCCTCTGGGGCGTGCCGCATGCCTCCCCTCCCCCACCCCACCTCAACAAGTATTTATTGAGCACCTGCTGTGTGTCGGCAAGGGGTCAGGGGTCAGCTCTTCTCCATCCTCCACGGTTAAGCCAGGTGTCTGGGACCTGGGCTTACCTGCTGGGATCCCCGGTACGCCTGGGACAGCTGATGGGAAGGAGGGCTGGGCGCTGTGCATGGAGCCCAGGAACTGTCTCCTCAGGAGCCAGGGTGGCCCCATCTGCTTATGGGCACCTCTGCCCAGCTTGGTGCTCGTCCTGCCCTGTGACCCATGCCCTCTGGCCAGAGCCGGGAAGGCAACCACTTCTCCTCCTGCTTGCTGCTGGCAGGCCAGTAGTCAAAGCCACCATGCATTTCATCTCTCCTGCCGCCCCCGACAGCTGGGATCCTCTTTGCGGGACCCCCACTGGACAGCTGGGTGGAGCATTGGTGGGTGACCCCGGTGGACCTGACCTAGTCCAGCCACGCTGTGCCCCATGGAGCCGGGCTGAGGGAGGGTTCCTGTGGGGGGCACCCGCTCCCCCGTGTCACGTCCCCTGGAATAAAGTGTGGCTCTGGTGTGGTCTGCGTGCTGGTGGCTGGAACAGTGCCCGTCTTGGCTGCTTTCCTCTGGTCAGAAAGGGACGCACGGGAGGTACCATGTCATTTCAGAGTCAGGCAGAGGACCCTGCAGCCCTATCCCTTGCAGTGCTGTGAAGGGGCGATCCAGAGCCCCTCAGCCACCGTCAGACTATCCCAGGACCCGTCTCTGAATCCCTCCCCCGCCACCTATGCCTGTACCTCCCAGCCTATTTGTGGGCTGTGGTGGTCCTGGGCCACCCACTACTGTCAAGCTCCTCCAGCGGGTCTTCAAGGGGGCTCAGCTCAGTGTGTGAGACTCTCTGGCCCTCGTGTGCCCTAGGTGGGCACAGATCCTAAGCCCAGGTGAGCATCCTGCAGGGCTTTCCCACTCAACATTGCACGCATGCGTGTACACACGTGTGTCTCAGGCAGTGGAGCCTGGGTCATTGCACATAGTAGGGACAGCAGTCTGAAGCCTAACTAACTGCTGCTGATAGGAAGTTGAGGCTCTAGGTCCCCCCCACCAGGAGAGACGGGTTACCAGGGTCACTTCACTGATTGGCCTGCCTGCAGAGGACATGCCTTGACTCAGGAATGAGAAGGTTGGACCTGCTTGGTACCCCTCAGAACCAGTTCTCTGCAGACTCTTGGCACACATGGCATGTCTATATGCATGCTGTACACGAGTGTGGGTGTCTATGGATGCTGCTGACGGTGTGCCTGTACACACCTGTGTGTAGGTGTAAACACGGGCCCCATAGATGTCGGCCAGTTGAACCACTATGGGAGTTTTCTAAGTTGCTAGGGAATGAGTGGGAAGGTTGATCACTGACTGCAAATGACAGCTCAGAATTCATGGGTCCACAGGTGCCCTTCTGCAAGGCTGGCAGACACAGCTTTTAGTAAAGTGAGGCTGAGGGCAAAAGCATCCCAGCAGCCAGCCAGTAAGAGGCCCAAATACGGTGACCACGACCGTTCCTGAGGTCCTGAGGAATGAAGAGAGGGACCGCACATGTGTGCAGGGTGGGGGTCCTCTGTGAAGTGCCCCTCATTCCTGCACTACTGCAGTCAATGGTTTTCTGCATTTAGTCTCAGCAACATCACAGGGACGTGGATTTGAACTCAGCTCAAATTGTCCTCAGTCAGTGACCTGAGAGCCCAGCACAGGTCCCAGGGTTAGTGTTAGTGGCTCCCACCTGTGCCTAGTGGACTCTGAGGACTCTGGCTTGCACTGCAGCTGTGCCCCAGTAACTCCCACCTCCTTGGGGCTTCATCAGGTCTGAGTCACCCACATTCCTGCTCTTTGAAGCTGAGGCAGCTGTGCCCTCCCTCCCTGGTAGAGGTTGACATCACGCAAATGACATACTCATTGCTGCGTCCCGGTCACATGAGTGCCCCGAGCCAGAAATCAGCACAAGTAATAACCCTTTTCCAGTGCTCACTAGGCCCAGCCCAGGCCTGCAGGTCTGGTGACCCCACCACCAACTCTTGCCCTGCCCCGGCTCTCCAATCATGGATGGGGACCACACACCACCCACAGCTAGTCCACAACCAGCCCAAGTCCACCCTGAAAAGACCAGCGCAAAACCCAGTACAAAGGATTTATTTACACTCCACAGGTGGCATAGACCGTCCTTCAAATTCCATTTTACAGTAAGTATAGTGTACACCCTCCCTCCTGCGCATGATCGCTGTGTATCTACAACTCTCGTCGGAACTGTGAAAAAATAAAACGCTTCCTTTCTAGCCCCAGTCAGTCCCGGGGTCATTAGTGGTCCCGGGTGGGTTCTCTAGTTAAGTCCTTAGATGTCAGGCTGAAGAACTTCAACCCCCAACAGAAGTACACACGGCACCCTGAAGGCCACGAGGAATTGTACAGCGCCTCTTTAAAGTGACCCAGGAGTGCAGCACGGGGTGCACAGGCCGCACCAGGCCCCGCAGGCATCGGCTGGGCAGCTGCTCCTGGCCAGCACAGCCCATGCGGTCCACATGTTGGCCATGGGGGCAGACACTGGGACTCAAGGCCGCCCCGTGTGAACCAACGCAAGACAACCAGCGACATCTCTCTCGGGCAGGCCCGTCTGACTTGTGTCACGGGGAGGGGACACCAGTCCCTGATGCCAGGCTGCCGTGTCACCCGCAGCCCTCCCCAAGGAACCAGACACAAGGACGGCAGCGGGGTGCCGCAGCAAGGCCTGCGCTTTATTGTGGGTGATCTGAGAGGACATGGCCGGCCAGCGGAAGCCAGACCTCGCACTCCGTCCAAGCAGCATGGCGACAGGAGGGCCGTGTGGCCCTCAGCCACCGTACATAAATAGAAAAGGCTCTGCACGGGTGGCACCACCAGCTACGGGCCGGGTGCCCACCGGGTGGCACTGAGATGGTCCCGGCAGTGCCAGCTGTGGGCGTGTCCACCTGCGCCGGGCAGCTTCAGTCCAGCTCGATGGGGCTGCTGTCGTCCTGGCTCTCCTCCCCCTCCTCCTGCTCCGAGGAGCCCATGAGGCTGCTCAGCAGGTTCCCTGGGGAGAAACACCAGCCAGACGAGCAGTCAGAGGCCCCGCGGTCCTGGGAGCCCCGCCTGCACCAGCTAGGGATCTCAGGCCGCACCAAGAACGTGCACACACGACAGACTGAACCAAGACGTGACATGGATCCCAGTGCAGCCACGGAGGAGCAGTTCAGGCACCCGTGGGTGCCAAGGAGAGCTGACAGCTGCACAGCATGCACGCCGCAGCCCCAGGGTTCACGCGAGATGCACCGCTGTCACTAGTGTGCACCAACCAGTGTGGGCCTGAACCTGGGATGAATGCCCACAGGCTGCCGCCGACTCCAGAATACCTGGGCACATCTGGGAGAATGGGAGCTAGCGCTATAAGGACAGGCAGCATGCACACAGGACGCTCTGGCACAGAGTGGGATGGGGCAGTGCCTCTCGCCCGGGGACTTCGGTGCCACCTGTCCAAAAGGCAGAGTGCTCTGCTGGCACCCACATAGATGCTGGCACCTCCGCTTCCACAAGCAACAGGCTCAAAATAAATAAGAAGGAAAGCTGGGTGTGTTGTGGCTGAGGCAGGAGGATTGCAGTGAGCTGGGAGAAAAGCCAAGGTTACAGGTATGACCTTGTTTCAAAAACAAAACCACCACCGAATGAGCAAGAAGTGTGTGTCACAGCCTCCGCCCAAACCGTATGGCGCAGCCGCACCCAGGGATCCTGAGTGGACGGTCAGTGCGTTTCCACCCAGGCGCTGCCCGCCATGGGACGGGCTGGATTCAACACTTCAAGGCTGTCCGTATGTGCCCAGCACACCTGCCCTCCAGACTCAGCAGGAGGGGATGGCAGGGAGCCTGGGCTTGTGGTAGGGCACCAAGGACTCTAACCGCTGCAAGGGCAGGCACAGCTCAGTGTAACTGTCCAGTGTGTTCAAGGAAGATACAGGGTCCTTGGACACAGAGGATGCCCTGGGCTGCACGGTACAGGGGGCATTCGCACTCCCTACACTGGGACCAGTCATAGAGGGAGCCATGGCAGCAACAGCTTCTACGACAGGTCAGATGGAGGCACTGCAGATAGCTTGGGGGGCCCACCCTGGGGGACCAGGAGACCAGCTTACCTAGCAAGCCTCCATAGGAGGACGTCTGCTTGGGTGGCACACCAAAGAAGAGCTGGCCGATCCTGTCGAGGTACTGCAAGAGGGGATGAGTGCCACAGAATGCCCACCCTCCCCAGGCCCTGAGCCCCCGCCCAGCAAGCACCTTACCTCGTTGTACATAGGGTCCCTCCGCAGGGACGGCTGGTACTGCTCACATAGCACCGTGAACACGGCCAGCTTGCCACTGCAATGAGAGCCAGTGCTGCTGTGAGCCATGGCATGGTGGGCACCCCCACCACCCAGACAGAAAGACTCACCCATCCACAGCCAGCAGCAGGAACCAGATGAAGTTGAGCAGGGGCTGCATGAAAGGCGGCCCGTCCTCGATGGACGGGTGCTTCTGTGTGTATGTCGTGAAGACCACAAGGGCACTGCTCTTGTTTTTCAGACACAGGAACCTATGGGGACAAATCCTGGTGGGCACACGTCTCATGCACATGCATCTCAGACACAGACCCAGGGTCCAGATGCCTGGTCCACCTTGTCCACCTCACTCCCTCAGCTGACACGGGTGCAGAAAGCCTCCAAGCACTCCGCCCAGCCTGGACACTGCCCGGTCCCTCTGCAGGCTCACTGGACCACAGTGGGCACCAGCCACATCACCCTGGGAGATGAATCCTGGGATTGTTTCCCAAAGGCACAGATCCTTATGGCACAAGGGAGGGGAAAGGAGCTACTGCTCATAGAAGGTCAAAAGAGCAGGAAACGGGTCTATTCCCTCCATCACATCTGCCTGTGCTAGAATTCGTGCAAGGGCCAGGCAGGAAGCAGCCCTCACGCCTTTCTAGGCACTGGGTTCCTGGGCTCTGTTTTGGAGGGATCAGGGAGAACAGGCAAGTGGAAAGGCACAGATATGGGGAGTAGCTAGGGTAGCTGGGAACAGAGAACTGCCCTGCCACGTGCTCCACTCCCAGACCAGCAGGAAGAGCATGAGGGAAGGGCCAAGTGGGACCTCAGGAGAGATCTGGAGCAACTGAAGTCCCAGGACTGTCAGTGTCACACAGGGACATGACAGCCTTTTCAGCTGTCTCTGGAACCACAGGCTACAGTTCACACAAAGACCCTGCAGTCAGCTGGACACCTACTGTAGCACCGCCTGGGCCACGAACATGTCGGCCTCACTTCGGAAGCCCCGGGCTGTGGAGTATTCCACTAGCATGTTGGCACAGCCCTCGCCGTCGGTGGAGTACAGGAAGTGGTACCGGGACTCGCAGTAGTTTCGCTCTGTGTAAAAAAGCAAGCTTCAGGGGACATGTGTGGACATGCCAAGAGGGACCCAACTTACTCCCGGTATGAGCCAGCTACCTATTATCCATTCACCATCCATCCACCCATCCATCATCCATCCACCCACCTACCTACAACTCCATCCATCCATCCACCCATCCATCCATCCACCCACCCACCCACCCACCCATCCATCATCCATCCATCTATCCATCCACCCACCTACAACTCCATCCATCCATCTACCTACCCACCCACCAACTACCCACCCATCTACCCATCTACCCACCCACTCACTACCTTGTGCTCACAGACCCAAGGTCAAAGAGCTGACCAGAAACATTTGTCCAGTCTCCCTCCTCTGAGCGTGGGAAACCGAGGTCTCCCCAGCCTTCATGTATATAGAAGGTGGATCAGGAGCAAGTTACACCTCACTGCTTGGTAACTCTGGAGGTTGCATGACCAGGCATCCTCGTGCGTGTGCACGTGCACACGTGTCTGGGAATCCTGGGTGAGCAGTAAACACAGACCTGTGATTCCTCCTCCTCCTACCAGCCCTGCCATTGGAAAGGACAGAAAGGGTCCCCCAATCAACACCTACAGCTCCTCAGGCCTGCGCCCAGCAAGGACCTTTGCAACCTAGGGCTTTTTGGTGTCTAGGTGAGAGCACCAATCAAACCCTGTGCTGCCTAATCTCCTGTGAGTGCCTGTGGCCCCTGAAATGGTCATGGGCTGAGCTTGGCTGCCCATCCCTAGGAGACCTGTGACTGCTGCTCAGGTGGACCCGAGGTCACTGCATCCCTGATCCCCATGGGAGGAGAACCCGACTCTCTGTGGGCAACACTGTGCACACGGACGTATGCTGAACACTGTCAGCATGTGCCTGGAGAGCCCCCACACATGATGGAGATGACGTGGCCCACAGGTGACGGCAGAGGCTCTGTGCAATACGTGGCTCCAGCACACACGTGGGCGGTGCAAGGGAAGAGGCACAGTCACCACAGAGTGACAAGGTCAAGGCACTTGGGAGGGGCGAGGACTCATGAGTTTCCTGAACTTTTTGGCCTTTGAATCCAGAGTCTCGGTGATCCCATTGCAGCTCTGGAGGGAAGACAGACCTGACGCCGTGTCTCGCAGATCCAGAGCTGCTGCTATGGTGGGGCAGTCTGGGTGGACACGGCTGGACCTCGTGAGCTGCTGCTGACTGAGGGGGATGAACACACACACCCCTGGGTGCCAGACATCCCTAAATCCTTGCTCATACTTAGTACTTGGTGTCAAGGGACGCTGGACTTCAGGATACCTGGGTCAAAGGTATTATGCTCTGTAGGCTGTGCCACATCTCAGGACGGCCTCCTGGCACACGAGCCCCACCAGGAGCTGCCTACCCTCCAGGGCAGCTGGAGGCACAGCCCACTGGATAGCAAGAGCATCAATCTCACGTCTCTGCAAAGTCATCAGGGAGACTCCCAACTTAGTCCCAGCAGCTGGCACTCTTAGAAGATGCACCCCAAGTCCACGAGTATCAGGCACAACCACAACTCACACCACAGTTGACAACACCACAGATGCTGGACTTGAAATGAGTTAAACCTGAAAACTTCAAGATGGGGCACCGAGGGAGGCAGGGGGAGTCCATGGTTTGTGGGAAGATCGATCCCATGACCTCCTGAGCTGTATTCCCGAGGGCCGACTTTTCCTGCTCAACAGCAATACAGGATGTTGGCGGGAACGGCGCAGGGACTCGGGATGTCTGGGACGACTGCGCAGAGGACTTGCAGGCAGGCCTACCTTTCCACAGCGTGAGGGCCAGGAGCTGGTGGAGCCGGGGATGGCCCAGTTTCCCAGACCCTCCACTGGACCACTTCAGGGCTCTGGACACAAAAGCCACCCGCTCCGGAGAATTTGGATCCATCAAACTGAACACTTTAGCCAGGTTTTCTGTAAGTGACACAAGCAGACCTCAGCAGAGAGGCACAGGAGGTGAGGGGCATCAACAAAACTGAACTGAAATACAGAATCCCACACTCCTGGGCAACAGTGCTTCAGCACAGCCTGGACTACACGGTGAGGTCCTGGTCAGCTGGGGGACAGGAAGGTCCAGGCCAGCTGGCTATGGAATGGGACTCCCGTTTCCAAAAAAAGTCTTAGAACAATTATTTAACCTCAGAAAAATTCCCAGAAACCACTCGCATGTGCACCTCATGTTCTGGGGACACCTTTCTGGTCCTATGCTGCCAGTACCACGTTGACATGGTGGGCAGTGCAGGGGGACAGGCTGAATGGCAGCAAGGCACCAGGCTGCATCCAGAACAAGACCCAGCTACACGAGTCAGAGCCCATAGGGCCTCCCCCAGTGGACAGCTTGACGGAAGATCTCTGTCTCCATACACTCAACAGGGTCGGATCAACTGCCAGCATGTCTCTGGGCACAGGGCTCCTTCCCCCCCAACCCCCGACCTTACAAATTCCTCAGTCCCCCAACCCTTAGCAGGTGGGCCTATAGGGAATGAACCCTGGGTATCCTGTGAGGACCCCACCATGTGGTGTGGGCGGTCCTTACCTAGCAATTCGTCAGCCACGTCCACCTCTGCCTTTTCCAAGGACTCAAGGACCAGCATGGACAGGTCGGCAGCGCTGTTCTGCTGCAGATGCACCAACAGACACGAGCACATTAGCCACAGAGCTGGGCCCGGCATGGGCCAGTGGGAGCCCAGGCTCTGCCCAAGAGTCTGCGAACTCATCCCACTGTGAGCTCCGGTCGCTGAAGGCCCGTCCACATCCAGGGACACGAGCCTGGGAAGTGTCCCAGAGTCCCCCCATCTCGCACCGCTCCCACTCACATCCTGCCTGGTTACCTGGCCGTGGCTGAAGAAGAGTAGTGCTCCTGAGTACATGAGCTCTCGGGCCTCAGCGTGTTTGCTTTGGGACATGTATCTGTGAAGAGGAAGGACGCCATGAGCAGGGAGCCGCGCGCGGACGCTACGCAGTGTGCTTGCATGCCATCTGCGCCAAGCCCAAGTGGCTGTACCAGGCCTGCCTCAAGAATACAGCCTAGGAGCACGGGGCTGCCCCAGCCCCAGGTTGTTTCTCCCATCAAGCGGTGCTGTATGGGAATCTCTCTGTTTACATAGGCCCCTCGCAGCGGACCCACCTGACAGCGCAGGGTGGGCAGAGGCCAGGGCAAGGGCAAGACACAGCCTCCATGAGGGAGGCTGATGAATTCGTCCATCCAACAGCACAGTCTGCTTTGTAGACTGTGCCCACGTCTCTGTACGGCCTCCTGGCACACGACCCCACCAGGAGCTGCCTACCTCCAGGTGCTCTCCCTACCTGGGCCACACGAGCAAACATTTGTTCTCATTTCTCCAAGAAGTCAGACAACACAACTGACAACCAGCAGACACAGGGGGACCCATAGGTAAACTGGGAAGGAGGGGCTATGTGCCTCTGCAACAAAATGGCTTCTTTTTCTCTGTGGCATGGGGCGGGGAACCTTCTTGCTGCAGGTGTGGTTTCATGCTTCCTGCCACAGTTGACGGGACATACAACCAAGGCTGGGTCACCTGAGTGGAGTGTTCCAGGGGGGCCCAGGGTGTCTGTCTTCTGTTTAGTGTGTGGCGGTATGCCTCCTTGATGAATGGGGTCCACGAGGTTGAGTGGGGAGATACCCCCAAGCCATTGTGGCCAGAGGACAGGCTATGGGGACGAATCATAAGCAGGCTACAGGCTAGGTTTCCTGGCCACCATTAAGACAAGTTGCTGAGACTTGATTGTCTGCCTCAGAAGAACCTGCCAGTGTGAAAGACTTATAGGAGAGGGAAATGGGGGATGCCAGAGACAAGGGAATACACGCCACATCTATGAAGACATCACCTGGGATCCAAAATCATGGAGCCCACAGAAGAGTCAGAAAGAGAGTGGAAGAAAGTGTGGCAGACATGACAGAAGATGCTGGTCAGGTCTGGCACAAACAAAGGGAAGTTCACGATTCAGCACAGCAGAGCTATACATGGAAACCTGAGGATCAGGGATGCCCAGTACCTGAGCTGTTGGGCTGGGAGACTTTGAAACCAGCAGGGAAAGCCAAAACCAAAGGTTGCACAGGCTGAGGTGACCCGAGGACCTGGGTATGCTGACGGGCAGGCTCACAGAGCCATTAGGAGGAGCCCTTGGTGATCACTAGGTCCCTATGGCTAGAAGACAGAGGGACAGCAGTACCTGATGTCCGGCTCACTGGCCAGAGGTGCTGTGTTCAGGAGTTAGGGAAGTGACTCAGCAGGACCCTCCAGACTGACCTGAGTGGCCGTGGCTGAGGCCCATGGTGGGTCATGATCTTTACCACAAATAAACATATAAATTGAGTTCTCAAAATGGTAAAGTGGTGGGGAGATGACTCAATGGTTAACATCCTTGCCATGACAAGCAAAAGGACTGAATTCAGATCCCCTGTAAAATGCCAGGTGGGTATGGGAACCAGTCTGTAATTCTAGCCCTGGAAGGTGGAGCTTGGGAAACCAGGGTTCATAGTAAGGTGGAAGAGGGATCAGGGATTATTCCTGCTAGCATCCTTGTGTCACTAGTACCACACACACACACACACACACACACACACACAAATAAATAAATAAATAAATAAAATAAATAAATAAATTGGGAGAACAACCCAGACAGGGTGGGAGAAGGTAGAGGAAAGCAAATGTGGCAAGACTGGTGTCCAGCTGGAGCTCCTAAGGACAAAATTAGCCTTGAGTGGTGGTACCTGGGGGACTTATAAGCCTGAGAAACAGGGTGGGGTGAAAAGAGGAACTCACTGCACAAGCCTAACAACTTGAGCTTGATCCCCAGAACCCAGATAAAGATGGAAATCCAGAACTGTCTCCCCAAAGTTGTGCTCTGCCCTTCACATAAAAGAAAAGCAACTAAGCAACTACCGTAGAAGATATAAAACAGCCTGCTGCAGGGGTGGGTGGCTGCGTGCGACTGAGGCTCGAGGGATGGAGGCTGTTCGCTTAGGCTGGGCCTTCAGCAGTCAGGTGTAACCCACCCGTGCCAGCAGCACCAGGGGCAGCGCTGGGAACAGAGCACGCACCACAGGCCCTGTTCCCCTGGGGGTGGCAGGAATGAGCCGGCACAGAGGCAGAACGACCCCTGAGGTCCGTCCCCCACCTGGGCCTGACAGTAGAGCAGTTCACGCCCACTGGCTTTAGGCTGCCTAACACCTCTGACACTGCTCTGCCCGGGGCACACTCCTGCCTGCCTGCCCTGCGGGAGAAAGGTGTCAGTGTGTGCTGCTGACCCGAGGGCCCTGCAGGTTTGTAAACACAGCTGCCAGAAGAGCAGAGCAACATCCGAGGCGCCTGACATCAGAGCCAGGGATGGTCTAGTTGCCTGTGAGCTCATGGCTGGGGAGCCCCGAGCCCGAGAGGTCACTGCCACTGACTGCTGCTGGATGCAGGCCACGACTAGATGGCGAGTCCTCGTAGGCCCCAGCTGTGGGACATGGGAGCTGTCGGCTGGACTTTCCCCGGCTGACTGCTTTCCAGGTGCAAAAGGTGCATGTGCACAGCTGGGAGATGAGTCACTGGCAGTCTTAAAAAGGTTACAGACCCTGTGTGCTTCGGACTAGCACGAGGGACGCCAGGCCCATGCTTCCCTCCCAGGGAAGGAAGTGTCTCTAATACTATGGGAGGTGTGCTGACGCTCAGCTATCATGCTCCTGAAACTCATTTGCTGATCCGACACAGAACTAAACGAGGGGAAATGGCCTGAGCCCTCCATCCCCCTCCATCGTTCCTCCAAGGCTCGAGGAACATCAAGAAAGAGGGGGCAGAGGGAAAGCAGGCCAGAGGGAGGGGTGCAGTGTCGTGTGGTTATTTCTGTCAAGACTGAAGGTTTACTGGGCGAGGATGGCTTTTTCAAAGGCTCATGAAACAAGTAAAATTTCCAAGGCCAGAATCCTGAAAAGAAGTTCACAAGCCCTCACCCCAACAAGGTTATGAAAGAAGTTAACAATTGCTGGGAGGACCCTTCCTGCCACTTGTGTAGGGAGTTCTGGGGACACAGCTTTCCTGAGTGGTCATCCTTGCTGGAATGGGTTCCCAGTGACTGCCTCTGAATCACTCCTGTAAATACGCCTGCACCCACACTCTGAGAAACATCAGTAAATTCACTGGGTCCCTGCATGGAACCATTTATTTGTGGTCTTCGATGCCCAATCTAGAGTGAACTGACATCTGTTCTGTGTTCCAGGAAAACTCACAAACCAGGGAATTCTGGGAAGTAAGTCTGCGAGTGAGTCTCTGGCCTGGATGGCGGGTCAGGACACTACAGACTCCCAGGAGCTGAGATCTGAGGCTTAGCAAGAGAGCTCCCAGAACCCAGGGAAACATCCTGTAAAGACATAGGCCAGCTCTTGCCACCAGAACCTCCTGCCTGGACGCCCACTCACTGGACTCACTGCACAGGTCAAAGGAAGCTGGAGAAAAGGTCTCAGGTGGAGAAAACAAATCTCTTTTCCCAGTGCAGAATCCAGGGGCGGGGAGACAGCTGGGAGTGCCATCTTCCCTGGACCCAACTTTGTGCATGGTGGTAGGTAACCCGGCGGGCATGCTCTGCTAGCCCCAGACAGACCTACAAGAGAGGTGTCTTCTAATACAGGAAGGTCTGCCCTGCCCAGGCCTCCAGCTCATCTCACCCTTACTAAAAAAAGTAGCTGATCAAACTCCGCATTTCACACCTATCATCTCAACATGTGTGTGTGGAGGGACACACGATGGGGCTGTGGCTCAGTGGGTAGAGCTGTTGCCCAGCACGCATGAAGCTTTGGGTTCTATCCTTGGCACCACAGAAACCAGATGTTGTGGTACACACTTGTCATGCCAGCCCTTGGAAGGCGGAAGCTTGAAGTGCAGGATTACCCTCAGCTACACAGTAAGTTCAAGGTTAGTGTAGGCTACAGAACCACTCAGGGCGGATGCAGACCCTGGGGCCAGACGGGAGGTGGTTCATCCTGTGCAGCCTCAGACACAGGGAGAAAGAAGTGTGGAAGGCCAGTGAACAAGGCGCGGATGTTTTACAAACCAGTGGTTTGGGCCAAGGCTGCACTGTGCATACAATATGTGCTGTAGGTTTCCTTCCTTCCTTCCTTCCTTCCTTCCCTCCCTCCCTCCATCTCCTTTCCTCCCTTCATCTCTTTCCTTCCTTCCCTCCCTTCATCTCCTTCCCTCCCTTCCTTTCTCTTTCTTTTTTAGGATTAAGGTAGAGTTTATTAGAGGAGCAAAAGCATGGAACTCACAGACTCCAGACGTGGAATGTCTAAGGGACAAGCGCCCTGGAGAACTCATGGACTCCAGGCATGGAATCCATGAAGGGCAAGGAGCTGGAAAAGAACTCATACAGTCCACCTGTGGAGTGCGGTGAGGGGCAGGCGCCCTAGGTTTTCTTTTTCAACATTTCTTTGTGTGACTTAAGAGGCCATAGCCGGCAGTTCCAACTCGTGTCAGCTGGGAGCGCAGCAGGCAAGGGCCCGTCTAGCGGGACAACTGACAGGGAGGACACGGGAGCTTCAAGGACACAGGCCAAGTTCCAGGCTGCGGCTTGCCGCCAGCACCAGGACCCTGGAGTCTGGCAGTGGCACCAAGGTCACCCTCGCGAGGTCAGGCATCTTCTGATTTCTGGGGCCCCAGCCATCCCACAGGCCTCGTGTCTATCTGGGACCTGGCAGAGAAGTCTGGGAACAGGTGACTGACCACACCTCTACCATGCAGGACAGAGATGACCTCGGCCCAGTCTCTGTGGAGGCCCTTCCCCTCGCCCTGTGGCTGTGAGCAGTCCGTCGGCACACAGGAAGCCAGAGACCAACAGTGTGTGCCGAGCTTGAGGACCGAGTAACCAAGGAAGGCCAGGCAAGGAACAAGCAGGCAGCGGTTACTTCTACTACCCATTGGGGGTTTAAATGTCAAAGTCTACCAAACTGTACATTTCACACAAAGACCCTCATAAACATGCAAACATCACAAAGTCACACACACAGTGAAAACCAGTACCCCTTGGGCATGCTAACTTTTCCAGCAGCTGGACCCCCACAGAATGTCCCCGAACTCTTACATGGGAGTGCCTGGAAGGACAGAAATCCCTGAGCTGCCCCCACCCTGGGAGGCACTGAGGGCTCTTTCCCAAGTGACCCAAAGAAGCTGGGCCCAGGCCCTCCAGCCCCCACGACAGGTCCCAAGATCAGGACATACTGCTCAAAGGCAGTGAGTGGGTGGGACATGCCCATCACAACCCTAATTGAAGGGCTCTTCCGATCACGTGATCTATGTTAACAGGCACACATCCCCAAGAGGAGGCATGGCGGGTTCCACATAAAAGCACCGTGTTTACTATACACATCCCTGGAAATAGCAGACACTAGGGCGGACCCCAGTGTAAGGTGACACGGGCACCCCTATGGTCCACACAGGCCAATTTTGTGATCTGTTCACCAACAACTCATCTCATGGGAAAGGCCAACCATACAGCTGGACCCAGGGGCACAGAAATGCTTCCCAGTTACTTGGGAAGCTGAGGCAGGAAGGGTCTGCCTAGGCTACCGAGTGAGGTCAAGGCCAACCTGGGCAAACTAGTGAAGAGCTTATCTCAAAGGAAGAAAGTTTAAAAAAAGAAAAAGAAAAAGAAAAAAGGCAGGGGCATGGCTAGGAGGCAGAACACTACTCAGCATATGGGACACTCTGGTTCCATCCCAGCATTAACACAAAACTCAAACAATTACTGCATCAAGCCATTTTGTTTTGCTTCTCTAAACAAGACTCTAACCAAGGAAAAGAGCAAGTGTCCTTCCTACACCAACTAAACAAGTTAAAAAAAAAAAGGAAAAGCCCAACAAGGGAATAGTGGTAGTGAAGAGATAGCCTCGAAAGCCCAAGGACCCAGATTCAGGGCAGGGACTGGAGAGACGGCTCAGGGGTTAAGACTGCATTGAAAGCAGAAGGTGCTGTGTTTGGATCCCATGTCCCACATAAAAAAAACGCAGAAATGCCAGTGGCCTGCACTTCTGGTTCCAGTGGGCAGAAATCCCAGAGCGAAGCAAGGATGATTCCAGAAGTCACCCTTAGTCCTCCACCGGGACACACAGTGCCCTCTAACACACAAACACACAGTAATCATCATCATCATCATCATCTTTAAAAAAACAAAAAAGGGGGGCTGGAGAGGTGGCTCAGGGGTTAAGCCTCTGCCTTGCAGGCGGAAGGTCCTGAGTTCGGATCCTAGATCCCACTTATAGACGCCAGGCGGAAGTGGGGGCGGCCTGCGTTTCCAGTCCTGGTAGGGCGGAGCCTGTGAATCCCGGGCAGAGTAAACAAGGAGGAGGTGGAGGCATCCATGGTGGTTCCCCAATTCGTCTGTGGTTCTACACACACATATATACATACACACACATGCATACACACACGATAAAAAAAAAAAAAAAAAAAAAGGGTGAAGTCCGTAGAAGCATACTGGCAGAAGGGTGTGATGGAATGGGAGAGAAAGGTGAAGGCAAGGGAGGGGATGAGAGGGAGGGGTGAGGGAGGGAAGCTGGGATGAATACTCAATATGCTAATAAAAGTAGAATAAATAAATAAAAATGGGAAGAAATTACACTGACATTTAAAGATATACATAAAAAATGGTAAGGAGAGCTGTTAAAAAAAAAGGTTGGGCAGAAATGGTGGACATCTAGCGCTGGAGAGGAGGCTCAGGAGTTAGTTAACCTTCCAGGCGGAAGGTCCTGAGTTTGGATCCTAGACCCCACATATAGACGCAGGGCAGAAGCGGGGGCAGCCTGCGTTTCTGGTCCTGGTAGGGTGGAGCCTGTGAATCCCCGGGGCAGAGTAAACAAGGAGGAGGTGGAGGGGGTCCATGGTAGTTCCTGAATTCGCCTGTGGTTCTACACACACACACACACACACACACACATACATACACACGCACAATTGAATAAAAAAAAATTTTAGAAATGATGGACATCTGCACTTTCAGCTCTGGAAGATGGAGCCTGGGAAACCCCAGAGCAAAGCAATAAGGTGGTAGAGCAGTCCAGGATAGTTCCCAATGTCACCCTTAGGTCTCCACAGGCACACATACTCAAGTACTCTCTTGTACACCCATACTTACACTTGGGGGTGGGGGGAGGCCTAGGCTGGGGAGATGATTTGCCTTCCAAACAAAAGAACTGGAGTATGGATTCCTGATTCCACATAAAAATGCCAGGTAGAAATGGCAGCTACCTGTAATTCCAGCCCTGGAAGACAGAGCCTGGAAAACCCCACAGCAAAGCAGTAAGGAGAGGGAGCAATCCTGGATGATCCCCAGGATTCTCCACAGACACACAGTGCCCTCTAGTACACACACACACACACACACACACACACACACAAAGGCCCTTGCAATAGGGTGCTGCTGAAACCAGTTGCTGCTAGACTGGTTTACATTTACAGTGTCTGGTTCAGCACATAGAAGATTCTAGAACAAAGTTGTCCTTCAGGTCACTTGTGATTAGGACAGGGTCTAAGATCTTCAATCCCCCTCTCCTAATCCAGGAGCCCAGAGATAAAGCAAATGGCAAGTCTTTTTGAAACCAAGGATGCTGGGGTTCGCCCCACACACAGGCCAACTCCCCAGGGCAGTGGAGAAGCAGGGCCAGCCTGGCAGCTCCCACATGTGGCCTTGATCATGTCCTTCCCAGGGTCCACCCTACAGCTCTCCAGGCTCACTGGTGCTGTGTGGGGGCAGGGCTGTCCTCAAAGGTAAATCAGTGACCACCTGAAGTGAGAGGTCCCCAGGGCCTGAGATGCCTCCAGCTCCACACGAGACTTCAGGAGGCGGTTGTAGGAGGTGGGCTGCACTTCCGTTTATTCTGCACAACACACCATGAGGGCTGAGCCAGAGAGGCACTGTAGGCGCAGTCCCGCGTGTCCCAGGTGACGGTGACGAGCAGCTAGACATGTCCCACATGGAGGCTTTGTGCAGACACAGGGAAACTACTTTTCCACTCAGTTCATGTGAACCTAAAACTACCTAACGACAAAGCCCATCAAAAATAAAATGCAGGTCTGAGGGGCACAGGAGCCAGACCTATGCCTTGAAAACAGAGGTGACATCGATGTCCTGAAGTTAGGAATGAAGACAGAACTGGGGGAGGGGGGGGCGGAAGGATGGCTCAGGGCTGAAGTTTTTGCAAAAAGACTGAATTCGGGCCCCTAGATTCCACACAAAAACACTGGGTAGAAACGGCGGCCACCCATGTGATTCCACCCTGGAAGGTGGAGCATGGGAGACCCCAGAGCAAAGCAGTCAGGAGTTACAGCGGGCCAGGACTCCCCTCGTCACCCCCCGGGCCTCCCCAGGCACACGACGCACTCAGGTGCGAGATCGGGAGGCGGATTCAAAGGGCTCACACTAGGAAGCCAGGAACCCGCCCAGGGGGTCCCCCAGAAGCAGCACTGGGGACCACCACAGTCTAGCCCACTCGGCCCACAGCTGACCACACGCCAGGTGGGCTCCCCGCCACTTCACCCTGACCACAGAGAAGAGGAGACCCGGAAGAGCTGCTCCGAGACCAGGACCCGACACGGGTGAAAAGACAGGTCGGAGAGGGGGTGGGGGGTCAGGAAGTGGGCGGCCTGGCGGGAAAGAGGCGAAGGAGGTTGGGGTTCAGGATTCAGAAAGCTCTTCCCTGGGATAAGGCTTGGGCAGAGGGAGAATAAACAAACCGGGGAAGAAAGGGGGGCCCGGGAAGGGGAGAGCCGCGGAGGCCCAGGGGCACAGCACGAGGCCCGGGAGGGGAGGCCGGGCCGGGGACGGAGGCCCGGGGGCGGCCCGGAGGACCCCAGGAAGAGACCGCAGCCGGGACCGGGGCCCGGGCCGCGGCTGCGCGCGTGAAGGGGACCCGGGAAAGGAGGGGGGGCGGCCCGGGAAGGAGGGCGGGGATCACGGAGAGGCAGGCCTGGGGGAGGCGGCCGAGGAAGGGACCGGGAGAGGCGGCCAGGCCGGGAAGCCCGGGCCCTGCTGGCCCGATCCCGCCGCCCACCACCCCGGCTCCGGCCGCCGCGACGGGCAGCCGCGAGGACCAATGAGGACGCGCGGCGCCGCGGCGCGGCCAATGGACGCCGGCGAGGGCGGGGCCCCGGCGGCAAGGCACCGCCCGCGCCCACCTGAAGAAGAGGGTCCGGTACATCTGGTGCGCCTCGTAGTAGTCGCCCTTCTCGACGCTGGCGCGCAGCTTGCCTTCCACGCGCTGGACGCCGCCGCGGTTGCGGGCGCCGTTGCGGGCGCCCTCCTGCTCCGCCATCGCCGCCGCCGCCGCCGCCATGGGCCGGCGCTCCGCGCAGGGCTGACGCTGTCGCAGGCGCGGTCGGCGGCGCCCTCCCGGCTTCCGTCCCCGCGGTCGCCCGACTCTCTCGACGCTACGGTGGCCGCGAGGAGTCTCGCGAGGGCGGGCGCGCCGCGAACCGCACGTGACCGGGGTGGAGCTTAGAGGGGCAGGGCCGCGCCTCGGGCGAGTCCGCGGGTGGGCCTGTGTGCATAGGCGGGGAGGAGGGGAGGCGGAGCTTAGAGTGGGCGGAGCCACGCGTGCGGGGCGGGGACTGGGTGGACACGTGCCAGGGATTGGGCGACGCCGCATTAGCAGTTTTGCGGCGGTCACGTAGGGGTGGGTGGGGCCACGTGCTGGGGCTGCCTTGCTCACCGCACGCTGAACAATGCCAGAAGCGGGCTACTGTCCTGCGTAGGGCGGAAAAGTTAGGCTGCGCGGCTCCCTTGAGGCTGCTGGGCGGGAATGGTTGAGCCACACACGTCTTACAACGTTGGCTACCTTCGGATCACAGCCCTAGTGTGGGGGTATCCACGACTGTTCAGGAATTACAGCTCTGTACTTCCGCGGTCATCTCAAACCCGAGTTGGGCGGGTGGTCCGGGGCCTGGCCAAGGTTAGAGACCAACCCCTCTCTGACAAGTGTACATGTCCCAAAACACGCACAGAGTTAGGACGGAACCCTACACTTTTCTTGCAGTGCTGGAGATCAGATCCAGGGCCTTTGGCATGCATGTTAAGCCTATGTTGTGCCACTGAGCTGTAGTCCCAGACCTCATTTTATTTTGATAAAAGACCCGCTACATTATGCGTGTCGACCGTGATCTTTTATTTTTTAATTAAAAAAAATTTTGCATGTGTGTGCCTGTGTGAATCAGAGAGCACAGTGTGTGGAGTGTGCCTGTGGAGGCTGAAGGGTGACTTCAGAAATCCCCCTGGATTGTTCTATTGC
Organism: Typhlomys cinereus; assembly: GCA_023101885.1. Taxonomy (NCBI): domain Eukaryota; kingdom Metazoa; phylum Chordata; class Mammalia; order Rodentia; family Platacanthomyidae; genus Typhlomys; species Typhlomys cinereus. Next base: position 2,396,716 of record JALPQD010000256.1, on the reverse strand, counting down.
TTTGGTCTGGAGTTTCCCAGCCTCCACCTTCCAGGGCTGGAAGTGCAGGTCACTCCCATTTCCACGTGGTATTTATCTGAAGACAAAGGTTTAAACCCTGAGCCGTCTCTCCAGCCCATTGATTCTTATTGTCTCCAGCCCATTGATTATTTTAAAGATTATTTTTATTTGAGGAAGAGAAACCCATGCATGCCAGGGCACACAGGTGGAGGTCAGAAGCCAGTTCTCTTTTTTCACCACATGGATTTCCAAGAATTGAACTTAGGACACCAGGTTTGCAAGGGGATGTCTTACGGGCTCCTAGCCTTGATTCTTGATCCTCCCTGCCCCCCAGTTCTCTAGTATTGGGGAAACAGACACGCAACTCCAGCCAGACCACCTGGTTTTCTGCACACACCTCAATGTGAGTTTAGTTTGTCATAGTTAGGCACAGGTGTCAACTTGACAGTTGAGGGTTTGAGCTTTGGGCACACATTTGTAGAGAATTAGTGCTTGAGTTTAGTCCAGAGCAAACCTGCAAGAGATTCTAGCTGCTGGGGAAGGCCCAGTCTATGGTGGGTGGGATTAGGCCCTGGAATAAATCACGGAGAACTGGTTGAGAGAGTTGGTATCCTTGTGTATACTTAGCCAGATATGCTGGTCTGGCAAGGATTGTCTGTCTCTCAGCCATTATGTGGTGATGGTGTGGTGGGTTCCCTCGGCCCCGGTGTTGATGCACGCTCTCCTGTCAAGCTGGACTAAGAACTGTAGCCAGTAATCATAAAATAAACCCCTTGTTCCCTTACACCATTTGATGTCATTTATCAGCAACCATGCAGGTGAACTGCAACAGAATTTGGTATCCAGGAAGTGAGATGTTGCTGATAAATCTATGTGGACTTTGTGGCTTTGAATGGTTTCGCTGAACAAAGTTGGAAATGCTTGAGAATTTTCACTTTGTGGGTTTATAAATACTGTTTTTCAGAGTTTAGTGAGCCAATTGCATAATTGTCAGTGCTGAGAGAGATTGGGCCCAATTTGTGATGAAGGGAATAAGGATTTTGATAAAGCTGAATTTAGATGATGGACTGGTTTGCTTGACAGAGGAGAGCTTTGTTGGCAGCCTTGAGGATTTGCACGAAGAAAGGGCAGGCAGCCAAATAGCTGCCATTGTTGGAGAAATGAGCATCAATGAAGGAAAACCTAGTGACTTGCACTGGGATGGTGGAAGACATGAAAACTATCGTATGTGAGTTTGTGGTTTGAAAACCCAGATTCCTTCATGGGTCGAAAGCCCAAGTTAAAGTTGTTTCTTGGCCTTTGGAAGTTTGGCTTTTCCAGCATCAGTGTGTTGAAGTTGGTACAGCTGTAGCTCCAGTGGACTAAGCTGCGTTTCAACCTCACTTTGGAATCTGGCAGTGTCCCTGAGGTGATACTGGTTTTGATGTACTACTGAAGGGTTCCTGGAGAGCAACAAAAACTTGGCACCAAGTGGCAGGCGTAGAGTTCCTGCAAGAGAAGGTGAGGCTTATGGCTGCAGAGAACCCAGAGTGGTGTTTGAGATGCCAGAACTGTGGGACTGTTGCTGAGGACAGCTGCAAGTGGAGATTAAGCCTGGTTCAAGAACTCTGCTTTTACAACTTCGAGTTGCAAGCAGGGACTGAGGATGCCTAGAATCTTTGCGCCGCCTTGACTACAATAAGCAACAGAAGATGGACATTGAAGTACAGGATGCGGTGATTTGTTGGACTTTGACCTTTTTAATGTTTTCTTATTAAGATCCTTCTGTTTTAATGCTTTGTGTTTTAAAGTATTTAACTTATTTTTTAATTATTTATTCAATTGTGTGTGTATGCATGTGTGCGTAGAACCATGGACGAATTTGGGAACCACCATGGACGCTGCCACCTCCTCGTTTACTCTGCCCCGGGACTCACAGGCTCCGCCCACCAGGACCAGAAACATCGGCCTGTAGGCCGCCCCCGCTTCCGCCTGGCGTCTATAGGTGGGGTATAGGATCCGAACTCAGGACCTTCCGCCTGCAAGGCAGAGAGGCTTAACCCCTCAGCCACCTCTCCAGCCCCGTATTTAACTTATTCTAACAAAGTTAAACTTTGAACTTTTAAAATGTTGGAAGTGAACTTTTAATGAAAACATTTTATATTTTTTTTATTTTTTATTCAATTGTGCATGTATGTGTGTGTATGTGCATGCGTGTGTGTGTGTGTGTAGAACCACGGGTGAATTCAGGAACCACCATGGACCGCCTCCACCTCCTTCTTGTTTACTCTGCCCCAGGAATTCACAAGCTCCGCCCTACCAGGACCAGAAATGCAGGCCGCCCCCGCGTCTACCCAGGTAGGGTCTAGGATCCGAACTCAAGACCTTCCGCCTGGAAGGCAGAGGCTTAACCCCTGAGCCACCTCTCCAGCCCCAATGAGAGAACATTTTAAATTTGTCCATGAAACGCATTTATATTTTTAAGATACCCTGGGCAGGAGTGCCTGCTCGTAGATGGTAGGAACAGTATAATCGTGATCATGACTTGTTTCTGGAATTCTCTGGTATTTTCAGGCTCCAGCTGACAGCAGGTTGCTAGTGGCTCCTGCATTTAGAGCGAGAGAAGTTAAAGCAGACATGCTAGAAGACTGGATGTAATCAAATCAGGTTGCACGGCCAGGAGCAGAGTAGTAACCACAGAACTGTCAAAGATTCCTGATGACAAGTTCTCCAATCTATCTTTTGGTGAAGTTAGAAAGCCAGGTACAGATGAGGATGCTGCTGCAGGTGGGCTAGAGGGCAGAGCACCTTAGAGGAGTACCCACCTCTAGTGGCAGACTGGGAGGCAAGCGCTCCGCTGAAGATGAAGCCGAGGGCCTGGCATCTGGCTCTGTATGGGCCCCACCTGCCTGCTCTCCAGGCTGTCTCTAGGGGCCTCCTTCAACAGCAAGAACACAGCACACAACCTGGAGACCTCCCCCACCCAGCCATGTGGGCAGAGACAAGACCAGCTGAGAAAGGAAATATGTTTATTACGCACTTGAAATATCACATGCCCTTTTAAAAATTAACTCTTTTATTCAAACATCTCAATAGCATCTTAATTTGGTAGCAGTAGAAGCACTACCAGAGACAAATATTCTGAAAAGCATTTACAAAAATACATTGCACAAAGTCCTATCTTGCAGCTTTAAAAATAAATATTCAAAATATTTCCACCCCAACTCCCAAATTTAGTTTAATATAGGAAATTCTGCATGAAACCCGTGGTATGTAAAACATCTGTGCCAGCAGCTCGAGGACTCTGTGACACACACGGAACACCAGACACACCCGGGAGTGTGCTCACCTGTGGGGCGCTGAGTCTGTGTTAATCAACAAGACTTAACAATTCTTAATGTAAAACATTCGACACAAGTGCCTGGTAGATATGTCACTTATAAAGTCTGTTCATCAAATAGTCTAAATATTAAATATTAATTATAATCCGACGGAGTGTCATGAGTCAAATGAGGGCTGACGGTGGTATAAAGCAGGCAAACCCCCGAAGCAGTGTGTTGCTATGGAAACATGGGCTAGAGTGAGTTGTCAGCGCCACCTGACAGGGTGGCACTTTAGTGTTCCCCCATCCTGGTTCCTATCTATAGTGAGAGTCCAACAAAATAGCTTGGCCAAGACCCAAGTGGGTCATTCTCCCCACTGCCCTTTCGGGTAACACACGGCAGCCTTCAGCCAGTGCTCCCTCTGTCTTATGCAGTCCCAGCCAGAAGCAAACAGCCCAGGACACAGGCACGAAGGCCCCACCTGGGGATACGAGGGAAGGATCAGACTAAAGATGGGGCAGTTTTCCCTGAAAGAAGTATGTGGGGTTAGCAGGTAGACAGGCTTGGGCCCTTCCGCAGCCAGGAGGAACCTGGAACCTGGCTAGTCTAGGGCTTCTCTCTGAAGCAAATCCACATGGAAGTATGCATCTGAGAGCCATACATTCAAGGAACGCAGACCCTGCTTGCCTGGGCACTGAGCCCACACACACGCGTCCACACTGCATGTTTATTGAGAAGGGACAGGGTTCTGTGCTCCATGTACCCTCTACCCTAGAGGGCTCCAGTGTCACGGCATCCTGTATATACACACATGTACAAGGCAGGGCCCTTACTGGGCGGGCTCTCCATGGACTCGGAACCGGTAGAGGCAGGTGTACTCAGGATGACCCCAATTGGACAGAATCCGGAGCTCCACAATCTGGAAAGCACTGTTGGGTCGCTCCTGCATGAGAGAATAACAGCATTGCAGGTGGGCGACCCTGGAGCACCTTACATCCTCCCCCCTCCCGTCTGCAGCCCGGCCCAGGCAGAGGGCTCACCGTGTGGAACATCTGGAGCGACTCCCCTTCCTGGTCATAGGTGAACTGCCCCAGAGAATGCCCTTCCTCCTGGTACTCATTTTCCAGCCCCTGGAGAGATGAAATGGAGACAACAGTCCTCAGTGCTGCCAAGGAGCCATGTCCTGGGGCAGTGCTGAGACTGTCACCAGAGGGGCACCATGTCACCAGCTTTCCAGGGACAGGTGTGACTCTTCCTGTGTCAGAGACTGGCGGACAGCAGGCAGAGGGCTGGCTCACAGGTACAGATTACTCTTGGCACCCACAAGAGCCCTCAGGACAGTGCCTGTGTGAACCCTGGACATTCTAGACCAGGGACTTGGGCAGGACAAGGGCAAGAGTGCCTGGGGTAGAGGAAGCTTCAGTTTGGGAGGTGCTGGGGTGGACGCTGGCCAGGACAGAGCAACATAACAATGTGAACATTACTGGGAAATGCTTAGTTCTGGAGTCTCTTGAGGCTTGTATGCCTTTCTACGGTGACAGGCTATAGGCAGTGTGTAGATGTAATTACAAAATGGAAGGTAATGGTAAGAATCTAACAGTGCACAATGATTAAGAAAGGAAGCTGTGTGTGACACCATGATTTAAGGACCTTAACTTTGTCCTCTGCAGTCCAAACCAGACCAATCTCAAAAGGGCCAAGGACTGGGGGGTGTGGCTCAGTGCAGAGCACCTGCCTAGTGTTCCCCAGTGAGGGGCTGGGGTGCAGAGCTGAGCCCTGGCTTCCATCGGCAAGCACTTGAAAGGGGAGAATGTGTTATGTCTCTTGTCATGTCGCTTCCACAATCCTGTCGTCAGTGTGTCGTTCCCAGGTGGAGAGATGGAGGTGCGATGCACCTCTCAAGTCTGGCCTGCCTAAACAGGTCTGTTACGGGGCATGTGAACTGGACCACCGTGCTGACTTAACCAGGACAGTGGGCCAGGGAGGAAAACTACTCAGGTCTCCAGAGTCTGGAACAAGGAGCCACTGGAAGGTTGGGGGGGAAGAGTCATATCCAGGGTGCTCACACCCAGTACACTCACGTAGACTGCGAAGTCCCTTGGGGCACTGGAGATATTGCCAGTGGGTGACAGCGTCTTTGGAATGTGCTCCACTGTAAACGTGGTTGGGTAGATCACCATGGACAGCCGCACCACCAGGTACCCTTGGGAGCCCTTGAAGGCCCAGCAGTTTCCTGGGTAGATGTCAGGCTGAGAGAGAGAGACAGCACAACTCAAGATCCGATAGGAGAACCCATCTGCAGGGGAAGCCTCACCATGCCTCTGGCTAGAAATTTACTATATCCTTCTTTGGAAGAGGAGAAAAAATGTAAGAAAAGACTAGTTTCAAAGTCCAAATTCTTACTTTATGGATGTAAAATGTCCAGATTGCTACAAGATCACCACAGCCTTCAGTCATGCCCAAACAGTGGTTCTTTGTGTAGGTTGTTCAACTGTGTTGTGCCAACCGACAGGAAGAAAGGCCAGACTCACAGAAGGTTGCTCGTTTAGAAAAAGCAGCACTAATGGATCTAGTCGGCTTCCTGAATTCATATTTTCTCACAGAAAGCCTTAAGTTCAGTTATTCAACTGAGACAATGTAATTAAGTTTGAGTAAAATATAAAAAATGATCTCCTATTTTGGTGTCAGTTTTTCAATGAAGTTTTAATTATGAAAAAAAAAAGATTGGTTATGAATTTGCTGAAAGTATCTAGGAACACCATCCAAGTCTCTGATGGCCAAGGTGGTCAAAGTTGTAAAGACCACCAGGCTCCAAATGCAGACAGAGCTTGCCTGCAGCATGGAGACCAGCCACGTGATCACAAGGCAAGGTAGTCCTCAGGGGGGAACCACCCTATTTCCTGAAAAGCAGCTTAGCCCTGGTACCAGTCGTCCAATGCAACCAGTTTGTCTGGTGGGCTGAGGCCCCCAAGTGGCTACTGGACAAGGCTGGTCACCGGAACTGAGCAGGGTCAGAGGATGGGACTTGGTGTTCTAGAACAGAGGGGCCAACGACAAACAATTCGCTGGTGACCGGTGTTGTCCCGTGTGCTATGCAAGGCCACCACAAACCATGGGAGGGCAGCGCCTAGTACTTTAAACCCATGCTCTCCGGGCACACACATCGACAGTGTTTGGTTCTCTTGTGAATCTGAGTTGAAAACCAAATTTCTGACATCTACCAAAGAAAGCTGCAAAACCACACACTTTGGTTGGTTAGAACAAATGCGGAATGCAGCAGACCTCTGTGAGCTGAGGTGGACAGACTTGCCTCTGCCATCCACCCTGCAGTTGTGACTTTGCCAGACAAACTCAAGTTTTTCCCTGATTGTAAATCTTAGTATGAGGCTTTTCCCTTATAATACATTACAAAACACTTTTTCTTGAATTTTGGAAATTTCTGGAATTTTCCTTTAACAGTTATGGGCAAGTGACTGTGATGACCAAGCTATAGGGCCAGTGCTTAGCACCGAGGTGAGGTGACCTCCCAGACCCTTGTTTCATACTCCTAGGTGGTATGCGGTAAAGCCTGGGAGGTAGAGCAGCTCCCCACTGGCCAGGGCTCATGCAGTACAGGGTGGGAGCAGCATCCAGGGCAGCCCTCCATGAGCCCCCCTAGCTCTCCCCCTGCACAGCCCATGGAAGGATCAGGCAGCATGGGGGGAGACACACCCCACACCGTACTGCAGAGTTCAGCCAGGTGTGCATCTGGTGACCAAGGCCCCCGGGGAGCAGGCGGCAGTGCTCTGCACATCTGCGTCATCTTGGCAACAGGCTGCTGCAGAGTGGTCTGAGGGTCCCTGCGGACAGGCGGCTCACCTGAATCACCACTCGAGGCGACTGCGAGAAGTACCACAGTGGGATCCCAAAAAGACTCAGCAGTGCCGTCTTGGTTTCGTAGGTCTCAGAACAGCGTGTGCTCAGGATGCTGCCACCTGCAACATAGGACACCTGTGTGCACACCTGACCAGAAGCCCTAGCACCTGCCGGGGAGGGCTGCCGCAGCGTGACTCACCAGCTCCAAGACATCCCTTTTAAAAAAACTAGTTTTAAAAAATTACTGAGAGGGGCTGGAGAGGTGGCTCAGGGGTTAAGCCTCCGCCTTGCAGGCGGAAGGTCCTGAGTTCGGATCCCAGATCCCACGTATAGACGCCAGGCGGAAGCGGGGGCGGCCTGCGCTTCTGGTCCTGGTAGGGCGGAGCCTGTGAATCCCGGGGCAGAAGGAGGTGGAGGCGTCCATGGTGGTTCGCGAATTCGTCCGTGGTTCTACACAGACACACACACACACGCGCACATACACACGCATATGCACACAGTTGAATAAATAATAATAATAATAAAAATTTAAAAAAAATTACTGAGAGAGAGAAGGCACAACACACACGGTATGGCATGTGTGTGGCGATCAGAGGACACTTTCAGAAGTCAATGTCTCCTTCCAGCCTGGGGCCTTGGAGGATGGGAGTCAGGTCATCAGGCCTGTACACAAAAGCAGTTCACCTGCTGGGCCATTTTGCCAGCTCAAAACTCAGTTTATTTTGTAACCAATAGGTAAACACAAAAATTACAGCTAAGCAAGTGTGCTGGAGCGTGCGTGCTGTGACTGGTGTGTGCACACTCCCTGCCACCTCAGCGGACATCCACATTTTCTTCTGGCTGCCACTTGAGTTGCCTGCCACACAGGGAACTCAACTTCCTACTCGTCATCCTGCAACTGGTGCCCAATGCCAGCCTCTTCCCAGCCATTCACCATTGTCGAACTCTGGCAGTCTGAGTGTAGCTGCAGGGCCAGCGGCTCTGGTTCTGTTGCTGTTGTATTTCCTGAGTCCTGTAGGAACCCACTACCTGCCCACCCACAGGCCCACTGTCTAGATGTGCTGGGAGCAGAGGAATGTTTCAGATGGGGCACTAGCCTCTGCCCTGCCATGGGAACTGGCAGACCAGATGTTCCAACAGCCAAGACAGGATAGGCTGGCAGAGCCTAAGTTCTGGGCAACAACGGCCACAGCACGCGGCCCCTGGAGCATGTGTTGAACACAGCTTCTGTGGTCAAGCCTGCTGTGTTGGCGCTCCCCTGGCACAGGGAAAGGAGGGAGCATGAAACAGGTGGGCATGGTGGGTTTCAATGCCACTCAGCTCTGACCTCTGAACACTTTGTCCTTTTTCCAGAGAGTGAGACTCACTGGCAGCAGCTGTGTAGCCTCAGGGACCCTGAAGGTGGCTTTTCAGGAAGTCACAATCTCAGAACATGTGGCTAATGTCACTATCCTAAAACACTCCTTGAGAACGGTGAGAGCCCTTATTGACTCTATTCGACATCCAGAACCAACAGTTCCCATACTGCATGGCAGTGAGCCTGAGATCCCAGGCGACTAGAAGAGATGGGATTTGGCCTGGCAGGTGTGCGGCAATGGGGTCGGGCTGATGAGCGCCAATGCTACAGGCTGCTGCTACTCCCTGAGAGCCACAGCTCACACATCCTGGGGACAAGCGGTCACTTCATAACCCTCACCTGCAACTGCTAATTTTTTTTTGAGAATTAAGGCAGATTTTATTTGGAGGAGATAAAGGATGGAACTCACAGACATGGAGTCCGTGAGGACAAGAGAGCTGAAATGAACTCACAGACTCCAGACATGGAATCCATGAGGGGCAATGAAGCCCACTAAATTTTAAAAAGTCAAAAATACACCATTTGAGAGCAGCCTCTAGTGGTAAGGGCCAGCTCTGAGTTGTTCTAAGTCCCAAGTGGGTGAGCATGCAGTCTCTGCAAAAAGCTCAAATCCTGAGCTAGGGCATAGGGTTTCCATCATGAGGAACCATGTTTTTGGGGGAAACAAGGTAGCCCCATCATGCTGTGCATATAGACTCGGTGAACAGCCTTACCCCAACACACAACCTAGCCCCCCACAAACCTCTAGAGCAGCCACCACGAAGAAAGACTACCGGGCCTTACCCAAATAATGGTCTATCCTCAGACTGTGAGTTTGCCAGAGCTCCCAGCCTGGCCCCTTGGCAGTCACCATGTTACTCACCTCCAGATTCCAGAGCGAAGTCCACCATGCCCGTTTTGTCCTGGGAGTATAGCTTCAGTGCATTGTTCACGATGACACGCGCTTGCTGGATGGCCAGGACAAAGCAGTTTGAAATTAGTGACCAGAGTGCAAAGACCAGAGGCCCTCGGACGGCTGGGTGCCAGGCAAGGACACTTCAGCCAGTGCGCCCCTTGGTCCTGCACCTGGATAGCCTCAGACAACAGGTAGGAGGATACCAGATGCCGGTCACCAGGATATGATGGCTCACGGCAGCCTCCACTGTGAAGCAGGGTCTGGACTTTTGACTAGGACAGGGCAGCTAGGCATAACTGGCAACGTGTGTGGAAGCGACTCTATGCAGAAGCACCTCACGCGGAAACATGCCATGCAGAAGCACGGCTATCTACAGGGGACCCTTGGGAAAAGAAGGGCCAGTACTGTGCTGATGGCGGCAGCCATGCCCTCTCCAGGCATGGTGCTCAGCACACTGTCCTCCAGCTACCCACAGCCTGGGGACTGTTCTCAGAACAGGATCACAGCTTCCGCCTTGTCACAGGAGGATCTCTGTGACAGGAGGATAGCCTGCCTACTCACCGCTTCTGTGATTCCTGAGATTCCTGCCTCACTCACAGCAGACACGACGGCCTCAGATGTCGGGGCATGGCCCGTCACTGCGATGTAGTGGGTGATGTTTTTCAGCACTCGCAGCTCGAGGTTGCGCAACAGCACCTGTAGCTCATCCTTGCTCACGAACCGAGCAGACAGTTTTTGCAGCAGCCCCTCAAGGAAGCCGCCGAGCTGATCCTCAGAAAACACGTGCTGTACCCTCTCTTGGATGCGGACATCGACCTGCAAGGACCATTGGAAACGTCAGGTGAGTGGATCGTGGTGGTGAGAGCACTCCAACACAGCACCTCAACACAGTGTGCCCCATTGTGTTACAGTAGGAACTCCAGCCCTTTACAGAGAGCAGAAGCAGACTGGGGCGTGGCATGATCGTTACTTCCTGTCCATCCACCCGTGTCCCTTCCACCTGTTCTGCAAGACAATTGTCAGGAGTACACCTACCACTTTCAGGGCACATGCATACCTGCAACAGGATACCTGCAAAGGGTGCAAGCCTGTCAGTCCACTGGCAGTACCCTCGCCCTGCGTAGAGGAGCGTCTGTGCATTTTAACTGGCAAACCTGTTCGAGGTACCTGGCCTGCCTGCACTGTCCCCAAGCAGCTCTCAGCTCTCCTCCCTGCTGTTCTGGGAGCTCCCTGCATAGTGATAACTGGCCAGAGGTGTCCCCATCACTTCCCTGAGCTGTGGTCTGACTGTGGCTTGTGAAGAGTCTGCCTGCAGGATGTCCATTGCCATTCTCAATAGGCAGATGTTCCCTTTGGACCGAGAATGGGGGGTTGGGCAATGGCTGTGACAGGTCACAAGGGATGGGCATGTGGGGTCTACTGTGGTGAGTACTCACCCATTGAGGTGTGTACGCAGGAGGGGGCAAGGGACATATGCCCAGGTGCTGGTGTATGCATTGCTGGGGTGGGGAGACTCAGGAGCCAATCAATGTATTATTTCTTATTTGCAATGTTGGAGGGGAGAGAGAGCAGCTCAGTGGGAGAATGCTTGTCTGTCCTGTGAAAGGGTGGGCTCATTCCCAGCACAACAAAAACAACCATAACTTCGAATAAGTTAAAAAAACAAAACAAAACTGAACTTTCTTTCCTCCGCTGCTAGCAAACAGCGAAAGGCAGCGGTGGCCACCTGCCCCGTACGGCACTCACCTGCTCGAGGCTGTCCCTTAGCTGCTGCCAGTCCAACAGCTGCGACTTCAGCTGGCCCAGCTGCAGCTCCAGGTGCTGCACACGGTCCAGGAGAAGCTGCTCCTGAGTCCCGCTGGGTGCAGCAACCAGAGAGAAACAGGGGTGAGGACCAGGAGCTCGCAGACCATCACCCGCCCCGACAAGGTTTGTGCCTTTAGATTACAGAGACGGCTCTGGAAGCAGCCCCAAGCTGCACATCTGAACTCGGGGAGGACACTGGCACTGAAGACAAGTCGGGATGGAATAAGTGCATGCACCTCAGGGTGGTGCAGCGAGTGAACACGAGGGCGGAACTCCCAAGAGGGAAGCTGGGAGGCTGGACTCAAATGCACTCTGACAAACCTACACATTCCACACCAAGTGTTTAGCAAAACCAGGCTAGGGAAGAGAGGTGCTCCATGGCACATTCACGGGCACCAGGGCAAGTGTGGGGCACAACAACTGTGCACAGGAACCATAGGCTGCTGCATGCAGACCTGGGATGTACTAGGGAAAGCCAGTGTGTGTGTGTGTGGGGGGGGGTGTGCTGTGTACCGCAAGGCTAGGGCTCAGCACTGTTGGCTTTTGGGGCAGAAAGGCTGGCAATGGGCTGGCTGGAGAGATGACTTAAGGGCTAAACCTTTGCCTCATAAGCAAAGAGCCTGAGTTTGGGTCTTGGATTCCACATAAAAATGCTGGATGGAAATGGCAGCAGCCTTCACTTTCATCAGCACTGGAGGGCAGAGTCTGGGAAATCCCAGAGAAGTAGAACAATGCAGGATAATTCCTGAAGTCACCCTTGGGCCTCCATGGGCACACACAGTGCTCTCTTCTACACACCCACATGTACATTCCCCCCCGCCACATACACATACACACACCAACACCTAGAAACAGGCCAAAATAAAATAACTGGCAGCCACGAGAAGTCCTGCACAATGGACGGCTGCCTGCCGGGGGGATGGGTAAAGGGGCACCTAGAAAGACAACCAAAAGCCAGTGATTCCAGATGGCACATGATGATGGGAACTTTGGCACCTGGAAAAACTTTGGCATACTTCAGGCAAGCAGAGCCCCACGGGAGACAACAGCAGCTCCTGAAGTCACCTACCTGCTCACTCTCAGTCTGGTCTCTTCCAACTCCTTCTGGATGGCCTGGGAAGGGAAGATACTGTTTAAGTGGTTATGTACTAACTGAAAAATCACGTCTGAATAACTTCAAAGACATACTGAAGGGCAAGGACCTGGCTTCTGACACAGGGTTAGAAGCATATTGAGACCGGCATAGTACTGACCTCCTAACTCAGCCAGAAACATAGTGCCCAGGCCAAATGCATTCCAGATGATGCCAATACGTCAGACACCAGGAGCTATCTCAAGAGCCTCAAAAGCTACTCCTGTTGACCCCATGGTACGTTACCTGCTTTACTCAGTTCAGTGGACAAAGAAGCACCAGCCACACCTTGCTCTATGCTGATCCCCAAGGACAAGAAACCCTGAGCCACAGGGTCTGCGGCACAGACCCCACAGTAACAACGACCCCCCCCCCCCGAATTTAATTTGTGCTAAGCAGTTCTGGGAGAAGGCCATGTGACCTTAGGTGTACACAGCAGGGCACAACTGGATCTGAAACCAGCCTGAGTAACTCGGCTCTGCTGGGCTCCATGGTCAAGCACTCAGGCCACAGGGTTGACTGCCCAGGGGAAGCTGACATGGCTCTTCCAGTTCTACAAAACCCGGCAGTCGATGCCCAGAAATAAAGCATGTGTGCAGTACAAGAAGATGGGAAAACATAAAATGGCTTTGGTGTTGGGGCTGTAATACTTCTTAGCTAGCGCGTATGAGGCGCTGGGTTCCACACCCAAGTGTACATGCTCACAGGCCCCTGCACACAAGCACATACCCACCAGCAATGCGCTCCAGTGATAAGCTCCTAAGTAAATACCTCAGACTTTTCCGTCAGTTTCCTGAGAGTGTCTTCCAAGGTTGAGAGCCGCACTTCATGGTCATGGTGCAAAGCTGTGAAGTCAGCCTGGGAAAGAACACCTGACTGAGCCGTTCTGCAGCCAAGTGCCCCAGGGCAGGCCAGTCATTTCCCAGGCCTAGGCTGCAGAACACGAGGTGCTGCATCCTTAAGGTATCACCCCAGCATATGAGTCACCTGTCTCCAGCTGGAGGTCTTGAACCCAAGAGCAACCCACACACGGCTTTCTAGTGACACTCCATGGGAAGCAAACCAACTCACAATCATTTAGGCCTGCCAAGCTCTGCATGTGACAGACACTTGTCATGCCAGGCCCCTTATCGTTCCTATCAACACGAGACGCTTGCTTGTCATCCAACACCCAGAAACACTGCCAGAATCAACTGCCCCATTGTTCAATTTGGCTGCTTATTCAGAAAGTGCCTGTTGTCCAGCCCCCAGGTGCTAACTCGGGAGACCAAAGGTTCCAGCCCAGGCTTTCCTGCTCCACGAGGCTGGAGAGCAGAAGCAGAGTTAAGGTTCTGAATGATGCTGACAGGCAGGAATTTTGTTCCACCTGTGTCATCAGTGATTCCTGGGAAGGTAACAGGATTCTGGATCACCAGGCACATTCCCTAGAAGGGTCTAGAAACATCAAGGGGGGGACGCCAGAGCAGGAGTCGCAGCAGCAGAGAAGGGCTGGCGAGAGAGGTGGGTGCAGACACAAAGAGGCTGGGCCAATGTGTTTCTCTGCTGCACGCCCAACAGAACCAGCATGGCCACTCTGGGCCAGAGTGGTCCAGTGCACAGCCATCAGGCCTGTGTGACTGCCACGCACTAGAACCTTCTTTAGCACTAATGTAAGCTTGCAAGGTAACATGCAGGCTGTAGCACGCTCCAAGGAAGGCAGAGTCAAAGGACGTGTGTGCCAGCAGCCCAGGGGACAAGTCCTGGCTGTCTCAGGATTCAGGGTCATGGTCACTGACACTGGCGGTCACTTCAGGTGGGAACCAGGAGACTGCACTCTGTACTGACATCTCACAAAAAAGGCACACTGGCTGCATGAGATGGGGGAGAAAACAGTACATGACGTTGGGGTTTTGTTTCCTGTGACAACCATCATGTATTTTCTTTGCAGCAGAGGACACTAGTAACCAAAGGCTGGGAGACCACAGAGTGCTCCAGACACCCCGTCACATACTGATACAGGGTCCACATGCTCTCCAGAGAGCATCAGCACCACGAAGAGACCTGCCACCAGTGACTTCCCTGAATTTCTTGCCCACGCTTACTTCTGAGCTGGGCACACCTGCAGGAATGAGCAAGTTCAGCTTGGCCCTTTCTTCCTATCCATGCACTAAGGCTTGAAAATGGCCACAGGCACACAGTGGACTTGCCAACTCTTAACTGAAATCCTCCCTCTCGGTCAACATTATGGTTGAGAAATTAAAAATCAACAACCTAATGCAACCAGGACTGGGAACATGGCTCAGCAGCTAAAGTGCTTGATCCATAAGTAAAAGGACTGGAGTTTAGATCACTACATCCCACATAAAATGCTGGGTAGGCACAGTGACCCAACTGTAATTCCAGCCCCAGAAGGAGAATCCTGGGAATCCCCAGAGAAAACTGGCTAGCAGATTGGACCTATCTATGGACTGGGTTCAAATGATTCCTAATATCACCTTTGGCCCTCCATACACACTCATATGCATGTACCCAAGTGCAGACATGTATTTCCGTGTGCATACATCCACACCCATAAACATGAAAATAGAAAAAAAAAAAAAAAAAAAAGGCCGAAATGGTGGAACCCAGGTCAGGAGCCGGTTAATAGGTACATGTGGCGCTAAGGTTAATGCTTTCTATAGGTCAGGCAGCAGCTGGCCAGGAGTGCCAGCATTGGGCCAGCATGTCAAGTTCAGTGGAGACTGGGGAAGCAGCGCTGCCTTATGCCCCACAGGGCTGCACCACAGCTGTGTCCAAGTGTCCCTGACTTAGCAGACAGGTTCTATAAGACCCTACTAGCCAGCCCAAGTAAGAGTGTTCTGGGGTAGACCTGAACAGAGAGCAGGCCCCTTGCGGCACCAAAGGAGACAGGGAGAGGCACTGGACCAGCTGTGGTGTGTTCTTGAGCATTCGATCCAGGACATGAAGGGGTCCCTCAAAGGATTTCTGTGTGGAAGATGTCCCTGGCTAGTGGAATCAACTGATGAGTAGTGACTGAATCTGAGGAACGACCACAGTGATGGATCGAACCTCAGATGGTAACATAATCCCACAGCCCTGCAGTGAGGTTGGAAGAACTCCTGGGGGGGCAGCTAGCTGAAGGACCCTGTGCCAGTGTGCACAGCTTGTCTGGGTCCTTAGTTTCGTGAGAGAAGCACTTTTAAAAGCCTTGCCATGGAAGCTGGGAACAAAGTACAAGGCAGAATGCAGAAGGAATTTCTTAGGATGAAGAAAGAGCTTAAAGGATGCTTGTCACACAGCCTGCGGACTTGAGTTTGATCCCTGGAAGCCACATGATAAAAGGCAGGAACTGACTGCACAAGTGGCCCTCTGACTTCCAGCACGTGCACACACACATGCACACACACCCACACCCATACACACACACACACACACACACACACAATTAAGCACACCCAATAATAAAACATAAGATAAAAAGGAATCTGTGCCCCTTACCTTAGTGTTGGATGGGCCTGTGGCGCCCATCTCCTGCAGGTGCTGTCCAACCATGTCCTTCACCCACAGTAAGAGGCCTTCTCTGCCACCATCCACCTGGTCCACTTGAACCTGCAGCTTCTGAAGTAGGACCCTCAGCTCCCCGAGCTTCTGGTCGTGGCTGTGGCACTGCGCACTCAGTGAGGCCAGCTGCCGCCCCACGTCACTCTCCAGATGCCATTGGGAAGCTCCATAGTCAGCCTGGTACAAAGCAGGAGGCCTTGGTGAGAACACATAGGGGCCCACACTAGGGCACGGTACCACTAGGGCAAGGCCACAAAGGCAGGGCCACACTAGGGCAGGGCCACACTAGGGCAGGGCCACACTAGAGCAGGGCCACACTAGGGCAGGGCCACACTAGGGCAGGGTCACACTAGGGCAGGGCAGCAATAGGATGGGGCCCACAATGGCAAGGGCTGATGCAGGTAGACTTTTGAGGTAGCTGCTGGGGCGAGGGTGTGTTTTCACCTTCCCTCTTATCTATTCTACACAGTGAGCAAGCCATCCCTATAATTCAAACAAGCTGAATGTCATCACCTAATTATGTATCACCAAGCTATTTTAGAACATCCGAGGAGATATAAAACTCTAAAGCAGGACCCAAGACTGGTTACCTGCAAAGATGGGCCTGGCGGAGAGGGCCCGGGCCTGAGCACGCCCTTGGGATCATCCGTCCTCTGTGACAGGTGCAAAGATGTCCAGTTCAGCATGGGCAGGAATGACAAGAAGTCACCCTGGCGCCACAGAGAGAGACCAGCACCTAAAGGAGAGAGCCATACATGTGCACAGGGAGCCCACGCGGTACTCCAACACAACATTCCCGCAGTTGTCACCCACAGGCGAGGCCATGCTTTACCTAACAAAAGTAGGAGTGGGAGGAGCAAGAGAAAGAACTTGCACGTGTTCCGAAGGCACCTAGAAAGGGAGAGGCAGAGTTCAACCATCCCGTTCTGCTCATGTTGACTGCTCCTGCTCTTCATCTCTGAGGACTGACCACACCCACAGAAAGTCTTTCTATACAGCACGCTGGACACCACAGCAAAGACCCAGGGCCAAATCCCTGTCCCCAGGGCCACAGCCCACTGTGGTAATCTGGTGCCCTGGGAATGCACCTCAGGCTCCAGGCCTGACTGAGCAGATGGACACTCTTTAAGGGTCCAGTGTACCTGCCACCATGCCCTCACCATCTTGGATTGGTTTAAAAATTAAACAGGAAGATAAATGCACACTGTAAAGTACAAAAGGTGTATTTGTGCACACTGTTAAGTAGAGCTGGGCCATTTGAAATAGCCCACCACAACAGGAGCCTGGCTCCTAAGACCCTGTGCTGGCATAATATCTGACCTCCCCTGGTTTCAGGACTCTTACCTTGTAAGAAGAAACACATTCAGCCAAGAAATCAAAGTAACCACCTGGTACCATCCACTTCCAAGCCACCAGAATGTTCTGGAGGCTGCCTTCCCTATGACAGAAAAGAGCAAGTTTGCTTGAGAAGCCATCCTCTCACTCCCAGGTGGTGCTTCCAAAAGGCAGGCAGGGAAAAGCTGAGTGCATGAAGGTGGGGTCAGGGACATACGTGCTATGGCAGAAGGGTGGCAGGCGGTGGCAAGGACACATCAGGAAGCCCAATGTTCCATGCCCAACACACCAGACATGATCTCATGCACCTGTGGGCATACCTAGCGGAGACCTATCACTTGGGTGACCCGAGAGCTGTGAGCATGCCACCCCAGAAGCTACATATCCACCTGGAGCAGTGATGGTCAACCAGAGCAGCGACCACGCGGCCTCAGCCACAGACCACCCGGTGGCTCCCGTTCTGTGCAGTGCTCGCATCAAGAGGTCACCTGTGGCAGAGAAGACATGTGCAGAGGGCACCCTGAGACAGAATGTGTGGGTATGCACGTCAGCCGCACGCACACTGGCATGCCAAGCAAGGTCTGTGGTACCCACAGCACAAAGCCTGCTGTCTTCCTGTAGCTTCGCCCACTCCTGTCAGTGGAGGCTCTTGTTTCTGTTCCATCTGTTTTTGTAGCCTAGGCTGGCCTTGAAATTGTTTCACAGCCAAAGGTCACCTTGAATTTCTGATCCCCTGCCTCAGTTTAAAGTGTAGGGGTGCCAGGCACGCACCCAATCCCTGGGTCTCTTCAAAGAGGTGAAACACAGCTATCTCCTGACATCCCATGGGGTCTGGAAACGGTCCATAAATGTGGGCATGTGGTACCGGCGGAAATAGTGGTGCAATTTTAATGTGTGACATTTGGTCCCTGCAGTCACATGCACTGGGACGAAAAACGATGCCACAGGCTGACGTTCTCCAGACAGGGCACAGTTCAAAATGAAGATCAGGTGAGTATCCACCAGCCTCATCGCTTAGAACAGAAGCTCCCCTCCTCTCCTCTTGTGTCCATCTTCTATTTTTTTTTTGTGTGTGTGTCCATCTTCTAGATGGGGGTCTCCACGGCATACAGGCTGGCCTTGCACGTTCAGACTTGGTGCACTGTACACAGCAGTTGCTAAAGTGCCTCACACTAAACCCACAGCCATGCTCACCTGAGATGATGTCACTTCAACATGGTCCCTCTGTGAGGACCTCAGCTAAAGACTTGAAACAAGAGAACGCTCTGTTTGTTATAGACTACTGGAGGTCTGGAGTGGGCATCTCTTGAGGCAAGACCTGCCACCTTGCTGTGGCCTGGCTCTTTATGACTAGCTGGCTGCTCTCTCCTGAGTGCTGGAATTACCATGTACCCCCACATCCAATTGAGACAGTTACACTTTTGACATTCAGCTTAAAAAACAAACAAGTAAAACAAAAAATAGCAAATGGGAAAAATTTCCCAGAAGGTCATCAGAAAAGTTGCAGAGTGCTGCCAAGCACACAAACACAAGTGGCATGGGAGCGCTCAGCTGGCAGTCACGAACAAATTCATACCAAATACATTTACAGAGAAGCTTCAACAGTTTCATTTCTGCTTCTAAGGACAGGGTCTCCTTAAGTAGGCCAGACTAGTCTGGAGCTTGAAAACCTCCTATCTCAGCCTCCCAAGTGCCAGACTCACAAGCACCCACCACCATGGCTGGCTGACTGGATTTTTAACCCATCCTTTCTAAGCTGCTTTCCAGCACCCACAATGCAACACAAACCCAACAGCACAGTGACACTTGAGACACAAATGCATGGAAAGAACAAAGTATAGGGCACAACCTGTGTAGGTGCAGAGGTGCCCCACGGCCCCCACCACCCTGTGGGGCCTGGACGGCAGTGAATGGGCAGCTGTGTGTGTTGCGAGAAGCTTCTCCTTACAGTCGTCGCCTGTGGGTGTGGTGACAAGGAGCACAGGGACAGGTTAGCAGCACTTCATCATCAGAACATGGACAAACGTAGCATGTGAACCAGGGAGAGACCACTGCCCCAATCACAGTGGGCACAGCATCACTTGCTTCAGCACTGAGTGGGCAGAAACCCAACTGGCCTGCCAGGACTATTCTTTACAACCGTGGTCCAGAACTAGGACAAGGCCTGAGGACCTGCAAGACCAGTGCCGAGTGGAAGAGGAAGCCGTACTCACACAGGGTCTCCCCGTCGGCTCTGGAAAGTTCGCTGCCAGTCATCCGCCCACAGTAGCCGGTATGGGCTGTAATACATGCAGAAGGGGCTTAGGAAGCTCATACCAGCTCGAGGGCTGGACACCCTGCCAAGCCAGCACCATCGGAGCCCACTCCCTAAGGCAGAGAGGCTGGTGGTTCCCACGGCAGACACGGGTGAGGCCAAGCGACAGGGACACCCTTAAGCCCTGTCCGGTTAAAAGGCATCAGCAATGCAGCAGGAAGAGCCACTGGACAGAGAGGTTTCTAAGATAGGATTCAAAGCTGCATTCACAGGCACTGCTTTGGTTTAGAAAGATCATTAGTAAAAGTCGGAAGCTGGGTTTATCCTTTTATTGTGAAATACATGAAAGATGCCTAAATGCTGATTGACTTCAGGAGACAACTGCACACAGGGCATGCTGGGGCTCTCACAAGCCCCCCAGGAAGAAGATCCGCAGAAAGCAACCAAGAGAAAGCAGTGTGGAGATGAGGAAACACGCGTGGAAGGCCACGCAGGGAGGGCGAGAGCAGTGGTCTCACCAGCCCAGAAGCGCGGCTTGAAGAGAAGGAAGAGACTTCAAATACCTTCCAATTCATGGCTCTTGGTCTCGTAACTTTTGGATTCGTAATCTCTTGAGTCAGAGCTTGTCAGTTTGTAAGTTTCTGAGTCGTAACTGAGTTTCATCAAGAGCACTTGAAAAAGCTGAACTAAGAGTGAAGAAAAGGACGAGGACGCGGACTGGGCCAACCACGCGATCTTCTCCACGCAGAGAGCCACACCGCCTAGTGGGGAACCGTGAACTGCATTACTTCGGCCCACAGACCTGCCAGGTCACAGGTGTGTGTGTGTATGTTGAGGCCCAAAGTTGACATTATTGTCTTCTTCAATCACTCTCCCCCTTTATTACATGGGCAGAGTCTCTCAATTCAACCCAGAGCTTGCCAATCAGCTAGACTAGCCAGTCAACTTGCCCCAAAGATCCCCAGTCTTTGCCTCCACGACGGACAGCTGCCAGATCTGCCCGGCTTTTATATGGGTGCCTGAGATCCGAACTCCAGTCCTCACGCTGATAGGGCAAGCGCCTTATCTGTTGAGTCATCTCCCCAGTCCTCAAAGAGCTTTTCAAATGAACACCACAGGGACCACCTGGGAAGAACATCCTGACCAGTGACCCAAGCAGAGCTGCCTCCACTAGTGAGGCCATGGTCTATGTGCCACCTGAACCACAGGTCCCTCGTGGGAGGCACAGACCATGGAGGTGACATGGGATTCCGTGGCTCCCACAGAACCTGTAGCTCACCAGGGGTTGTGGAGGTAACATGGGCCTACCCACAGGTCATAAGGGGGCACGGGACCCTGGAACTTTGTTAAATAAGCTTAGGTAGTACACACTCTACACCTATCAGTCTTAGAATTTTTTTTCTTAGAAAAGTATTTTCCCAAGAAGTAAAGGGTGAGTGTGTGCTGTCCACCCCAACAGATCCCGGGGTGCTGGGAACAGGCACAGAAAGCATTTCTAGGCAGTCTTTCCCACTCATACCCCAGCCCATCCTAAGTTCAGAGCAGGAGGCCAGCCTGAAGGCTGCAGTCTAAGTCTAGTGATTTTAAAGAAAAAAGCAGAGCTTTAAGTTTTTCAGAACAGTCAAAGACCTGTTTGTGACTTGGAACACTTTTTAAGAAGACAAAAAACAAAAACAAAACCAGAATCCAAACAGGTAACCTGGTTGCTTTTAGGAGCAACCCATCTGCCCATGAACTACACAAGGGCAGACAGGATCTGGGGTCCCACTTTAGGATTATACATCTTTCAGGCAATCAGAAACACAATTTGATTTTCTACCTGTTGAGTTGGCAAGACTCAAGCGAAAAACTATGGAGACCTGGTGTCTGAGCAAAATGATGGGGCCTAGCAGCGAACAATAAGAGGAGAGGAGGTTCCCTGTCTGCCACCAGAACAGCAGGCAGAGCTGCCTTGAGTGCAAGCAGGTGGAAAAATTCATTTCAACTCAAATGGCAGGCAGGATAAGTATTGTCCTGCTTCCAGCGTGTCTATCTCAGAATGAAGTCTGCATATGTCCACACAAGCATGTGCAAGCAAAACACATACAAAAGCATCTAAATGGTATACAGACATAGAAGCCTGGTGGTTCCTCTAGAGATCTCTGGATGTTGGATCAACTATGCATGATCAGAAGAAAGTCAAAATTAGTGGACAAATTCTCATGCTGCTAGGCTGTATAATCTTGCACGGCTAACACACCTCTGTGGCAGCAGTCATGGAGCAAGCAAGCTGCCCACAGGACCACATGCTCCACTTTTGCAAGGTTGGTTGATGAAGTCTACTTTGTTAAGCAGAAGCAGGAAAGGTCGCTCAAGATGGGCTGAGTGAAGAAGCGTACATCAGTGCCAGGCAAAGCACTGCAGCTGGCATGGGGACAGGACGTCTGGTTCAGCTTAGACCCTCCCACACTAGTGGGTGTCTCAGACTGGACTGTACCAAGAAGGCTGCTGACGGGCAGTCCCGTGGCCCACAGAGCACTGAGGCTGATAAGGGGGATGCTGGTTGGACAGGTGCTGGCCAATACATCTAGCTTGACATGACCTCAAATGTATGAGAGGAAACCCACACATCACTGATCTGCCACCTGTCCCTCCTCCTCTTCCACTGTGACACTACTGCTGACGGAACTGACACCAGCGCAGAATCAGAGTCAAGGTCTGGCCGCAGCACAGGGCAGGAATCAAAGTAAGGGGCTAGAAACTGTTAGTGAGGACCCAGTCTCAGCACTGCTTCTTACCCTTCATTTGGAATCTGCTGGCTGAGCCCTGGCCAGGTGCAGCGAGGATGCCACACACAGACAGACCCGGCCTGCTGGCTGGTCTGTCACCGCCCCCAGACATGGCAGGCATATGGAGGTGTTTGGGCAGCATGTACAGCAGGAGCCATACTGTGGTCTGTGGGTGCTCTCACTGCCATCTGACTGACACTCCCTCAGTCACTTGCATAGGAGGTGTACGCTGTGTCCAGTGACACTGGATCACCTTCCCAGAACGGGCCCAGGCCACACCCCCTCCATAGTGCCCTCTCTGGTACCAGCTCTCAGCAGACGCTGGCCTCCTTGTGGCCACCTGGGCATCTGTGCTACCCAACAAAAGAGGAAAGCACCCAAGTTAGAAGTCATGGGAGTAGGAAGTAAGAAATTATTTTGGCTCATGCGAAGTCCAAATTTACAGAATCTGAACTCCTTCTTGGTACAAAATACCACAGAAACCACAAGCTAGGAAGGAGGACAGGCTAATTCAGTGTACTTCGGTAAACTCCTGGAGGTAAGCCTGAGTTCAACCTACAACAGAAATAGCACAGACACTGGGCAAGGGCACAATTTTGAGTCACACCTCCGCCTTGGCTGCAGATGGAAACTGGGGCTGGGCACGTGCCGGGCAACGCTCTCCCGTGGGCTGCACCCGGCTCGGAGTAAAGCTCTGGGCCACAGTGCCTCTCAGTCGGAAGCAAGGAGACTTACGTTGTTTTGGATTCCTGTCTCTGGAGTAGACCCTCGAGGTGGGCCCGTGGATGGCAGAGTGTGTCGTGAGCACGTCAGCGCGTGCTGAGAGCATGCTGCAGTCCCGGCAGGTGTAGCCGTTGCTGGCTGCCATGTCGGCTGCCAGCTCGCCATTTCCCTGAGTGGCAGTTCTGCTTCCACCTGAAGTTTTTAAAAAGTAAATGGCAACCGTCACTTACAACCTGCTGATTCCTAACCTTGGCTTCTGTTCTGGAAACAGTGCAGATGGGGTACTCACCTTTAAGGTCACCGTCATCATCAAGACCTGAAACACATGGGATGTTACATTGAGGAACAGAAGAAAACCCACCCAAGCCATAAGGATGCCAGGGTGATGCCCTGAGCAGATGGGATCAGGCACATGCCATCCACAGCACTGCAATTCAGCAATGACACACAGCGCAGGTGGAGAGCATGCGGCGAGAACCCACAGGTAAGGCTACTCTGGTGCCCCTCCAGTCTCCCACACAGCATGCATGTCCCCAGGTCTGTGACCGCTCAGGCTAAGTACTGCAGAGGTGGCCCAAGTCAAGCACTCAGGACATCAGGAACTGAGTGGCTATCCTGCTTCCCTCAGCAGGGCAAATCAAACACAGCTGGACGAACAGGCAGCTGTGTCCCTTGCATGTCTATATGCATAGCCCTGGTGACAGCACACAGTGATTTCTGTCTCAGGCACGTCCCCTTACTTTACAACATAACTCCTCCACAGTAAGTACTGTTCTTATACAGGCTAGCCTTGAACTAGCTCTGCAGCTGAGGCTGACCCTCGTGCCTCAGCACTGTGATTACAGGAGTGTGCCACCTTCACCCGGCTCACAGTGAGTTCCAATGACTCAGAGCATCCAGCTTTCTAGAACATCCTGGTAACTTTTTATGTGACCTGCACTTACGCTTCCTGCAAAAGCAATGTTTCTGTAAGCAGCCCTGGCTGGGTGCTTGACCTTTGACACTGTGGTAAGCAGAAACAACTCAGCCGAGCCCACAAAGTGGCAGACACGGGTAGGCCCAGGCCTTCCCACTGAGCCTGCAGAGATCCTGAGCCCACTATGCGTCTATGCTGACCAGTCCACCTCCTTCCCCCAGCAGTTAGACATTGGAGACAGGTTGTCTGTGTCTCTAGGGACTAACCCCAAAAGTGGTTCAATTTGGTCTGCTCACGAATCAAGGACTCATCCAACACGGGAGGCCGCAGCACTGTGGCGCTCCGCAGGCTGCAAGAGCTGTTGTGGCTGGCAGTGGAGGACGTGGCCTTCCCCGACAAGTGGTTGATGCTAAATGCTGGCTTCCTTGAGTTTTTACGCTGTTTCACCATTCTAAAAAGAAAGGAATGAGTAACAAGTACATAAGGAGCTGACAAAGTGGCTCAGTGATAAAATGCTCACCTTATAAGAGTGAGAATTCAGATCCTCAGAGCCCAAGTGCGGCCGGGCATGGGAGTGGGCATCTGCAATCCAGTGTCCTACAGTGCAAGTGCAGACAGAGATGGCCACGGGCCAACTAGCCTGGCACACTCAGCAGAACAAGAGACGCCTGAGAGCCTCTTCTGCACACCTGACACACAAGTGTCACACACACACATACACATTGTACATATAAATGCACCAACAAAATTAACGCATTTTTTTAAAGAAAAAAAAAAGGAAAAGGAAGTTTAGAGACTTTCCCTAGAAAACACAAACTTGAGCAACACAAAGCTTATGCAAAAAACAGCATTATAAGGACATCTCCTATGTTTTTTCTGCTATAACTGAACAGCTATTGTTTAAGGAAAATTTAAACCAAGGTCCAGGAACTCCCTCTAACGTTGTAAGCATAAAATAGCTGCACATTATTTTGGGCCCAATGAATTCATCATGGTTCAAATCTGAAATAACCTGAAAATAAAAATGACCTAAAGGTTAAGAAATGTTGACACTTACAACCCTAGACAATGACTAACTTCAGGCCTCTGGCCTCAGGTGCCTCGATGGAGACACAGCTGATGGCAACAGAACTAAGGCCACTCCAACAAAGTCAAGGCACAGTGCAGTTGTCACCCTGTCCTCTCCTCTGCAGTGAGGACCCCGGTTTCTGAGCACCTCGGCACCCCTGGGCGAGCTGACAGCAGCTGCACATGGAAGCCCACTGGATCTTGATGACCACCAGCAGCTGACTGGCCCATCTCTGAGGTTGAGAGACCTAATATTTTTAGGTGACAACCTCCCCGTGGCTATTCCTGGAGGGTGGGGGGTGGTACCACTTCAGATCCCCTTGCTGCGTGGGAGGTGCCAACAACCCCACCATCCTCAGGAAAGCAAAATAGATGGAGATTATCACTGCTAGCCAGTGTTTCCAAGGCATGGATAGTGGGTACTGCCCCCTGCCTGCTATAGTGGTGACAGACACAGGGTACACTAGCCAAATGAGCCATTAACTGCACATGTGGACGCACACTCCACAAGTCTGTGAGGATCAAGTCTCTAGCAGTACACAAGATGCAAGATGCCATACCCTTATATTTGGTGGCCACTAAAGCTCAGCTCACTCCAAGGTAAGATGGCTTCTGCCCATGACCACAGACATGACACCTCTGTGTCAATGTTGTACTGTGCAGGTCAACACACACTCGCACACCCCCCATCTCACAGGGGAAGCATGGGGGTTTGAGGCCATGTGGAGACAGGCCACCCGCTGCTCACCTTGTTGCTTTCTCCTTGGCAGGGGTGGCCTGGATGGAGTAGGTGTGCGCATCCACAGCCTGGCTGTCCCCACTGGTATAGGCTGCTGTGACCAGGCGCAAGCTACGGCGGGACATCCTTGGAGAATCAAATACGGGATCCAATTTGTGTTCCATCTCGAAGTCCAGAGCATCAGACGAGTAACTGGAACTGCAGGAAAGGCAGGATGTGGAGAGATGCAGCGATGGCAGTTGGGACTGGACATGCAAGCCTGGAGCATCCGGGCTCGGAGCATATGGCGGCAGTGTACAGAGGTGTGGTCTACCTTGAGCTTCAAGAGCAGCTAACAAGGTACAATATGATGACGTTACTGAAGCGCAAAGGCAGGAGGCCCCCTTTCCTGTCACCTCAGGTCCTGGGCAGGGCTTACCCTGAGAATAGCTGCTTCAGGACAGGTTAGGGTGGGCAAGGACCTTAGCCATGGGTGTCATGTCAGCACTCTAAAATCAGAGCATCCTGTGGAGCTGACATCAGGCACGAGAGGAGACAGGTCCCATCGGACCTGTGGACCAAGAATGGAAAGCCCAACTCCAGCCCACCCACTTGCACACGCCCCGTGCACTGAACAAATGCAAAAGCACACTGCACCATGACACAGACAGCGCTTTCTCATAGTGCCACAGCAATGCGGAGGCCACATGTCTCATTCCATGTGGCTAGCGAGTTTTTTCATTTTTCAAGTTAAAATCCACTGTCTAGAACCGGAAAGACACTGGGTGGGTAAAGGTTCCTGCACTTAAACCTGGCAACCTGAGTTTGATCTCCAGAGCGGACGCGGTGGAAGGACAGAACTGCCTTCCAATGTCACCCTTTGACATTCACATTATAATGGGCCAGGCTTGGCAATCGGCACAAGCAAGAGAGACTACACACAGAAGGGGCTTCAGAGCGCTGTGTTATCACGGCCACGGAGCATTCCTAAGCCACAGGGCCACAGCGGTACCCTTCAGTGTATCACAGACCAGGTGGGGGTGCTTTGGCACAGAGCACTAACTGGATGGGAGGGGTGTTCAGTGGAAACGAGTCAATGCAGCCTCTCACGCAGTAGCTTCTCCGGCCAGCACGGGAGGTCAGTTTTTATGTGTCTCAATTTTAGTATACAAGAATACAGTGTCGATGTCAGAACTGATCTACAAGGGACTGACTTGGCCCACTATTCCCACCTCTGTTTACCCACATACTCCAGGCACTAGAATCAAGTCCAGACAAGGTCCTGGCTTTCTGCACACTAGGAACCCGGGCAGTTCAGGGGGCGTCTGACCTTGTGGCGAGGTCAGAGAGCCCCTAGAGGAAAGTTGTGTCATCATCAAAAAACCAGAAATGTCTGAGAGGGACATAACCCTGTCATACGAAGGGTCCAGAGACACCATTACAAAGAAGCCTCAGAGATACTCTGCTATACCAAGACAGAAACCACCCTACCAAGGGCTGGGGGTGGAGCCGGGCTGGTTGGCGGAACACTTCCTCGCAAGCTTTGAACCTTTGCTTCAGTCTTCATCCTGCATACCACATGAAAAGCGCCCCACTCACGCTGCTACTATGGTTTGAAAATGTAACGTCTCCATGGGCTTGTGTGCTGGACTTGTGGGCCCAAGCAGGTGGGGCTGTCTTGGGAGGTGGTGGATACATTAGGAGGTGGGGGTCTCAGTGGAAGAAGTGGGGCGCTCAAGATGGGCCATGGAAAGTTATGCCTGAGGGTCAGCGAGATGACGTAGGGGTTAGGTGCCTGCTAGCAAACCTGAGCACCTGCGTTTAATCCCCAGAGTCCTCAAAGTGGGGGAGAGAAACTGACTTCTGAATGTTATCCTCTGACCTCCACAAGTGTGCACCTGTCTCTTTTCTAGAAAAGACAAGTTATGCCTGGTCCCCAGTCTTTCGTCTCTCTCTTCTACCCATAGTAGGTGACCACACACCCCGATGTGGTGAGCATACACATCAATGTGGTAACCATCCATCCCCACACGCAGCTCTCTCCTCGTGGCCCAGAATCAATGGAGACAAGTACGACGTCCTGAAACCTCTGAAAAGATGAGCCAAATGAGGCTTCCCTCCCCTTAGTGGCTGCTGCTACTTCCTTCTGACAGTGAGACACACTGAACTTATACAGACACCCTGTGCACACACAGACAACCTCTTGTAGCCACACTACACAGCTCCTTCTCTTATGCGCTGGTCACTTCTGAGCCCCCAGCTATGGCAGAACAGCAGTTTTGAGGCAGAGGATGAAAGGGAGAAAGAGCTGCTGTTCCAACCACAAACGCCAATTTCTAGAGCACACCCCAGGACTGCAGGGCCTGAATGATAGCCTGCAAGTCTTGGTTGCTCTTCAGACACCCTCCTTGCCAAGTTCCATAAGAATATAGTTTATCATGTCACAGACTAGCCCATGCTGCTTTTAGGGGCCATCCCGGGCTGCCTTCATGAGCTAACCCACTCAGCCTTCAAAGACCACCCTCATGATGCCTATTCTATGAGCCACTGCACCTGGTGTGACCCCCATGCTTGAGGGCACCCAGAAGTGGGTGTGGGAAGAACATCAAATGGCTCTGGGTAGTGCAGCCCCACCAAGTCCAGTGGTTCAGAGTGAGGATAGCTTAGTTCACTTACTGTAGCTTTGTTTTGTTTTAAAGAGACGGCTGCATTATACAGCCCCGGCTGGCCTTGAACTTGCAGCAATCTTCCTGCTTCTAGTGCTGAGATTACCGGCAGGAGCTACTTCATTTGGCTACACACTACTTTTGGGGAACGTATCAGTTACTTAGCTGTACTTTTTCAATTTATTTATTTTGCATTGTGAATATGGTAAGTGTAGGTGTGCACACGTGGCAGAGGATGACTTCTGGCGTCAGGCCTCGTTTTCCACCTATTGAGGCCTCTCTTGCTGCTCCTGCAAAGCGCGCCGGCACTGCATCTCACTAGCCTGTGTCTGCATCCCATCATCCTCATGAATGCTGGGGCTGCAGACGTGAGCCGTCATATCTGTCTTTACGTGGATCCTGGGGATCAGCTCGCCAGGCTGGCTTGGAAAGGACTTTACTTGACAGGTCCTCTCCTTAACTAGGTGGACACTTATTAGAAGACAATTGAAAAGTGAGAAAAAGTGAAGACTCCAGGCAGCTCTGAATTATGGGTGCATAAATGTCCTAGGGAGCCCACTCTGGCTTTACCAGCCATATGGACAGAAGAAACAACATCACCAGGAAGGGTACGTGGGCCCCACAAATCACCAGCACTATGGATCAGGAACACTGTGGCTCAGAAGTGGCTGATCCCAATGTGCAGCCCGTTTTGCCCACCCAAGGCCCTACCTAGTGCCTACCCGACTGCCCACCCAGGCCCTGCATCCTGTCCATCCTCTGCCCACCACAGGCCCTGCCTCCTGCCCATTGGAGCCTTGCCTCCTGTCTATTCCGTGCCCACCCGAAGCCCTGCTCCTTTCTACCCCTGCCTATCCACTGCACACCCTTTGCCAGGAGGCTTCAGTACACAGTGGTCCAGTTCCCTGAAAGTCTCCTTTGGACTGCTGTCTCACCTACGGCTGGTAACAATTCAGACCCCTCCTCTCCCTTTCATGTCCACTCTGAAGGCCACGAGCCAGACAAACATTTGTCTGTACACTATTGGGAGTGACCACGAGAATATCTCTGCAGATTGAGGGCGGGTACAGCGAGGCAAAGACTGTCAATCGAGTACCTCCTGCCGGACTGTCTCTAACTAGAGTCCTCCTGGGCTGCACCTCGTGGCGCTGGGATTGGTCCATTACCAGTGCTGTCTCTACATGCACACACACGCACAGACACATTCAGGCCCACACACAAGCTCCTTGGGGAGGCTCAACACGCCCTTCCTTCCGGCAGTACTCAATAGACCCTGCAGCCATGCTTGGTGCTGGACCGAGTCCCTCCCACCCTCCAGACATTCAACAGACTGCAGCCAGGCCTGGGTCCCTCCCATCCTCCAGGGACCTCTCCTTAGTCACTTCTTCCCCTGCCACACCTTTAACTCCCTGACACAGTATCCCTGGGCTCTCAGGGACCTTGAGACAGGAGTAAACAAGCAGTCCATGGTAGCTCGGGGCTCCCAGCTGCTCCCCAGGGCCTGGCTTCCCAAGGCTGAATCAGCCCGTTGCACTGACCTTCCAAAGTACTCTGCCTCACTGTCAGTACTCTGGAGACGGACCAGAGCCATCTACCTCAGTCCCCTCCCCTCCTGTTGGCAGTACCCCCACCCCCACTGGAGGGAGCACCAGTCACCAGATCCCCAGGCTTCCTCTGAAGGCGGGACAGCTGCCAGGAGCCCTGGAGCAGCTGGGGCTGACACCAGAGGGTCAAAGGCAGCACAGGCAACCTCAACACCCCGAGAGGGTCAGAACAATGGCCTCCTGCAAACCATCTGCAGCTGCTCCCCAACACACACTGGTCACAGAGTCATCGGGGGCCAGGCATGGAGTGCACACCTGCCACCCCTACTCTTGGGAGGCTGGGGCAACCTGGGCTACACAGTGATGCCTTGTTTCCAAAAACACAAATGGGCTGAGGAGATGGCTCGGTGGGCAAAGCACTTGCCACACAAGCACCAGATCCTGAGTTCCAGCCTCAGTACCCGTGTTAAAAAGCAGCACATGGTCCTGCACACTTGGAATCCCAGCACTGGATGATAAAAACAGGAGGTGTCCTGGGGCCTCTGAATGGCCAGGCCTGGAGAGGGCCAGGCCAGTGCCAGCGACTGTCTCAAAAAGCAAGGTGGCCAGGTCCTGAGGACCACCACCTGAGGCTGAGCTCTGGCCTACACACACACGCACGCACGCACACACACGTACACGCACACACACGCACACGCACGCACACACATGTACACACACATGCACACGCACACACACGCACACGCGTACACACACATGCACACGCACACACACACACACACACACACGCACCACAAATAAAAAGCAGCAAAAATTCAGACCTGGTACCACTTCACAGAATACAGAGGTGGAGACTTGAGAAAGTACTACCCAAGCCCAGGTAAGGGTTCTGATAGAGCTGACATGAACTTCACTGGGAACAGACGGAAAGATGGGGAGACTGGAGCTAGACCAGCCCTGGACTGACAGTTATTTACAAGACAGTGCAGGGGGGAGGGATTGGTGGGCTACTGCAGAACAGCCTCAAACCACGGACATTTTGCAAGATAAAGATGTCTAAATTCAATGCTTGGGCACCTGCTGAGGTGGCTCAGAGTGCGGCATAAAAGCTGCTAACTCAGCGTGGTGACGACCAGGATCAGTGCCACAGAAGGCA
Source organism: Typhlomys cinereus (assembly GCA_023101885.1). Taxonomy (NCBI): domain Eukaryota; kingdom Metazoa; phylum Chordata; class Mammalia; order Rodentia; family Platacanthomyidae; genus Typhlomys; species Typhlomys cinereus. Next base: position 2,365,681 of record JALPQD010000256.1, on the reverse strand, counting down.
GGGGAGAGCAGCCACTCACCCACCCTACACTGAGAGCAGCAGGCTGAGCCGGGGGATCAGATCAGAGGGCGCAGCAGCAGGACCAGTGCTGCCCCTACAAGCTCCCCATGCCTCGCCCCATGAGTCTCCGCACCACTCAGACAGCCCAGCTCCATTTTCACCTGCTGTCCCTCAGCCTGAGACGCTCTCGCTATCAGGGCCCTGTCGCTATCCAGTGATGCCCCAATTCTCCAGCCCTCTCCTGGCCTTGCAGAATTCCACGGTCCAAGTCAAGAGTGACCACCATCGCTGGCTCTCACTGACCACCTGCCTGCCTCCCTGGATGGTCCCGGCCTGTTTGGTTCTGTGTGTTATTAACAGTTTTGTGGATTAAGACTTCTGCTTGAATTTCAGCCCTCATATTCAAATCCAGTTTAGGAAAGCTCATCCCACTGTTCCTCCATGTCTCCGGTCTACAGGCCCCACTACCTAAAGACTGACAATCTCACTTCAACTAAATCCAACTTCCCCACAGAGAGGCCTAGTGCTTTGTGCTCTTTAGCGCTGTACCTAAAATAGGTCATAAAAGCTAAAAATACATCACCAAAAATATGTTTCTATGCTCAGGAAGAGTTGCTTGAGCCGGCTGTTCATTTGGCTCCACAAACTACAAGGTCTAGACCAACAGAGTGTCCCTGAGAGCTAGGCCAGCCTGAGTGACACAGTGAGGCCCCATCTCAAAACACAAAACAAGGGGCTGGCGAGACGACTTAGCAGATAAGGTACCTGCTTGCCAACCTGGAGACCTGCATGCGACCCCGAGTCCAAATATTGGAAAGACTATGAGAACTGACTTCTGAAAGTTGTTTATGTGGCATGTATGCGCACGCTCTTTCCTCTCTCAAATGAATACAATGTTTTTAGAAAAATCACACAAAACAGGGCCCTGTGTGCAATTCTATGCAAATGCGACTTGGCCCAGCATGCAAGTGAGCTCAAACCAACTGGGAGTGGTATTTTCTTAAGCTTCCTCTTGGTTCCCTCCTAGCCTCCCACACTCCTCAGAAGGCAAACGCTGGGAAGGCACAGCACTTCTCCATGGGCCTCATGCACCTTGCCGGGTATCTATGTTTTTCTACCTGCCAGACAGGGCCTAATCCATCCGTCAGGGATTAGGTCACCTGTCAGGCGTAATCCATCGGCCAGGGCCTAAGAATGAAGCAGCATAGCTGATTCTCTCCCAACAGTCCACAGGCATAGAGGGTGACATAAAGGGTGAGCCCATTACGATTGCAATTTCCAGTTGACAAACTGGGAAGGCACAGGATGGACCTACAACAGCCTATGCTGAGCACACTCCAGGACGGCCTATAAAGATAGAAGCTTCCTTGGGGTCTTGCTGTGGATGTCCATGCCACATGCCAGCTCTATGCCAAGGCTTGTCACAGAACACTGGCCACAACTGCAGGCTCACTCTGGAGCGCAGGTGCTCAAGTTGCTGTGGCTCGCAGTGGCTAACAAGCAAGTCATCAGGGCGAACTCAAGCTTCCACAGACAGCCTGGGCAACGGGACATTGCACAATGTGCGGCTGGGCTCTATGGCCTTGGTGGAGTGTTTCCTCACCTGAGTGCGTAGGTGTAGCCGGTGTTCTCTGGAACACACTGAGGCGGAGTGTACGTGTGCAGCCGAGAGAAGTCCATGTTCACCGTCTCAGACCATGCTGCAAAGGGACAGAGGAGGACCGTGCATTAATGGCTTGACCACGTGTCAGAGAGGTCTTCTCAGTCATAAGCTGAGCAAGGCTTCTGTCAACATGCTTACAAAAAGCCTGTGAGATGGCTCAGGGTTAAAGACTTTGCCTTGCATGCAAAAAGATACGAGTTCAGATCTCCAGATCCCACATAAAAATGCCAGGCGGATATGGCAGTGGCCTGTAATTCTGTCCCTGAAAGGCAGAGCCTAGGAAACCCTAGAGCAAAGCAATAAGGAAGTACAGCAATCTAGGTGAGTCCTGATGTCACCATTGAGTGTCCACAGGCACACGTGCTGAAGTGCTCTATGCGCACACACACAATGCTCACAAAAAAGAAGAGGGGAGATTCTGGGCTCTTGAGGACAGCCTGCACCACACAGCAAGACCCAGGGGAACAAGAGAAGGGGCATGGCCGTGCATGCTGATGAGCCCAGCACTGGGAAGCCGGAGGCAGGAGGACTGATAGGAGGATTTCTCACTGGAGCTGTGCTGAAGCCCAGAGGCACTTTCAAGGAAACATATGGTGACTCAGAGAACTTTCTCAAAATGTAACTTTCAATGTCCTGAAGGTGTCAAATACTATTGCGGACAGGGGTATGGTGACTACCCTGGGCTAGCATGCACCCCGAAACCCCGAGTTCTATCCCGGGACTACATGAACTGTGCTAAGTGGTGCATGCCCAGTGATCCCAGCACCTCCTCCTTGGGAGATAGAAGCAGGAGGATCAGAAGTGCAAGGTCATCCTGGCTACATAAGGTGAGGCTACTTTGGGCTTCATGAAAAAAAAGTAATCTTTGGGCCCTGGATCAGTGGTTTGATTGCCAGCACCAAGAAGCAGGGAAGAAAATCCTCAGAATAATGTGACTCACGACCAGTTGCAAATTCTAAGGAGGGCAGGCACAGTGGCTTACTCACAAATCCCAGCACTCAGAGGAGCTAGGAAGACAATTATGAAGTTACAGGTCAGTCTGGGTTACAGAGGGAATTCCAGGCTGGCCTGGGCCAGAGTGAGACCCTGTCTCAACAAGTCCAAAGTATGAGTGTGGCCCCGATACCTCTCTTGTGAAGCAGCAGCAGCTGAGGAGACTCAGGCGCTCACCGTGGCTGATGAGAAAACCAGAAAGGAGTCGAGACTAAGAGAGCGATCATAGAATGGCTCTGTGGTACAGTTTAAGATCGAAAGGCATACACTACTTCGTAAACTAATGAAAGCCTATTGTGAACAACAGGGTTTGTAATGAGGCAGTTCAGATTCCGATTTGATGGGCAGCCAATCAATGAAACACACACACCTGCACAGTTGCAAATGGAGGTTAAAAACACAATTGATGTGTTCCAGCAGCAAACAGGAGGTGTCTACTAAAAGGGAACTCAATTTTATTAGAGACAGTAAATACATTCTCAATTAGTAACAATTTGGTTCCACCACATCCTGCTAACCCCATTTCTTCAACGTACACAGAGTAACTGGTACATGTGCACAAGCCAGTTATGCTTTAAAAAAACACAACTAAATGGTCGTATTATGTTTTGGTTGACATCATGGAGATAGTATGGGGAAAGTACTGGTTCTGTGAAACTACCTCTTCTCTCCATTAGTGGCATGCTCATTCAGCTCTTTTCTTTATATTCCAGTAAGTTATTTTGCTCATTGTTTTAACAACAACTACTACTACGAAAAAACCCATAAAATTTCTTGTATATCTTGTTTGATTGAAGCCTTTTAAAGTTTTTCACTTATCACTGTAAAAGCAAGGACAATTTCTGTAATTTTTTTGTACATAATTGTTATATGTAGGACAATCTGTCTTTAAGTAGAGGCAAATTACTCTTAAAAAAAAAAAAAAAAAAAAACCCTAGATAGTTTCCCTTCAAGTCAAGAGTCTCGTTGTTTAAAAAACTTCTTGTTTAAAATGAAGGAAAAAAAGTCCCAACTGTGACTGGAGGCATGTTAGGGGTGGACATGGACCACCGCACGGCACCACACCACACCACACCAGACCACAGGTTCCCACTCGGAGGAGCAGAATCCAGGAGGCAGAGGCAAGAGGATCACTGCCAGCAGAGGCCAGCTGGGTGACAAAAAGATGCCCTGCCTCGAAGTAGAGAAAGAGAAGATGAACTGCAAGGCAGTACACCAGAGGAAAATACTTCATGACTAAAGATGGCTAGGTCAGCTGTGTACTTTAGTTCACATCATATTCCTGAAAACAGACCAAAAGGTCTCTATTAGGACCCATGTACTTATACAAAGGCGTGAGCACACCTGTCACGTGGGCCCTGAGGGACACCAGGGAGGACCATGCAGTTCAGCCTGAGGAGGACGCTTTCTTGAGCATCTACTGATTTCTTCTCTTTCTTGGTCTTTTGAGATAGTCTCACGGTGTCTCCCAGACCACCCTCCAGCCACTCCTGGCTCAGCAACTCTCCTGCCGTGACCTCCTGAGCTCCTACCTTGGCCTCCACGGGTACACCCACTACACCTAGCACACCTACAACCTCGGCCACTATGGCTGAACCTCACGGCCTGCATCCTACTCACAGGCATGTGGACTTCCTCCAAGCGAAAGCCACTGGCTCCTGAACTCGGCTACCTGCTCAGCTCCCTCCAATCCCACTTTGTACTGCAATGTTTCTCTGACAAACAATGCCAGACAGTGAGTTTCCACCTCCACACTGGCTCTGGCTCAGCGGCCTGGCACACAAGCCTTGAAGCAGGGCCACGCCCTAATGGAATGTAACAATGGCTCTGTCTGGTGACCATTCACTAAGCAACCTTCACATTCTGGCTGCCTGGCGGCATCAGTGCCCATTCCAATCACATCCTCACCTTCTGCCACGACTCACTAGCAAATCTACCCTCCCACTTCATGAACACAGGCTTTCTGGGCCTGGCCCACAAGCCCAGGGTCTGCAGGGCAAAGCAGGGGTTACCAGAGGGAATCGCCCTGCTGGCCAGTGGCTCGCTGCAGCCCTGGCTGGGAGGACAAGGGATCACACACCCTTGTGATGACAGTGGGCCTGGAAGCGGGGAGCAAGGCACACAAGACAGCATGCAGGGTCTTCGTCTTTAAGGAGCCTCAGCACCATCTCATGCCACGGCCACAGGAAAACTTCAGGTGACAGGGAACAGATCTCGCCGCCGCCATACCTCACCAGCTTCCTCCAGCCAGTGGGATGTCTGACAGATCTGTGCCACCATTCTAGGAGCATGTCTGTGAAGCAGGAGTGGACCTGCGGCTGAGACGTGTGGTAGGTGCTATCTGGCTACAAGCCCATGTTGAACTCCATGCAGTTGAGCATGGGCAGGACAGGGACAAGAAAGAGTCCACAAGGAGCTGATCTCACCGCAGCTGCTAGAGCACCGATCCTAAATACAGACCCTGACTCCCCATTACTCTGACACACCGGGGTCGTCACGGGAGTGCCAGGAACACGTCCTGCTGTGAGAGCTTTCTAAGCATGACTGTGCACATGCCAACCACTTCCTAGTCCCCTATGCTTCTAAGTGAGGAACCGGAGTTCTGACCCGCTTCAACCTGATGAAACCCACGGTCTACGGAGATGATTCAGCCATCACCCCACAACCCAGAAAACACCCAAACATATATGCACACACTCATACATACATATCACACACAGCATGAATACACACAGCTATATACATTGGCACACGTGCCTGAACAATACATGTGTTTACAGACACTCTCTCTCACACAGAAGTACGAAAGACCAAATCTGTATGCAGCAGGAAGTGCAGAGCAGAAGTGAGGCAGGAGACTGAGCTTCCTGAGCTCACTGCTGCAGCTCTGAAAGGTGGGATGAGACAGTAGAAAGAATTTACTTTGTGGCACCCACCTGCAAGCAGAGCTGTGCAGGAGGCTGAGGCAGGAAACCCCTAATTCCAGGCCAGCTGGGCTGCATACACAAACCCTGGCTGGCAACACCAAATAAAGTTTGAGGAGAGGGCTTGGCAAGTGAAGGTGTTTGCCGTCAAGTCTGGAGACCTGAATTTGACCCCCACAAGCTATGTGGTAGACAGAGACAGCAGTTCCTGCAAGCTGTCCTCTGACCTCCATATGCATGCCCACAACAAATGAATGTACAAAAAAAAATTTAAGAGAAAGGTTGGGAAACAATACGCCCAAGCAGCACCTGCCGCTAACCCACACAAACGTCAGCAGTAATTGTGGAATAAAGTTATATAATCTAGGCTCAAAAGTTAAAAAAAAAAAAAAAATCCCTTCTGAGCCAGCAAACTCAGAGATGGAAGATTAACTCGTCCAGTCCTAAAGGGAAGAGTCCATGACAGCTCAGACCTGGCCACACAGGTTGCCCTCACAAGCATGCATGAGTCCCCCTCTAACTGGTGGCTGAGTCCCACGTCCCCCCACCCCATCTGCTGACCACGGCCTGCCTGTTGGCCACACGCAGGGGAGGCTCTGCGTACCTCAGTTGCACTGCACTTCACAGGGCAACAGGAGACGGGCATGACTGTCTTCAGTGGATCTGTAGACCCTGGATAGCGTGTCTGGCACAACATGTCCCTCATGAGGGCCTCACCCTTCAGACTCTCTTGGCTGCCAGAGCCAGCATCACTGCTGTGTGATCCTGCACGCACCGAGTTCCCCAATGCACCACCATATGCTCCCACTCATGGTGTACTCAGCATGGCCCTGGCCTCAGAATAATAATGGCTTGCTTGAAACAGGAGCCGGCCCATCCCAGCTCAGGGTCGCGCAGTCCAGGCGCCCAAGCATCAGCCCATCACAGGGGCCCGCGGCCAACTCCTCCTGAGATCGGCACAATAAGCCAGCACTCTAGAAAAAGCACCACCTATGAGGCAGCAGAAAGAGCATCTGCAGGTAAGACCCCCAGGTTACTTCGTCACCAAGGCAGTGGCTGTGCTTTTGTCCTGTGCTGACTGCTGGTCAGGACACACCAGAGGGGAGGGAAACTGCTCAGCTGTCAGCTTTTTAAGAAAGAGAGAGAAAAAGATATAAAGACAGAGAAAGCTCACATGTGGGGGTCCAAAGACAACCTTCAGGAGTTAATTCTGTCCTACGATGTGGACTCCAGGGATAGATCTCAGGTCAGGGGGTTGAGGTGTACAAACCTTTAACCCCTTAGCCATCTCAATGGCCCTTTGGTTCCAATCTAAGAAACTGTCTCTACATAACTTTCTGCTTACGCCACTAAGTTCTGCCCCAGCCCTCGCTGGGGGATTCTAGGCCGGTTTCAGCGCTGAAGTATCAGAACAAACATGCCTGACTCAGCAGGGCTTGAAATCAGACATCAAGATCTTTCTAAGTCACACTGGGTTTTTCCTCAGCAACAGTTACCTGCATGAGATGGAGCCCTTAAGTGTGTGGCAGGGATAAAAATACAAAGCCCAGGCGGTGCCTGGGAACTCTCTGATTGAAACTGTCAACCTTTCCACTATCACCTGAGCCCTTGCTAACTAGAAAATCTATGCCCACCTCACCACGATCTAGAAGACAGGGCTGAAAAGTTTCAAAGCTTACACGTCAACAAGGTCCAAGGCTTGGGGTACACTGTCATACCTCAGGAAGAAGAGAGCTGTGCTGTGAGAGAGCCAGCATGCCCCTTTCCTGTAACTCGTTGTTGGGGCCCAGCTCCCTGGGCAGGTATCATGCCACCCACCTCACAGGAGATGTGTTCTGCACCCACAGCCATGAGATACTGTGTGAAGTGACAGCACATCAGTTCTAGAGACAAGTGGACATGTGAGCGGCAGCATCTCCTCCTGCGCAGAGATGAACTGGCTGTCACGAGAGAAGAGCGCCAGGACCTCAGAAACCCTGAGGACCAGCCTCGGGGAACAGCTCTGCTTTCCACTTGCAGACACTGAACCGTGTGCCTTGGATGTGAGAGCTCGTCCCCAGCCCAGGCCGTGACCCTCAGGGAAGAGGGATTATGGGGTGGCACAGTATCGCAGGCCTCAACGGCTTCCACAGGTACTCCCTCCCACTCAGACCTCAGGCAGAAGACCCTGGAGGTGTTGCTACACACTCGGGTGCAGTACACACGCCGCACACGGGCTTGTTCTTGCTCACCTCACTGATCCTCCTGCCCAGGACTCAGCTTTCCAAGCAGCTAAAAAAAAATATTGTGAAACTTTATTTGGCAGTACTAGAAATGGATTCCAGAGCCTTACATACTAGGCAAGCAGTTCACCACTGAGTCACATCCTAGTACAGCTTCTTGTGAAACTAAATTTTGTCGATCCTGGTGGTACAACCAAGGGAGCTGACACAGAAGGATGAGAGGTCCAGGTAGCCTGGGCTGAGCAGCAAGGCCCTTCCTGTCTCAAATATAAGTAAGACCCAATATGGGTCCTAAAAAGAATCTGTACCAAGGAGCCGGGGAGATGGCATAAAGGTTAAAGCACTTGTTGCACAAGCAACAGGAATATGAATGAGCCAACATTTAAAGACATGAGTTTGGATCCCCAGAACCCATATGGATGGTTGTGGTGGTCTGCCTGAAAGTCCAAAACTTGGGAAGTGGAGACAGGGTGCTGGGGACCAAGTTGGCTGGCCAGACTAACTGACCAGCCAGTTCTGGGCTTAGTGAGACTATGGGTCAATACAAAAGATGAAGAGCAAGCCAAGAAGACACTCAATGCTGATCATTTGCCTCTTGTATATGCAAACACTTGTGCTCACACACGACTGACTGGAAAAAGAAATGAGTTTGCTTAGCAGGTGAAGACGACGATCACCAAGTAGATGATGAAGAACTGACTCTTGAAAGTTGTTCCCTGAACTTTACGTGTACCCTATAGTATACATACACCCAAAATAACAGGAAATGTAAAAGGCACTACAATGCAGCTGGACCAGGTACAGTGGGCACACTTGTACCCAGAGCACTGTGGAGGTGAGACGGGGGTACAGGGAAGGTTGCCAGCCTGAGCTACAATGTAAAACTATGCCTCCTGAAAGATGGCCAGTGAGACAGCTGAGTGTTACGTAGAGATGCCTGAACCAAACAATGGCGACCTGAGTTCAAGTTCAACACTTGGCACCCACACATCAGGAAAGAACCAAATTCAAAAGTTTCTTTTTCTCTCTCAGAAAGTTGCTCTGTCTCTTGTCGTTTTCTCAAAATAAAACATTTTTAAAAAATCTGTATTAGTTCGCCCCAAGAAAGTACTAAGTGAGTGTATTTGGAGGTGGGTGAGAGGTTCTGTAATCCCAGGTACTTGGGAGGCTGAAACAAGAGAATCCAAAGCTTTAGGTCCATGTCAGCCTATCTGAAGATAAAAAGGGCTGGGCACATGGCCCCCTGAGGACCTGTAGGTTACTAGAGGTGGGGGTGGGAGAACTTTCTCCAGGGGCGAAACTCTGCTCCTGTAAGTCTAACCAACTAAACACTCAGTGGGTCACCAAAACCCCTCCTGTAGCAATTCACCTGCATGGTTGCTGATAAATAACCATCAAACGGCTTAAGGGAACAAGAGTATATTGCTTACGCCCGCCTGGTTACAGTTCTCAGTCCAGCTTGACGGGAGAGCATGCACTAACACCAAGGCTGAGGGAATTGGACACACCATCACCACATAACAGCTGAGAGATGGACAATCCTTACTTGCCAGTCCAGCTTGTCTGGCCAAGTGAACAGAAGGATGCCAACTCTCTCAACCAGCTCTCTGTGATTTATTTCAGGGCCTCATCCCACCCACAATGGACTGGGCCTTATCAGGTAGACAATCTCTTGCAAGTTTGTTCTGGGCTTAACTCAACCATTAATTCTCTACAAATGTGCCCAGAGCTCAAACCCTCAACAGTCAAGTTGACACCTGTTCTTAACCGTGACACCTCCAAAGTAAAAAGGGAATAGCGGGGAAGAATAAGAGTCAGCAGAAGGGATGGTAACAAGGAAGGATAATGGGGTGAAGGGAACCAAAAGACACCATGAAGCACAGAGATGCAACTGACAGAGGCTAATCTGTCACTTTAGAGAACAGGAGATGTGGCTCAGTAAGATTGTGTGCCAAGAATGCTTGAGGACCTGGGTGCAACTCCTGGCACTGAAAAGTGAAAACAACACAGAGTAGGCAAACAGTGGGTACTGCTTTGCTTGCACCCAAGGGAGCCTTCTGCTGCCTGGTCCAGTATCTTTCACACCACCTACCTGTCACCTGAAGCTTCATACCATAGGGCTGAGAAGCACCTGTCTCTGAGATTTGACTCCACACTGCTATGTACGACATGTGGGCATCCAATGTGTCCTAACCACTCAAAGAACAGGAACACCAACTAACCAGCTCACTTGGCACTCCACCATGAAATGTGGAGAAGCAGCCCAGTGTATTTCAAACTCGGGGAGCAAGGGAAAGAACACTGGGTGTGGGGCATGTCTGCAACCCAACAGCAGGTGAGGGGTCACCATAGCCACAGAAGGCACTTTGGAGCACAGGAGGAGGAGGGCTGGGCGGTGGCCTGCCGGTTAGGGCGCAGTCTCCTAAGAGGTTGAAGGAAGGCCACCACCTCTACAGACACATCTCTTTTCAGGGACACAAATCCAGGCAGCCTCCTGCCTGGGATGTGGACCCCCTAAGAGCGGACATAAGCCCAGGGTCAGGAGACAACATGCTCTTTGGAAGTAGGCTACCCAGAAGCTTCCTATTAAAAACACACAAAACACAGATGCTGGCACCACTAAAGGCATAGAGCAATTGAACAAGAAAAGGAAGGGCCATGGACACATGGAAGCCAGATAAATGAGAACCAGTTCCCACCAGAAAAAGCCAAATGGGGACTGTCGAGGGGCATCCAGTTTTCATAGCAGAATCCTAAGACTCAAAACTATCCCCACATTATCGTTCACAAATGAGGTGTCTGAGGGCCTAAGAGCATGATTCCCGGAAGCTGCCGTCAAGCAAAAACCACAGGACCTTTGTGTATACAGAGAAGGCACTAAAGCCCCTGGTTCTTTACCCTTCATGGATGATAAAGCAGCAAGCTGGATGTGGGGGCTCACACCTGTAATGCCAGCACTCAGCAGACCTATCAGGAAGAGAAGGAAAAAAGGGCCTGGGCTGGGGTTGTATGACAATGGGCAGAGTGCTGGCCCGACAGGCTTGAAGCCCTGGGTTCCAGCACCTTGTAAACTTGGCAGGGTGATATATGCCTGCAGTCCCAGCACTACGGAGATAGAAGCAGGGGGTCAGGAGTTTGGAGCTATCCTTGACTACACAGGGAGTCAGAGGCCAGCCTGTGCTAAGATACTGTCACAAAATTTCAACAAATCAGGGAAGTTTCCCAGCGCCACATGGACATCCACAGAATGTTCACAGCCAACGTCACACAAGGCAGACGAAGAGCTCTATGATCAGCAAAAAGACAGGCCATGCAGTACAGGATCGAAACACTGGACATGCTGACCAATAGTCTCCAAACTGTTGGTCAAACAGTCAAAACCCCAGCAATCTTTTCTGCAGACCTGGAAATGCCCACCCCTCATCAACAAGGAATGAGAGCATGATCAACTCAGGAGTTGAGTCAGTGGGGCAGCTGGTGGGTAGAGGTGTGCTGGGGAGGTGTCTCCATTGGTAAACCTGAGCTGCACCCACATGAAGAAGCCAGGTACAGCAGGTACCTGCAGGTCCCTGGGGCTTGCTGCCAGCCTGCTCAAGAGAATCGGAGAGTCTTGGTCCCAAGGGAGAGACCCTGTGCCAATAAACCAGATAGTGGGCCAGCGAGATGGCTCAGCAGGCAAGGGGCCTGCTTGAATTGGATCCCTGGAAGCCTGCATTGTGGAAAGAGAGAAGCAGGTCTCCTGTCTACACCTGTGAACGAACGGAGATATCCATGCATTCCTGCTCACTCTCTATATAAATCTTATATATTAAAAAGGGTAAAGAACGACTGAGGAAAACACTCAAGGGTGACCTCTGGTCTCCACATGAATATGGATGCACATGCACACAGACACACACAGAGATACTGACACAGACACAAGACACACACAGACACAAACAAGACAAACACACACACACACATACACACAAAATGAAAATAGGAGCTTGAATAAAAACTACACAAATGCTCCTAGCCCTAGAGTCCCAGTTACAATAGGCACAGGTGGAAACAATGCAATCGTGTAGCAACACACAGAGATAAGCAAGATTTAATAGATAATGCTATGAACGTTATTTAGCAGATGAAAGAAATGGTATACACACAGACAAGGGCTCCAGCACGGATGCACCTTGAAGCAATCAGACATAAAGGTCACGTGCTGTATGGTCCACTGACAAGACAGGTCCAGAGGTAGGAAGCAGAGAGAAATCGGGAGGAACCATGTTGTGGGTACTGGGTTTCCAGTTAGGGTGAGGAAAAGTTGATGGAGCTAGATAAGTGACAGCTGCACAATACTGTGTAATGTAAAACAGTAAATCTCTCTCTTACACACACACACACACACGTAGCTGGCTATCATGCATCCATTCCCTTTCTGATCCATCCCAGAAAAACTGCATGGTAAACAGACCTATGAAAGAGTTTCCACATTACAATCCAAATGCCCCCAAATCTTAAGTAAGGTACCGTGGAACAACCTTTTCTAGGGATACCAAAACCCAAAGACATGGTACACACCTGCAACCCCAGCACCTGGGAGGGAGCAAGAAGGATCAGGAATTCAGGGCCACACTGGGCTAACATGAGACACTCCCACAAATAAACTAGTGGGCCTGTGAGATAGCTCAGTGTTTGATTAAAGCGCCTGCTTGCAAACCGAGTGACTTGAGTTCAATCTCCCGAAGCCCACATGATGGAAGGAAAGAACTGATTTCTGAAAAAGTTGTCTTCTGACCACCATGGCATGGTGAGTTCTAACTAAATAAAATACTTTAGTAACCGTAAAAGAGCGAAACCTAACGACAATGAAGGGCCTCAAAGACCCCCAGTGAAGGGAAAAAACACACACTGGCACAGGGCTGCAAGCATGGGGCTCCAGAGTGGCCCAGAACCCACTACCTACCACAGGAATGACAGACTCCATCGTAACCAAGGAAAGAAGGCGTTATGTCAGAATCAAAAGTCACTGTGACTGTGAGCACGCATATGTGGCTGGGGCTATGGGGTCCCAGCATGCACAGAGTCCTGGATTCCATCCCCAGCACTAGGAGGTGGGGGGAGAATTAGGAATCAAGGTCATTCTCGACTGCATAGCAAATTTGGGGTCTGGGCCCCATTAAAAGGAAAAAGGAAAGGGAACATGTGGCTAGAATTCCGAGAGGGAAACGAGCTCTGGAGATTACACTGTGGTGTAGTCAAGTTTAACCACCACACAGGTGAACCAGAGGAAGAGGCTCAGGCAATCTCCAGCAAGCGCACCGAAACTCAAATTAGGAAGCCGTACGAGAGGTGCGATGCCCACACGGGGTCACCATACAATCCGCAGGCAGGAGCCACAGTGGCAAGAGAGGTAAGTCCCCCAAACCGACCGCCATGCCTTCCCGGGCTTCATGCCCAACAAAGCGCCCATGGATCAACCCAGGTGCCATCCTTGCACGGAGCAGGAGGCGAAGCCAAGTGTCCTGGGGACGCCCTAGGGCTCCCGAGCACCCGATGGAGCGCACCCGGGACGGGGACCCGCTGCCAGCCCCGCCCGGCACCTGCGGTACCTGAGCCAGGGCAGGGCGCGTCCGCGGGAGGGCGTCTGCGCCTGCGCGCCGAGAACCGGGGTTAAGAGACCCCGGAACCCGGGCCCCGTGGAGGGGACTGGAATGCCCGGGGACTCGGGGACTCAGGGCATCCGGGAGCGCAAGGCCTGAAAGCGCGGGGGGCGCCGGGAGCGGTTGGCGGCCTCCGGCTCGGTCGGTCCCTACAGTCCGCGCCCAGGCCGGCCTAGAGGGGTGTCCCCGTTCCCACAGTGCCACCCCGGAGCGTTCCCCAACTGCCGCACTCTCCCGGCGCCACCGCCCGGTCGCAGCTTACCTGCCTCGCGCCGCCGCCTCAGGCCCCGTCCGCGCTGCTCGGGCCCCGGCACGGAGGACTCGAAGGCGGCAGCCAATCGCGCGCCGTGCTGGGATCGGAGGCGGGAGCAAGGCGGGCCTCCGCCAATCCCCGGGCGCGCTTGCTGACCCTCTCTGCCAATCAAGAGGCGGCCGCCGACCGCGGGCCTCAAGGGCGGGGCGGACTCTCAGGCCAGGCGGGGCGGGCTCGATGAGTTTACCAGGAGGGCGGGGCCCTGGAGCGACTGGGCGGGACGGAACGGGGCGGAGAGCGCTGGGAGCAGATCTCGCCTCCCGGGGTCCGTAAGGCTGGACCTCTGCACCGCCGCACTCAGCCCCACCTAGGCCCATCCGCAGTCCTAGAGGCCATTGCTTCCTTGGAAGCCCAAGACGCCCACCGCTGCTGATTGAGGTCTCTTCCTCCGCGCATGGTTGCAAATACGCTCGCTTTTTGCCTTTTTCCCTCCCTTTTTTGAGACTGGGTCTCACTTTGTAGCTCAGACTAGTCTGAAATTGACAATTTACTATGGAGCGCAGACTGACTCACAACTGGGGAAAATCCCTCCACACACACCTCCTGAGGGCTGAGATTTCAGGCTGTGCACCACCACTTTGCACTTTAACACAGGGTCAATTAAAGCACTTGCTATGCAAGCATAAGGACCCAAGTTTGAGCCCCAACAGCCACATTAAAAAACAAAAAACGGGCTGGGGAGATGGCTCAGGGGTTAAAGTTTGTGTTTCATGTACCAAAAGGTACTGAGATCCCCAGATCCCGCGGGAAAATGCTTGGTAGCTATGATAGCAGTCTGCAATTCCCACCCTGGAAGGCAGAGACTGGGAAAGCCCAGAGCAAAGCATTAAAAAGGTAAAACAATCCAAGATGATTCCTGATGTCACTCTTGGGCCTCCACAGGCACACACAGTGCCTCTTCACACACACACACACACACACACACACACACACACACACACACACACACAGAGATGGGTCTACTGAGCTGCCCAGCCTGGCCTAGAATCCTTTGTCTTTCTGCCTTAGTCTCTCCAGTGCTGGGATTATAGGCACTTGCCACCACTTGAAGCCTGCTGCTAACTTTTGTGGTTCACCATGTTGCTTGCATTTGCCTCCTTTTAAGGTGAATGTTTTACAGTATGTCAATCTGTTGCACTGAAAAGCCCACTAAAAGACACCTGAGTTTGCAGGGCACACAGATATCCCTGATAAATGCTCACGTATGCCATTTGTAAAAGGTGGTTTCTGGGGCCCTTTTGAGGCTTTGCAGAGCAGCTGGTGGGCTCCACAGTTCAACAGCCCCACTTGCTGAATTCATTGCTGAATGATGGTGGGCATCCGGGTTGTTTGGAGTTAGAGTTGTTATGAATGAAGCTTCTATACACATTCAGAGGTAGGAGTCTGTGCAGACATTTGATCTGATCGCTCACCCCCCCCTTCCAACTCTTTTCTGTTTGTTTGATTGTTTGTTTGTGAGTACAATAGGGCACTTCAGTGTGTGTGCCTATGAAAGCCCAAGGGTGACATCAGGAATCTTCTTGGATTGTTCTACCTCCTTATTGCTTTGCCCGGGCTTTCCCAGGCTCTGCCTTCCATGGCCGGAATTTCAGGCTGCTACCACAATCACCCAGCATTTTTATATAGGATTTGGAAATTCGAACTCAGGTCTTTTTGCTTCTGAGGCACAGACTCTCTACTCCACTAATCACATTCAGTGCTCGCTTAAAGGGTTAGCTTGATTAGCCAGCTCCTTCTGTGGATTCTCAGTCTCCATCTTTCAAGGTTGAAATAATAGGTGGGCCTTGACATCCACTTTACACAGCAAACACTTTAACCGCTGAATCATCTTCTAGTCTGTCCTACCTATTTCACAGTGAGGGAAACGGAGGCAAAGACTGCTTTGTTAGCATGGCACAGGGACTTGGCCAGGTGCTGCAAGCTCACTGTCTTTACAGAGGGGAGGTGGGATAAGCTCCCAGGAAGCCATCAGGAGACAGATGAGGGAGATCCCTTTCTCCCTAGGGCACACTGAATAGGTGTGAAATCTTCTTAATGCACTGATAAAAAAGGCTGTGGGAAAAAAAATATCACGCTTGGTGTGAACAAGAAGTTCTTCCATGTTTACTGTAAACACCTGACATTCACTTTCCTGTGAATAAGCAAAGTGGGGAGGGGGCTATTTCATTCCCTGATTGACAGTTGTTGGATGCTCTCCTGCTGCCCCAGACAGAAAGACTGTCAGTCAAGCTGCCGGCAGGATGAGCCATGTATCGGCACAGCACCCCCATCTAGAACACTCCAGGGCCCTTGTGCCACAATCACAAATGACGTTTTGGCTCCTGAAGGCCCAGCTGAAACCAGGGCTGTTTCAGTTTGTACTGAGCTTTCTACTGGCACAGAGACTGGGTGAAAGCTGGGCCTGGCGACACATGCCTGTCATCCCAGTTGCTCAGGAAGCTGAGGCAGAGAGAGGAATGTCATAAATTCAAGGCCAACCTGGATAATTTAGTGAGACCCTGTCACAAGATTGAAAAAAATGGGCTGGAGAGGTGGCTCAGGGGTTAAGCTTCCGCCTTGCAGGCGGAAGGTCCTGAGTTCGGATCCCAGATCCCACGTATAGACGCCAGGCGGAAGTGGGGGGGGGCGGCCTGCGCTTCTGGTCCTGGTAGGGCGGAGCCTGTGAATCCCGGGGCAGAAGGAGGTGGAATCCCGGGGCAGAAGGAGGTGGAAGCGTCCATGGTGGTTTGCGAATTCGTCCGTGGTTCTACACACACACATACACACATGCGCGCACATACATACACACACACACACAATTGAATAAATAATAATAATAATAATAATAAAAAAAAGATTGAAAAAAATGCAGGCTGGGGGTAGAGCTCAGAGCACGTGTTCCATCACCAGCGCTTCAAAATAATTTAAATAGAGCAGGCCAGATGGCTCAGGAGTTAACAAGCAAAAAGGCCTGAGTTCAGACTCCTGATCTCATGTAAAAATGCCAGACAGAAATGGCAGTGGCCTGTACTTCTGGCCCTGGAAGGCAGAGCCTGGGAAATTCCAGAGCTAAGTACAGCAATCCAGGATGATATCCTGTCACCTTTGGACCTCCATCCACAGGCACACACACTCAAGTGTCGGCTTCTACACACAATCACATACAAGTGCATACTCATGTGCATGTGCACACACATACACACACACACTGATAATTTAATATACAAAAAGGTGCTGGGGAGATGGTGCATTTGCCTTGTAAGTATTGAGTTCAGATCCCCAGAACCTACATAAAGGGTGGGCAGGTGGGCTAGGGAGATGGCTCATGGGTCTTTAAAGCTTTGAAAACAAAACAAACAACCAAAAAACCCTGACTTCAGACCTCCAGATCCTACATAAAATTGCCAGGTGAATATGAAGACCGCCTGTAATTCTAGCCCTGGAAGGCAGAGCCTGGAAAACTCCAGAGCAAAGCAAGAAGGAGGTAGAATATGGGATAAATTCCTGACGTCACCATAGGCCTTCAGAGGCACACACCTCAAGTGCCCTCTAGTGCACACGTGTGCATTCACACACATACACATACACACAAAGCTGGGAAGTATGGAAGCCATCAGTGGTTCCGCTTGGAAAGCAAAGACAGGAACTCTCCAGGGCAAGCTAGTCTTGCTGATAAGAGAGCTCAGGGTTCAAATAAGAGACTGCCTCCGTAATGAAAGTGAACATGCAGCAAAGAAGATACCTAATGTCAGCTTCAGGGGTCCACATGCATGTGCATCTCTTCACACACATACATATACATTCAAAAGAAAAGTTCAAAAAGTTCGGGTGGGGAAAGGGAATGGGAGATATATTTTAGTAAGTAGACCAATACTTTGCCTAGCATGCTGGAGGCCCAAAGCTCAATTTCCAGTATTGCTAGCTAAATAAATAAAAGGTCCAGGTGACTTTGCAACCATTTCCACCTGAGCCAGAGGGGGAGCATGTCCCCTGAGGATCTAGCACAGGGATTCTGTGACTGGTGCTGGAGATGTTGGTTCAACGGCTGGGCTGTAACTCCACAGAAGAGTGGCTTGTGTAGCATGTAGGAGACCCTAGTTTGAATCCCCAGTACTGCCAGGGGGAAAGAAAAAGAAAAAGAACATTAACCTGATTGGTGCAAACACAAACAAACCTTCATTTGCATGAGAGGCTTTCTGTGATTAGTGCAAGCACCCTTTCTCTGGCTCTGCAAGCAAGCTCTTTGGCTCACTCAGTAAGTCTAGCAGAAATACCCTCCCATGGTGCCTTGTGTTGTGGGATACTTCTCTTGGGGAGATACCACGTGATAACAGACCAAAGAAATGATTATGCCAGGTCTAACTTGATAAACCAATGAGTTTATTGGAGTAGGAGGGAGGATTACTGACAGGAGCAGAAATAATTCAAAGCCAGCTATTTCACCAGAAAGCCTCATCCCAGGATGGAGAAACTCATAGAAGCTACCTCTCTTCTCTGCTGTAGGATTTGCTGAGTCTCCTCTAGGCTTCTAGGCTGCTCTAGGCGCTCTCTCCAATTGCTGGACTGTTTGCTGGCCTCTCTCTCTCCTAACTTCCTGACTGGCTTGCTCAACAGTCTTTCTCAGATTTGACTGCTCCAGAGTCATCTTGAGTGTTCGATACCTACTTCCAGACTATTGGACTTAGAGTCTCCCTCAGCCTACAGAATTGTCAGAGTCTCCTCCAGACTGTGGCCTGTTCTGAGTCTCCCCCAGACTTCAGGACTGCTTGCTGGCCTCTTACTGACTTGGTAATTGCTCCAGGGTCTCCCTCTGACTTCTTGGTTGCTCTGGGGGTTTCTCTCTCTCCCCACTTCTTGGCTGGCATACTCAACAGTCTCCTGCACCCTGGACTGCTCCAGGGTCCCCTTCAGACTGACTGGTACTGCTCTGCAGTAGCCTTTTACCTGCTTGGCTGCTTGGAGAGTCCCCGTCCCCCCCAGCTGTTGTTACTGCCTTTCCACATCCTGGGGTGAGCTCTTGTTAGTTTCAGGAACTTCCCGAGCCTAAGGCTCTGCTTACTTGCCGAGCCTTTCTCCAGGACTGGATGCTTCAGTTTGTTACACATCTTCCCTAGCTCAGACTGGGGCAGAGTCCAAGATGAAATCAAGCTGTTCCCAGAGGAGACTGCCACACAACATCTAAGGTCATGCCACATTAGGCCAATAAGCAGCTTCTGTCGGATGGCTTTTTGTCCATGTTTTCTGGTGCCCGCTGAGCAGGAGGAAGTGGCGGGTCAGTGGCGACGGAGTGGCAGAAGGACCAAAGCAGCGGAGTGGACGGTTCCAGGAGCCCCAAACCCCGTGGCCAGCAGCAACAGAAGCAGTGGTTGTAGCTGCTTCCTGGAGGGTGACAACAGTGTCAGAGGTCACAGCGGCCAGAGCCAGCTGGACAGTTGCCTTGAATGTTCAAGGCAGGAAAAGCACAGTGGGAATGGAGAGAGGGCGAGAGTTGAGGCCCAGGAAAGATAGACAGGAAGCGCTCTGGAGGACTGCCAAGCCTGTAGGTGCCAGGGTGGCAGGGAGCTGTGACACTGGCTGTTGGCACAAACTAAGGAATCCCCAAACCTAAATAGGCCCTCTCCAAAACTGAAGGCAAGCTGCCACCAGGAGCTGAGGAACTCACGTCCCAGCCAAGCCAAGAGCTGTAATGCAAAGTGTGTGTAAGGGTGCACCAACCTCAGCAGAGGTGTGAGGATCAAGTTCAAGGCCAGCCTCAGCTACAGGAGATCCTGTGGAAAGAAAGAAAGAGGAAGGAAGGAAGAGAGAGAAAGAGAGAAAGAAAGAAAGAAAGGAAAGAAAGAAAGAAAGGGAGGGAGGGAAGGAAGGAGAGAGAGCGAGGAAGAAAGAGAAAGAGACCGAAGAAGAGAAAAAGAAAAGACAAGAGAGAGAAGAAGAGACAGAAAGAGAAAGAAAAAGAAAGAAAAAAGAAAGGAGGGAGGAAGGGAGGGAGGAAAAAAGAGCGAGAGAGAAAGAGAAAGAATCAGAGAAACAAGAAAAGAAAGAAAAAGAAAAGAAAGAAGGAGGAGGGAGGAAAGGATGGGGGGATCTACATCAGAGATAAGAGATCGAAGAGAAGAAAGACAGAGAAAGAAAGACAAAGAAAGAGAAAAAAAAAAAAAAAAAAAAAGAAGGAAAAAGAAAGGAAAGGAGAGAGACAGAGAAGGCGCGGAAAGAGAAAGAGAGAGGATCGCAGGGAGAAAGACAAGGAAGAGAAGAAAGGGGAGGAGAAGAAAGGGGAAGGAAGGAAGAGAAAGGAGGAGGAAAGGGAGCAAGGGAAGGAGGGAAGGGAGAGAGGAAGGGAAGGAAAAGGAAAGAATAAAGAAAAGAAAGGAAAGAGAGAGAGACAGGAAGAGAATATACTGAGATGGCTCAATGGTGAAGGCATCTGGCACAAGTCTGAGGACCTGAGTTTGATCCTTGGAGCCGAGCTAATGGAACCTATCAGTCACAGCAACAATGTTTTGTGAAGCCTCCACCTTGGCTGGAATGTGGTCAGTTGTAGAAACCCACTGTCTTTTCTGAATCCCTGATCCCGCCCCTACCTGAATGACATTCTTTCAGACCCTACCCTATTCCCTAGCAGCTCATTAGCAATGTCTGAAGGCTATAAAAGACAGATGCCCCCTTTTGTCTGAGTGCCCTGCAGTTCTCTCCCACTTGTAGGGAGGTCTGTCATAGTCGGGCACAAGTGTGCCCAACTTGACTATTGAGGGTTTGAGCTCTGGGCACATTTGTCGAAAGTTAATGGTTAAGTAAGCCCAGAGCAAACCTGCGGGAGATTGTCTAGCTGATGGGGAAGGCCCAGCCTATGGTGGGTGGGACTAGGCCCTGAACAGATGAATAAAATACTGAGAGTAAGCAGAGGAAGTTGGCATCTTCGTGTACACTTGGCCAGACATGCTGGTCTGGCAAGTAAGGATCGTCCCTCTCAGCCATTACGTAGAGATGGTGTGGCCAGTGCCCTCGGCCCTGGTGTTGGCATGAGCTCTCCTGTCAGGCTGAACTGAGAACTGTAACCAGGAATACTCAGAGAGAATAAAGCCCTTGTTCTCTTAAGCCATTTGATGTATATTTACCAGCAACCATGCAGGCAAACTGCAACAGGGTCTCTCTTCAGATTCCCTCCCCCGTGCTGTCCATAGTGTCTCCTTCCCTGTCCTCACCAACTTTAGGTTCCTCTGATGCCCCCCCCCACCTTAAGTCTAAATTCTCTGACAAGGAGCCCTCAGTTCTAATAAAACTCTGATTTATTTCTTTATTTAGTGTGTGTGTGTGTCAGAGGGTACTGCGTGTCCCCATGGAGGGCCAAGGATGACTTCGAGAATCATCCTGGATTGCTTCTGCCTCCTTTTTACTTTGCTCTGGGATTCCCTAGGCTCTGCCCATTGGGGCCGGAAGTGCAGGCCACCATTGTTTCTAACTGGTATTTTTACGTGGAGCTGGGATCTGAACGCAGGACGTTTTGCTTACAAGACAGAGTCTTAACCCCTCTCCAGCCCCCAAACTCAGATTTCTTAAGACTCTTCCCTCCAGAGCATTTCTTTATAATGGACCTCCACATCAAGCTCCCACATTGTCCTAGGGTCACTCATCCCACACACCTCTCCCACCTAACAGAACTGACTTCTGAACATAAGCCCCATAACACCAGCTCTCTTTCTTTCAAAAGAAACAGATACACAAAATATACATTTTGCAAAGCCCCATAATAATAGAGGGTGCCCCTGTTGCCAGGCGCAGCGGACCCTGAAGAGGTCAGCCCCCCTTTTATTTTTTGAGACAAGATCTCTAATGCCCAGGCTGACTTCAAACTCACCACTGTGACCAAGAGGAACAACCTCGAACTCCTGAACTTTCAGCTCCCACCTCCCCAGTGCTCCCGCGACAGACACGCACCACCTTGCCCAGTTTCCAAAGCTCTGGATGGAACCCAGGGCCTGCTGCAGCTGGGCAGGCTGGACCCACCAGGCTACGGTCCCAGCCCGACATTTCTGTTTTGCAGATGTCTGAGGATCTTTTCCAGGGCAACCGATGGGTAGCATAGCACTTTTGTACCAGTGAGCTCACACCTTGAATTTGGCAGCTCTGGCAGCCTTTGGGGTTGTAAACACTGAACCCGATACCCAAAGGGAGGGCCAGCTGAGAAACCCGAGCCCATCCCTCTCCCGACCTGCCTGCTGCGGAGGACCGGAAGGCTCCGCCTACCCTACGCACAAGGAATCTAGGAAGGGAAGTTTCCCCCGAGCAGGAACTCCTTTCTCTGGAGGAAACAATTCAACTTCCCCGTGGGCTGGTTCTCCCAGGGAGTTTGTGGCTTCTGCTTTTCAGCGGGGAGCCCCCTCAGAGGAAGTGGTTTCTGCCCTGGGTGTGGGTGTTCTGCGGTCCAGCGAGGGCGGATCCTAATCCTCCAGACTTCTGGGAGTGGCATACCACAGGGAGGGCACTGGCCACCGCCCAGACGAGCCTGACTGTAACTAGCGTTTCCAAAACAGAGCATCCAGAACTCCCATCTACACACCCAGCTGGCTACAGGCAGCCCCAGGGCTCTGCCCAGCCTGAGCCGGTTCCATCACAGTAACCAGAGGAAGACACACAACAAGGCCATGTACTAGTGTTCCTGACTCTTTTCTTTGTTTACAGCTTGTAACAAGGGCTCTGCCACTGAGCCACGCCCCCAGTCCCTCATTGGGAGTTCCAAGTGTTGAGTTCAAGCACCGCCCTGCTCTAAGCGATTCCCTTATTGTGAGAAACAGTGGCTTTTCAGGCTTCGTCTTGCCCTGAGAGACTGTATTTTACAAGCAGCTTTTAACTTCATTTTGAGGATGGAGGGTGCCCCCAACCCCTGGGTGAGTCCGAAAACACCACCATCTGCCTACACCCCCCAACAACACAGAGACGTGACTTATTCCAGGGAATAAAAAGGGGTCTATTCTGTAGCTTTTGGGGCGAACTGAGGAGACCAGAGGAGCACAGAAGTACACAAATCATATTAGGAGTCTGGGGAGTCGTCTCTGTGGATAAGACACTCACACAGACCTAAGTATCAGAGTACAGATCCCCAGAACCCATGTAAAAGCCAGGCAGGTGTGGAGGCTGTGTGACACCCCACACTCAAGAGACAGAGACAGGGGGAATCCCCAGGCAGAGAGCTGGCTAATGCAACTGACTGGCCAGCTCCTGGTTCAATGAGAAGCCCTACCTTAATAATAAAAGATCAAAGAAAATTCAACTTCCACATGCATGGACATATGCGTGCATGTGCACCCATCCACATACACATATGCCCCCACACATATGTACATATGCATGCCTGCACACCATGTAAACATGCACACATCACACATGCACATGCCTGTGCAAACATACATCACACACATACACACATGCATACCTACATTATACATAAAACAATACATGTCCACACACATACACACACATCAATATACACATACACCTGCAAATATACATGCATCACACACATAAACACAGATGCATGCAGCATACATATACATCATACATATACACACATGCATACATCACATAAAATACATGCATGTCTGCACACACACATGCCTGCACATACAAACATATACATGTTTGGGCACATATGCATCACATACATATACACATATGTATACCTACTTGTGTATATACATCACCCCCACACAAACAAAACCATCTTTGGGAAACCAGGTCCAAGCACTAATGAGACAAGTCAACGATCCCCTCAACCTGGACACTGGACCCCATCAAATGGTAGGTACCTCACTTGTCATCTAGCTGATGCTCAACACTGAGCTCTGGCTATTCCTGGGGCTTTGGCTCAACTTAGTTCTCAGCTGACCCAGGTGACTATCTGCACATATACGCACACATTAGTATACACACATGCCTGCAAACATATATGCATCATACACATATCACACACTATGTACATCAGTATGATCGCTTGCCTGTCTCGACTTGCCATCCATCCATATGCCATTCCTGCTCCTGACAGATCCTGACTTTTCTTCCTCAACCCTGGCTTGCCTGGTGCCTAGCTCTGAGTTCAAGACCCATGTCAACAAAGAACCTCCGTCTCAAAAGAAGAAAAAGAAAAGAAGGAGGAGGAGGAGATAAAGGAGGAGCTGGGACAATACTTAAGTTAATAAGGTGCTTGCTGTGCAAACATAAAGGCCTGAGTTTGATCCCTAGAACTGACATTAAAAGAAAAAGAAGTGGGACTGGCAAGATGGTTCATTGGATAAGGTTCCTGTTCACAAGCCTGGAGACCTAAATTTGATTTCTGGACACTCATATGGTAAAAGGCAGGATTAGAGCAGCTAGGCTGGGATGGGTTTCTAAGGTCTTTGAAGGTTTTTGAAATTCCCGAAGGCCTTCCCCCACTGCTGAAATCACCCTGAAGGAACACCCCTGCTGAGGAACTGACTCCAATCTCCCCATAGATAAGATGGCCAACTTCCCTAAGAAAGGATTATGGAGATGAGCTCTCCGTATCCAACAAACAACTTGATCTCTAGCCCCACGTGGGCCCAAGAGCAACTGGGCTGGGTTCCAATGGGAACTAACCAATGAGAAAAAGCCAGTTTCCCTGGCTTGCCTAAAGTGTATAAATAAGCCTGACTCTGGCAACCATCTTTGGCGCTCTAGTCTCTCATGGAAGTTGGGGTACCATGAGTTCTTTTCCAGCTGTCTGCTTCCCATGGATTCCATGCCTGGGATCCATGAGTTCTCTGAGGTGCTTGCCTCTCAGGGCACCTGCCCCTCATATGTGGATGGATGGATAGGTAGACAGAGATAGATAGATAGATAGATAGATAGATAGATAGATAGATAGATAGATAGATAGATAGATAGATAATAGATAGATAATAGATAGATAGAAGATAGATAGATAGATAGATAGATAGATAGATAGATAGATAGATAGATGATTGATAGATAGTTACATAGATAGATAGATAGATAGATAGAGGATTGCCACAGGATCCACAGTTCCAGGTCTGAGTATATGCCCGTGACAGTCAGTGTGACCGGTCAACCTGACACCCAGGAAGCTGCTTCCTCTCCATGGCTGGTTTGGGCTCTTGGTTGATGTGGACTTCATCAACTCTGCCAGTAGCTCCTAAGACCTCTTGAGCTCTGCTTGGAGCCTTCTTCCCTTCCATTCAGTCTGCAGCCCACACATGTGCAGATATTTAGACATATTTCCTGTGGACTAAGTGATATGTTAATGTTATTAATCAAGGTTGCAATAAAAGGCCCTGAGAGAGGGCTTGGTGGTTTCAGGGCATGCAGAACTAGGTAAAGGACCAGAGTTGAGATCCTCAGATTCCATGTTAAATCCTGGCTGGGTGAAGTGGCCAACTTGTCATTCCAGCCCTGGAAGGCAGAGACTGAGAATCTCCAGAGCAAGCTGGGTAGACAGATCAGCCCTATTGGTGAGCTCTGGATTCGATTAGAGACACTGAACAGTCAGGCAGAAAAGCCATCCAAGATGATTCCAAACATCACCCTCAGGCCTCCACATGCATGTTCACTCCTGTACATGCGCCCACACACATGCAAAAATATGCATGCACATAGCACATACAAGCATAATGAAAAACCCTCATTTGCCTGGGTCAGGTTAGCATGGTGGGTGGGGCCTTACCAGCAAAGTGCTGCCAGAGAAATGACCAAATCTTGAGAAGCTATTGTTATTCAATATTTACTGGCATTGTGGGGAGACTCTAGTGTTCCTCTGTGATTCTGGCATAGCACACTCACATCACTCAGGCTGACATGGAATATACTCTTGCAGCCCAGTGTGCTAAACGGAGACAGATGTCAGTTTGATCATTGTAGATTGAGTTCTGGGCATAGCTGTGAAGAATTAGTAGTTGAATTAAGCCCTGAGCAAGCCTGCAGGAGATTGTCTAATTGATGGGGAGGGCCCAACCCTGGGCAGATTGATAAACTGGAGGGAGCTGTTTGGACATTCTTCAATACTTCGGCTGATTTGCTATCTGTCAAATGAAGTTTGCCAGCTCTCTCAGCAATCCCTGTAGATCTGGTGTGGCCAGTTCCCTCAGTTCTTGGTGTTGGTGTGAGCTCTCCTGTGGAGACGGACTAAGAACTGTACCTTAAGCTGTTTGGTCGTGAAAGTATCAGCCACACAAAGAATAACGGAAACTCTCAGAAAGGCTTTGAATTTGAGATGCTTCTGCCTCAACCTCCCAAGTAGCTAGGATTGCAGGTGTGGGCTGTCTGGCATGGCTGAACCTACTGTGAATTTAACCAATTGTAGGAGTGGGGTAGGGTAAGGGGAACACATGCCGGTGTCAAAGATTCTCCAAAGTTGATTGATAAGCAAGTCCCAGGTAGTAGAGAGTTGGAATGTTGTAGGTTCAGAACCAGATTTTCTTAGGTTATTATCTTCAGCCTCTTTCCCAACATGCTTGTGATCACTGGGTCAGACCTTTTGGAAAGTGTTAACAAGCCACCAGCTACCAGTGACCCAAAGGTTAAAAATATCATCAGATAACATCTGAGGATGTAGAATGGAGATATCCCGGTGTCCTCAACATGTGTTTGAAAACTGCTTTGCTCTGTGGCTTTATTCTGTTGTGTCATAATAAGAATTTATTAAAACCATTGCCATGTTGCAATGTGTACTTGGGGTCAACCTGAATCTGTCATCCTGGGCCAGTATTTGGAACCACTGTAAGCTATATCTTAACTCTTTCAGGGGAGCGCTCTTTTGTTTTGTTTGTATGTCTGTGAATATCCGAGGGCACTGTGCATGCCTGTGGAGGCCCACCAGTGAATCCACTAATTTTCATGGATTGTTTCTGCCTGTTTGCTTTGCTCTGGAGTTTCCCAAGTTCCATTTTCCAGGGCCCGAAGTACAGACTGCCATTTCCACCAGGTATGGCGTACACATGTACACACACAGCACTCAGAAGGTAGAGGCAGGAGGATCAGGAATTCAAGGTTATACATAGTGAATCCAAGGCCATTCTGGGTTTGATGAGCTATCATAGAATCCAACAATTCCACTTCTGGGTATAAAGACTGGCTTTTAGCTTCTGGCTATTAAGAGTCCTTGGGGGCAGGAGAGATGGCTCAGGGGTAAGGCTCCGCCTCACAAGCAGGTCTTGAATTTAGATCCCGGATCCCATGTTAAAAACTCCAGGTGGACAATCCAGAACTTCAGAGACTCTATATCAACCACCTAGAACTAGGCCAGCTTAGTCTCTCCCCATCTTGAAGCTCAGGGAAATTTGCGGAAGAGGGGGCGGTAAGAGTGTAAGAGCATAAGGATGGGAGGAGCAATGATATGTAAGATACTCTATACAAGTTAGGGCTGAATCAATCATAATTGGACTTTGCATGTTCTGCGCATTGTCCAACACACTGTTGACCTCACAAAGTCTAGCATCTGCTAAAGGCACCAAGATCCTTGGAGGCAAAGACTTGGCAGCCACAGCAGTGTTCCTATACCTAAGGGGAACACGGGTAAGGGTTCGGCAAAGGCCACTGGGTCCTTGTACGTCATCGGAGAGGAGGGCCCAGAGGAAAATCAGTCATGCACAAGAAAGGACTCTCTGGGAATTGGGGTGGGAGGCACTGGGGGATGGGGAGGGAGAGAGGTGGGGAAGGGGAACAGGGGTCACGGGGGGAGGAGGAGGGAGGGAGGGAACAGGTGTACCTAATAAGTTTGTACGAGCTGAAATAATAATAATAAAAAAAAAAAAAAAAAAAAAAAAAAAAAAAAAAAAACTCCAGGTGGAAATGGCAGGGGCTTGTTCTTCCAATCCTGGAAGGAAGCGCCTGGGAAACTCCAGAGCAAAGCAAATAGAAAGTAGGAGTAATCCAGGGTGATTCCACAAGTCACACTTGGGCCGACACAAGGACACACAGTGCCCTCTGATCTCACACACACACACACACACACACACACACACACACACACACATGTGTGCGGACGAGAGGGGGTTGGGGGAGTCCTTGGGCTAGAGAGATGGCTCAAGGGTTAAAGTTCTTGCCTCACAAGCAAAAGACCTGAATTCAGTTCCTCAGATTCCACATAAAGTGCACGGCAGATTCTAGGCAGGTGAGCCAGGCTCCCAGCCCCTCACTGGGGGATTCTAGGCAGGTGCTCTGCCACTGAGCCACGCCCCCAGCTTTAGATACCATGTGTCTTATCTTTTAGATTCTCAGACATTTTAGACACAGGTTCCTGCCGAAGCCAGGTTTCTGGATCAGTCTAGTTTCTGGTGTAAGGCAGGTGGGTTCTGTCCTGTTCTTAGACTCCACCTAACAGGTATTTGACAGCAAGAGCAGAAGTAACGCGGTTCCGGGTCCAGGTTCCCCTGGCATCCAGGGTCTGTGCATGAGAAGTGGTGGTGGTGGAAAAGGGGGGCAAAGCATTGTTGGGAAGGGGGCGGCTCCAGCTTCACCTCAGGCTTATTCTGGGATGGCTGGGGTAGCTGTAGAGTGTGGAGTGGGTGGAGGGAGGAAGTGCATCTCCAAATAGGCACTGGGGGATGGAGGTAGGGTGAGGCCTGGGGCAAGCCTGGCACCACAAGGATTAAACTGAGCAACTGCTCCCTCCCACGCCCAGCCCAGCACCTGCCAGGCCGCCCCAGCTCACGTGCCAGATCTCCCTCTATAGAGGAGTCTGTAGGTTTCAAGCACTCAGACCCAGTTTTCTCAGAGGGTCTTAGCCCTGGGGAGACGCCCCCCCATCAACATCTCACAAAGACGGTACATAGGAGGCACTACTTGGAGCTCAGGAGAGAGCAGGGAAATTGTGTCACGGGGAAAGGTCAAGCAAATCGTTGGTTCCTAAAGTGACCCCAGGGAGCAAGGACCAGGGACCAGGAGGGGGATGGCTGCTTGTTGCAGGCAGTACTGTGGTGTCAGAGTTCAGAGGGAAGAGGGGAATGTATTCTAGCCGGCATCTCTAGGGACATGGGGGGGTATACTATTGTTTTTATTTTTGAGACAGGGTCTTTTTTAAAATTTATGTTTGTGTGTGTGTGTGTGTGTGTGTGTGTGAGAGAGAGAGAGAGAGAGAGAGAGAGAGAGAGAGAGAGAGGATTCTATTTTGCTTCACACTGGGATTTTCCAGGCTCTGCCTTCCAGGGAAAGACATGCATTCTGCCTGGTGTTTTTGCATGGGATTCAAGATCCAAACTCAAGTCATTTCTACTTTCGAAGCACAGTCTTAACCCCTAAGCCATCTCTCCAGCCCTGAGACAGGGCTACGTACCTCAGGCTGGTCTCAGTTTGTTAATCCACCTGCTCGTTCTGCTGAGTGCTGGGCTTGGACTGGGCTTGGAGGCATGCGCCACCACGCGTGGTTTAGAGCAGGTGTACTAAAATAAGAATGAGATAGTGTAGAGTGGGTTTTGTCCCAGATTGGTCTTGAACTCACTGTGTAGCTGAGAAAGACCTCAAACTCCTGATTCTCCTGTGTCCACTTCCGTAGTGCCAGGGTTACAGGTATATGCTACCTAGTTTGTGTGTGGGTGTGTAAGTGTGTGTGTGTACAAGAGTGTATAAGTGTGTGTGTGTGTACAAGAAGACACTTGAGTGTGTGTGCTTGTGGAGGCCCAAGAATGACATCAGAAGTTATCCTGGATTAGTATCTACCTCCTAATTGTTTTGTTCTGGGATTTCCCCGGCTCTATCTTCCAGGGTTGAAATCAAGCTGCCACCACATCCATCTGGCATTTTTTCCATTGGGGATCTGGAGATTTGAACTCAGGTCCTTTTGCTTGCAAGGCAAAGGCTGTAACTCCTGAGCCATCTTCCCAGCTAAATTTTATGGAGTCCTGGGGATCAAACCAAGGGCTTCATGCATGCCAGGCAAATGCTGTAGGACAGAACCACATCTCCAGCCCTGTTTGCTGAGACAGGGTCTCAGTACGTAGTCAGACTGGCTTAGAATTCACAGCAATCTCACTGCCTCAGTCTTCCAAATGCTGGGTGTGGAGGTTCCTTACAGATATCACCATGACAATTGGTGGCTAAGTCTTTGGGCACATCTGGGAAGAGCAATTTAATCAGGGCAGAGTCCTGAGAGAGCCGACAGATTATCTAATTACGGAGCCTGCAGTGGGTGGGATCATTTGCTGGGAGGCAGAGAAGAGAACATAGGCTGGTTGGGAATTGGCATACAGGTATGCTGGCCCATGAGAAGGATTGCCTCTCTCTCTCTCTCTCTCTCTCTCTCTCTCTCTCTCTCTCAGCGGTTCTATGGATACTATGTGGCAAGCTTCCTCGGCTTCCTGACATTACTAGGGACTCCCTGCTGTGTCGTAGCAGCAAACAGTCGTAAGCAAGAATAAATCCCTCGTTCTCCTCCATTGTTATGAATTCATATCAGCAATCGAGGGAAATTGGATCGTTGGGAATATGGACACAAGCCGCTGCGTGTTGTGGCCTTGGAATCAAGCTTCTGTAAACCATGGCAACCGTGGTAAATATTTTCAGTCTGTTGTAGCTGAGAATAGAGAGCTTGATTCAGTAAAGGACTGTGGCCAGCTGTGCTGAGTGAGAGACAGTGGACCCGCGTGGGGGAAGGAAAGGAAGGATGGGGGAGGGGAAGGAAGGACCAAAGATGTGTTTTCTATGGGACATCGGCAAGGCAAGAGGCAGAGTTTAAATTCTGCATCCTTTTTTGGGGGGTACATGTTCATGTTTGTGTGTGCACATACATGTGTGTATGTTTGTGAGTATTCATGTGTGTAGGGGGGCGAGTACACACGTGCCAGCAGTGTATACATGGAAGTCAAGGTCAACCTGTGTGGCGGTCCTCTCCTTCCACCTTATTTTAGACGAGATCTAAAATATCTTGGCTGTGCACAGCAGGCTAGTGGGCCTTCGAACTTTTTTTTTTTTTTTTTTGCCAGTGCCGACTATATTTCAAGTCGTCACGGCGGGGTATTGGGAAAAGTTTTCAATTAGCAATAATCGCGCCTCGGATAAACCTCATTGGCTACGATACTGCCACTGCGCAAAGCTGGCCTTCGAACTTTTGAGGATCCTTCTGTCTGCACCTCTTCTTGCTGTAGGAGCAGCTGGTGTTATAGATATCCGCTACTGTGTCTGGCTTATGTGGGTTCTGGAGATTCAAACCTAGGTCCTCACACTTGGATGGCAAGTGTCTTAAGCCACTGAGCTGCCTCCTCAGCTGAGTTTTGTATGTTGTTTAATGCTACAACGGAACAAGCTCAAAGAATGACAGCATGGGACATTCAGCATGGTTCAGGAGTACAGAGGTCTGCGTGCAAACCTGGTGACTTGAGAATGACCCCTGGAAGGACAGGTGGTGAAAGGAGAGAGCTGAATTCTGGAAGTTGTCTTCTGACCTCTCATGCCCCATGGCTGCATATTCTCTCTCTCTCTCTCGAATAAAATATTAAAGAGGCTCTCAACACCTCACCAAAAGTATCCTCTTTCAAAGGAAGGTGTGTAATGCAGAGAACTACATCAGGCAAAGTGCGGAGACTAAATGACTGTGATATGCTCAGCTCTAAAGAGGGCATCAAAATCCCCCCCATCTCAAGGTTCAGGGACCCTTGCAGAAGAGGGAATGGTAAGAATGTAGGGGCTTGAGATGGGGAGGGGTGCTGCCAGACAGTATCCTTTGGTCACCACAGGGCTGCTGCACCCAAGAACTCACTGTGCTAATGTCCACTTCCACCAGACCTATCTGCATTTCACCATGGATGAGGAAGATCTCAGGAGACACTACACCTCCCTGAGAGTATTGAAGGCTCATGCCAGACAGGAGAAGGAGAGCTTCCTTATTCAGTGATCTGCCCACCAGCACACACTCAGGCACCTGTCAGTATGGATATCCCAGATGAAACACGGTGGACCACACGTGCAAAAAAAGATGTGCACGTAGGAGCAAGACTTGCGGGAAAAGAGGAAGTATCAAGTGGGACAGGAGGGGGATGGGATTGTGTAGTAAAAGGTGAAAACACATACATTCATTGCATTTATGTATGGAAGTGTCAAAGAATAATAATGAGAGAAAAAAGGAGGAGAGAGAGGGAGGGAGGGAAGGAGGGAAGGAGGGAGGGAGGGAGAGAATATGACATGATGGGAAGAGATGGAGGCATGTGGTCAGGTGAGTCTGACCCAACCCGTCCTCAGGACCTACCCAAGCAGCCTTCATCTTCCTCCTGCGCACGTGGGGGCTTTGGCTCCAGGCTTCTGGTTGTTGCTCACCTTGGGGAGCTGGCTCCTGCCCAGGGCATTTGGAGCCTGACAGCTGAGGTTCCAACAAAGGGCATTGATCTGGCTTACACTGCAGGGCGCCCTTCCGGAAGTTCCAGCTGGCCAAAGGCCCAGTGGGTGGCCCGCACTCCCACAGCCAGCGGAGGGCTGCGTTTTCTGTTGGCCCCGGCCCACCATCTGTATATGAATTTTCAACTCAAAATGGAAGCATTTGGAGACTTTTTTAAAATATAAAAATAGCAGTTAGTACAGAGCATTCCCGTCTGCTCTACTCAGTGTATTTTCCTCTTCATATGCGTGTGTGTGTGTGTGTGTGTGTGTGTGTGTGTGTGTGTGTTGGAATGTGTGCAAGAGGGCTCTTGAGTGTGTATATCCGTGGAGGTCCAAGGTAACACTGGAAGTCATCCTGGATTATTCTCCTTCCTTATTACTATTGTTTGTTTTGGTTTTGCTCTGGGGTCTTCCAGGCTCCACCTTCCAGGGCTAGAATTGCAGGTCACCACCATTCCTGCCTGGCATTCACACATGGGAGCTGGCATCAGAAACTCAGGTCCTTTTGCTTGGGAGGCAAAGGCTTTAACCCCTGAACCTTATCCCCAGCCCCTGCTTAGTGTAGCAGGAGAGCCAATACCAGGGCTGGAGTTTGGAACACGATACCACCAAACTCCACAGACTTCATCCAATTTCATCAGTTTTCCTCCCTCCCTTCTTTTCTTCCTTCCTTCTTTTTTCTTTTCCTCTTTCCTGGAAATTGAACCCGGGGCCTCACTCCAGACAAGTGCTCCATCTAGAGCCACACCCCCAGTTCCTCACTGGGGGATTCTAGGCAGGTGCTCTATCACTGAGCCACGCCTCCAGCCACTCACTGGGGGATTCTAGGCAGGGGCTCTACCACTGAGCCACGCCCCCAGCCCCTCACTGGGGGATTCTAGGCAGGAGCTCTACCACTGAGCCATACTCCAGGATCTCTTCTAATCTTTAATTTAAAAAAAAAAAAAAAAACCTATTTGTGTGTGTGTGTGTATGTGTGTGTATCAGAGGGCACTGTATGTCCCTGTGGAGGTCCAAGGGTGACTTTGATATTATCCTGGATTGCTTCTACCTCCTTTTTGCTTCACTCTGGGGTTTCCCAGGTTCTGCCCACCAGGGATGGAAGTACAGACCACTGCTGTAAATGCCTGGCATTTTTACATGAGACCTGGGATCTGAACTCAGGACCTTCTGCTTAACTCCTGAGCCATCTCTCCAGCCCCTAATCTTTTATTATTAAGACAGACCCCCATCAAGTTACCCGGAAGGACCTTGCACTCATGTGTAACCCAGGCTGGCCTCCAACCTGTGATCCTCCTGCCTCCGCCTCCCAAGTGCCTGAGATTATAGGCTTGCACCATCAGGTACGACTCGTTTGAGTCACCTTGGATTCCCCTTGTGGGTTCTTTTTTCATTTTTTGCAGTAATGGGACTGGAAACCAGGGCCTTGCTCATACTAGGTGAGCCCTTACAGCTGGGGTCCACCTCCAACCTGGGTTTCTGAGCTTGTTGTCTCGGCCGCTCAGTTGTTCCAGTCATGGCCACTAGAGGGTGCTCGTGTTGGTTCTGGCTCCTTCATGAACTCCAGGCTTCCAGACCTCTCTTTCCTGGGTCTGTGGATTGCTCCTGCCTGTGCTGGTGCCTGCAAGCTGTGCTATGCATGCGGAGGTCAGAGGGCAGATTGTAGGAGTCACTTGTCTCCTTCCACCATATGGTCTCTGAGGATGCAGCCCAGGTTGCTGGGTGATGTAGCAAATGCCTTTACAGGTATTTATTATTTATTTGCTCTGTGTGTGTGTGTGTGTGTGTGTGTAAGCAGACACTTGAGTGTGTGTGCCTGTAGAGGTCTAAGGGTGACACCAGGAATCATCCTGGATTACTCTACCTCCTTACTGTTTTGCTCTGGGGTTTCCTGGGCATTCAGGAATGCCATTCAGAGCTGGAATTGCAGGCTGCTTGCCGCATCTATCTGGTATTTTCACATGGGATCTGGGGATCTGAAGTCAGGTCCTTTTGCTTGCAAGGCAAAGGATTTAACCCCTGAACTGTCTCCTAACCTACCTTTCTTTCTTTCTTTCTTTCTTTCTTTCTTTCTTTCTTTCTTTCTTTCTTTCTTTCTTTCTTTCTTTCTCTTTCTTTTTTCTTTCTTTCTTTCTTTTTCCTTCCTTCCTTTTCTTTCTTTCTTTCTCTCTCTTTTTTTCTCTCTCTCTTTCTTTTCTTTCTTTCTTTCCTCTCTCTCTTCTTAGAGCAGTTCTTGCATACTTGAAACTGGCCTTATTTCTCCTGCCTCTGCCTTTCCAAGTGTTGGGACCCCAGGTAGGCATCTCCATAATTGGCCCAGACTTGACTCTAAGCGTGCATTTATATGTATCTGACTCAGAATCCTCTTCATTCTCCGCTGAGGGAAAGGAGGGTGCAAGATGGAGAAGGATGGGGGATGTGTGGTAGGGAATGGGGGATCTCCTACACTTTTTTCTATCCCAGCCCTAGGAAAGGATTCTCCACTAGTCCAGCAGGTCCCCATTCAAAGGATGCGACTCATGGTATTGGAGGGAGGCGTCCCCTGGACCCCGCCTGATGTGGTCCATCAGGGTGCTAGTGATGATATTAGGATTACAGAGACTAGACTCAGTCCAGCGAGTGGTGGACAAGAGTATTATGGTTTGCATTTGAGGTCTCCCCCCGAAGGCTCCTTGGCTGAAGGGCTGTAGACCACTGGATTGGAGGGGTTCTGCTTTCATCATGGATTTGTAAGCTGGCAGTGCCACCAGGGGGTAATAGGGAGCAGAAAGTGGGATCTAGTTGCAAGTGCTCCAGAAACACTTCTCCTGCTAGTGCCATAAGTCAGTAAGTCAGAGCACAAGCCTAGTAACTCAGAGGTCCCGGGTTCAAAACCCTTGTCTTGCGTTCTACCTCCTCCTCCATTCCTCCATATCTGTCTTTGGATCCCCCACCACGTGTTCTCCCCGGTGACTTTCTGCCTCACCACAGCTCAAGAAACCAAGTGACCACGAACGGAAGCCCTGGGTCCAGATGGACTCTCTGCTTTGTGTTTGCTACAGCAATAGAAATTAGTGCCCATTGTGACAGGGTCACTGCCAGAAGCTGTAACTGGCTGCCGACATAGACCCCCAACCCTGGGTGGATGGGGTGTTAGGAAATAAGCCACAGCCAGAGGCCAGAAATCCAATTGCTGAGAGCCCAACATTTTTTTTTTTTTTTCTAGCTTAGGTATTGGTTTAGGAAACATGATTTTGATCTGGCTTGTCTCAAAGTCTCTGGTATTTAATTCCATTTAAATTCGGATGTCTTCTTCTGTCAGTAAGCCATGAGACATTTGATTTGAATTGGCTTAAGAGATTCAGGTTGGGGGCTGTGGAGGTGGCTGGGGGAGTACAGTTCTTGTTGCTAAGTGGGAGGACTTGAGTTCGAATCCTAAGCATTGACATGAAAAGCCATGTGTAGTGGTGCTGGCCTGTGATCCCAGGGTTGGGCAGATGAACATGGGAGGATCTCTGGAACTCCCTGGATGGTAAGTCTATAAAAAGGTTTAGTGAGAGATCTTGTCTCAAAAAGTAAGGTAGGGAGTAGAAGATACCTGGCTTCCACATGCATTTGCACTCACGTGTATGCGTAGCCCAAAATGCATTCCCTCATACAAGCAGAGAGAGAGAGAGAGAGAGAGAGAGAGAGAGAGAGAGAGAGAGAGAGAGAGAGAGAGAGAGAGAGAGAGAGAGAGAGAGAGAGAGAGAACTGCATGGCACAGGTGGAGGTCTGAGGACAATTTTCAGAAGTCAGTTCTCTTCTTCCACCCTGTGATCTTCTAAGGATTGAAATCACGTCTTCAGGTTTCAGGGCAAATGCCTGACTCATTGAGCTATATCAACAACCCTGTATAATATACGTTGATCCCCCCTCCAACCAAATCCCTTCTTCTTTCCAACAAATCCTTCTCCTATTTCATACCTTTTTTTGTTTATATGATGTGTGTAGTGTGTGTACAAGACAACACTTGAGTGTGTGTGTCTGTGGAGGCCCAAGGGTGACATCAGGAATCATCTTGGATTGCTCTACCTCCTTATTGCTTTGCTCCGGGGTTCCCAGGCTCTGCCTTCCAGGACTGGAATTACAGGCTGCTGCCGTATTTGACCAGCACAGGATCTGAGGATCTGAACTCACGTCCTTTTTCTTTCGAGGCAAAGGCTTTAATCCTTCAGGCACCTTCCCAGCCATCGTCCTATCAAGAGTCAAAGTAAAAACATGGAGATTCCATTTGTAAAAAAAAAAAAAAAAAAAAAAAAAAAAAATTAGCAGTTTGATAAGAAGCCCCATCTGAGTCAACAGGTCTTGAAATATGACTATAAATGTCACATTAGAAGAACATTTTGTCTCGTACACAATAATTCATATTTTCTGTACTCTTTTACTGAGCCAAGCCCATATTGCCCCATGAGAGTGTGGATTAGGCCATAGGGTCCTGGTGTTAGAAGCACCTGTCCGCGGAAGAAATGCTCTGCCTTGTCTGTGTGCTTTGGGTTGTGTGAGTGTTCTTGAGACCCCAGACTCATTTCCAACAGGAGCTCAACAGCCTGAAGTTTCTTTCTCCTGCCACTAGACAACTCTCAGACACAACTTAAGGGGAGAAAGGGGAGATTTAGTTGGCTATGGGTTTTGGAGGGAGATACAATCCATTATAGTAGAAAAGGCATAAGAGATGGCTGATTGAAATCACAACCGACATCATGAAGGCAGGAAGCAGGGCCGACCACCAACCCTCAAGACCTGCCCCCTGTGACGTGCCTCCCTCCGCAAGGCTCCACCTCTTAAAGGTGCCGCAACCTTTCCAAACAATAAGGATGCCAACACAGGACCCTGTGGCAAGGAGGCAACCACATTCAACTAAGACAGGACACATGTCTGCACTTCCCAGATTGACACACATGTTGCTCAAACAAGCAGCTGAAAGGAACAAGCAACTGGTCAGCTTTGGTCTTAGCTTCACGGCCTATTGCTGTAACACGTACCCAATCCGAACAGCTTAGGCGATGAAGGGGTTTTAGTTCAGCCCACACTCCAGGGTACTTTCCGTCAGAGTAGAAGGATGGCAGCACTCTCCGGGAGTGGAGAGACCTGGTCCCATCACAGCTTTGGCGGTAGTGGAAGGCAGGGACTGGTGCTACATGCTTGCCCGCTTGCCTGCCGATGCCCAAGGAGCTCTCTGCACCTTATCCATGGCCAGGGAATGGCTCATCCCACATCAATCACTCGATCAAAATAATCCCCTGCAAGCTTTCCCAGATGCCTGGGTAACTCCTCGTGATGTGCCAGGAGGATCGCCATCAGGTGTTGATAGTGGAGATTATTACCCTGGGGTTAACATCTCAAACACACCACTTCATTCCCTGAATCCCTGGAAACATGTCCACACGGAAGGCAATTTTATCCACAATATAGACCCTCAGTGTAGACCAGATTTTCAGCCGGAGAGGTGGGTGCTTGTAACCGTCTTTGGCGGTTAAAATACTGCATTGGCTATTGCCAACCCCTAGCCTAGGAAATGGGTAGCCAAGATTAGAAAAGGCTGTCTATGGGGGTGCAACATTAATTCCAGCCAGCACTCAGGAGGTTGGGGTGGGAGGATCAGTCTAGGCAACTTGATTCAATCTGATTCAATCCTCTCTCAAAAAGGGAAGGGCCGGGGGCTGGAGAGGTGGCTCAGGGGTTAAGCCTCTGCCTTGCAGGCGGAAGGTCCTGAGTTCGGATCCCAGATCCCACGTATAGACGCCTGGCGGAAGCGGGGGCGGCCTGCGTTTCTGGTCCTGGTAGGGCGGAGCCTGTGAATCCCGGGGCAGAGTAAACAAGAAGGAGGTGGATGCGTCCATGGTGGTTCCCAAATTCGCCCGTGGTTCTACACGCACACACACACTCACACGTGCACGCACATACATACACCTCACATGCACAATTGAATAAATAATAATAATAAAAAAAGATCAAAACCAAGCAAGAAAATTTTGGGGGCTGGAGAGATGGCTCAGGGGTTGTGACTCTGTCTCACAAGCAGAAGGTTCTGAGTTCGGATCCCAGGTCCCACGTTAAAAAAAAAAATTAAAAAAAAAAAAAAGGGAAGGGCCGACTATTTGGCTCAGCAAGTAAAGGTTGTTGTGGCTAAGTCTAATGACCTCAGTTTGATTCCTGGAGCTCAGATAGTAGAAGGAGAGAACAGATTTCCGCAAGTTACCCTCTGATTTCTACATGTGTGACATGTCACGTGTGTATATACACACACAGACAATTTAAAAATATTTAAAAAGTGTGAAGGGTCTTGGGGAGATGGCTTGATTGTTAAAATACTTATTCAGCAAGCAAAGGCCCAGAGTTCAGATCATAAAATGCTGAATCTGAGAGGCAGCCTGCTTATAATTCCAGGCTTGAAAAGTGGGCAGTGGGAAGCCCCACAGCGAACTGACTAACCGAGCCTAGCTACGGGTGAGGTCTGGGTTGAACTAACTCTGGACTGACACTGTTTCAAAAGAATAAGGTGGATGAATGACTGAAGATGATTCTTGACATGTGTGGGCCTCCACACATGTGCACATGTGAACACGCATCCATACACATGTATGCGCCCCCACGTATGTGAACATAAATACACATGTTCCCTACACATGTATACATGGAAAATGTTAGGAGAAAAAAATGAAGAACGTTGGGGCGTGGCTCAGTGGTGGACCAGCTGCCTAGAATCCCCCAGTGAGGGGTTGGGGGCGTGGCTCAGTGGTGCAGCACCTGCCTGCCATGTTCAAGGCCCTGGGTTTCATCCCCAGCAGCATAAACACAAAAGAAAAGCGAAATGCATACTGAAACTTTTAGATAATATAGTCCATATAAGTTGAAAATACCTTAGGTTCTTGGTAACATCAGATTTTGCCAGGATGATGTGCACAGGTAGGTAAGCGCTCGTGCAACACACACACACACACGCACACGCACACACACACACATTCTTGACCCTGGGAAGGTCTCAGTGTGGCTCTGAGGCCTGGCTATGCCTCAAGCTCACTGACTTTCTTTCTCATGGTTGAGCTTAGCTATAGGTGTTATTTTCGTGGAGTTTAGGGTGCTACATCACTGTAACGGTCTTTCCATACTGACTGTCAGGCACTTCAATTGTATGCTGACACCCTGTGTCCAGACAGCAGGGCCCAAAGTCAGGGCACGAGGGAGCATTCGCTTCTATGAGGTGTTGTCAAACAATTTAAAACAGGACTTGCCCACAACACAATCCCAAACCCAAAAACCAGCCAGCAGAGCAAGACACACCTGGGTGCTCTTGTTTCTCTGCCCACGAAGACTGTAATCCCCCCTGACTGGCACCCCGGTCCTCCCTGCTACCCACCACTGATGTTTACTTACTGGGGTAGTTTCTCCCGCTCTGCCCTGGGACAGACGGCATCTTAGCTTTCCCAGAATGCACCACCCCATTTGTCTGTCTGATTGGTCTGTCTTTCCCCAGCGAGCAGTGCACCTCCCGTGCACTGAATTTTGTAGTTAAGGTGAGCCTGGAAAAGATTGCCTTAGCTGTGTGGTTGATGTGGGCAGGACCAGTGCTCTGGGCAGGTGAGGAAGATAGAGAGAGGGCTTGCTGGTTTGGTAAGTTGTCCTGTTACAAAGCAAGCAGGCAGTATGGTGTTCGCTGATCCTGCTACTGCTGAAGACACCAGGTAATAGGTTCCCTTGGGCCCTGCCACTAAGGACATAACCTGAAATCATAAGTTGGAATAAAAAGTCCCTTATTCCCTCAATATCATATTTCCTTGCTGGTTATAAATTCATGGATCCGAAACCATTTCACCTCACAAGCAAAAGGACCTGAGTTCAGATCCCCATATCCTATGTAAAAACCCAAACTAGGAGTTTATCTTGCTCATGGCTTTAGGTTGTGGTTCACGAGGAGAGTCACCAGTAGAGGGCCACATTGTATCCACAGAAGTAGCTGAGAGAGGGCCAGGACTAAAGCTGACTTTCTAGCTTGCCTGTCAATCAAAAATCCCAGCCAAATCTCCCATCTTCTCCATCTGCTCAGAGAATGGTCCCACCCACCGAGGGCTGGGTCCTTCACATCAGTTAGCTAATCTCTTGCAGGCCTACTCTGAGGCTTGACTTAATTAAGCATTTCTTCTCGAAGTCCCTAAAGGCTTGGTTGCCAATTTGTCATGTTGGCATCTAGCATAATTAAAGAAATAAAAAGAGGGGCTGGCAAGATGGTTCGGAGGGCAAAGGCATTTGTTGCTAACCCTAATGGCCTGAGTTTGAGTCCTGGAGCCCATGTGGTTGAAAGGAGGGAACGTTGGTTATCTTCTGGGGTGCACAAATGCACGTGTGTACAAACGATAAATAAATGCTATTTTTTTTTTGCATGCACCTGTGTGTGTTTGCATGTGGGTGGTGTTGCAGTTCGCCTGCATGGTTGCTGATAAATGACCATCAAACGGCTTAAGGGAACAAGGGGTTTATTTTCTCTTACAATTACTGGTTACAGTTCATAGTCCAGCTTGACAGGAGAGCACGCACCAACACCAGGGCCGAGCTAACTAGCCACACCATCACTACATAACGGCTGAGTGAGGGCCTATCCTTACTTGCCAGACTAGTATGTCTGGCCAAGTGTACAGAAGGATGTCAACTTCCTCAACCGACTCTCAGTATTTTACTTATCTATTCAGGGCCTAGTCCTATCCACCATAGACTGGGCCTTCCCCAGCAGCTAGACAATCTCCTGCAGGTTTGCTCTGGGCCTAACTCAATCAATCACTAATTCTCTACAAATGTGCCCAGAGCTCAAACCCTCAACTGTCAAGTTGACACCTGTGCCTGACTATGACAGGTGGGCTCACATGAGTGTGCCTAGTGTGTAAGAGCACTTGAGTGTGTGTGAGTGTGTGCGTGTGTGCGTGTGTGTGTGTGTGTGTGTGTGTGTGTCTGTAGAGGCCCAAGGATGACTTCAGGAGTCATTCTGGATCGTTCCATCTCCTTATTGCTTTGCTCTGGGATTTTCCAGGTTTACCTTCCACAGCCAGAATTACGGGTCTCTACCATATCTGCCTGGGATTTTTATGTGGGATTTGGGAATCTGAATTCAGTCTTTCTTGCTTGTCAGTCACAGTCTTTAGCCGCCTTTGGGGATGTCTGTGGGGTTACAAGTGCATGCCACTAACACCTGGTTTGTTTTTTTTTTTTCCTGTGGGCCCTGAATTCAGATCCTAATCCTAGCAAGGCAGGCACTTTACTCAGTGAGCCATGGCCCCAGCCCCGCAGTTTCTTTCTGGGGTGGTGAAGACATCTTCAGAGCAAAGCAGGGCCGATCCGATGATTGTATAACATTATGGCTAGAGTCAAATTGCTGAATAGTGAACTTTAAAAACAGTGGAGTAGGGGCTGGGGACTTGGCTCAGGGGTTAAAATCTGCGTCGCACAAGCGCAGTGACCTGAGTTTGGATCCCGGATCCCGCGTAAAATCGTTGAGTGGAAATGGAGGAGGTCTGTAATTCAGCCTCTGGAAGATGGTGCTAGGGAAATCTCAGAGCAAAGGAAAAAGGAGACAGAGCAATCTGGGGCGATTCCTGAGGTCACTCTTGGGCCTCCATGGGCACACATAGTGCCCTCCAATACACACGGACAGACACACATGCACACACACACAAACTGATGAGCTTCATCATAACATTGAAACTGCACACCCCTCAGCTACTCTGTGACCTATTAAACCACCATGGAGATCCTGATTGCCCCAG
The DNA here is from genome assembly GCA_023101885.1 of Typhlomys cinereus. Lineage (NCBI taxonomy): Eukaryota > Metazoa > Chordata > Mammalia > Rodentia > Platacanthomyidae > Typhlomys > Typhlomys cinereus. The sequence continues at coordinate 2,323,839 of JALPQD010000256.1, read as the reverse complement.
AAGCCGGGGCCCTGTCACCCCAACCCTGTTTCTTTGTGCTGGGAACAAGGACAGTCACGCCTCCCTCACCTGGCTGGCGAGCCACCAGGGATTGATAAGGACGGCAACACCCAGGGGGTTTATGCTCTGGAACTGAGATAACTCGAGCAGTTTAACACCAGCCTCAAACAAACAGTCGTTTACTGGGCACCCTGGCCCAACGCCCATCACACCTGTGGTGGCTTGGCTCACCCCTGGCAGTTGGCCCTGGTGCCGGCTGGCTCTACGCCAGGCAAATCCCCGGCCCGTGTGATACATATCCAGTCTCTCTGGGGACCTTCAACCCAAGGCTCACCAAGGTCACACACCTGTCACCCTGCTTCCCCTCCCAGCCCTCCTTCCAGCAGCCAAAGAGTTCCATACTTTGTACCCAGCTCCCTAGGTGGAAAAGACAAACCCCCTTGCTAGGTGTCTAGAAGAAAATCTACCTCTGCACCTCCGTCCTCCAGGCCGGGTCTCAAGGCCTAAAGGACTCAAGTTCTGACCGACCCCAGATCTTTGTCCCACCTGCTGTATTCAAATAAACCCAACATAGCAAACCTGTACCTTTCTTTTGAGCTTTTTATTCATTCATTTTTTTAATAATTTAAAAAAGTTATTTTGGCTGGGGAGATGACTGAGGGGTTAGAGCTTTGCCTTGCAAGCAAAAGCACCTGACTGAGTTCAGATGCCCACATCTCAGGTCAAAATGCCAGGCAGATTAGGGAGGCAGCCTGTCACTGTAACCCTGGAAGGCAGAGCCTGGGAAACCCCAGAGCAAAGCACTCAGAGGGGAAAATAATCCAGAAGTCACTCTTGGGGCTCTACAAAATACTCAAGTGTTCTTTCTTACACACACACACACACACACACACACACACACACACACACACACACGCAAAACATACACACAAATTATTTTTATTCTTTCAGACTTTCAAATGGGGATACAATGAAGTGGTGTTATTTTCACCCCTGATCACCCAATCCCATCCCTCCCCACCCCTGCAAACCTTTTTTTTTTTTTTTTCCTGACCAGTCTCCGTCTTAGTTTCATACCTTTCTGAATGCGTGGTCCACTGGGCTTCATCTGGGTTGCCTTTGATGATAATGTGCCCGGGCATCTGCTGGAGCCTATGACATCAGTGGGTACTTGTACCCCTCAGGGAAACATCTTCTCTTCCCCCAGATCTAGCACTGAACTTCAGTAGTCTTTCAGGGAGCATGGCCTCTTGAGATCTTCCCCCTCCCATGGATACTGACTGGCCATGCCCCTTCCCACCCTAGGGCTCTTACATTCTCACCCCAAGCCTTGAGGTGGGGTGGTGTTTTAGATGTCCTGTTTAGTATTTATTCTAGAGACAGAGTTCCGCATAGCCTATGCTGACCTCAAGCTTGCTATGTAGCTGAGGAGGATCTTGAACTTGCAAACCTCTTGTCTCGACCCTCTAGGGTCGGGATGACAGGCGAGTGTCCATCATTCTCGATGTCGATTTCATGTGTTGCTGGTACTGCTAGGGATGGAACTGCTCAACTGCTAGGCAATTCCACTGACTGAATGCCAGCCTCAACCCCTGTGGGTTTTTAAATTTTATTTATTTATTTTATGTGTGTGTGTGTGTGTGTGTGTGTGTGTGTGTGTGTGTGTATCAGAGGGTACTGTATGTCTCTGTGGAGGATCAAGGGTGACTTCAGGGATCATCCTGGATTGCTTCTACCTCCTCCTTGCTTTCCTCTGGGATTTCCTGGGCTCTGCCCACCAAGGCCGGGACCTGGGATCCGAACTCAGGACCTTCTGCTTGCGAGACAGTCTTAACCCCTGAGCCATCTCTCCAGCCACCCCCTCCCTCTTTGAGACATGGCTGACCTGAAGCTCTCCCTCGTCCTGTTTACCTGAGTGCTGGGATTCCAGGAGGGTGACACCACATCCCTCTTCTCTTTTATTTATTTATTTTACAGATGTGCGTTTACGCGTTCGTGCATGTGCGTGTGTGAACAGGCAGTACTTGAGTGTGTGTGCCTGCGGAGGCCCAAGAGTGACATTGGATTGCTCTATCTCCTTATTGCTTTGCTCTGGGGTTTCCCTGGCTCCACCTTTCAGAGCTGGATTTGCAAACCGCCACCATTTCTGCCCAGCATTCTTACATGGGATCTGGGATCCGAACTCAAGTCCTTTTCTTTGCGAGGCAGAGGCTTAAGCACCGGAACCATGTCTCTAGCCTTTTCTTTTCTATTTTTCTCCCTGCTTAGGATGTTCATTGCCTCGAGCTTTTTGAGTTTGTTTCTCCAGTTCTTACGTCCAGTAGGCACAAGCTGGTTCTAAGTTGCCTTCACGGGTTCTGGGGCGCTCTTTGTGCTCGGGGAACTGCTGCCTCAGTTTCCCGCATTACTCATGGAAATGCCACCCTGGCCGCAGGAAACTCAGTTCCGCCACCGCGACACGAGGTCGAGTGCCTATGAGAAACCCTCGACCCCGTCTGGACCTTAAGCTAAGGACCAGAATTTTTTGGGGGTGGGGGTGGGGGTGGAGAAGGTGTCAGCTCCTCGTGCCAAAGGAAAGCACTTCACCGCTTCAGGCGCATGCTCAGGCCCGCGTCGTGGTCAGAGACCGAGAGGGTGCGCGGCGGCGACTTGCCACCAGGGGGAAGCAAAGTGCCAAGGATGGGTGGGTCTGCAGCCAGACCGCTAGCAATGCAGGTGTGGGGGCCACGCCCAGGACGCAGACCACACCCTTCATCCCGGTTGGGGAGGAAGATGGGAACTTCTCAGAATCATCCATCCTTTAGGGTGCTTCCCCCACGCATACACAGAAGCCTGGTCCAGGGTAAGCAAGTGGCCCAGCTGGGGCCGGGGAGAAGGTCAAAGTGGGGAAGACCTGGTTGCCAGGGCAGACACCACAACCATCTTCTTGTTCTCGTGGCAATTCCATCAGCCCTGTCTCGCAGAGGGGAACACAGATATTGCTGGGAAGAAAGAGAGCCCACTCCAGAGCGGACATCAGAGAGCACTCAGGTGAGGTGAACCCCTAGCTAGAGGGAACCTATCATGTCCATCCCAGAGTAGGTGGCCAGACATCAGTACTAGATGTGTTCTGACCCCCAGACAAGATAAGATCTGACCCTGGAACCTGGTGAATACTGACCTGGTGGTCTGTTGAACCCTGACCCGAGGACCAGTTGAACTCTGCCTGCTAGCAGGTAGCTTCTCGCTTCAGCCAAGTTTTGCACAAATGCGCCAATGAAGGACTGCAGTTGTGGGGGGAGAGAGCTAAGAAGACAGTGGACCCAGTCTTTCATTCTACATTTCCTGGTGTGAGCTATGGGCTGAGACACGCCTCCTGGACCACAGATGCATAGGTGAGTGAGCTTTGTACCGGAAAGCAGCCCTCGTTACGTGGTCAGGGCACAGAAGTTGGTGGAGGCCTGGTCAGCGATCTGGCGTTCCCATGACGTCAGACTCTGGGCCCTTGTACCCAGGTTCTTGACCCAGGCAACACCGGCAGCATGAGATTCCCTCTTGTCCCAAAGCTATTCCTCTTCCTGACTTAAGAAAGAGCAGCATGCACATCCCATCCTCCCCCACAGCAGCATGCACGCCCCCCTTCTCCAACAGCAGCACGCACACCTTCCTCCCCAATAGCAACACGCACACCTCTATTTCCCTAACAGCAGCGTGCAGACCCTGCAGAGCCCCAGTTTTTGCTGGACATTTGAAGGCCAGAAGTTACCATCAGGCACATGCCAAAGGATGGACGAACAACGTAAGGGGCCCGGGGCGATTCCCCATGTGCGTGGTTGAGACAGACAAACCCTCCTGGGCAGGGGTGGTTCTTAGATGTGAGCCTGGGATGATGGCAGCTCTTTTGTGCATGTGTGGGAAAGCTAGATTTGGAATGAGGCCGATCAGTCCGAAGGAAATGATGGGAAGAAATCAGGGACTGAAAAGCATTGTTGGGCCATGGGTCAAACGAACCCCATATTTACACTGACTTATGACCTTTGATACTATCATAGTTAGGCACAGGTGTCAACTTGATAGTTGATGGTTTGAGCTCTGGGCACATTTGTGGAGAATTAGTGGTTGAGTTGGGCCCAGAGCAAACCTGCAGGAGATTGTCTAGCTGATGGGGAAGGCCCAGCCTATGGTGGGTGGGACTAGGCCCTGGAATAAAATACAGAGAGCTGGTTGAGAGAGTTGGGATCCTTGTGTACACTTGGCCAGACATGCTGGTCTGGCAAGTAAGGATTGTCCTCTCTCAGCCATTATGTAGAGATGGTGTGGCCAGTTTCCTTGGCCCTGGTGTTGGTGCATGCTCTCCTGTAAAGCTGGACTGAGAACTGTAACCAGGCAGTCTTAAGCAAATATACTCGTGTTTCCTTAAGCTGTTTGATGATCATTTGTCAGCAACCATGCAGGTGAACTGCAACAGATACCAATTGGGATGCAGCCAAGGGCAGTTCAGGGACAGCAAAACTGAAAACAAAAACAACCCATAATTCAGAACATCAAAGACCCTACATTATTCACCCAGAACCCGACCAGCCAAATTTCTCCCCATCTTAAAGCTCAGGGAACCTTGCAGAAGAGGGGGTGGCAAGACTGTAAGAGCCTAAAGATGGGGAAGACCAATGATATGCAAGATACTCCACGCACGTCAGGGCTGTAGCAGCCAGGATATAGCCACAATGTGATTGGATCTTGCCTGACCTGCACAATGGCTGACATGTTAACACCCCTCCAAAGTCTAGCACGGATCACAGGGGAGAAGGCTTCAGGGGTAAAACAGTCATAATAGAATTCCCATGCTAGCAGGCAGCCCAAGAAGGGGCCCCAATTATGCTACTGAGTCCTAAACCCTCATTAGGGTAGAGGACTCATAGGGAGGTTCAGCCCCCACATAAATGGATGCTCTGGGATGGGAGGGAGGAAGTGGTAGGCACTGGAAGAGGGGGAGGGAGCTGAGAGGAAGAGGGAAGGGGAGAGAGTACAATGGGGGACGATGGGGGAGGGGACTGGAAAGGGAGACGAGGAGGTTATCTATTGAGCTTGTATAGTTAAGCAAAAATAAAATGTGTAATAAAAAAAAGACCTTGCAGTCTCATGAGCTGGCCTATCCCCTTAAGGTTCAGGCAGTTTAGATACTGTTCATTAGAGCAGAAAAGGAGTGGCAGGCGGCAGAAGCTGGAGGAGATTCAGGTCATGTCCATTGTCATGGAGGCTGAGAGAGTAAGCAGCAGACTGTTAGACAGCTCTCTGAGTCCTCAGCCGTATCTATGACACACCCTAGCTGAGTTTTCACGTGGGCACACATGGCCTTCTGATGTGTCCAGTCTACCCAGTGCTCTGCCCAGCAAGAGCCAAGTCCTCCCAGAAACTTGCTCTGGGCGCAGGTGGAAGAGAAGATTCCATCCGGCCCCTTGTGAAACCGGCCACCTGCAGACTCAGTCTGGACAGCAGGGTCCAGGGCCTCCACTGGCCAAAGGTGTCTGTGTCCTCTGTCCTCTGCCTGATCAGCCTCATTCCAAATTGCGCTATCTCAGGGCTGGAGAGGTGGCTCAGGGGTTAAGCCTCTGCCTTGCAGGCAGAAGGTCCTGAGTTTGGATCCTAGACCCCACATATAGACGCCAGCAGAAGCAGGGGGCGGGGGGGGGGGTAGGAAAGAGTGCGTTTCTGGTCCTGGTAGGGCGGAGCCTGTGAATCCCGGGGCACAGTAAACAAGGAGGAGGTGGAGGCGTCCATGGTGGTTCCCGAATTCACCCGTGGTTCTACACACACACACACACACACACACACACACGCACAATTGAATAAATAATAATAAAAAAAAATTTTTAAATTGCGCTATCTCTTGTGAGCACAAAAGAGCTGCCACCATCCTAGGCCTTACTCACTCTTCATATGGAATTAAAGATCAAGAAGACCCTCAGAGGAACAAGGAAGCAGGCTGGGCAACTTCCCCACACCATGGCTCGCCTCTGAGTTTAGCTGAAATGCTACACAGTCCAGCAGCCTGTATTCATTCATTCATTCATTTATTCATTCATTCATTCCTTTTCCAAATGCCCCGAAATGAGCTTTTCTAGAGGCTTCCTTCAATCTGTAATGACAAGTGCATCTCATTAAAAGCCCCTGAGGGTCCCACCCTGAAGGGCTGGGGAGATGGCTTAGGGTTTAAGCCTTTGCCTCACAAGCAAAACGACCTGAGTTCAGATCCCCAGATTCCACATAAAAATGCCAGGTGGAAACGGTGGCGACTTGCACTTTTGGCCTTAGAGGGCAGAGCCTAGGAAACCCCAGAGCAAAACAATAAGGAGGTAGAGCAATATAAGATGATTCCTGATGTCACCTTTGGACCTGTACAAGTGTTTGCGTGTGTGTGCCTACACACACACACACACACACACACACACAAATAAAAGAAAATAAAAGCCCACGGGGTTCCTACATCCAACAGAATTAATAAGTAACAACTCAGGTGCGGCCCTCTGATTGGGGGGTGTGGGGGCCTTGAAACCACTTCTGCTCTGAGCTTTGCACGCTGTGTTTGTCTTTGCTTGAATGATATCAGTTCTCTTTCTAGGCCAGGTGACCTGCTGGGGCGGCTCCTATGGGACTCACAGGGAGCTGTGGCCTGCTCTGGCCCAGCGTTGGAGGCGCCCATGGGGGAGAAGGCAGGAAGACTTGAGGAGGTCTGTGGGCTAGGGGCTCTGGCCTCTATCACTGTTCACAAGGAGACCTGGCCACTCTAAGCACAGTTTCTATGAGCCCAGCCTCCCTGAATCCGGTCTCTCTCATCCCGGCCTTTCTCATCTGGGCCTCCCTCACTCAGTCTCCCTTACCCAGGTCTCCCGGAGTCTGGCCTCCCTCACTCCTCCTTGAAGCCCATGTTCCTTGTGTAGTCACCTCATTGGGATCCAGAAAACTTTGCACCCAGATGAGGGTGCAGCAGGTTTAATTCGACACTTGCAGTCACCTCTCACTGGGTAGCACCTGCTGGCTCTCTTGGGGATGTGATTGGAAGTCCTCATGTCTTTCTCAGAAGCTTCTGAACTGAGCAGAGGATGAATCTTCCATTTCTGTGCCACTCCGACACCTAGTGAGACCCTAGAGTGTTTGGAGGACTTTACACATGGCTTGGTGGGTAAAGACCTGAGTTCTGTCCCTAGCACCCACATTAAAAACCCAGGCACGGCAATGTGCTGCTATTAGAAGAGAAGGCAGGGCTAGAGAGATAGCTCAGTGGTTAAAGCCTTGACTCAAGAGCAGAAGGACCTGAGTTCAGATCCTGCCTAAGGGGGATATGGCAGCACCCTATAGTTCTGGCCCTGGAAAATAGAGCCTGGGAAACCCCAGAGCAAAGCAAGAAGGAGATAGAGCAATCCAGGATGATTCCTGATGTTGCCCTTGAGGCTCTGGGGTGGGGAGGAGAGCATGCGTGGAGACCAGAGGTCAACTTTCAGAAGTTGCCTCTCCTTCCATCATGCAACCTTCTGGGATTGAACTCGGGTCTCCAGATTTGCACGCACACCCACTGAACCATCATCATTCTCAATAAGAAAATTCCAAATGCTATGTAGGCACCGGACTTGTGCTGGGCCATCAGCTTGGATGGCCCGGTTTACGATGGCCCACCACTAGGGCTGGGTCTGAGTTCCAGGGTAGAAAAGACCCTACAGTATCTGTTGGTCATTGATCCATAGCACAGGGGAGACTCAAAAGGCTACAGTGTGGGAGATAGGACTCAGGCCTGTTTGCTTCCCTAATTGTGAACTCCTCCACAGCACCCAAAGATGTTACCATGAAGGACTGTCCTTGGTGCTACTGCAGATCTAAATGCAAGACTCTGGTGGGGGCCAGCCATAGGGCTCAGGTAGTGTGAGGGTCCGGGCTCACCATTTACAAACAAACAAAAAGAAAACAGATGTGGCAGTTCATGCTTTGGGGCGATTCAGTGTTGGGAAAGTGCAGACAGGGGAATCCCTGGGGGTCACTGACTGCTCCCCTGACATATCTGGCCAAACTCGAGGTTCAGTAAGAGACTCTCACTGAGAGGGATGAATGAATAAGGTGAGTGACTCCCAAGAGCTGACATCTGGGGTTGTGCTCTGACCTCACTATGTGCATCCCCCACAAGTACACCCCACTGAAAAGCCTGACATCCCTCTTTCTGCACCTGATCCCCTCCTGCCCCAACAGTCCCCTCTTCTTACAAGGTGAGGACCTGGATGGTCTCCCTTCTTCCCCTTCACTTAACCTGTGAGAAACCTCCATGCTTCCACCTTCAAGACACCCAGAGCAGGAAGTCGGGGTGGTTCCAGCTTGCCCGGCACCCTAGAAGGGCAATTTCTCTTTTCATCTCTGAGGACCTCTGGCCCGAACACCCGTGAGCGGGCACCTGCCAGCAGAGGGCGCCTTTCTCCAGTTCTGAAGCTGCCACCCCACACCTTGGCTAATCAGCGGCCTTCCCTCCCACCCCCCAATCTTTACAGCTGGGGGATCCCACCAAAGACTAGGAGACAACTCTGGGGTTCCCACTCCCATTGTGGCAGATCCCTCCTCCATCCCGGAAACCTCTGGGGAGGGCACCCGGCCAGCTGCATGTGGGGCTGGACTCACTAAGTGGGCTTGGTCCAGTGGGTGGGGGCCCTGCTGAGGGCTCTGCCCAGGGCTGGCACCCACAGGGCCCGGCCCCCCTGTCTCTGCCTTTTGAGAGTCCTTTGATGCTCGGGCCGCTGGCCGCATCAAAGAACATGTATGTAAGGCCCCAAACCCAAGGGCGCCAGGGTCAAGCCCAAATACTCGGTTCATTATTTAGAACTAACGCATCCTCTGGGCCCTGGTATCAGATCAAAGCTCGGGAATCAAAACGGCAGCAAAGCAGTCAGCCTGCGATCAGCGGATTTGTGTTTGCTTAAGGTTTCCCTTCCCTCCCTTAGGCAGCTAAAAAAAGGGGCCTCCAGATTGGCCTAGCGGTTTGGAAGTCTGGGCCCGGGCTCGCAATCATGTGTGGAGACGGCACTCCGAGGCTGGAAATATTTGGTTGACATGACAAAGGATTTGACTTGGCAGTTGACCAGACATGGCCTGCGGGAGAATCTCGGGCTGCTCCGGTGCCTTAGCCCTGTTTGCCGATACTCTTGTGAAAGATAGCAGCTTGCCTGTCCACGGGAGTGTGGGACTACTGGGGTGCCCTTGAGTTAATCCCCCCTCTTCGAGGCCACAGTCTGTAAGGAGAGAGGGAGGCTGTAGTCCCCATAACCCCTATCTCCCATGTTTATGCCCATCCCTGCTCTAGCCTCTAACCTTAGCTTGCTTCCATATTCTGAGCTGAGGTCACACGCCCCAATCCCCCCAAGCCTCCATGCTGCTCCTGGCCCCCTACGACTGACCCCCAGGAAGTCACCACATTGCTTTTGCTCTGCCTTGAGTACTGGGTGCTGGTTGTTGGGCTCAGTCCTAAGCCCATCCTCCTGCACTGGCTGCAGGGATTGGCTTGTCTGTGAGCATGTGACCTGGAACCAGCCAATGAGATAGCTGGTCTTCTGGACGAGCCAGGGGCCTGGGTTCTGAGTCTAAGGTAAGGACAAACCTCCAGTCCTCCACAACTGTCTCTTCCGTGTTTGGAAGCCAGATCCTGAAGGCTGGATCACACCCACCCTGAAGCCCACACTAGCTCCTGATTTTCCAGTCTCAAGCCCTTGGAGTGCTTCGTGTTGAGTTTTCTCTGTGTAGATGTGTTTGCACCGTGTAAGTGTGTACGTGTGCAGATGAGCGTGGAGATCGGAGGTTGATATCTGATGTCTTCCTTTATCACTCTCCACATTATTTTGTTTACTTTTGCTTGTGTGCGGGTCTGTGTATGTGTGCACATGAGTATATACAAGAGGGCACTTGAGTGTGTGTGCCTGCGAAGGCCCAAGGGTGACATCGGGAATCATCCTGGATTGCTCTACCTCTTCATTGCTTTGCTCTGAGTTTTCCCAGGCTCTGTCTTCCAGGGCTAGAATGACAGATGAACTACCATACCTACCTAATATTTTAATGGAGTCTGAACTTCAGTTTTCTTGCTTGTGTAGCAAGCCCACCATCTCCCTAGCCTCCAAGCACAGTTTCTTACGTGGGTGCTGGCAATCTAACCCCAGGCCTCATGCTTGCACACAGCAAATGCCTTGCCCATTGAGCCATCTCTCCAAGGTCCGGCGAGTTTCTCCCAAATGCTACAAAACAAATCTGGGGGTGGAATCCTGAGTTCATTAGAACCTTCATGTACCACAAGACAGGTGTCTTCCCTCAAGAGCCACCAAATCAACACAGGGGACAAACAGAACATGAAGTTATAGGTTCTAAGTGGCCTGGCCCTGCAGGCAGTGGATCTGCAGTATGCTCAGCCTCCTGGGGCTCTGGCTATGAGGACCTTCTGTCTGTAGCCCCCACCCCAGCCCTCGGCTTATGACCTCTGTTGCAGTAATATACTGTCTGGCGTGGCCCACCCAACTCATCCATGAATCTACCTTCATGACATCCTTACCTCTCCACACCTGCACAGCCTTGTTTGCTGGAGAAGGCCACTTGCCAGGTCCCAGCCTGGCAGCTGGGGATAAGTTGCCTGTTACTTTCGTGTGTTCCTGTCAACATGCATGTGCATACATGCTCATATCCATGCAGCACATCTGTCCCATGTTCACCTATGGGACGTCGTGGATGGATGGGCATCTGTGCCACTCCCCCTTCCCAAAATGAAAACAGCTCAAGAAAAGGTTTTGGGGGACATCTGGGGATATATGACTCAGGAATTAAAGCCTTTGCCTCACAAACAAAACGCTCCTCCAGAACCCACATAATAATGCTGGACAGAAATGGCAACAGCCTATAATTCCACCCTAGAAAGTAGTGTCTGGGAACCCCCAGAGCAAAGCAGTAAGGAGGTAACAATACAGGATGATTCCAGACATCACCCTTGGGCCTCACAAGCACACATTCAGGTGCCCTCTTGTATACACACACACACACACACACACACACACACACACACACACACTAAGCAAAGACTAAAGTCTCCCATCAGAACAATGGGAACTTGCGTCCCGGGCCTTGCCGGGAGGATTTGGTGGTATCGGCCACACGAGTCTCACAGATGAATAGGAGGCATTACCTTCTCTGTGCCCTGTTCCTGACTCGGCCACGAGTGTGGTGTGAAGATGACCGGAAGGTCGTCGGAGGCTCAGGAACCCATGGCTAACTCCAGAGTGGGGGTCTCAGCAAGGCTGTGGGATGGCTATACCAATGGCATGGGCTTCTTGGGCCCTGCGGGTCTGGATCTGGTCCCTCTTCAGACGACACGTGCTTAGTCCTGTTCTCTGTCCATTTGAAGCCCCCCACCCAGTGGTGCACCTGCTGACTGTGTTTCTCTCCCTGTCTTTGAAGGACCTCTTTGAGTCTCTTGTGGCAAAGACTCCTGTCATTGGATCCAGGGCTGACTCAGGCTGGGGATATAGCTCTGTCAGTAGAGCATGTACAACACTCTGGATTTCCATCCCCAACGCCCCACAAGCTGGTCCTAGTGGACCATGTCTGTCATTCTAGCACTCGAGGTAGCACAGGAGTTCACGTTTATCTTTGACTACATTGTGAATTGGAGGCTACCCTGGATTACATGAACTTTGTCCCAAACAAGAAGAATTGGCAAAATGTAGGGTTAACTCTAAAACGAGGACCTTACTTCTGCAAAGACCATATTTTTTGGTCAGATTGTGCTGGTTAGATATAGGTGTCACTTGGAGGCTGAACTTGGGCTACATCCATGAATTAGTTGAGGCAAACCCTGAGCAAACCTGTAGGAAAGCATCTAATTGATATGGGGAGACCTGGCCCAGAGTGGGTTGGACCATCCCCTGGGCAGGTGGAAAAGATGGGGGGGGGCTTTGGGGGAGATGGTTCGGTACTTCGACATTCTTCAAAATACTTGGACAATTTTGGAGTCTGGCCAGTGAGGTTTGTCCCTCTCTTTGCAATCCCTGTGGATAGGGTGTGGCCAGTTCACTTGGCATCTGATTGCTGGTATGAGCTCTCCTGCCCAGCTGGACTAAGAACTGTAACTGAGAATCTTAAGAAAGAATAAACCCTCCTGTGTCCCTAAACTATTTGGCTGTGAATTTATCAGCAACATGCAGGCAAACTTGCAGAGCAGATAGACTGGAACTGGGGAGGGATTGCTATGTGATCTAATATGGAGTTTCTAGTTAGAGGGCTGGGGAAGGCATCTGACCACAAAACAGAGTTTCTAACTGGGCAACAGGGTCAACTTGAAGTGAAAAGCCTCACCTCTCCTTGGGTCATCTCTAGCACCAAGACTCTCGTGACACCCCTGTCACAAGCCACTGTCTCCAGGTGAGCGACCCCACCCTGGTGTCCCATCTGCTTGGGGGTGGGGTCTCTGCGCCCAGTCAAGACAAGAAAGGAAAGCAAGATTCTGAGCTATATGAAGCTGTCCAGAAAGACCCTAAGGAGTCACTGCCCAGGCTTGGAGAGATGCTGTCTCACGTGGGCAGATGAAGGTTGGCTTGTCTGTGTTGCATGCATGTATACATGTTCACTTGTGCATGCATACAGATGTCCATATATGCAAGTATGTTGTATGAATATGTCTTTATGTGTTTCGCATGTTTGTGCAGATGCATGTTTAGGTGTGTGTTGCATGTGAGTTTACATATTCACTTATGTGTGCATGCAGATACATGTGTGTGTAAATGTGTGTAAGTGCATGTGTAAGTGTGGGTTTATGTGTGTTTTGTGTGTTTGTGCAGAAGCATGTGTAGGTGTGTGTTGCATGCATGTATACATGTTCACTTGTGCATGCAAGTATGTTGTATGTATGTCTTTATGTGTTTTGTGTGTTTGTGCAGATGCATGTGTAGGTGTGTGTTGCATGTGAGTGTGTATGTTCACTTATGTGTGCATGCAGATACATGTGTGTGTAAATGCATGTAAGTGCATGTGTAAGTGTGGGTTTATGTGTTTTGTGTGTTTGTGCAGATGCATGTGTAGGTGTGTGTTGCATGTGAGTGCACATGTTCATGTATGTGTGCATGCAGATGGATGTGTGCGTAAGTGCACATATGCATGTGTGCACACATTCACTTGTGTGTAAACTGATGATTGTACCTGTGTGTGTGTAGGCTTGACCTTGACATCAAGTGTCTTCTTCGATCACTCTCCACTTTTATGGAGGCAGGGTCTCCAAGTGGAACCCTGAGCTGGACAATATGCTAGGTTAGCCAGTCAGCTTGCCCTGGGGGTTCCCCATGCTGTCACCCTCCCTGGAGATCTGAGCTCTAGTCCTCACGCTTATGGGGCCAGTGCTTTATCCACTGAGCCATCTCCCCAATCCCGCCTTTGGATTTGACATCAGGCTCAACATTGTTCAAGGAACTGAGACCCATGTCCACCTACTGACTCACAGTTGGCTAGGTGGAGGACAGTGCCGGGTTCACTGTGACTTCCAGAGCTCTAGGAACACCCAGGGGCTCCCCTCTGCTTATGCTTGCTGCAAAAACTCACAGCTTCGTCAACCATCCAACAAGACTGTGAGGAGCCCTGTCCTCTAGGGTGGGAGAGCTACAGGGAGCGGACCGTGGTTCCTGCTGGTGAACCTTACTGCTTCCCTTTCCAGGTGCCCACAGCTGGCGCAGGTCTTGACCCTCTGCTGCCCTGTGCCCTGCCCCTGCCCCGTCCTTGTTTACCAGCAGGAGCACAGACCCCGCAGGCAGGCGGGGTGCGGGCCGGTCCCTGGCCCCAGCTGTGGAGCAGCTGAGCTCACTGGAAGGCTGCGGGCAGCTTGAATGCCACCCTTGTCTACTGGCCTGTCAACAGCCCCTGTGGCTGTCCAGTGTCTCTATTGACTCAAGATAAGTTCCGGGGCCCAGAGCACTTTTCTCTGCTTGGCCCAGTGTCCAGGCGGGGACAGCTGGGTCTGGTGAGTCCCACAGCCGGGACCAAGCGGCCGGTATTGCCGGCTCTGCAAACACATAGCTGGCCACATGCCCTGTTACTCTCGGTGACACTTATCAGCCTCATGTGGTGGGTCACGTGACCTTAAGGCACCATCTACAGCAGGTGTTGAAGTGATGTCACATCTTGCCGTCGATCGCTGCGTCTTCCAACTTGGAAACAGTGTTTGTGTACCCAGGTGTGCAAGAGGTGTGTATGTATCTAATCAGACTTCCGGCAACACCTGCTGGAGCTTTGCCACGTTTATTACTGACTCTGCCAATGCGGGGTGCAGCCTTCTGGAGGCCTGATGGCAGGGGAAGGGGAAAGGAGGGAAGAGGAGGAATTGGAGGCATGGACAGATCCAGTCTGTAGGTCCCAATAGCCCCCAACCCCCAAAGCCCTGGGGGTTCCAGCCACTTGGCTCAGAGCTCACCATCAATAAGAAATCAATCAATGACCACCAAGAAAGAAATAGGGATGAGGAAGCACTTTCTAGAAAGTTCCTTTAGGAAAAATAAGCAGTCTTGCCATCCAAAAGGCCACAGAACAAGTCCGAGTTTCTAAACTGGCCAGTGTCAGGCTGTAGCGGGGCTGGGCAGGCACCTGGAGGGGCCCAAGCACTGCCCAATGACTTCATCGTTGAGACCCTTGCTGTTGGATGTTGGGTGTCTTGCTCTGTTCTGGGCGTGTGGCCCCCTTTAAACACAAACAAGAGAGAGAGTCACCCAATACGAGCACCTCTGGGCTGAGTTGTCCATCAGACACTGGAGTGTGGGCCACAGGAACTCCAGTGCAGCCTGTCCTTCCAAAAGTCCTTCCCCCAGAGGCCTGGAACCTCCAAAGAACTATTTGGAGCCCCATTGGCCACTAGGAATAGGAGACACGAAACCCACCCAAGTCAGAACAAAGCAGAGACTGAAACCCGAGAGGCCTGGGAAAGATTAGCGCTGCATTTGCTAGGTAGGGAGAGGCCGTACACCCCCTGCCCCCTGTACCCCAGTCTCAACTCTCCGCAGAAACAAAGAGATCAGAGCCAACTGCGTTAATCATTACCACGCAGCCTGGAGAGAGGCGGCTAGGAGGCCCCACCCGCTAGGCCAGGCCAGAGCGCCACAGGGGCCTTGAACTCAGCACTATGCTCTCGCCAACCCCATTCACTGGTTGTCTGGCTTGTTCGAGAGGGTGTGCAGGTGTCTGCTCTTAGCCTCAAGGTCTGTCTCTGTGCTGTGAACTGAAAGCATCACCCAAGAGAGGGAGGATAGAAACAGGCTGGAGCATCTGAACTCAGGGAATGTGGGTGCAGGTCTGCACGGGGTTGCCCCCTACCTCACGATGCTCCCCTTAGTGTGTATAGAGGGGGACTAGGAAGCTGTCCCAAGAGAGCTGAGAGCTGATGGGGCTCTTTCCGAATTCTAGCAGAGCCCAATGCAGGGGGTCCCTTTCTAAGCAGCACCTTCCCGCTGCCAGCAGAGAAGTGTGACCAGTCACAGCCTGCAGCCCGGGACCTGGTCCACTGCCCAGGCTTGACGACTGGAGCCAGGGTCCTGGAGGGGGCAGGCAGGAAACGAGACTTCACTTTGCAGGTTAGGGCTGCCCGGGGTGTCCTCAGAGGGGAAGAGTTCAGGGCCCTGGGGAGTGGACGGGGATGAAGAGGGCAGGATCCCTTCGGAGTTTCACAGTCCAGCCCGCGCGGGGCATCAAGGGGACAGGGCGTGGACAGACACCTTTGTCCTGTAGTATGGTGACCCACGCCAGCGCAATTGTCATTTTAGATGAAATAGACAAATTCCTGAGGGAAGTGACTGGCCTGGCTTGCTCTGAGGGAAGCTGGGGACGTGGATAAGGACATGGAATTCCCCTTCCACCCAAACAAGGACTCCGGTCACAGGGCAGCAAGGGCGGAGCCCACTCTCCAGGGGAAGGCACGGCCAGCAAGAGCCAGAGTCCAGCTAGAAGTTTCTGGAGCAGGGCTGGGGGGGTATGTGTATGTGTGTGTCCGTGTATGTGTGCATGTGTGTACATTTGTAAATTTTTCACACAAATTCATGCACATTATTGTGTGTGAACACCTGAATGTGTTCATATGCTTGTGCCTGTGTATTTGTGCACATGTTGGGGCATATGTGTATATGCTGGTATGCGAATGTCTGCTCTCTGTATTTATGAAGAGATGTGTTCAAGAACATACAAGCATGTTTGCTCAAATACATGTGTGTGCATGTGGAGACATGCTCCTGAACATGAAAATGTATGCACATGTCTTCCTGATTATTAGCATCATTTGACATTTGTCATATGCACGGATGTCTGTTTTGACATACATGACTTATGAGCATTGCTTCATATGTGTTTGTGTATATGTGTGCACATGTGCACGTACAGATGTCTGTGTTGATATGCTTATATCTGTTTGCATATTTGTGATACACATATGCCTTCATGGTCATGCATTTTTTTCCTACATATATTCATGTGCACTTGTATACACATGCATATGTGTTCATGAACACGATTCTTCATGTGTACAGGTGTGTTTACATGTATGCTTGTTCATGACCATTGCTCGCATGTATACATATGTGTTTGCATGCACACACCTGCATAAACCTAAGCACGTCTCTGAATACACACATTTGTACATACATGATTATGTGCCCTTAAGCATGGCTCCATATGCACACATGTGTTAATGAGCATGTCTCTGCATCCACATGGATACACATGTATGTGTGCACATCTCTGTGCACTTACAGCATGCATACATATATGTTTGTGCACCCAGCTGCATGTTCAGGAGCCTGACTCCACATGCCTACATGCCTACATGTTTGTGCACACATCAGTATGTTCAGGAGCATGGCTCTACATGCATACAAGTGAATTTGTGCACACACATCAGCATGTTCATGAGCAAATCGCTGCAGACATATATGTGTACATGCATGTGATAGTTAATCTTGATTGTCAGCCTGAATAGACCTGGGATTAACTAACAGATTAGCTGTCAGACCACCTGGAGAGATGATCTGGATTAAGATATTTGCCACACATAGATCAACCCTAAATCTGGATGGATCCTCCCAGTAGCAGAGTCTATCTCTGGAGACTCTCTCGCCCTGTGCTGGCAACTCATCTTCCCTCCTGCTGTCATCAGAAACTAGATCTTTTAGTCCTCCGATGTGACTGGAGTCCAGAGACTCTCCAGGAATCCTCCAGCCTTCAGTACCAGAATGGAACTGCTGAAGCATTCAGCTCCTGAACTGAGCTGTTCCAGACGGCCTTGATTGGAGTTCCTAGACTTTATCTCTAAGCCAGTAAATTCCCTTTTTATATCTATTTATTCTATTGATGCTGTCTCCAGGTGTTAAACCCTGACTAACACAATGTGTTTGTGTACATATGTCTGAATGCTCATGAATACAGTTCCACATACTTATATGTGCTTGTACACCCATATCTGCGTATTCGTGAGCGTGGCTTTGCATGCATACACATGTTTTTGTAGGCACATGTCTGTCTGCTTATGAGTATCTTTTCACACACACACACACATACTTGTGTGCCCACGTCTGTGCAAGGTTCCACATGTATCTCTTTGAGTTCTGAGCATGCACAGATGTGCTTGTGTATGTCCGTACGTTCATGAAGTTGTTTCATCTTCATGTCCACTGGTGTGGTTCCACAGCATGTTTATGTGTTGAGTACGTGCTAACCCAGCAACACTTTGGACACTGTCATTGATTATCATTGTGCCTGATTAATGTTCAATGAAACATTATTTTGTACAGCAATCTCAGTTCACAGCCAGGCCCTGTCCTCGATGAAACGCTTTCTAATTCTTGCTCTTTGGCTTAAGTTGTGTCCCTGGGGATAACTTCCTTCCATTTTGGGCTCACAGTGGAATGAGGCTGGTCTTGTCAGTTACTCTCAGCTTTGCAAAATTTGCATATCCCCAGTTTGGGGGGAACCAAGAAAATAAGTCACGGATAGGCAGATAGGAGTCTCTCCCCCCCATCTATCCCCTTTCCCGCCTCATCCAGACGTTTGTTTGTACAAAACAATACCTACTTTTTCTGGTCAAAATTTTTCCAAGTTATCTCTCAACTATAATCCTAGGGAGGATTGGGGGGGGGAGCAAGATTGCTTACTGGTTGTCATAGTTAGGCACAGGTGTCAACTTGACTGTTGAGGGTTTGTGGAGAATTAGTTGAGTTGAGCCCAGAGCAAACCTGCTAGAGATTGTCTAGATGATAGGGAAGGCCCAGCCTATGGTGGGTGGGACTAGGCCCTGGAATAAATCACAGAGAGCTGGTTGAGAGAGTCGGCATCCTTGTGTACTACTTGGCCAAACATGCTGGCCTGGCAAGTAAGGATTGTCCCTCTCTCAGCTGTTGTATAGAGATGGTATGGTCAGTTCCCTCGGCCCTGGTGTTGGTGCATGCTCTCCCATCAAACTGGGCTGAGAACTGTAACCAGTAATTGTAAGAGAAAATAAACCCCTTGTTCCCTTAAGTCGTTTGATGGTCATTTATCAGCAACTATGCAGGCGCACTGCAACACTGGTTTACTGAAGGGGATTGGTTGGTGATTTCTGGTTGTCTAACCTCTTGTGGAAAACCACTATGCATGGAACATCATTCCTTCTGGCCGACGGGGCAGCCCAAGCGTACAGCCCCAGTCCCACCACCTTAGTACTGCCTGGGGGCTATGTTGGCTGAGAACCTGCCTCAACCCTACCAAGAACATCTGGGAACCTTGGCAGCCAGAGTGGATCCAACCTGCCTCAGCTCCTTCACCGGGCTGAGAAACCCAGTTTCCGTCTCTACCACCTGCCACATGCCTATGAGGGCGCTGTGAATTTTCGTTCTAGCCTGACTTCACAGGGAAGCAGAGACAGGCTTCCCTCTCAGCTTCTCTCCATCTCTACAGCTCGTCACGTGATTAGCACCAGGAGCCAGAGATGTGGATTTCATGTGTCTCAGCTGCTCCCCAAATACAGAAACTTGGATTCTCAGTTAGTAAAGAAGTTGAGACTACAGTCCACCTTTGCGGCTGGTGAGATGGCTCAGCCTGTGAAATGCCTACTCGCCAAAACTGGCAACCTGCGTTCAATCTCTAGAAGCCCACATGGTGGAAGGAGAGAACTGACTTCTGAAAGTTGTCCTCCGACCTTTACCTGTGCCAAGGCAGGCATGTTCTCTCTCTTCTTCTGCCCCATACAAACAAATTAAAAAAATTTTTTTTTATTCAATTGTGCGTGTATGCGTGTGTGTGTGTGTGTGTGTGTGTGTGTGTATGTGTAGAAGCACGGACGAATTTGGGAACCACCATGGACGCCTCCACCTCCTCCTTGTTTACTCTGCCCCAGGATTCACAGGCTCCGCCCTACCAGGACCAGAAGCGCAGGCCGCCCCCGCTTCCGCTGGCGTCTATACGTGGGGTCTAGGATCTGAACTCAGGACCTTCTACCTGCAAGGCAGAGGCTTAACCCCTGGGCCACCTCTCCGGACCCCCCCCCAATTTTTTTTAAAGAGCATAAAACTCTCTGACCAAATAAATCCTCCCCAGCCATTCCCTGATTAACCAGAAGTTCAAATGAGACTTTTTTTCAGCTCCATTCCCTTGGGCTTTGCACAAAACAGATAATACCTATCCAGATCCTGAATCCCTGGTATGCTAATTAGAGCTGTGGACTTGACAATCGAAGGTTGTGCTCTGGACACATTTGGGAGGAAATAGTAGTTAGCGCAAGCCTGCAGGAGCTTGTCTGATGTGGAGAGACCAAGTCTATGGTGGGTGGGACCATCCCCTAGGTAGATGGATAAAATGGAGGAGCTGGTTGGTAGGTTGGCAGACTTGCAGTCTAGTAAGTGGGGTTTGCCCCTCTCTCAGCAATCGCTACGGACAAGGAATGGCCAGTTCTGTGTTGGTGTGAGCTCTCCTGCCAAGTTGGACTAAGAACTGCTGGAGAATTGTAAGAAAGAATAAAACCTCCTTGTTCCCTTAAGCCGTTCGGTTATGAATTGATCAGTAACAGGCTGATTCCCCTGCGGCCCGAGCTTTGCTGGGCTTCATGCTCACACCTGGAGCTTGGTGTCCCTCTCAAAGAGTCAGGCTCAGCGATGGCCTTGGCGACCCTGGCCTTTTGATGGCATGGGGCTAAAACCTTCTCGTGACGACCTCAGGGTTGCAGCTTAGGCCCCATATACGTCACCACAGCACACAGATGATCCCAACTATTCCAGAACAGCAGCCGGCTGTCCAACCTGTAAGATGCCTCTTCACACGATCCTGCCCTGTCCCTGTCAGATGGTGGCTCCGTTGCCAGTCTTGATCCTAAAATCCATGAGAGAGAGAGAGTGGGTTTCTCAAAGGCCTAAGCCACTGAGCCTGGGCAAGGTGTTACTGAGCAATAGCTGACTCCTACATTTTCAACACCTTAGATCTTGAATCCTGAGGTTTTCTCAGGGGATGGTAAGACAGCGTAAGATTTCTGGGATAGAGTGGGACCCTCATCTCAGGAAAACCTTCAGAAGAGGAATCCATGAGTATCTCCTGCCCTGGGGAGCCTCCTCTATGCACCTCTCCCCCCACAGTGCCCCCAGCTGTGCTTGGAGATGTGGGTGAAGCTCTGCCCAAGCCCCCACTCTGTGTCCCTTCAGCTACCCCAGGAATTTCCTCTGGGGTTTCCTTGGCCACATTTCATTTTGTACCTGTATATTTGGGATCAGCACTCTGCAGTGGGAGAAAACCCCATCTGAGTCTCTCCTAGAGGGGAGGCAAGTAGCCCCTAGTCCCACCCTTTCGATGTTCATGTCTAAAGTTAGAGACTCAGATGGGGTTTTCTATCTTGTCTGCACGGAGCAGAAGGGGAGGCCCAGAGAGGCACTGAAACCAGTCCAAGGTCACACAGCAGGCGTGGGCAGGGGCTAGGACCAAGCACCTCATAGCTTTCCTGGGCCCTGTATTCTACTCTGCTTCTAGGTGCCATTGAGGGATTCATGGAATTCAGTTTGGACCTAGCTTGTGTCTGCAAGTTGAACTTTTAACAGTCTGGGGCTGGGGTTAAAACCGTTGCTGCCCGAGCAAAAGGATCTGAACTGAGTTCAGATCTCCATAAAAATGCTGAGTGGAAACAGCAGGAAATAGCAGAAAATGCCCCTGAAAAACAGAGTTTGGTGAAGCCCAGAGCAAAGCAATAAGGAAGTAAAGACCTTCAGGATGATTCCTGATGTCACTCCACAGGCACACACATTCGAATGCCCTACTACACACACACACACACACACACACACACACACACACACACACACACATGCATGCATGCACGCACACACACACCTAGCTGGCAAGCTAGGCTGCTCTGTGTGTTTTACTGACCTCTGTTGTGTTGGGGGCTGATCTGCCTGCTGGTGGTCTTGTCCTTCCAGGAGGTCTCGGGCTCCTAGGTGGGATTGGTCGGGCCACTTCTGGGAAGGTCAGAAAGCTCCGAGGGGCCCATCTGGGCCGCTGCTAGCCACTCGGCTTGTTTGCTCAGACCCTGGGATCTGAGGTGGCCGCGTGCCTATGTGCTACGGCCAAAATCAACGGAAAACCACACAGAGGAAGGGAGACCATTTGACCCGCAGGAGAGAGGGCTCCTGGCACCGAACGCTGTTGGCAGCAGTGGGGGACGGAAACAGGTGCTTGGGATGGGGTGGAGAAGTCAGAGTGAGAAGAAAAGAGCCCCCCCCCCCAGTTCGCAGCAAACACAGGTCTCAATGCAGAGTCAGCTCCTAGACTTGGGGGACTTCAACTAGGCACATTCCCCAGTTGGAAACAGCTGCTCCCGGGTGCCCCACCCTCTCTTCCATCTCCCGGGGATGCTTTGCTTCTGTTTGTGAGGGATTCTAGGCAGGGGCTCTGCCACTGAGCCGCACCCTCTCTGTTGTGAGTGTCCTTTGGGAGTGTGTCCTGTTCTGGTATGAACACAATGCTTGCCACACCACTGCGCCTGGCTATGCGTGTGCATGCTGGGAACTTGAACTCAAGACCACGCGTTAGCATAATTCTTCCATGTCTTGACTTCTTGTTGTGACAATCATAGTCGCACAAAGGCAGCTTAAGAGGGGAAAGGGTTTATTTTGGCTCAAAGTCAAGGTTACGTTGCTTTCATAAAGGGGGGAGTTGCATAGGCTGGACTCCAGGCAGCTGGTCGCAGTTCATCAGCTCAGAAGTAGAGGGCTACAGAGGATTCTTATTGGCTGCTGCTCAGCTCCTCCGTGTGTGTATGTGTGTGTGTGTGTGTGTGTGTGTGTGTGTGTGTGTGTGTGTGTTGTTCCACCTCTGTCATAGTTAGATGCAGGTGTCGACTTGATGGTTGGGTGTTTAAAAATAAACCCCTTGTTCCCTTCAGCTGTTTGGTGATAAAAGCAATTCAAGTGAATTGCAACAACCTCCTTATTGCTTTGCTCTGGGGTTTCCCAGGCTATGTTGTGCTCCAAGTAGACACTCTTTCTGCTTGATTTGGTTTTCTTTCTGTGGGATCTGAACTCAGATCCTTTAAGTTTGGGAGCCAGAGGTTTTAATCCCGAGTCCTCTGCCTCTTCAGCTCTCAGCCTACCTGTCCCGGAGCCCGTGTCCAAGGAATAATGGTCCCACCCATAATTAAGGTGGATCTTCCCACATCAATTAACGTAATCAAGATGATCCTCCCAGGCACGCCTGGAGGCGAACCCTCATCTAGAGAATCCCTGTCGGGTGAGCTGGGTGGGGTGCTGCCTCCCAGCTGCCAAGCTGTTAATGAATGGTACTGCTCTCACCTCAGCCCCTGGGATTCTCCAGATCCTCCGGGTAATGAGCCCCCCACCTCTGTCACGGCGGTTGAGAATCTTGTGTTCCATTTGCCTCTCAGCCTTAGCTAGGGGTTTTCGGCCCACAGAAGCTTGTGTTTGAATGAAGGGAAGCTTTCCAATCTCTCGCGCTTAGAAATGATGCAGCCGGGGATGAGCAGAACGTTCTCTGTGTAGAGCTCTGGGACGTTTATCTGTGGGTCCCCTGTCTGAGACACTTATCCGGGGGTCCCCTGTCTCTGTGAGCCTCACTCTCACAGCCCATTTGGACACTGACATCTCCAGATAGGAGAGCAGAGACTGTTATGGGAAGACCCCATACATGACTGCTACTGCAAAAAAAGGGGGGGGGGCACTGGGCTGGGAGATGGCTCAGGCATTAAAGTCTTTGCATGGAAGGCAAAAAGATCTGAGTTCTGATACCCAGATCCCAGTAAAAATGCTGGGTGGATACGGCAGCAGTCAGGTAGATACTGCGGTGGCCTGTAACTCCAGCCCTGGAAGGCAGAGGCTGGGAAAGCCCAGAGCAAAGCAATAAGGAGGCAGAGCAATCTCTCTACCTTTGGGCCTTGGGCCTACACAGGCACATATGCTCAAGTGTCCTCTGGTACACACACACACACACACACACACACACACACACACACACACCAGGGGGAGTTGAGCGGGACAAGGGACATGTGGACCGCTAGGCAGGGCAAGAGGGATGCTTAGAGCAGGAGCTGCATGTTCAGGGACTGATCGGGTCTGCTGGTGTCTGGGGTTGCATGTGTGTGGGGGTACAGTGGAAACCGTACAGACTTGAGGGGTGCTGTGGCAGAGTGGGCTGTGCTCAGTGGAGCGTGTCTTCAGAATGATGATGAGTACGAGCAGCGGGGCGCTAACGCTCAGGAGCACACCTCTTGGTGTGGAGCTGCTGCCCTGGACTTGGTGGAGTTGTGCAGAGAGGAGACTCTGTGGAGAGAACAAAGGAGGGGGAGGGGAGGGGACAGGAGAGGAGATGGGAAAGGAGAGGAAAGCAGAGGAGAGGGGAGGGGAAGGAAGGAGAGAGGAAGGGAAGGGAGGGGAGAGGAGAGGACAGGGAAGGGGAGAGGAGAGTAGAGGAGAGGAGAGAGGAGGGGAGGGAAGGAGAGAGGAGGGGAGGGAAGGAGAGATGAGGGGAGAGAGATTGGGAGAGGAGGGGAGAAGAGATGGGAGAGGAGGGGAGATGGGAGAGGAGGGGAGATGGGAGAGGAGGGGAGAGGAGATGGGAGAGGAAAGGAGAGGGGAGGGAAGAGCGAAGGAGAGAAGGGAGAACGCAAAAGAGGAAGGGAGGAGAGAAGGGAGAAAAAAGAAAGTGAGAGAGAGAGAGAGAAGAAAGAGGGGGAAGGAAGAGAAAAAGAAGGAAGAGAGGGAGGGAAGAAGTGAAGATAGCAAATGACTTCAGAACATTCTCTAATAGTTCCTTTCTAGAAGAAATAATGAGTGAAAGAAAGAAAAGGAAGGAAGGAAGCAAGAAAAAAGAAAGAAAGACAAAGAGAAAAAGAAGGAAGAAAGAAGAAAGGGGAAAGAAGAAAAAGCGGAGGGAAGAAGAGAGAAGAAAGAAAAGGGGAAAGAAAAAGAAGGAAATAGAAAAAAGAAGGAAAAGAGGGAGATGAGAGAAACAAGGAAAGAAAAGAAAAAGGAAAGAGACAGAAGAAGGAAGGAGGAAAGGAAGGAATGAAAGAAGGAAGAAAAGAAGGAAAAGACAGACTGGAAATCCTCCCTGCTCTCCGGGGGTGGGGAGGGTGTGGGGGGAGGGTGCCGGCCAGCAGACCTTCCTGCGGTCTGCACCGGTGACCCGCGCGCGCCCTGGGGCTGAAGATGGCCAATCTTCCTTCACAACAGAGTGAGAGCTGCCTGGAGAAGTGGGTGGGCTGTTCTGGAGTCGCATCCATTCAGGTCCCCCTCACAGGACCCCCCATCCTTCCCCTCCCCACACCATCCTTCCGGAGAAGGGGGTGCCCTCCCCCTCTGTCAGAGCCCCTAGACTTGGTGTCACACAGCGGGGACTCTCAGGAAAAGGGCTGGGAGAGGCCCCTCTTGCAGGGTGGGACATTCCAGGACAAGCGCAGACAAGGCCCAAGGAAGCGCGCAGCAGCCGGATTCCGGATGTGGCTCCGGGCACAGGCCTGGTCTTGTGGGGACAGGCAGCCCCTCCCCACGCTGACAGCGCAGCCCCTGGGGCAGGCTCCGCGGGCCGCAGGTGGCCTATTGCAAGCGGAAGATCAAGTCCCTCCAGGGGCCTGGGGGAGATGGATTACATTCCTAGGGGACCCACCCAGACCCCTGCACGCCAGCCTCGAATAACAGACAGCAGATAAAGGGGCTTGGAGGTGGGTGGATTGAAATTCTCATGCCACCTGGAGCCACCTCGGCCTCCCCCCCCCCACTCTTCTGCGCAGGCTGGGCACAGAGACTCAGCCGCGGTGGGCACACTGGGAGATAAGACGCACAAACAGAAACACGAAGGGCACTCTGACGCTCCCCCCAACCACGTGCCTAGCTCTCAGCGGGTACTTTACAACATGGTATCTCTCGCGTGCCCCACAACAAGCGGGCCAGGTGGGAATGTCGCTCCCTGGAGACAGATAAGGAAACAGATCCCGGGGAACAGAGGGGCGGCCAAGGTCAGCCAGGTTATAAAGCGGCTGACTCTGGACCCAACCCAGGCCCACCTGGACACACAGCCCACCTGGGCACCCCACGCCCCTCCGCTGAGCTGGCATAAAGAGACTCTTTGTTGAAAGGAGGCTTTTACTGCCCTGCAGAGGGAAAGTGGGAACATGGCCCAGAGATGGGGACGGCCCCCAACTGGTCACCCAGAGGCTGGGCGGCAAGATGGTACTTGCAGGGACCATAAAGAGCCACCCAGACCTCCAAGACCCACAGGGCCAGGGCACTATGAACTGTGCATCAGTGCGCTATGCATCCCCAGCTCTGCAACTGCCAGTCACGCCCCCTGCTGTCCCTTGCTTCTAGGACTTGGTTTCTAATATGGGAAACCAGGTATCGTAGAGACAGTAGGAACAAGTAACAAAGAACCGCTGGGGTACCGGTAGAGAATGGGGGAGGGGAGGTGTCTCTGGCTAGCCAAATCCAGCAGCTCAAGTTCAGTGAGAGATCATGTCTTAAAAGAGAAGTTGGAGAATCATAAGTGAAGGCACCCAATGTCAACCTCTGGCCTCTGTGCAGATATGTATGCACGTGTGCTCATATCCTCATGCGCATATGCATCTACACAAAAATACACACTCATACACCACACATGCTACATATGAACAAATAAATGAATACATTTCATGTATTTATTCACATGTAGCCAGCGGGGGCATCTGTGAGTTTGTGCACGAAAGAACGCAGACATCCACATTAAAAAAAAAACAACAATTTATTTTATTGAGAGAGAGAGAGAGAGAACATGTATGTTATGGTGCGTGAGTAGAAGTCAGAGGGAAACTTTGAGTCAGTTCTCGTCTTCTAACATATAGACAACTGGGATTGAGCTTGAATCACTTTACCTATTGAATTATACACAGAAACACATAGGCACTTGTCTAGAATCCTAGGGAGGGGCTGGGGTTGTGACTCAATGGTAGAGCACTTGCCTAGAATCCCCAATGATGGGAGAGGGGAATGGTAGACACTGGTTTAATATGGAGGACATCCTAGATTCCCCCTCAGTAATGTGAAACTAAATAAAATTTAATGAAGTATATTAACAAAGCTCCTCTATATGTAACTAATTCCATGGGCCCAAAGCGGCAGCCACCCCAGCATGGACAGAAGCTTCCAGAACCATGAGCCTGAACAAGATTTACTGGTTGTCCGTCCTGGCATGGGGTGGAAACATTAGAATTCTCCCCAAACACCTGACCTGCCGCATTGGTGTCTTGGTAACAGGAACTGTAAATAGAGGCTGCCAAGCACACGTAGTCAGCTTCTGTAGGGTCTGACTGACATGCCTTAGGAAGAACAGACCCGCATGCTGTGCCGTGTGCGGTGTGTGTGGGGGGTCATGCATGAAAGAATATGAATCTCCCAGACCCCCTTGTGGGTCACTGACTTTCCTCTTCTTTGGTCCCCTCTTCCTGCCCTCTCTCATTCCTTCACTAGCATTTTATCATTGCTTGACAGATGCTCTTTGCATAAGTGGTGTGCCATAGACATAGGCGGCAACTTAACAATTGAGAATTGAGACTTTAGGTACACCAATGAAGAGTTATTTAGTTAAGTCTCTGAGCAAGCCCGTAGGAGATTAATTGATGATGATCTCATAGTAGACAGGGCCATTCTCTGGACAGGTGGATAAAATGGACAGAGAACTGACTGGGGATTTGGAAACTGGCAAGTTGGAAAGTTTGCCCTCTCTCAGCTCTTCCTACAAGTATGGTGTAGCCACTTCCCTCGGCCCCAGATGGCTCTGAACTCTCCTGCTCTCACAATGGATTTACCAGAAACCATAAGCCAAGAATCAATGCTTCGTTTCCTTCAGTTTTTGGGGTTCTGTATTCATTCAGCAACCAAAAGATAAAACTTGTTTGCTATTGTAAGGAGACAGGGATGAATGTGTACTAACCCCAGACAGGGTGCAGAGGGGACAGCAGCGAGACAATGTCACCCAAGTCTCTTGTACTTACTGAGTGTGGGTGAGGGGCGGCCTACAGGAGTGTGGGGGGACCTCAAAGCAGGCATACCACCAAGGAGTCTCCCTCTGCCCTGGAATGGAACTGCTCAGGGGGAGTTGTCCCCTCCAGTTGAACTTCTAATTTCAGCATCTCCTGAGCCTGCCCAACTGTAGCCCCTGGGACAGAATTATACATGGGGGTGTGGGAGGAAGCGGCAGAGACCTTGGTGAACACTTCCCCTCTTCTGCTGTGAGGGAAGATTGGCAGGCCGCATGTTGAGGGTCTGTTGTGAGTGGTCATCCCTGGTCTAATGAAGATAGGGTGAGTGTGATGTTCTCAGCCCAGCGTTCTGCAACACCCCATCTACCCAAAGAGCTGGCACACAGTAGGTGCCCAGTTGCCCAAATGGCTCTGCGCACAGTAGGTGCTGAGGAGCCCACACACAGTAGGTACCCAGGTACTTGAAGAGTCCAGCACACAGTTGGTCCCCACATACCCTGTTGTACAATAGGCGTTCATGTACCTGGAGAGCCTGGTGTACGGTAGGTGCCCAGGTAAGAGCATCTTTGTCCTGACAGCCACTACCCGGCGAGTGGGAGGGAGAGAAGGCAGCTGTGTCAGGCCTCTCGGGGCAGGCAAAGTTACTTGTGACAGCTGTCTTGCATCCACGAGGCCAAGTCCCAAGGTCGAGCACCTGCCCATGTCCCGTATGTCACCCCAAAGGCCCTCTCAAGTATCCCACAGAATGTGTTCAGGGGCTGATGTTGGGGCACAAGTCACCCAAAGTTGACTCCATGGCTCTCTGTTTCCCCACCAGGAGGGAGTTTACCCACCTCTCTACCAGCCTCAGCTTGGCCTGCCGCAGAAGGCCTTTGCGGGCAAGACTGAGTGTGCCGCAGCCGTCCCCTGCCACAACCTGGGGGAGACAGAGCATTTGCTATCTCAGCATCGGGGCTGAGTGCCATCGCGAGAGTGGACAGTGGTGACAGCATGTTAAGCTACCTGGAGACCCAGCCAGGGCTCAGGGCCAAGAGCACAGGATGTTAGTGTGATGCCAAGCATCAGCATGGTAGGATTCAGAGTTCATCTGGGAAAGGTCCTCACACGGGCACACATGTGTTGTGTGCATGTATGTTAATGTGCATTTATATACATGGGTGTGCACAGATAATACAAGTGACACGTGTGGTGTGTTGGTGTATACACACACGTGTGTGGCTTCCTAGTGTGTGCACATACTCATGAGCATGTGTCATTTGCTAATGCCCATTGCACACACAAGTGAGTTAGCACGTGTTCATGAGCATGCATGTTTAGTTCACACACATTACTAGTGCTTGTATGTACATATGAATGTAGGTGTGTGCTCATACATGTGAGCACATGTGTGGTGTGCTAGCATGTGTGTATGCAGATAGAAAAGCATGTCCACGTGTGCATGTTATGGATACATTGGCATGCGTGCATATGTGCATAGAAGGGCGTGCATCTTGGCATGTGTAGGGAACATTCAAGCTCAAGACTCCGATTTCTAGAAAATGGATGCCAAAGGCATTCCTCGCAGTCATGGTAGCGGTGTGCCTCCTATGCCAGCAATAGTTGAAGACTAACTCCTATTGACTTTCCCACAACGGGTAGGGATGGATCTTGTCCTATCTTGGGATCGAGGGCAGAGGTGTTTTTTCCATATTTCTTCCTGTTCTTTGGAAGTCATCTGGACATTATTAGCACATCTAAAGGATGGGCACAGAGCTTTATAGTTGTAATTATATCACCATGTTGCTGACCTTTGTACATATTAGTAGCCTGTTCTTTCTCCACAATGAATTAGGGCATATTAACATATCTAAGGATTGTCAGGGCTGTATTGTTTGCGATAGCCTCACCTATTGTTGACCTTACACATGTAATAG
The DNA here is from genome assembly GCA_023101885.1 of Typhlomys cinereus. NCBI lineage: Eukaryota > Metazoa > Chordata > Mammalia > Rodentia > Platacanthomyidae > Typhlomys > Typhlomys cinereus. The sequence goes on along the minus strand of JALPQD010000256.1, from coordinate 2,294,442 downwards.
TCTGTCTGTCACAACTGATGTCACCCCTCTGCTCAGTGTATAGATGTCATCCTCCTGTTTCATGGTATATAAAGGATTAGATTCCATAGTAAACTTGACTTGATTAAGTTTTTCCAAGGTCCCTTCTTGACCCAGCCTGATTCAGTTCCTGCTGATCCCACTCTGGTACGTATCATGATAGTGAGTAAGCATGCAGCTGTGCATGCATGCACATGCTGACATGCATATCTGCAGGCACACTGAGTATGTACATATGTGGTGAACATGTTCTGCTTGCCCTGCCCTCTGGATCAAGCCTGACCTGCAGCCACTGCTCTGCGCTACCCTGAGACTAAACCCCTCAGCTGGCGAATCACTCACCTGCGGCTCAGCAAGAATGGGAATGTCAGGAAGCCCCAGTGCTTTCTCTCTAAGAAGGTGCCCTTCGTGGGGGACACAAGTCCACCAGAAGCAGGGGGCACTGGAGAAGCTGCTTCAGCACTGCTGTTCTAGTGAATGAACATCTCCTACCTAAAAAGGGTCTGGGCCTATGAGAGGGCTCAGCAGGTGAAGTGCCTGCATGCAAACCTGGTGACCTGAGTTCGATTCCCAGAAGCCCACATGGTGGAAGGACAGAACTGACTTCTGAAAGTTGTCTTCTGACTTCCACCCATGAACTATGGCATGCATCTGCTTCTCTCTCTCTCTCTCTCTCTCTCTCTCTCTCTCTCTCTCAAATATATTAATAAGAAAAAGAAAAAAAAAACCAGATCCTGTCATTAAGCCATTCTGCTCAGGGAACTATTTGTGACCCTGGTGTGAGATTCAGCAGGACGCTGCCCTGCCACACACAGATGTACACAGGACAGCAGGGATGGAGGGATGGCCCAGGAGCTCCGAGGCTCACCACAGTGTCAACGTGCTCTGACTTTGAGGCCTCATGGACTCTCGGCAACAGCCAGTCTGTTTTTTTGGCCGTCCCAGTCAGTGCTGCATCACAACAGGGTGTATGCCTTCTCTGCCTCTAGCAAGCAACTGTGGCCCGTGCAGGAGGCCCCGCCTCAGAAATGGCTGGGTGGGCATGCCTCAGGCACAGCCAGCTCCTCCTCTAGCCATCTTTCCCCCCTCCCCACAGGACAGAGGTGCCCACAGCAAGCTGACCCTAACCGAGTGGCTTGTTGTGTCTTCCCCAGTCACCAAGGAGGGGCACAACCAGAGGGACCACAGAGCAGGTCCTGGTCATGTCGCCCAGGCCCCCACGCCACACCTTTCTTAAGGGTTTACTGTGGAATAAAAACAGGCGATAATGTGGATTTTGAGTCTTTATCAACCTCTCTGCTGAGCAGGCTGCGCACATTGAGAGCGTCCCGCTCCGCTGGCCCCGGCCGAGGGCGTTTCATCTCCAGCCAAACTGCTCAAAAGAGTCTTTTTCCAAACCAGACGCCCTTTGCCAGGGCAAATTCCACAGTAAAAATAGAAAGAGGAATTCTGAACCCACTGTTTCATGTGTGACAAGCGGTCTGGGGGTGGGGCAGTGGCCTCAGGGCACATCACCCTCTCCAGGCCTCGCCACCAAACCCCGGGCACCAGAAAGCTTTGGTGTTCTGCGGCTAGCTACGGTGGCTCTGAAGTGGAGACCGCAGACTCCGGCCTGGGGTTACCCACATCTCCTCTGCTTTGATCTGAATCGAGCCGAGTGGACACTGCCGGCCGCTGCTGGGCCTCAGATCCCTGAACTGCAGGTCACCACAGAGCAGTTCACAGGGTCGTGTGCAAACCCAGCCGGGCAGCACAGCTATGCCCTTGACTGAGGGCAGCCGGGAGCCGGGGGCACAGGAGGAGCCAGATCCCATGGCACAGGGTAGCATGAAGTGTCCCTCAAAAGATTCGTGTTTGGAAGACTTGGTGTCTCCTGGTGGACCCCATCCTTCAGAGTCTCTTTCCTCACGAGTTCCTGAGGGCTCTGATGTTGTTGGTGAATGGCGATGCTGGGAGAAGCCTGGAGCGGGACCTGGAGAGGTGACACTGCTCACGACTCTTCCCGTTTCCCACAGAGCTTGGCTATGGGAGGTTGGCTGTGTCGTTCTCCAGCACCTTTTACCATGACACTCTTCTGAGCACAGATCAGAAACACGCCGGCCGCCTTGGGACTGAAACTTTGGAAGTCTTCAGCTAAACAAAACCATTCACCGTTCTGCGTGTGCGTGTGCGTGTGCATGTGCATGTGTGCAGGTATAGTGCACGTGGGTGTGCATGTATGTGCATGCAGGTGTAGTGCACGTGGTATGCATTGTGTGTGCAGGTATAATGCACGTGGCTATGTATATGTGGATGTGTAGGAGTGGGCATATTTGCGTGCATACATGTGTGTACAGGTATGGATGGATATGTGCGTGCACGTGCATTCACATATTTATGCAAGCACAAGTACATGTACACATATGTGTACAGGTGTGGTGTGGGTTCACATGTGTAGGGATACACGTTTGTCCAGGTGTGGTATAGGTGCACATGTATGGTATGTGCTGGTGTAAATGCATATGTGTTTGTACAAATACAGAGCATATGTGTGTATGCATGTTACAGGTGTGGGTGCATATCTATCTATACAGATGCAGTGCATGTGTGTACATGCACATGTTTATACAGGTATGAATACACGTGTGTATGGATGTGTGTGCATGCAAGTATGGATGGATGTGGATGCGCTTGTGTGTGCAGGTTCATGTGTATGCACGTGCACATGTTGATACAAGTGTGGGTTCAAGGGTGTGTGGTCACAATTGTGTGTGCATACATGTAGACGTGGTGTGCATGCAAGGATGTGCATGCGAGGGTGTGCATGCGAGGGTGTGCATGCGAGGGTGTGCATGCAGGTATGGGTGCATAAGCATCAGCTTCTGTCTTCCGGAGCTGGAATTACAGGTGGGCTGGCATACCTGCCCAGCGTTCTCGGTGAAATCCAGGAGCTGAAACTCTGGGCTTCTTGCTTGCACAAGCGTTTTAATCCCTGAGAGGGTCTCACTGACTGGACCAGACTAATCCCAGAAAGCCCCAGGAACCCTCCCATCTCCTTGTCCCCCATGATGGGATGGCAGGTGTGTGCCACCATGCCTGGCCTTTTTACACCGGATCTAAGAAGCATTGAAGTCAGGTCCTCATGCTTCTAAGGTATATGCACTCCTGAGTCCAGCCAACACAGGCAAATCTATCCAGCCACCTTAGCTAATTAGGGAACTGGGGACACACTTTCCCCCAAAACATTCTGGGGAAAAAACACAGGTTCTGCTGGATGTGGTGGTGCAGCTGCAGTGCCCACCGAGGCGGCTGAGGCAGAAGGATCGCTGGAGCTCAAGACCAGACCAAGCGATACTGTGAGATTGTCTCTCAAAAAAAAAAAAAAAAAAAGAGGTTGGGAAGATGTTGAGTATAAAACCACTCAAACATGGCAACCAGAGTTTGATTCCCAGAGTCCATGTGAACATAGCCAGGCATGGGGACCCGTGCTCGTAATCTCAGTGTGGGGAAGTGGAGACAGGAGGATTCCGAGACTTTTGTTTAGCTCATTTCCAAAACAGGGTAAGGGCCAGCAAGAGGGCTCTACAGGTAAAGGTGTTTGCTGCCAAGACTAAGGATCTGGGTTCAATCATCACATGATGGACGGAGAGACCTGACTCTTGCAGCCTATCCTCTGACCTGTGCATATATGCTATGGCATGAACTTGCACATGTGTGTGCGCGTGCATGTACACAAACACACACACACACACAGACCAGAACTTTAGAGGAAGATAGTTGATGTTGACTTCTGACCTCTCCATGTACACAAACACACACACACACACACACACACACACACACACACACACACACACACACACTGTGCACGCATCATCTCGACTCTGGGATGTTGGGGCCCATTGGGAGAGAAGGGGGAAGGAGAGGGGAGGGGAGACCAAGGTCTTTGGAAGGTGGGGAGAACAGGCCATCAAGTCAAGGCAGGTGCCAGACTCAGGGGACCTCTGTGGGGGCGTACTTCTCCAGGAATGTGTGGGACGGCCCACAGGACTGACAATACATTCCTCCCCCTCCCTTCTCCTCCTCTCAACTACCTTCCTCTTCCGTTCTCTTCCCCTTTCCTCCCTTCCCACCTTCCCTCCTTCTCCCTTTCTCCTTTTCCCCCTTCCCTCCTTCCCCTTCTCACTTCCTTCCCTTCCTTTCCTGATGTCCTTCCCCTTCCTAAGAGCTGAGGCCCCACCATTGCCATCTTTCCAGAAGACGCGGCATTTAAACTGAGCGGGGTCAGGGGAGGGAGGGCCCTGCCCCAGTATGGGAACCCTGGGAACCCAGACAAGAGGGGAGCCCTTGACCTTGAGGACAGGTAGAGGTAGGGAGGGGAGTCCCCTGCAGGGAACAAGGCCCAAAGCTGAGGTCCCCCCCCCTGGAAACTGCAGGAAGGAGAAGCCCCCAAGCTCCATTTGGGAGGGAAGGAAGGAGCCGGGGGACTGGAAGCTGGATGGATGTTTCCCCAGCTGCGCTTAGAGCTGTGCTGAGCCTGAACGCACGGGAGGCACAGGCAGGAGGCTGCGTGTTGGAGCTGGAGCGAGGCCACCTGGCCAGGTATCCACTATTCGAGCTGGGACATGCCAGCCAGCCCCCTCCCCTGTAGCCATGGCTGCCGCAGGCCGCTGCCCACCCAGCCCCAGCCCACCCCCCTCTTGACACGGCCCAGGAATTCCTGGCTCTGCCTCTGCTGGAGGCACCTCCGTCTTGCTGCTGTCTTTCCTGCAGGTCTGGACAGAACCCCTCGGGAAAACGCGAGTCCCTGTCCTGGGGACTTGGCTCTTCCGCTTTGTGATGGTGTGGAAACCTGCCTAGAGCTTGTGATTCGAGGACAGAGGGACAGCAGAGAACCATCAGAGGGTGGGAGGATACGGGGTGGGGGTCAAGTGAAGGACCTGCGTGACGTGGAGAAATTCCCTTCCAACTCTGAGTTTCAGATGCATTCGTTATCTGAGCACGGAAACAACAACCTGATTTGAGGGACACGTGACTCAGAGCCAGTAAGCATAGGGTCTTCCTAGAGGTTGTGAGGATGGGAGGATGGATAAATGGGTGGTGGACAGGGGGGATAGATGAGAGTGTAGGTGGTAGGGTGAGTAGATAAACATGGGGAGATAGGTGGGTAGACTGGTAGATGGGTGAGTGGCTGAATGGATGCGTAGATAGGTGGCATGTGAGTGTGTCAACGGAGGGATGGGTAGATTATCACCACCATTAGCACCAGCACCAGCACCGTCGTAAATCAATTTCCCACTAAAGAATGCCCATGGGAATCTGAGTGTGAGGAGAAATTGAGGTGGTGCCTGAAAGCCCCCTGGAGGGGGCCTGGCCAGTCCTGCTCACAGGCATAGACTGACTTACTCTGGAACCTCAAAGGAGCTCCACGGGCCTTAGTCCTAGACCAAGACCTAGACCAAGGCGTATCAAGTGCAATCCAGTGCAGGTATCCCCGGATTCATGTGATGGGATTAGATCCCTGTCAGGAGATATAAAGAGTCGGACTTTGTCCCATGGTAGGTAGAGCAGAGGAGGGGTCTTGGGAGATTCCCTAAAGTTCAGTAATATCATCAGGAGGAATGTCGTGCCTGAATTTTGGTAGCTCTACAAGAAGAAACAAATTGGAGACACACATAGGACCCAGAGACACCCTGCGCCTCCCCCTCCCCTGCCCCACTTTGCCTGCAGGAAGGTCAATCAAAAGCTACGAAAATGGCTGGTTCCTAGCATGAGAACCTGAATTCAATACCCAGAACCCACTTTTAAAAAATTGGGGAGATGGTTCAGGGATTAAAGTCTATGCCTTGAAAGCAAAAGGACCTGAGTTCAGATCCCAGATTACATATAAAAATGCCAGGTGGAAATGGTGGTAGCCTACACTCCCAGTTCTGGAAGGCAGAGCCTGAGAAACCCCAGAACAAAGCAATAAGGAGGTAGGGCCATCCAGGATGATTTCCAGTGTCACCCTTGGGCCTCCACAGGCACACATGCACTCAGATACCCTCTGGTACACACACACACACACACACACACACACACACACACACACACACACTCATGCACCCACCCACAATCCAGATGCAATGCTATGTGTTTGTCATTCTAGTGCAGAGGAAACAGTCAGGAGGACCTTTAAGGCTTGCTGACCAACCAGCTTGGCAGGTTCCAGACCGGCAAGGGACCCTGGCTCAAAAATCAAGGTGGATGACTCTTGAGGAAAGACACGTAAGGTTGACTTCTGGCATCTGCATGCACGTGCATACCTGCGCATGCACACAGACACAGATACAGACACACACACACAGACACCACACACAGACATACACACGTACGTCATTAGACTCCAAAACTCCACAAGCTAAGCTAAATCTTTTTTCTTTGTAACTCACCCAGTCTGGGGTGTAGAATGATGGACCACAGAAAACATAGCAACACAACACTGAGGGCGGAGGAAGAGACCCCACCAGGCTTCCCATCTGGGCCGAGCAGATCAGAGCTTGGGGGCAGTCCAGAGTCCTCCTCCTAACCTGGGTCTCAGGCAGATTCTGTCCTTTCATCTGAGTCTCCTTGTCTGCCCATCAGTGGTATCTGGGAGCAGCCCTTCTCCCCAAAGCTCATGGCCACAGAACAATATTTGCCCAGAGAAAAGTGGTAGGCAGGCAAGCTGAACTGTCAAGACACGATGTGCTCGTTAGATATACAGGTGTCAGCTTGACAGCTACAGACTGGATTTTGGACATAGCTGTGAAGAATTGACAGTTAACACAAGCCCCGAGCCAGCCTGGAGGACATTATGTAATTGATGTGGAATATGCAGCCATATGGGTGGTACCTTCCAGGAGCAGACCAGAGAAAGAGAAGTGTAAGAAAGAAGAGTTCTCTCTCCTCTCTCTCTCCTCTTTCCGCCCTTCCTCTCCTCTTCCACCCTTCCTCTCTCTTTCCTGCCTCTTCCCCTACCTCTCTCTCCTCTCTCCCCCTGTGCTGGCATTCATCTTCCCACTGACACATCTTCATTAGAATCCAGCTTCTTTGACCTTCCTTGTGACTGAAGTCCAGAGACTTTCCAGGAATCCTCAACCTTCAGCCCCCTTCAATCAGACTGCGACCCCGAGACACCCAGCTTCCAAACAGAGCAGCTCCAGGCAGCCACGGTTGGACCCTCGAGACCCCTTATCTCTGAAGCCAATGCAATGAATTCCCTTTGCATCTATTCATTCCACCATGAGAGCCCTGGCTGACACACACCGGAAGCCCAACTTCAGGACAGGGAAGCTGAGGCTGGCCCACTTCTCTTGGCCCCTCACGGCCCTCCAAGGCCAACAGCCTGTGCTGTCCACGCAGAACGCAGGGAACGGCAGGTCCCGGGAGGGGACACACCTCACAGACCTGCCACGAGCAGCTAAGTTCTGCTGACTTCTCCTTCCCCTATGCTCTGCCACAGTGAACTCCGGACCTCTGGTCGACGCTACCACAGTGGCCCAAACGGGAAAGAGGCTGCCTGGGAAAGGGTTCCCAGCCTTGAAACCTTATCCTCCACTGCAAGGAGAGGTCCAGGATCCCATGCTGGCGCCCCGTATTGCAAGGGGCTCATTCAGACCTCAGCCACAGCCTGGAGGGGGCCTCGTCCTGTATGTAGTCAGTGACTAGGGACCTGACTTGCTCAGTGAATTGGGATCTGTCTATGGTATGTGACACCCAGAGCGTGACCGGGAGATCTAGCCCAGCCCCAGGGGAGGGCTACAGCCTTAATTTCAGGTGTCGGCTTGACAACAGAGAGCTGAGCCTTTAAGCACACCTATGAGGAATGATGCCCCTGAGTGAGCCTACAGGTGATATGGGGAGGCCTGGCCCACAGTGGGGCAGAACCGTCTCCTGAGCAGGTGGATACGGTGCAGAACTGTTAGAACTGGGCAGACTGGCTAGCTGAAAGGTGTGCTCTGGTCCTTAACCCTCTCTCAGCTACTCCTGTGGGGCTATTCCTGTGGGTATGGTATGGTCACGTCTCTCCTCTCCGCTGGTGACTCTCCTGCTGTAAACTGGAATAAACCTCTTGCTCCCCTAAGTTGTTTTTTTTGGGGGGGGAGGTACCACTTCAGCACTAAGAGAAGGACTCATTGTCCATCCACAGAAAGGGACAGACCAGGATGAGACAAGCCCTGACCGAAAGACAAGCAGAGACTAGGCTGGTGGCCCCCCACTGGCAGGCCATTCTCCCCGGGACAGCCCCCGGAGCCGAGGGTGGGACCCTCTGGGGCTAGCAGTCTGCTTAACTCAGACCCAGGCGGTCCTGAGCTACGGGATAAGATAAGCATCTTCAGGAAGTGTGGCTTGGAAGGGAAGGGCTCAGCCGACACAGGAACCCCGGGAATTAGAGAGGGAGGTGTCAGGAGCGGAGACTCCCTACTTCAGAGGTGACGACCCCACCCCGTGAGTCAGCAGCACTCCGGGATCCTGTGTCCCCCCCAATCCTCCTCCACTGCACACACACAAAGACTCTCACCCTAAGTGACCCCACCCAACCTCTTGTAAGCATTTTTCCTTTTCTTAAGCTTTCTGGAAACGCTGAGCGGGGCTACCTATTCTGTTTTGGGATCCTTTAGACTAACCGTGTGGTTGCGACCACCCCGTCTGCTCCACGCAAGCGCACCTTCAGGACTTCCAAAGACAGGACTTTAGTTCCTGAACTTGGCTAAACAAAACTCACCCCGTAACAAAAGTCAGTGGTGTGTGTGTTTGATTTGATTTGGTTTTTCTGAGACCTGCAGACTAAGTCGACTTGGAACACACAGCAATCTTCCTGTCTCAGTCTCCCTAAGTCCTGGGGTGATAGGCAGGAGCCACCTAGCTCCTGAGAGGTTCCCTCCCTCCTGCTAGAGAGGCAGGAATGGTCCCAGTCTGGATTCCTAGAGATCTATCTCCTGACAAAGCTTCCAAGTGAAGGCTCACCCTTCTTGCTGACCCTTCTTACAGGGTGTGGTCTTAAGCACCAAAATTGGGGAAGAAGAACAGGGGAGTCCAGCTGAGAGACTTCGAGGCCCCAGGGACTCCCTGCTGGCCCATCCTACCTGTCTGGCCTCACCTGGAATGGTGGTCATGGTGGTCACGGGGTGTGAAGTCAGGCCTCTTAGAGCAGTTGGGAGGGGGAGCAGAGCCCAGCAGTGACAGATACGCTGAGCCAAAGCCATTTGCAGAAACTTCTGGAAAGCACCTGGGACTAGGCGCTACATCAGCCAGGGCTCCTCCCACCCCCAGGGATAAGGTCAGCTGAGATCACGCTCAGATAGAGAGGGAAAGATTCTTTCAACCCATCTGATCAAGTGAGGGGTGTGTGTGTGTGTGTGTGTGTGTGTGTGTGTGTGTGTGTGTGTGTGTGTGAGAGAGAGAGAGAGAGAGAGAGAGAGAGAGAGAGAGAGACTCAGTTTTCTTTGAGGCCCTCACAGCACCCTACTGCAGCAAGGAGCCCCGGACAGGCCCATCAGACCCTGCAGAGGCTCAGGCAGTGCTGTGGACAGATGCCAGATGCCTCCTAGAGAGGAGGAAGGAACCCCTTGGCTGTTCTAGCGACTGCAGATCCTGGGGAGAAATCCCTGACCCAGCTGATGTAGTGACATGTGCGTGCAATCCCAGTACTCAGGAGACTGAGGCAGGAGGATTACTGGGAGTTCAAGGAGCCATGAGCTATATAATAAGTTTGAGGCCCCCTGGACTACATGGCAAGACCCTGTCTTAATAAAAAAAAAAGGCAAGGAGCTAATTAGATGGTTCCATCAGCTAAGCGTTTGCGGCCTAGGCATGAAGACCTGAGTTCAACCCCCAGTACCCACTTAAAAAAAACAGCTGTGGTGGGTTGTGTTTGTAATCCCAGTGCTGGGGAGGCAGAGACAGTAGCATCCTGGGGCCCCAGAATCTCAGTGAGGAAGGGGCTGAAGACATGGGTCAGGAGTTAACATTCTGTCTTGCAAGCAGAAGCACCTGAGTTCGGATCCCAGGGCCCATATAAAAGAGCCAGGTGGAAACAGCAGCAGTATATACTTTCAGCCCTGGTGGGTGGAGCAAAAAGGAGAGAGAAGCAATTCAGATGATTCCCAAAGCCACCCTTGGCTCTTCACAGGGACACACAGTGCCCTCTCTCTTTCTCTCTCTCTCTCTCTCACACACACACACATATGTAATACATGCATGTACACAATACACAATTTTCGGATGTCAGTTCTCTCCTTCCACCCTGTGGGCTTCTGGGGAATGAACTCAAGTCTTTAGACTTTTATAAATAGATGCTTTACCTGCTGAGCTACCTTGATGATCACGGTTTGTATTTTTTAATATGTCTCTGGGAGAAGACCAAAGAGAAGGAAACAGATCAGGGGGAACTGATTACCAGGAGGGAGTAATGGGTGGGCTTTGTCAGAAATTACTTTGCACAGCATCCTAACAGTCAACACAAGCGTGCCATTCGTCGAAACACCAAGAGCGGCCCTTATTTCAACTCTGGATTTCAGTTAATAACAATGTATAGTGTTTTTGACACAGGACTTTCTAAAATCAGTATGTATTTTCATATCTATGTATAGGCGGGGATGTGTACATGTATGTTCACGTTTGTGCACGCGTGCATGTGGAGGCCTGAGCTTGATCTCTGGAAGTATCTTCCATCACTCTTCCACCTTATTCTTTTTGAGGAAAGGGTCTCATTGAACCCGGAGCTCACTGACAGCCAATATGGCTAGCCCAGCTTGCTCTGGGGATTCCCAGCCTCCATCTTCTAAGACTAGAATAACAGGTGGGCCACCACACCACTTGGCATTTCATGTGGGATCTGAGGATCCCAACTTCACTCCTTTTGCTTGTGTGGCAAACGCCTTAACCACTGAGGCAACTTTGCAGCCACAGAGACAGACGGGGTCTCACAGTACAGTTTCTGCTGCCTTCAAACTTGAGGCCCTCCTTCCTTGACATCAGGAGTTGGGGTGACAGCTTCCACTGTCATAGCTAGTGTTGCAGTCCACCTGCATGGTTGCTGATGAATGATCATCAAACGGCTTACGGGAACAAGGAGTTTATTGTCTCTTACGATTCCTAGTTACAGTTCTCAGTCCAGCTTGACCGGAGAGCTCACGTCAACACCAGGGCCGAGGGAACTGGCCACAGCATCATCACATAACAGCTGAGAGAGGGATGATCTTACTTGCCAGACCAGCATGTTTGGCCAAGTGTACACAAGGATGCCAACTTTCTTAACCAGCTCTCTATATTTTATTCCTGGGCTTAGTCCCACCCATCATGGGGTGGGTCTGCCCCATCAACTAGACAATCTCCTTCAAGTTCGATCTGGGCTTAGCTCAACTACTAATTCTCCACAAATGTGCCCAGAGCTCAAACCCTTAACTGTCAAGTTGACACCTGTGCCTGACTATGACAGCTGGCAGTGATGGATTCATAACGGTTCATCATTGTAGAGATGTGAAAAGGATACCGCACATTGGCAGGGCAAGAAGCTGTAGGCAGGTAGGCAAATATGAGAATTCTCCGCTTTCTCTCTCTCTCATCCTAAAACAACTCTGAAAAATCAGACCTATTAATTCAAAAACATCCCTTGGGAAATGTGAGACAGTCGCCCGCCCACCGGGATGTTAAAATGAACACTGGCAGGAACAGACGTGGGTGAGGACGGGGCCCTGCGGGAACTCAGCCACTCCGCTAGTGAAGCAGAGCCGGAAATCAACCGCGTCTCCCAATGTGGCTTGCTGGCACCAGTGGGAGCCAAGCGTGCGCCCACGGGAAGCACGTGCCCATGTATGCGGCAGGACACCTGCTCAGAGACACGGTGGGTACCACGGTGGAAGCAGCCCAGGGCCTGCAAGCCGCGGAAATAAGGATTACACTAGGCCCGCTGCACCGGTCAGGGTCCACCGAGCTTGACCTCTGACGTCTACATTCATGTGCACACACACATATGCACTCTCATACACGTGAACATGAATGCACAGGCACACATACACACATACACATAAGTGTGTGCACACGCAATTTTAGTTTTTATTTTATTTTTATTCTTTGACACTTTCATACATATATACAATGAATCCATGTGTCTTTACTCCTTACTACCCAGTCCCATCCCCTTCCTCTCCTACTTCATACTTCTCTCCAGCTAGTCTTCCTTCTACTTTCACATCTTTTTGCACGAAGCCCACTGGGTTGCATCTGGATTGTCTGCACTGGCAGGTGCCTGAGCACTTGTGGGCATGGATGGCTTATCAGTGGGCACATGGCTGGGTGAAGAAGCTCCCTTCTCCTGTCTGCATGAGCCTCCAGTAGTCTTCAGGGAGGTGCGGTATCTCTCGAGAGCTTCCCCATCCATGGTGAAATGTGGATAGACCAGCTGCTGGGCGGGTCTCGTGGTGTGGACATGGATGCAGTGAGTTCTTGGGTGAGGCAGCCCAATGGTGACCAGAAGATACCGTTGGGCAGCATCCCTCCTTACCCTCAGGTTCTGACATTCTTACCACCCAAGCAATTCTATTTTACAAAGTAAAAGTCAGGTTGGGGAGAGGAAGATGACTCAGCGTGTAAAGTACTTGCTGCTCAAACATGAGGACTCCAGTTCGAATCTCTGGCACTTACATAAACACTGAGTAGAGCAGTGCACAGCCGGAACCTTCACCCAAGGGGAAGGAGAGGAGGCCGGAGGATCGGTTCCAGTCAGTGAGTTCTTGACTCAGTGAGAGACTGCACCAGAAAAATAAGGCAGAGCAAGGGAGGTCGACAGGCACAGCTACACGCACCCAGATGAAATGTACATCACACGCGGAAAGAAAAGGAAAAATTTTTTTTCATGTGGGCGCCTACCAGAGGGCACTTTGAATGTATGTGCCTATGGAGGCCCAAGGGTGACATTTGGAATCATCTTGGATTGCTCTACCTCTTATGCTTTGCTCAGGGGTTTCTCAGAAGGCTCTGTCTTCCAGGGCTGGAATTACAGGCTGGCACCATGTCAGTCCAGCATTTTTACATGGAATTTGGGGATTGGAATGCAAGGTCTCTTTGCTTGAGATGCAAAGGTGTTAACCCCTGAGCCATCTCCAGACTACATGTGTTTGATTTTGCCTATTCTACATATACACCTGTGTGCTTCTTTTCCTGTTGCTGTCATAAAATGCCTGACAAAAGCAACTTCAGGAAGGAAAGGTTTATTGTGAATCACAGTTCAGGGGTGTATGTGGTCCATCGAGGCAGCAGGAAGGAGCGTGAGACGGCTGGTCGCATGGCATTCACAGTTAGGATGCAGAGAGAGATGCATGCTGGTACTCCGCTTGATTTCTTGTTTGTGGTCTGGGATCCCATCCCAGGGAAGGATGCTGATCATGTTTAGGGAGAGTCCTCTCACCTCAATTATCCTAATTAAGACCACCCCTTGAAGGCATAGCCAGAGGCTATCATTCAGGTGATTCAGGATCTCAAGTTGACAGTTGACATTATACTGATCTACTTATCATCTGTTTATCTCTACATATATGCTTACACACATCCAGACTTTAAAAACATTTCTGGGTAGGGAGATGGTGCAGGGGTTAAAGTCTTCGCCTCACAAGCAAAAGGACCAGAGTTCAGATCCCAGATCCAAGGTAAAAATGTCCAGCAGTCATGGTGAGGACCTGAAATTCTGGCTCTGGAAGGCAGAGCCTAGGGAAACCTCAGAGCAAAGCGTAAGGAGGTAGAGCAATCCAGGATGATTCCTGACGTCACCCTTGGGTCTCCACAGACACACAAAGTACCTTCTCTCTCTCTCTCTCTCTCTCTCACACACACACACACACACACACACATGCACACACTCCAGTTTGAAAGCCCAGGAGCAAAGAGAGGAAAGAGGTGAGAGATAACTCAGTTAGTAAAGTGCTTGTCTTGGAGCATGCGGCTCTGAGTTCAATGCTCAGAAACCTCCTCCCCCTCCTTCCTCTATCTTCTTCCTACCTTCCCGCTCTCCTTCCTTCTCCCTTTCCCTTCTTCCTCTTCCATCCCTTCTCCCCACTCTGTGGTTCCTGGTGGCATCTTGGGACTGTGGCAAAGGCCTGCATGCTCTAGGGGCACCATCATTGCCACTGGATGAGGATCCTTTGAACTGAGCTCACAGTGGAATTTTTCCTCTCAAAAATAGAGAGGAAATGTCTGTCCCGCAGTTAAAGATAGAACCCTGTGGTAAAGCCTTGGCCCTGGTCAGCGTCTGTCCAGGCTGGCCTAGGAGAGGGTGTGGACCTCACTGGTGCAGGCCTGGGGCGGGGCTTGTACAAGGTTCCTGAATCGTGTGGCCAGCACCGGTCTGCTGAGTCAGGGTCTGGCTTGGGACATCACTGCTGTCCACTACTGTCCTACCTGGGGCCTCAGGCATTTCAGGGACAGTGGACTGCCTTCCCTGAGGCCTCTAGGCAGTTGTGTGGAGACTGCGTTGACTCAGGAGTGTGTCCCAGGGGGCAGTGAGGTGCCAGGGGAGGGGGAGAAAAGGAGGTGTCACCAGGACTTTGGAGTGCTAGGCTGCAAGTCAAGAGCTGGGGGCCCCCCGAAGAGCCTCGAAGGAAGTGACTAAGGTCAGCTGACAAGATGGGGCCCCTCCATTCTATATGTGTGTGTGTGTGTGCGCGTGTGTGTGTTTGCATGTGGATGGGTGTGCATATACCTGCGTGCACTTGAATGTCGTGAGCCTGTGGAGGCCCAAGGGCAATACTGGGAATCACCCTCAATCACTCTTCCACACGTGCATAATTAAACCCAGAGCACACGATGTGGGCTAATCTGCTACTCAACTTGCTCTGGGGATTCCCAGGCTCCGCCTTACCAGGGTTAGAATTATAGGCTATTGCTTTACCCACCTGGCATTTTTTTTTTTTTTTTTTTTGTGGGATCTGAGGATCTGAACTCAGGTCTGTCTGTTTTTGAGGCACAGGCTTTAACCGCTGAGCCATATCCCCAGCCTGGGCCCCCCATTCTTAGGGCAGCAGCTCCCCTCTACCTCCTGCATACCAGACCGTGGTGACTAGAGGCTGGGTTGGTCCCATCAGACAGACAGATATCCAGCTGTGACGCTCTCGTCCCATCCGCTTGCTTCTATCATCAGCGAGGCGGCTCTCACGGAAGGCGTTCTGAGCTCATCACTGTGGAATGCACGTGTGTTTGTCGGGGTTGCATGCCTGCCAGGGCCAGAGAAGGGGCAAGACAGCTGGGGTCCATACTGCCCAGCTTTGCTCTGTACCCTGTGCACTCCATGGCTTAGGGGAACCACCTGGGGCTGCACCTGACAGCTCCACGAAGGATGGGGTGGGGTGGGGTGGGCTTCATCCCAATTGGCGCATGGAGATGGGGAGGCTTCAGTGGAATATGAATGGGCTCAAGCGCCAGGCAAAGGGGGTGGGGGTGGGTGGGTATGAATGCCTGAGGGTAAGCAGGAACCACAACAGGGAGAGGCCCCGCCCCACCACCTGTGCCCTGGGGCTCACTTCCCAAAGCTGTCTGCACCTCAAGAACCCCCTCGTCTTGGTAGGGAGATCCCTGAACTCCACCCTCCACCTGGTGGAAAAGGTACTAAGCAAGGCCTGTGGGCAGAAGCAGGGTGTCAGTCAATGAAGCTTCCTGACAGGCCAAAGGTACGGAAGCCCTGAATACCTCCCATCTAACTACCCAGGTTGAATATACATGGGGGTTCCTGGGTAGAGGAAGCCCGTCACCTCTTGTATGAAAACCTATGCTCCTATAACACCCCGCCTAACCAGCTGTTTTAAATCTCTGGGTTACAGGATTCAAAATCAGACCCCACACAATAACTTCTGTGATGTCTACAGAGACATGACATCAGAGTTACTCCAGGGGATGCACCGATCAGAGGCAGGGACCAGGCACCAAACCCCTGGACAGAGGCGGCCTCCCCATTACAGAGCACAGATGAGATTCTCTGCCACAAGCCTGTCCACATGCCCTCTCCGCCCGCCATGGAGTCTATTCTAGGATACACAGACCTCAGGATAGTGAATGTTAGACCTCCAGCCCTGGATGGTGGAGGGGAATTGGTGGCTGAGGGTGGCTGCCAATTTCTTTCTTTTTAAAAATTTATTTATTTGTTTAATTTATGCGTGAGTATGTGTGTATCACAGGACACTGTGTGTCCCTGTGGAGGACCAAGGCTGACTTCAGGAATCATCCTGGATTGCTTCTGCCTCCTTTTTGCTTCATTCTGGGATTTCCCAGGCTCCACCCACCAAGGCTGGAAGTGCAGGTCACCGCCATTTCCATCTGGTGTTTTTATGTGGAACCTAGGATCCGAACTCAGGACCTTCTGCTTGTGAGGCAGAGTCTTAACCCCTGAGCCATCTCTCCAGCCCAATGGCTGCCAATTTCTAAGGTGTCAATATAATTTGCCAACATGCCAGACTTTAAGCCACAGGTGACATTTATAGAGCAGAATGAAGATGTAATACAAGATAGCACCATGGGAGTGTGTACCTCGCATGAGTAAGCCCAGGACAGATGGGACTTCACAATACAAGCAAATCTCTCTCTCTCTCTCTCTCTCTCTGTGTGTGTGTGTGTGTGTGTGTGTGTGTGTGGTTATTAGGGATGGAACCCCGACCTCTCCCATATTAAAAGACTGGTCTACTGCTGAGCCACGCCCCCAGCCTCTCACTGGGGGATTCTAGGCGGATGCTCCACTGCCGATCTCCACATGCAAATGGAATCTACAGCAAGCAACACTTCATGGCTGCCTGCTAACACAGAAGCTCTGAGATTCAGCCCTGTTGTGACCACTCCTCGCGGCTGATGCAACTCAGCTCACCCAGTCTTCTCTCCATGGGACCCTCCCTGGATGACTTCTGGTTTGTGATTAATCCAAACCACCAACACACTGTGAACATTTTTGCACACTCATTAGTATGAATACATTTTTCACTTCTCTTGGATCAAAGCCTGAGGGAGGAGCAGTGGGGTCTCGTGGCTGGGGGATGCCAAATTGTTTGCTTGTGTTTTTATTTTTATCTTCTTGCCAACACCAGCAGAGTGTTCCGCTTCTTCCTCGCGGACACGTGGAGTGAGCGGTGCCCTCATTTTGATCACGCTGGTGAACATATAGGGGATTTCCTGTGGCTCACTATTTTCCCGACGGCTAGAAAAAGTCTAGAAACTTCGTTCAGGCGTATTGGCTACCCACAAGCACTTCTTAGATCTTCTTTTCTTTTTCTCCCTATCCACTTTTGAGAGATTGCTAGAATATTGAGAGAGAATGTTTATCAGATATATCATTTGTGAGGATGTTGCTTCAGGCCGTCTTGTCTCTCTAAGCTTTTAGCGAGTATCAGAACTGAAGGGCAGCTTCTAAGGAAGTCAGATAATTGACTCTGTTTCTTTGGATTCTGCCAGTGGTGTCTTATCTAAGAAGAAAAAAGATTCTTTGCCTAGAGGCTAAGAAGATGGTTCAGCAGTTAAAGTGCAGGTCTCGACAAAATACCCCATCAGAGCCACTTAGGGGAGAGAGGATTTGATTGGTTCACAACTGTTCATCATGACACGGAAGTCACAGAGGGGCAGAAGCTTTAGGGAGGGGGTCAGAAGGGAATGTAAGTACACGTGTTTGATCTCCCCATCTTTTTTATGTATTTGAGAGAAGGAGGGAGAGAGGGTGAGACTGAGAGAGAGAGAGAGAGAGAGAGAGAGAGAGAGAACAAACCTATGGGCTGGGTCTTCTCATATCAGTTATTTAATCAAGATAGTTCTTCACAAGCACACCTACAGGCCAGTCTTAAACTAAGAGTCCCTTTGTCTGCTGAGCGACCCCACTGGTAAGCACAGGCACACACATACCTCACAACCTGAGCCCAATCCTTGGAGTCTACATGGTAGAAGGAGATGTTGGAATTCCCAGGATGGTTCTTTGGTCTCCACTGATGCATTGTAGTCCTCTCTCTCTCTCTCTCAAACAGATAGTGTATATAAATTGTATATTATATATAAATTATATATAATATAAATAAGGCATATAAATAATAAATAAACCACATATGAATTATATATAAATTATATACAGTATATAAATGATGCATTAAATGTAAATTAGATGAATATATAAATTATATATCATATAATATATAAATTATATATAATTATATAAATTTCTAAATATATAAAATATATTCATGTAAAATATGGCATGTATACTTATAGAATATATAAAAATTATGTCTTCATAAATATATTTATATAAATGAATATATAAATGTAATATGAAAACTATATAAAAGCATAGCATGATATAATATACTATCTATAAATATATTATGTATAACTATATTATATAAATTGTACATAATATACAACATAGTATAAATAGATTATAGAGTATAAATAAAATATATAAAGTACGTAAAGCACACTCATACGTAAATAAACATATAGTTTAAATAAATGATATACAGTATAAGTAAATTATATATAATCCATATAAATGCATATATGAAATCATGTGTAAGGAATGCTTCTCAGGCGGGCTTGAAGGCACGCATCCTAGATGTCAGCTGACCATGCCAGAGGGAGACAGCATCTCTGAGCATCCAGAGAGCCACAGCAGCTGCACGGCATGAGCTCCCCTGGAGGCTACGGTCTGGGGCCCCACACTGTGCACTGAGGTCAGGACTGTGTAGGTTTGATCCAGGCCTGGAGGGCAGGCCTGTGGGCATGGGGCTGTCACTGTGGCTAATGGGAGGCAGAGGCGGCAAGGTGACGAGTTTAACCTGTCTAGGTTACAGAACATTCGATGGCAGTCTGGATGACTGAGCAAGATGCTATCTCAAAAATGAAAGACAAGACGCTTGCTTCGGCAGCAGATATATTAAAATTGGAACGCTACAGAGAAGATTAGCATGGTCCCCGACGAAGGACGACACGCAAATTCGTGAAGCGTTCCATTAAAAAAAAAAGAAAGAAAAGAAAAGAAAAACAAGGGCTCATGAGATGACTCCACAGGTGACGGGCCTGCATGCAAATCTGAAGACCTGAGTTTGAACCTCGAATTCACACGGTGGAAGGACACTTCTGAATGGCATCTCATGACCTCACAAATATCTGTCTTTTTTCTCTATCCAATAAAAAAGTAAAACATTTTAAAAAACTTTGTTTAATCTATCTATCTATCTATCTATCTATCTATCTATCTATCTATCTATCTATCTATCTATCTATCTATGTGTGTGTGCACAAGTACTGTGTGTCCCTGTGGAGGCCCAAGGCTGACTGGAAATCATCCTGGATTGCTTCTACTCCTTTTTGCTTCACTCTGGGAAGTGAAGGGCTGGAAGTGCAGGCCACCATCATTTCTGCTGGTGATTTTATAATGAGACCTGGAATCCAAACTCAGAACCTTCTGCTTGTGAGGCACAGTTTTAACCCCTGAGTCCTCTCTCCACCTCCAGTTTTCGAAATATAATAAAAAGTGAAATAGAGTTAGGGGATCATTTAGCAGTAGAGCACCTGTCTAGAATCCCCCAGGGAGGGGCTGGGGGGCGTGTCTCAGGGGTGGAGCACCTCCCTTTCATATAGGAGGCTGTGGATTCGATCCTCAACCCTGAAAATAAAAGCAAGGAAGCAACACAGTTGTCTAGCAACAGGAAAGTGAATCCAGGACTGGGGAGAGGTCTCCATGCCCCATTGAGCGAAGACAATCGAGGAAGACACCCACTGTCAGTTTCAGGCCTCCACAGGCAGGGATATACACATCACCTCCCCCCACTTACATGGGAATATGCATTTACACATTACAAAGAAATCAAAACAAAAAACCTTGAATCCAGCAAGTGTAATGTGAATCGGTCAGGCCGTAGCTGAATCGATAAGCCTGTATTCCACACAGGCAAATCTCCCCAACACCACACTGTGCATCTAAGCCCCGTGAAAATTCGTGGAATTCTGAAATGAGCAAAGCCAGCTAATCTAGAAATCAAGTCAACAGTTGCATGGGAGGGGTGGTCTGCAAGGGTCTCCTAGGGACCTTCAAGTGATGCATGTTCCTGCCTGGACTGGTTCTGTCAAATTCAATTGAATGGTACCCTTGAGATCTAGGTGTTTCCATAGAACCCTTCCAGGCAGTGGAATGAACCCATAGGTTCTGAAGTCAGGACACAGGCCACTCTACCCATGGAGGGCTTAGTGGGGGACCATGCTTCTTCTTGTGGGGGACATTCTCCTCAGCTAGAAGCTGTTTTCCATCATGGGCTCGTTGTGAGATAAAAAGAGGTGAGCTATACACTTGAGCCATGTGACCCTGTGGGATGATGTTTTCCTATAAGCAAATGTCCTTCATCTTTGTCTGAGGCCGTTAAGATGGCATCTGTTGGTGTTCCCCTCAGAGACAGAGTGAGTAGGGAGTCATTGAACTCTCACCTGGGATTCTGGCAGCCATTAGTGTGGACTCTCCTAACTGCACTTGCCCATGAGGTCTGGAGCAGGGTGGGGTGAGGGTCTAGAGTGCACATGATCTGTCACGTGCACAGTGCTCTAGGGGCCTTGAGGTCGGGAGGGGCACGCCACTATACAGGCTGAAGAAGGTTAATTAAAGGAGATTCCACCTATGTAGCTATGGGGAAGCCATCAGCTGTGTTGGAAACAAGGTTCCCAGTGTGACTGCCTTGGGAGGTCACACCTGCCAGGAACGCCCATCCCTACCTCTGTAAACCTACTCTGGTTGGTTTTGTCAAGTCTGGTATGTCATCGGATTCCTAGATAGCTGTGTGGCCTCTTTGCAGGAAAAGTGTCACATAACACTGGCCTGTCTCGTATGCCCATGGTGCCAAGTGTTATATAGCATCAAGTATAACGTCCCTGAATCAGAACCTAGACATGTCTTCACAGGTTGAAGTCTAGAGGAGGAGTCGCTCCCAGCTTCTAATCCCAAGGTCCCTCTCCTGGGTCACCTTGGCTACACTCAGCCTACAACCCCATCACTGCCCAGGACATATAATCCATTCAGTCACCTCCCCTGGGGCTCTTGATGTGTGTGTGTGTGTGTGTGTTGGGGGGGAGATGTAGTGGATTCTTCAAGTGTGTGCAGAGCTCATTCCATGTCTCCAGAGCACAGCAGAAGCTGAGACCCACCTGCTCCATGGGACCCCCACTCCAGCTGTGTCATACAGAGCACCTGTCCCACCCCCTCCCCCCATGAAGCTCAAGCCCAGCTTGCTAAGCTGGACAGGACAGTAGAAATGGCCTGTGAGTTTTGGGGGACAGCCTGGGAGGGAGGCGCTAGGTGCCAGTTGCTGTTTTGGAAGAGGGCAGACCAGGCTGCGGGTCAGCTGCCAGTCTTTCCCCCACACCCTTTGAGGGGGCCACAGCTTCTCCTGCTTATCTCCCTCCCACCTCTAGATCACCCTGAATCCATAGACCAGCCTTTTCAAGGCCTCTGAGGTGTCACATTATGTGACTGATCCTGGGCTGGACCCCCACACCCCTACAACCAGGAAGCACAGGTGCCCAGGCCCTGACCTTCTTCTCCCTGATAGTGCCTCCAGACATGGCCTACCCCTTCTTCTTCTCCCACAGGCCTCCAGACATGGCATCGAGGTATGGACCCGTGGTGGATTATCAAGGTTTCCCAAGGTCCAAAAAACAAGCCAACTATCAGGAAAACATCTGAAGGTGCCAAGTTAATTAAGTATCTGATATCAGCGAGTTCCTTCAAAGAGGAGGGAGAGATGGAGGGAGGGATGTCACATCAGCAACTCCATCAACGAAACAAAAACATGCACAGCAGGGAGCAGGTCTGAAATGTGGCAAAAGCCCTTCAAGGGGCAGAGTCCTTACAATGTCACTAGCTGCGTTAGAGTACCTGCCTCAAATCTCCCCGGGCTTTTAGGCTACAAAGCACCTGCCTGGCAGACACAAGGCGTTCTGTCCTTAATTCTCACAATAATGGAAAATAGATTTCCTGATTTCCGGGAGCTTACTGCACAAAAGAGGAAATTAAGTGATAGGTAGATAGATGTGGAAAGAGATGGTAGATGCCAATGGGTGGATAATGGACACTTGTCATCCTAGCATTATTGTTAAACAGATGGATGAGCTAGCGGGCTGCAGAGTGACATCTTGCACACACAATACACAGTAGATGGCAGTTGATTTGCAAAAGCAGAGTGGGCTGGGGACATGTTTCAGGGGATCATGTTCTTGGTATGCCAGCAGGAGGACCTGAGTTTGATCCCCAACATCCATGTAAGAGCCCAGCCTGTCAGCACTGAAACCCCAGTGCCAAGGAGACGGGGACAGGTCTCTGGCATTCACTGGCCAGCCATCCTCACTTGTCACAGAGCTCCAGGTTCAATGAGGGGCCCTGCCCCTCAAAGTAAGGTGAAGAGTGATAGAGGAAGACATCTCTGTGTCTCTGGCCTTCACATGCGTATTCACACACACAAACACATATGCACATGCACAATGCACTCATATTCACACATGCATGCACAAGCACACACATGCATATACACATACACACGCATGTTCACAAGAGGCACACATGAACACACAGGTGTACACACATGCACACAACACTCAGACATGTATGCATGCACATACATATGCACATTCACCCATACATACACACATGCACGCATGCACTCATGCACACTCACAAGCACACACACATACACATGCAATACACACATGCATTCACACACATGCATGTTCATGCAGAAGCACACATGAACATACAGGTGTGCACATGTGCACACATGCACTCACACCTACATTCACTCATGTATACACACATTTGCACACATGCATACTCATACAAGCACACACATGTTCACATGCATCCACAAATACACACATGTTCATATAAAGGCACACACAGGCACACATGGACACACAAGTATACGTACATGCACACACATGTACTCACTCACATATGCATACTTGCAAACATGCGAAAGTAAAATGGGGCTACAGTTAGGGTCTGTACAGCAGCTACCTGAGATCCTATCCTATGTTAGCAAGTCAGAAGACCCACCAGGCCTTGCCCAGGGCTGGGTAGGGATCTAAGAGGTGCTCCTTGGCTAGAGTCCTCTGTGTGGTCCAGACTGTAACTCAGTTGAAGTCTCCACCCTGGGGCACCCATCCAGTCTGTGCCCTATCCCAGGCCATCCACTTGGACTTGGACAAGGACCTTCTTTAGGACCTCTGCCTCCCTGGTGGAGGGGACCTGAGGTCCCTAGAGACATCCCTCCGCCTAACCCCTCTTCAAAGGGCCCAGAACAGGAAAGGTAGCTGGGCAGGTATTCTCACCTGGGGAGGGGCAACAGACCTGTTAATCCGCACCAGGCAATTAGGGTTTCTTGGCCAGTACCCGGACCTTCCCGGTTTTCAGGACACGCCCAGAACCTTTGAAGCGTTCTTCCAGGTGTTTGCAAAACTGTGACCAAGAGGCGCCCTGTCTGCAGGCAGCTATCACCGAGGATTAGCAGGCTGAGCCTAGGAGCCTTGTCAACTTTCTCTTTTTGTCCTACAGGCTTTGGGTGTGAAGAGAGAGGCTGAGAGTCAGACCCAGCGTCGTCCTCTCCTTGCTTCCTCAGGAGCTGCATTGTGGGTTTGCAAATGCACCCAAGCCCAAGAGCTGCAGGAGAGCTGCGTACCCTAATTCTGGAAACGTCAAGCTTCTCCTTTGGCATCCAGTGAAATGGAGCGAGGTCTGGTCTTTCATCTGCTGAGGGAGTGAAGGAGCTGGCTAGAGGTTCTTTCTCTTTCTCTTTCTTTCTTTCTTTCTTTCTTTCTTTCTTTCTTTCTTTCTTTCTTTCTTTCTTTCTTTCTTTCTTTCTTTCTTCCTTCCTTCCTTCCTTCCTTCCTTCCTTCCTTCCTTCCTTCCTTCCTTCCTTCCTTCCTTTGAATGCAGACACCTTTAATTAATTTATTTTTGCACACACACGTGTCTGTGTGTGTGCATGTGCGTTTGCGTGCATGTGTGTGCGCGCGCGTATGCATATGTATTAGAAGGTACTGTGTGTCCCTGTGGAGGACCAAGGGTAACCCTGGATTGTTTCTACCTCCTTTCTGCTTACCTCCGGGATTTCCCAGGCTCTGCCCACCAGGGCTGGAAGTACAGGCTGTTGCCATTTCTGTCTGGCATTTTTATGTAGAACTCGGAATCCACATTCAGATCCTTCTGTTTGCAAGACAGAGTCTTAACCCCTGAGCCATGTGTCCACCTCCTGGCTGGGGCTTCTAAGACACTGTCTATAGGTCGTGAGAGATGGACTGGCTAGGACTCTGAGTGGGCTGACCAGGGAGACAGAGGCCTAGGGTCAACAAAGCAGTTGACCTTCTGAGTTTCCAAAGCCCCCCCCCACCTCTGCCTCTAGCAAGGAACTATGGCCAGAAAGTCTGGGCTCTGGCAACCCAACAGGCTAGACTGGGGGCTGCTCATCCCCAAGTGTCACAGTTTGTCTGCAGATTGCTGATAGATTCACACCCAACAGTTTAAGGGAACAAAGATTTTATTTTGGGTTACAATTGTCCAGTTGCAGTTCTAAGTCTAGCTTGCTAGGAGAGCTCATACCAAACCCAAGGCAGAGGGAACTGACCACACCATATTCACAGGAGGGACGATTCTCACTTGCCAGACCAGCATGTCTGGCCAAGTATGCCAAAGAATGTCAACTTTCTTAATCAGTTCCCTCCATCTTATCTACCTGCCCAGGGACTAGTCCCGCCCACCAGGTGTTGGACCTTACCATTGTTGGAGGAACAATCCCTTCTGGGTTACCAAATATTACAGGGTCCCTGTTCTAATCTTGCCTTACCATGAATTAGACAATCTCCTGCAGGTTTGCTCAGGGCTTAATTAAACATATGGGAACGACTGTCCCAATGTTGCAGGGTTCTTGTGTTCCGGAGTTGAAGATTGAAACCTGAACACGTGTAGAGGATTAAGGTAAAGTTTATTGGAGAAAAAGGCTAAAACTCATGGACTCCAGACGTGGCGTGCCATGAGGAGCTAGGACGCTCTGGAGAATGGACCCCAGGCATGGAATCCATGAGAAGCAAGGAGCTAAAAATGGACTCCTGGCACCCTAAGTACCATGAGAGGCAAGCGCCAGAGATGGCCGCCAGGGTCAGGCATATTTATACACTTAGATAAACCAGGGAAAATGGCTTTTCCCCAGTGGTTAGGCAAGCCTGGGAAAAATGGCTTTTTCTCATTGTTTAGCTCACATTGGGCCCAAGCTGTTTGTTTGATGTGGAGAGTTCATCTCCATAATCCTTTCATAGGGAAGTTGGCCATCTTATCTCTAGGAGGATCGTAGTCAGTTCCTCTGCAGGGGTGTTCCTTTGGGGTAAACTGGGGGGGGGGAGGGATGGCCTTCAGGAATTTCAAAGACCTTTAAAGACCTTTAGGGACCCATCCCCAGCATAGCTGTTCTAATCTTGCCTTACCATGAATTAGACAATCTCTTGCAGGTTTGCTCAGGGCTTAATTCAACTACTAATTCTTTAAATGTGCCCGCAGGCAAGTTTCAATTGTCAAGTTGACACCTGTATCTAAATATGACACTCCAGTGAAAGAGAGGAGGATTGAAGAAAAGTAGAGAAAGGAAAAATATTCAATGTAGCCACAATGGAAGGATGACCACATAGGTGTAATAATTCCCCCAACTCCAACTCAGGGGTTCCCATGTGAGGTCAGGTTTCAGTAGCTGGCTAGAGGTCTAAATAGCTCAGAAGACCCGGTGTGATCCTGCCCTTCTCTAACCCATCCTTGTCTTGTCTCCATCCAGTCTCTCCTGCAAGGGGGGCTGGCAAGTTGTCAGTGCTGCGTGACATCTCTTCCAGGAGACTCCTCGTTTGGTTATCGCCTTAGCATGACACTCCTGGTGGAAATTATAACTCTTTGGGATCCGTTGTTTCAATGACAGAATAGCTGAACGGAGGACACAGATGTCTCTCTTCAGAATATCATCTCTCCACCAACTAGTGCACCCCCACCTTATTCTATCCCCCCCCCATTGTGGGAGATGCAGAAGCCTAAGAGCATGATGTTTAGGGGAGCAAGATGTGACTGGGATCCCCCATGCCCAGGATTCAAAATAAGCCACATTTGCCCCTCGTTTACCCGCAGGAGCATCTTGGATCACCTGAGTATGTATTCTTGTTCAAAATTGTCAGTTGGGATCTCATCTCCCTGGCCGGGGGAGGGGGAACCCACTGTGTGATATGCATTGGGGTACAATGCCTGCTCTGTCCTGTGAATCCAAGGCCTGGGAACAATGGATGGGTGGACAGAGGGATGGATTATGGATGAATAGATGGTAGATAGCTACTGGGTGGATGGATGGGTAGATACATTGGTGGAATGATGGATGGATGGGTGGATGGATGTATGTATGGACTATGGATGGATGGATGGACAGATGGGTGGAAGGATGGGTGGGTAGGTGGATGGGTGGATGGATGTTTTGTTAATGGATAGATGGATGCATGGACAGATGGATGGATGGGTAGATGGTTGGATGAGTGGGTGAGTAAATGGATGGATGGATGCATGCATGGATGAATGAATGAATTGATGATAGGCAAAAGCCTGAGGACCAAACCAGAGAACGTGTGAGAACCAGGACTTCCCCACCACTACCAATACCTGACTTGTAGAATGGGTTGAGATGCAGATCAGCTGGAGGGGGGGGCTTCCAGGTCCATGAGGTCCCCAGGGGAGGGGTAACAACATGACCCAGGGCCAGACTTGCAAATCCAGGTGAGGACTGGTGGCCCCAGGATTGTGATGTGAAGGGAGGTACATGGGGGGCCATACCTGGGGAAGGCCTTGTGGGAAGCATGCTGGTCTGGAGTGGACAGAAAAGGAGCAGAGAAGAGGGGCTTTGGGACAGACACGGAGCTGCACTCAGAACACACCAGCCCAAGGGGCGACAGGAATAAAGGTTTGTCTCTGGATGAGTCTTGCTCCCCAACCCCCAACTCTTGTCCACCTGCTGCTAATGCTATCAAAACACTTGTCACTCCCAAGACTTAGCTGTGATAGGGGGAGGGGGAATGGAGGATATCTAGAAGATCCAGACAGCTGCCTAGGAAATGCTGAGCTACTGGTTTCCTTTGTTTCTCTATGGGCATCAGTCAGTATAGCAACATCTGTTTTTCCAAATAAGCCTGGGGCCACAGGCTAGCAGTCACAGCTTCATTCTTTCAATGGGGGGTGGGGGAGCTAGGTTCCTGAAATGCTTACCACACATACACAAAGACTGGAGTTTCATCCCCAGAACCCATTTAAACAATCTGGCCGTGGCGACTCAAGTTCGCAACCTAGTACCAAGGAGGTAAAGACAGTAGGTCCCCTGGGACTCCCTGGACGGCTGAATCTAGCCTAACTGGTGAGTTATAAGCCAGTGAGAGACCTTGTGTGAAAAACATGGTTAACTGGCTCAGGGTTAGTCAAGCTTCTGCTTCAAAGCAGAAGGTCCTGAGTTTGGATTCCGGAACCCATGTAAAAATGCCAGGCAAAAATGGAAGTGGCGTATATTTCAGCTCTGAAAGGCAGAGCCTGGGAAACTCCAGAGCAAAGAAAAGAGGAAGAAGCACAATCCAAGGCAGGGCGATTTCTGAAGTCACCCTGGGGCCCCCATAGGCAGGCACAGTGCCCTCTGAAAGAAGAGGAGATAGAAGAAAGAGAGACACACACAGAGAGAGACAGAGAACCCACATAGGGTCCATGGCCAGAGGTAGAGGTCAAAGGTCAACTTTCAGAAGTATGTTTCTCCTTCTACCATGCAGACTTCTGGGAATCGAACACGAGTCTCCAGATTTACACACAGGCACCTCACCTGCTCAGCCGTATCCCCCAGGCCCTAAATATTTAAACTTTAAAAAAGGAATCACTTTACGAGGGGAAATGTTATTTGGGATCATAGTTTTGGTCTGCAGTAGATTGGCTCCATTGTTTAGGGGCCTGTGAAGAGATGGACCATACCAGGTGGGGACATTTAGAATGATGCTGCTCACCTTAAGGTGGCCAGGAAACAGAGAGAGTGGGATAGAAACAGAGAGAAGCAGAGCCCAAGGGAGAGACGGACAGGTGGGTCCTGATCTTAATGCCACTTGGTCCTGCCTCCTAAGTGTTTTAATACTTCCTACATAATATGTCTCATGTTAGGAGCCACCCCTTGAATACATGGGCCTTCAAAGGATGTTCAACTCCTGAGTCATCTCCCAAGCAAGCTCCTGCCCCCTCCCTTTTTGAGACAGGGTCTTTGGACTGCGGCCTCACAGCTCAGGCTGACCCTGAATTCTGAATCCTCCTGCCTCCATCACCATGCCCACCTTCCAGAGACAATCAACAATCCTTCTATCAAGAAGCAGAGTTGACCCCGATAATCCCTGGGGTACCTGACATCCCAGCATGTGGGAGACTGAAGCAGGAGGATCAAGAATTGGTGTCAGCCTGGGTACCTAATGAAAGCTGTCTCAAAACAAAAACACGAGCATAACCAGGGCTGGGGAGATGTCTCAGAGGTTAAAACTGTTGCCTCACAAGCAAATGGACCTGAGTTCAGATCCCCAGATTCCATGTAAAAGCAAAGGGCAGATATAGCAGTGGCCTCCCATTCTGACCCTGGAAGGAAGAGCCCGAGAAACCCCAGAGCAAAGCAATAAGAAAGTAGAATAATCTGAATGATTCCTGATGTCATCCTTGGGCCTCCACAGGCAAACACACTCAAGTGCTATCTTGTACACGTGCACGTGCACGCGCCGCGCGCACACACACACACACACACACACACTCACACAGATACAAGCATGTAAAAACAAACATAACAAATAGGCCAGGAAGTTATCTCAGTGGGTAAAGTCTTGCAAGTCTGAGGACCTAGGTTTGAATCCCCAAAGCTCCTGTGAAAAGCCAGGCCTGGTGATGTGCACTGCGTTCCCAGTGATGGAGACACGGGAGGTGGAGACAGGCAGATCCTTGGAATCGCCTGACTGACTTGGTGGCATCCCAGGTCAATGAGAGACCCTCGTTTCAAACAGTGTCAGGTACCTAAGGACTGACCCCTGAGGTTGTCCACTGACCACCACACATATACGTGAGCACACACATATGCCTATACACACAACCAAAACGAACAAAAACAAACTGAAACCCAGAAGTTCTTGAGGTCACAGATGGGAGGATTGACCACAGTGTGTCTGATCTCATGGGGACACGTTCTCCACTCAGTGTGGATCACAGACCACCGGCAGCACAGTGACCTCAGATGCAGGAGCCTGAAGCCTGAAGGAAGGCAGGTGTTAGTGGAAAAGAGGTGATCGAGTTCATGCACAGTCCCTGCCACGTGCAGGTGTCTGAGTGGGTAGAAAGAGCCCGGGCTTGCCTCGGGGCAGCTGCCACCTCTGCATGGGGCTTCACCACCCGTGCTAGGCGGTGTGGGCTGGAGGCAAGACCAAGCCCTGCAGGCTCCCACACGTGAGTTCCTGACACCACTCTTGCTGAGTGAAAGGAACGAAGCAGTGGAGCTGGGGATGGGGTCTGGGTCCCAGCGTCTACGGCAGAGGTAGCACAGAGACTGGCGAGACCACCTGAGCTGGAAGAAAGCAGCCGTAAGAAACATTGTGGGTTAGCTGCAGATGTCCTGACGTGTGTGTGTGTGTGTGTGTGTGTGTGTGTGTGTGTGTGTGTGTGTACATGCACTCATACAGATTATCATTGTTTGAAATGTGTCCCCCACAGTCTCATGTGTTTAGCAAGGTCACTGGCACCTGGAGAGGTGAAGCCTTGCTGGAGGAAGGCAGTCACAAGGGGTGGGCCTTGAGGTGGATTAGTCCCACCCTCCCTCCAGGAGAAGTCTGCCTTTGCAGCAAGCAGTCTTGCAGCTCTCAGCTTCCAGATGTCTGCAGTGACATAGCCTCCTCCAGCTTTGGCCAGCCAGCCATATGCACCTCCACTTTGAAAGACTTTCTCCCCTCTGGAACCATAATCTGAATAAACCTCCCTCTCTCCCTTCAGTTGCTTGCCTTTGAGTATTCTCTCACAGCAGTAGTTAAGGGTAACTGTTACACAGATGTATGCAGGAGTGCATGCATGAACACATGTGTGTGTTCATGCATGCAAAGGCCGATATCAAATGCCTTCCTCAATCTCCCTCCCCATATTACTTTGTTTTCCTTTCCCATTTTGTGTGTGCATGTGTGTTGTGTTTGTATGTGTGAGGGTGAACATGTGTGTGGGGGACCAAGGGTAATATTGGGAATTATCCTCGATTGGTCTCCCATCTTATTATTGTGGGCCTGGGTCTCTAATGAAACCCAGAGCATGTCACTGGCGGGTAGCTAGCCAGCTCTGGGGATTCCTAGGCTCCACCTTCCAGGGCTGGACTGGCAGGGAGGCTGCTACATCTACCTGACATTTTACGTGGTGTGTCAATTACTCTTCTCTGTTGCTGTGAGGATAGCACTCGAAATCAAGCAATTTAAAGGGAGAAAGAGAGTCAACTTACAGTTCCAGAGGGGAGATCAGTCCTTCATGGAAGGAAAGGCATGGTGGGCTGGCAGAAGCTGGAGGTGGACCAAGTCATGTCCATCAATCAAGGAGGCTGAAAGTTGCTGCGAGATGCAAGAGCAGATTAAATAACTGAAGCTGGGTGGAGCTAATCAACCTCAAGGCCCACCCCTCTGTCATAAGTCTTCTTCCAGCAAGGCTCCGTATCCTAAAGGAGCTATGACCTTCCAACCAACTAAAGATTCAAACACATGTGTTTGTGGGAGACCACCCACATTTCAAATCATGACATGCAGGGTTTGGAGATCTGAATTCTGGTCCTTCTGATTTCTTGGCAAGTGCTTTAATCCCCTGAACCATCTCTCCGGCCCCCAGCTTAAGTTTTGACACAGATTAGGACTCAGAGATGACCAACTGAAGCAGGTTGTCTGACCCTAGGTCTTCAGGGGTCTACCTGTCTCCTCTTCCCCACGGTTGGGATTAAAAGTATAAGCCATTGGACGTGGGTTTTTCTGTGGGTTCTGGGGATAGATCTTCATGATTACACTGTAAAATATTTTTTATTATTTTATTTTTCTACGTTTACAAGCATACTGAGTATTTTTTTCTGCTTCCCTCTATCCCCCCTCCCTTCCTTTCATCCATCTATTCTACTCCCTCCCACCCTCCTGTCTGTCCCCTTTTATGGATCCCAAGATTTCCTCTGGTTTGTCTGCTCTAGTGGGAGTCCAGGCCTCTGTGTCATACCAAGTTGCTTCTCTTTTGGGCCACCTCATTGATAAGGGCATTTTCCATCACTCATCCAGCTGTAGTCTCCAAGATTTCCACTGTATGTTCTTCTCTCTTTTGAGTTCCTTGATAGTCTATGGGGGCATGTCGGTATGTCAGTCATTATTCAGGTCTGGTAAGGACAAGTCTCACTACAGTGAGTTCCTGAATGCAACAGTCCTTCCTTGAATGGAATGTCTTATTCAATGGTGGACCTTCTGGGTGAGCCTTGCTAGGTCGCTGGTACACTGCATTATGCCCATCCATCACTGTCCACTTCACTGCTCTTCTACTGGCCTAGGCTACATCCTGTCAGTGTGTTGAGATCCTCTACCTCTGTTGTAGAAGAAGACTTCTAGGCTGAGTGTTAACTGTTCTTCAAATCTATGGATATAATAGCAGCTATTTATAGAGCAGTTTGGTATACTGTCTACCTATCTATAGATTCATTGGCTATTTTTCCCTATTGATCTATTTCCTTTCCTTTTTTAGGTTCTTGTTCTAATGACCAATAATAAGAATGTTTTCCATTCTGACAAGCGGGTCTTGAGTTCAATCAGAAAGCTGTGGGTTGTCTCTTTAATACTCATGCCAAGAATACAGTGGTGGTCACCTGTTGCTACGGTTATTTTTTATTGCAACTTGCAGATCTCATGGGTTGATGAGGCCTGTGATTATTTCTCTCTACAGTATACCTTGGTACTGTGTAAGCTATTCAGCAAGGAAGAAGTTCTCAGACCTGTTCCAGTTGATGTATTTTGCCCATGTTCTATTATCCATCGGTGTTGTGTCTTCAGTAATAGGGTCTTATTAACAGTTTTTTGGAGAGTAACCAAGAGCAATGGCAAAACCCTATAATGTTTGGGGGTCTTTGAGACCTCTCTGACCAACATTTTATCAGGACGTGTCACATTCCTGTTACTACTAGTATAGTTTTAATCATCACTGGGTTCTAAATGGATCAGCTCAGGCCCCCCCCCATCTCTGTTTTCCTCACTCTGTGCTCCTCTGCATAGGGACTATCCATTCTTGTTCCTTTCTTTAAAGACATGTTCAGTTTGATTGTTTTTTATATATTACTAACAGAGGAGGTTCCTCAGGAGTTACTTCTCACAATCTTAGGGTCTTTTTAAGTAAGTCCCTCTGTCCTCCCTATCTCCCATCCCCTCATTCCTCCTATGCCATAGACTGAAAAACATTTTTTTTTAATGACAAATGTTGCCTTCTTTTTTTTAAATTTAATATTTATTCAATTGTGCGTGTATGCATGTGTGCGCGTATGTGTATATATGTGTGTGTATGTATGTGTGGGTATGTATGTATGTGTGTGTAGAACCATGGACGAATTCAGGAACCACCATGGACGCCTCCACCTCCTTGTTTACTCTGCCCTGGGATTCACAGGCTCTGCCCTACCAGGACCAGAAACGCAGGCCGCCCCCGCTTCCGCCTTATACATGGGGTCTAGGATCCGAACTCAGGACCTTCTGCCTGCAAGGCAGAGGCTTAACCCCTGAGCCACCTCTCAGCCCTTGAAAAACATTTTATCAGCTGCATCATTTTCTGTATTAGCCAGGGTTCTCTGAAGAAATAGAATCTATAGAATATAATATATATAAATAAGTGTATTAAAATATCTCACAATAAAAATAGTGTCCTTCAAAGTTGCTGCCCGAGCCACCTCATTCTTGGCCAGAATGTTCCACAAAGCCAAAAGATCCTGAGAAAGTCTTAAGCCTTTGCTTCTCTGGAGGATCGAAGACGCTGGGTTCCAACGTTGGTGAAGAACAGCTGGGCTCTGACGTCAGCGATGAACAGTGAACAGCAGCAAGGCCTAGAGACCAGGCTCCAAAGGTAGTGGGAACAGCAACGATGTGGTGGAAACAGTGAAATTCCAAGTCAGCCAAGGACAGAGGCAGCAGCAGCAACAAAGAAGGTCATGATGCTCTAAAAGCGAACGATGCTCGCAGAGTGGACTCCATAGCAAATCGACACCAGATAAGGTGTCCCTCCTCCTTGCACCTCCTATTTTCTGGTCCACCACTGGAAAGTACCACCCACTATGGGCTGGGTTCTCCACAGCAATCGATCAAGTACCTGCAGACTTGTTCAGGAGCCATTTCTGCCCAGTCTGCACCCGTCAAGTTGACACCAAAATGCAATCATAATATCTCCCTAGCCCAATGTTCTGACATGTAGAATCAAGATGTTCAACCACAGCAAGATGCAATGTCCCAGGTTGGAGCCAACCCACTCTCAGTCCTCTGTTGGTCCTCCTTGCCATGTAGTTTCTGGGAGCCCCAAGCTCTTAGGTTTATTCCACACACTGAGCAGGTGAACAGCCAGGCTTCTCAATACCCTGCCATGTGTTGACGTCCCGACAGTCCAGGACGAGTCTCAGGACAGAACTGAAGATTCTCACATAAGACCACAGTGTCCTCAAGTTGGAACAGGGCTCTATGTCCTTCCTCTCCAGGGATGTCTCCCTTCTGGGGTCTGTCACTGTGTTCTTGGGTCTCTCTGTGTTTCCATATGAAAAACAGAATCCTATGTGAATCCTGTACTCACTGCTGCTGGATTTAGAGCCCTTGTCAGACACTCAGAGGCCACTCAGAGACTGGGTCTCCATAAGCTCTGAGATTGAGACCGCTCCCTGCTGATCCAACATGAGGCTAGACTCAGACCCAGAGGATGCGGATTACTTGAGGTGTACCCTTCAGGCACCAAAGGGACAGGGTCTCCGAACCCAGCTTGGACTGGTTCACAGGAGTGCAGTGGTAGAGCCCTTGATGGAACAAACTTTGTCTTCTAAAGACATGTGGAGGCTGACTACATGGGGGCTCAATATTTGGGTGACAGCACAGGGAAAAGCAGACCTTCCTTCCTAAAGACATGTCCCCAGCTGTGTACATGGTATTTTGTCCATTTACATTTATTGTAAACAACAGTATAGCTCAGGTGCTATATTTTGCTATTTTTTTTAGCTCATGAATATTTTTTGTTGTTGTTCTAGGGAAGTTGGTTGTTTAAAGCAGTTTTTTTTTTTTTGGTAATTTTCTCTGTTTTGATGGGTGTTAATCACATAATCTGTAGCCATAGCCCTCAAGGTGTCTGGAGAGCCACTCAGGACTCCATGGGGTCAAACTCCCCATGCACCTCAGTCATATTGAACCACCATCTTGTCTTTTGGTTGTCAACTTCTTTCCATGAGTGGGTGTCATGGTTGGAATGTGAGTCGCCCCCACAGGCTTATATGTTTGTATCCTTAGTTGATGCTAATGTTTGGGAAGATTGTGGTACCCTTGATAGGCAGAGCCTTGCTGGAGGAAGGCATATATGGGGTCAGGGGGTGGAGGTGGAGCTTGAAGTTTGGGGGCTCAGCTCTGTTTCATCCTGGTTTGCTCTTGCTCTCTCTGTAGTGACCTAAATCAATCTCTTGCTTCTGCCTTCAGCCACGCCTTCTTCCGTGTGATTCCTGCCATAATGGATGTTGCAGTCAGCCAGCATGGTTGCTGATAAGTGACCATCAAATGGCTTAAAGGAACAAGGGATTTATTTTCTCTCACGATTACAATTACAGTTCTTAGTCTAGTTTGATGGGAGAGCACACACCAACACCAGGGCAGAGGGAACTGGCCACACCATCTCTACATAAAGGCTGAGAGACTGACGATCCTTACTTGCCAGACCAGTGTGTCTGGCCAAGTGTACACAAGGATGCCCAACTTTCTCAACTAGCTCTCTGCATTTTATTCACCTGTTCAGGGCCAAGTTTCACCCGCCATGGGCTGGGTCTGTTCCATCAACTAGACAATCTCTTGCAGGTTTGCTCTGGCCTTAACTCAACCATTAATTCTCTACAAATGTAGAAATGTGCCCAGAGCTCAAAACTCCAACAGTCAAGTTGACACCTCTGCTTAACTATGACAATGGACTCTAGTCCTCTCTGGAACTGGAAGCTAGATTAACCTCCCATTTTCCCTTAAGTGTGTCTGAGCATGAGGGGAGGGAAGATGTTCTCTTCAGGGTTTACCCACTGTTACATGATTTATATTCCTACAAGTGTTCAGACACGTGCTATCAAAGGCAGCCCAGATGAAACTCAGTGGGCCATCACACAAAAAGATATGAAAGAGGGAGGCCAGAGAGATGACTCAGGGTTAAGCCTTCTGTCTCAAAAGCAGAACATCCTGAGTGAGATCCTGGATCCCACGTAAAAATGCCAGGTGGAAATGGCAGTGATCTATACTTCCAGTCCTGGAAGTCAGAGCCTGGGAAACTCCAGGGCAAAGCAAATAGAAGGTAGAAGCAATCTAGGGTGATTCCTTAGGTCTCCACAGGCATAAGCAGTGCCCTCTCACATACACACACACACACACACACACACACACACACACACACACACACACACACAGACATACACACAAAAATAATAAAATGAACTTAAAAAAAAGATATAAAAGAGGGAGGGAGATTGGTAGGAAGAAGAGGGCTTATAAGTGGAAAATGGAAGAGGGATGGGGTTGGGGATTAAAGTGTGAAAATATCATAAATCCACTGTATTTATGTATGAAACCCTAAAAGAATAAAAATTAAATGCAAAAGAAAATGAAAACTTGATCCAGAGAGACGGACCAGCAGGCCAAAGCATCAGCTCACAAACCTGGCAACCAGAATTTAATCCCCGGATGCCCACATGGTGGAAGGAGAAACTGACTTCTGAAAGTTGTCCTCTGACCTCCTCCTTTGTGCTGTTTCTCTCATGTGGCTCTCCCTCCCCATCCTACTTTGTCAAATCAATCAATAAAAATAGTCTTTAAAATGTTCATAAAGATATCTGCAAAACCGTACAGGGATGCTTTTTGCCATTATTTGCTTATTTTTGAAAATAGAGCTTTGGGAATTATGTTTGCAGGTTTTTTTTTAAATGTTATTATTTTTGTGTGCGTGTTTCTGTGTATCGGAGGACACTGAAATGCCCATGGAGGTCCAAGGGTGACTTCGGGAATCAGCCTGCATTGCTTATTCTTCTTTGCTTTGATCTGGAGTTTCCCCAACTCCACCTTTCAAGACCAGAAGTACAGCTGTCAGCATTTCCACCTGGTGTTTTTTATGTGGGATCTGGAATTCGAACTCAGGACTTTCTGCTTTCGAGGCAAAGGCTTAGACTCTGAGTCATCTCTTCCAACCCTCTTTTTTTCTCTCTCTCTTTCTGACAGGTTCTTACTAGGTAGCCTAGGCTAGTCCAGAACTTGTGATCTTCCTGTCTCAGTTTCTCCAGTGCTGAGTTACAAGCGTGTGCCACCAGGTTTGGCCTGTCTCTATATGGATACATGAGGGCCTCACTACTAGCGACAGCTTTAAGCGGAGGCCTTCCATTCTCCCCTCCCCCATGTCTCTCTCTCAGACCTGAGCAAATAGTAGCTTCTCCGTCACCTTGCTGTGACCTTGGCTTGCCCAGGCTGTGACCCTGGTCTTGGTGCCTAACCCTGAGAAGTGTTCTGTCTGCCCCTTGGCCGCGTCTGGGACCTGGCAGGACGCTTTCTGTTTACCTCCAAGGCCACGGGAGGCGCGAGGGCAGAGAGAGGATATTTATTTGGAACCACATCTCAGTTGGCAAGCAGCAGCCCGGGATAGTCCAGCGAGCCCTGGCCCCTCCTCCTGGAACCTCACCCTCTCTTGGACTGGAGTCCAAGCCTGCAGGGGCAGCCAGGAGTGAGTGGGTGGGCGCTGGGCCAGGCGCGTGGGGGCGTTCTCCTGGGCTCCCTTCCTGGCACAAGGAGGCCTGCAGAGCTCTTCCTTAGCCCTTCCTGGTGTGTCTGCTCTGCGCAGCTGGAGAGTTCTACGGGCTCTGTGACTCCCTAAGTCAAGCCAAGGACAGCAGGAAGATCGAGGAGGACAGACACCAGCCTTGCACCTGCTCCAGGCAGCCTCCAGCCTTCTAGAGGCCAAATAGCCTCCAGCAAGGGCACTAGCTGTGGTGAACGCCAAAGAGCCAGGGGCCTGACCCACCAGGCCAGCTGGCGTGGTGACTTGCTCCTGCCACGGGTCTGAAACCCAGGTCTTCCCACAGAGGGTGCTTTCTGCCCCTACCCACAGTTCCAGAATCAAAAAATGAGGTATCGGACACTGGTAGTTTTTTTTCCTTTCCTTTTTCCAGTTTTGTGTATGCTGAATGCATGTGCACATGCATGTTTGCATGTGTTTGAGTGCACACGTGTGTATTTGTTTGCATGTGTGTACTTCTTACATTGTGTAGGTAGGTGTGTGGGTGCACATATGCATGTGAATAGGTGTATGTATGTGCCTGTTTGCATGTGCATGTATGTGTGCTTATTTGCTTATGTGTATGTGTGTAAGTGTGTGTATATGTGGTCGTTTGCATGTGTGCAGGTGCGTTTGGGTGTGCAGCTGTGTTTGCATGTGTGTATACACATGGAGGTCCTAGGTTGTCATCGGGAATCACCCTTGTTCTCTATTCTACTTTCTTCTTGTTGAGACAGGGTCTCTGATCGAACACAGAGCTAACTGATAGGGCTACAAGCCTGGCTAGCTCGCTTGCTCCACCTTCCCTGGCTGGAATTAACAGTGGGCCACACCAATCTGGGATTTGCAGATCTGAACTCTGGTTCTATTGCTTTTGTGAGAAGCGCTTTAACTAAGCTAAACCATCTCCTTAGCCTGTGCTGCTATTTTAAATGCAGGTTGAGCCTCCAGGCTTCAAAACACAGACCCTCCTCCATGTGGGTCCCTCTGCCACCCCGACTACAGAAGGAGAGAGACTGTGGGGTTCAGAATATGCCTGTTATGGTTAATTCTTTCTGCTGCTGTGAGACAATACTCATACACGACTTTGGGGGAGAAAGGGAAACTTATCTGGCCTATGGATCTAGAGGGGGGACACAGTCCATTGTGTTGGAAAAGGCATGGCAGCAAGAGCTCACTGCAGACGTCATGGAGGCCGAAAGCCAGCTGCAGCCCAGAAGAGCTGACTATTAGGGGAAGCAGGGGGGAGGGGGCTAGCCAATCCCAAGGGCCTCCCCCTGTGACCTGCGTTCCTCCAGCAAGTTCCGTTTCTTTCCGCAGTCCCTGGGGATGGGGCATGGCCAGTTCCCTCGGCTCTTGGTTGTTGGTGTGAGCTCTCCACCAAGCTGGACTAAGAACTGTAACAGGAAAGTCATAAACCAGAATAAAACCCCTTTGCTCCCCAAACCTGTTTGGTGATGAATTTATTGGCAACATGCAGTCCAACTGTGACGGGGTCTTCTCTGCCCACTGCTCTGCCCTGCTCCATCTGCCCCAAGCCCTAGAAATAGTGAGAGCGTGGCTTTTACTCTGAGACCACCATCTTGGGTGAGCCCACATGGGGATGCAGGTTACTCAGGGCCAGGTGTGATAGCTAATCTTAGTTGTCAATTTGACTGGGCCCGGGATTAGCTAACAGATCAGCTGTCAGACCACTTGAAGGGGTTGTATGGATTAAGATATTTGAAATACAATGACCAACCTTAAATGTGGGTGAGATCTTCCAGTAGCAGATGAGATCAAAGGAAGTGCAAGAAAGTGCTTCTCTCTCTCTGTCTCTCCTCCCTTCCCTCTTCTAGGGTCCCCCGCCCCCCTTGCTGGCAACTCCTGCTTCTGCCATCCTTCACTGACCTCAGAACCCAGCTTTTTACCAAAGTCTAAAGACGCCAGGAATCCTCTGGCCTTTAGCCCCAGACTGGGACCGCTGAGACATTCAACTCCCGGACACAGCGGCTCCAGGCAGCCATGGTTGGATCCCCCAGGCCTGTCTCCTGAGCCAATCCAATGAATTCCCTTTGTCTCTATTCATTCAATCGCACCGTTCCCCCAGAGAGCCCTGCCTAACACACCAAGTGGGTGTGATGTGAT
The DNA here is from genome assembly GCA_023101885.1 of Typhlomys cinereus. Classification (NCBI taxonomy): domain Eukaryota; kingdom Metazoa; phylum Chordata; class Mammalia; order Rodentia; family Platacanthomyidae; genus Typhlomys; species Typhlomys cinereus. Next base: position 2,255,225 of record JALPQD010000256.1, on the reverse strand, counting down.
AGCTCTGGGTAGAGGTTGGGGGCACTGACTAAGGTTTCAGGCTTAGATTGGGGTCTGTGGGATAGAAGGTATTTGGGGGATTTGGATATGGCTGACATCACACGTGTTTAGTTTGGATCACAGAGATATCTCACCGGGTGTGGTCTAACCTGGAGTAGCAGTTTCTCTCTGAGCTTGCTGTCTGCAGACAGAGCCACTATGCTAGCCCACCATGCACATCTGAACTAGATCTCGAGGAAGGATGGCGGAGGACGCTGCCCACCACAGAGAGACAGCACGTGTCCTCTACCCACTTGGCTGCTCCCTTCCACACAGCATGGGACTTCGATGGGATCAGGGAAAATGTCACCAACAGTGGCTGACTCCAGGAGGCTCAGAGATCTTGGGGCATCCTCAGGCATGCATGTGGCCTGCAGAGCGAGATGGGGACCCTGGGACCCTGGGAGGTGGCACCCTCCCGACTTGTCAGAGCAGGCTTCTCTATCCTGACCCGCTGTCCCTGGCTTGGGCCTCTGAGGCCATTCTGACTCCTGCAAAGAAAGCTGCAGGCTTTATTCTGCACCCTGGCTTGAGTCAAACCCCTTTCAAAGTCTGCCAAGGGTTTGCTTGGCCAACAAAGGATCATTCAGTCCAGCCCCGTCCCCAATGTAGGTCGTACATGTGTAAAAAGTATTTCTCTTGAAGAGGTCGTTGGGCTTGTTTTGGGTCTTGTTTCTCCATGAGATAGTTTTGACAAGAGCAATCTCATCTCTGGTCAAGGGTACGGTGGGCATTTGAGCTAATCTGTCCACTACATTGCTGCTGGTGGCCACTTAACTTTATATCTCAGTCACAGGTTGGGAGTCAGTTTCCAGCTTTCCTGACTCAAGGCAATAGCACAGACGTGGGCTGTGTCCACCATTGAAGAGGTTCCCCAAGATGACTATACCCAAAACTGTCATTCTCCAGACCATGTGCGGAAATGTAAGCAGGGACATCATGCTCACTTGCCAAGCCTTTTCCTGCTGGAGTTCCCCAGCGGGGGCTACACTGCGCATAGTCCCACCACTGCGCTGGAGAAAGAGGTGGAAAAGGGTATGTCTCCCAGAGAAGAGAGGGTCCCCGTTTCTTCTTGTCTTGCATATGGGGCTGGGGCTGTCTAATAGCAAGGTTGCTTAGTTATGGACACCTAGATTAAGTTAGTGGGGACCTGGCTGTGCTAGAAGCCTTACTTAGAATCTCTCAGCTAGGGGTTGGGGGTGTGGTTCAGTGGTAGAACACCTGCTTAGAATCCCTCAATGAGGGACTGGGGGTGTGGCTCAAAGGTAGAGCACCTGCCTACACGTGAGAGATCTGGATTTCATTTCCATTAGAATACACACACACACACACACACACACACACACACACATACACACGCACACACACACATACGCACACTAACTTTCTAGGAAGTTAAAGATGAGTTTGTATTAAAAATGAAACAGTTAACAATCCCAGCTTGTCATTTCCTAGCTATTTTTATGGGCGGGACACAGGTCAACAGTGCGTCCTTCTAAACCGCACACTCGTGGGTTGCCATGGGAGCCCACATACTCTGCCTTGCCAGAAGTGCTCCATCCAGGGAGCTGGTTGGAGTCACCATCAGGTGTCCTGTGGAGGCTCTGGCAGCTTCCCGGACTCCACCCCTCCTGGGCCAGGCCAACTTCTAACAGAGTCCAGCAAGGAGTAATGCAGCCTGGCAGCAAAGATCAGCCTGTAGAGGAAACAGCCATTCTCGGGAGACTGCTTTCTCCGGCCAAGGCGAGAGTGGGGCCTCTGTCTGCCACTGAACGCTCCTCCCTGGAGACCAGCTAGGACGGGCCTGGCCTCCAAGGACTCCATGCTGTAAGGGCTGTAAAGGCTCCAGACTCACAACGGCCCACTTCTCTGTCCCCCCCAAGTTCCGCTGCCAGTCAATGGTCAGCTGGAGAACAAGGAACCATGGTCTGATCAGGCTGGGGTCAACTTGGGGCCACCGTGGACACCCCAGCCCTGAGCTAGTCTGGGGGCTTATTGGAAAGGCCAGTTCACCTCATGGGAGGCTATAGAGAGGTTCTACAAGTTGGCTGGACAGCCTTGGCTTCCCTGCCCAGCGTCCTCCAGCCAAATCTCTGGCCAGCCTTCTGGGGGGGGGTGCCTACTCCTTGGTCTCATTGGATCTCAACAAAGAAAGTTGTGAATTGAAAGGGGGCCCAGGCCACAGGCAGCTGTTGGGGTGGGGGGTGGGCAGAGGCTTAGGCCAGCAGTCACCGAGGATAGATCTAGAGTACAGGAAACACTGAGCTGGAGGGGTAGGAGAGAAAGGAACAGCCACAGGTAGGCATTCTGGCATTCTGTGACCAGCATACCAGAGGCCTGGGAAAGTCAGGGACTGAGGCATAAGGGATGGGGACCTGGCAGCCGTGTCCAGCAGAACCCGGGGTCCCTTGTAGAGCCAGTGACGATGTCCCTGTGTACCTGGAGACATGGTTCAGTTGATACAGTGCTTGCCTGGCATGTATTACATGCATGAAACCCTGGGTTTGATCTCAGCACTGGGTAAAACGGGCACGGTGGTGCACGCCTATCATTCCAGTCCGTGGGATATGGAGGTAGAAGAACCAGAAGGTCAGACTGGAGAGATGGCTCATGGGTTAAAGCATTCGCCTTAAGTAATAGGACCTGAGTTCAGATCCCCAGATCCCATGTAAAAATGACAGGTGGATTAAGGCGGAGCAAAGCAAGGAGGAAGAGCAATCAAGGATGATTCCTGATGTCACTCCTGGGCCTCCTCAGGTACACACATAATCAAATACCTTCTGGTGTGCACAGATTGGGGTTGACAACAGATTGACAATCCTGTCCTCCAAAGGTTGTGAAGAGACTTGGGAAAATTTGAGTATCAAACCAGTATAGGCTGGGAAGAATGTTGGGAGAATCCTGGCTCTCTGGCAGGTCCGACTGGTTGGCTCTCTTTATGACCCAGTGTTTGTTTCCTGCAGCCCTGGGGCCCAGTACCTGCCAGTTGTGTTTTCTTAACTGTCTTGGCACCAATAGGAACACACATGCTCCATTCTGTAGAAACTGCATATAACTCAGGGTGTGTTGCAGTCAGCCCGCATGGTTGCTGATAAATGACTACCAAATGGCTTAAGGGAACAAAGGATTTATTTTCTTACTGATAGTCCAGTTACAGTTCATAGTCCAGATTGATGGGAGAGCACGCACCAACACCAGGGCCGAGGGAACTGGCCACACCGTCTCTACATATCAGCTGAGAGAGGGACAATCCTTACTTGCCAGACCAGCATGTCTGGCCAAGTGTACACAAAGATGCCAACTTCCTCAACCAGATCTCAGTATTTTATTCATCTATTCAGGGACTAATCCCACCCACCATGAGCTAGACAATCTCTTGCAGGTTTGCTCTGGGCTTAACCCAACCACTAATTCTCCACAAATGTGCCCAAAGCTCAAACCCTCAACAGTCAAGTTGACACCCGTGCCTAACTATGACAGTGTGTGTGGGGGGGGGCATTAACCCCAGTCCCAGATCAGCCAGATGGACACTGGCAGGGACCAGCTTGGTGGGAGACCACCACCCTCCCCTGGACACACAATGTGTCTATCCTGGACCTGTTAGGCAGCCATCTACAGGGTGGCAAGTTTCAGTGCCGTTATCCTTGGAGACCCCGCAGAAACAAGGGATCTGTCCTGGGCATTAGGCCCACCACATATCCAGCCAGCACAGAGTCCCAGTCTTAGTATGGCCCGGGCAAATGCCATCCAGTTTCTCAGACAGGGACCCAGGATCACTGCGTCTGTCTCCACTATGCAGATGGCTGGTAGAATTGCCCTGGGGGGACCCGGGGCATAGGCTAGGCCTCCTGAGGGCTCATTCCCTGGGCCTCCCCAGAACCTGGCTGGCAGCCAGTTGTCTCCCCGAGGCACTGCACCTGGCTCTCTAGGGATTTGTTCTGAGTGACACTTTCAGGTGACAGATCCCAGATCTGTATCCGGCTGGGGCCTGGGGGAGGTGGGATGGGGGTGGAGCGGGAAGCAGCCTCTGCCCAGCTTTAGAGTCCCCAGCCCCATTCGGGGGGGAGGGCTCTTATCCATCAGGGTAAATCCCGTCCCCCAGGGAAAGCGGCAGAAAAAACCTCAGCCAGGGCGGGCAGAGAGGGATCTCCAATTGCCGGCTTGCATAGTTTCCAAATGACACGGGCACTAGTGCAGGCCAGCACAGGTAGGGGCTGCTCAGAGCAGGAAGGGGGCCCAGGCGCCCAGGACCGCCATGCCTGGCCCTCCTCCCAGGCCCGGCCAGAAGGACACGGTGAGTCCAGCTGTAACTGGTTCTCTGGCCCAAGTGGCCATTTCACTGCGATGCCACAAAGTGGAGACTGGCAGATGGGGTGGGGGGAGCAGTTCTGCAGCAGGGCCAGACAGACCCATCCACTTCTGTCCCTGAAACCCACCACTCAGCCATATTGGAACCCAAGGCCCTCTGGCAGTGGGAGGGGGTACCCCACACTGTCTGTGGTGGGCAGGTCAGATGCTCCCCTGCTCATCAGGACGGGGCCTCTAGAAGCTTTACCTCTAGAAGTTTCAGAGGGATCCGGCAGCTGGAGACCACCCCAGTCAGTTCCCACAGACACCCCCAGCCCACCCCAGAGCATAAGCCGAGCCTCAGAAGCCTTTAGAGGACCAGACCCCCACTATGCCCCCTCCCTGCCTCCCTGCCTCCCTGCCTCCCTGCCTCCCTCCTTCCCTCCCTCCCTCCCTTCTTTCTTTCTTTCTTTCTTTCTTTCTTTCTTTCTTTCTTTCTTTCTTTCTTTCTTTCTTTCCTTCCTTCCTTCCTTCCTTCCTTCCTTCCTTCCTTCCTTCCTTTCTTTCTTTCTTTCTTTCCCTTCCTTTTCTTTCATTCTTTCTTTCCCTTCCTTTTCTTTCATTCTTTCTTCTTTCTTTTCCTTTCTCTCTCATTTGTCTCTCTTTCTCTCCCTCCCTCCTCCTTTCTTTGACTGACTTTTAGCTAGTATACAAAATAATGAGATTTACTGGGGCATAATGTATTTTGTCTCACCCGCACTGCCCCTCCCCCACTACCCCCTGTGCTTCCTTCTTTGTTTCAAGGTGTTTTCCTAAAGATTTCTAGGTCTCTAGAAAGCTATCTCCCTGGAGGACCCCCTCCAAAAAAGCCCTTTGCTCTCTGGGGACAAGCAATCAATTTTCTCAGTGGAAAAAGTGTGTTCAAGCACCTAAGGCAGGTGATAAGGGACCAGGTGCCCCCTCTGGCCCGGAAGGAAGGAAGAAGGAAGGAAGGGAGGAAGGAAGGAAGGGAGGGAGGGAGGGAGGGAGGGAGGAAGGACAGAAGGAAGGACGGAAGGAAGGACGGAAAGAAAGAAGGAAGGAAGGAAGGAAGGAAGGAAGGAAGGAAGGAAGGAAGGAAGGAAGGAAGGAAGGAAGGAAGGAAGGAAGGAAGGAAGGAAGGAAGGAAGGAGGCGCGTGCTCTGCACCATGGTTTCTTCAGGGACACCAAAGTTGTACTTTTTGGAGTTATCAGACCCAAAGAGGCCAGTGTGGACTTTCAACTCAACGAAAATTTGGGTTGTGTCTTTCCAGTGCTCCGGTTAGTGTTGGCACCTGTAGCCTCTTGGCTGACCACAAGCACCCAAATCGTGGCCTCCCTGAGTCGGGGTCTGTGAGCCCCATGAATCAGGGGCGACAACAGAATCAAAGGCTACTCTCCTGTGCGCCCTTGTTTTCTTGGCTCCTGCTGAGCCGAGGCCCAAGTGGCCTGCACCTTCTAAAATAACGTCCACAGCAGCAGATGGTGCCCAAGCCAGGGAGCAGAAGGAACGCGGGGCTCAGGAGTAAGCGTCACCCAGAAAACGCAGCCTGGCGCTGCACAGGGCTCTCTCCCCCCCTGAAGCGTTCTGGGGCTCCGGGCCTGATCTCAGATGACATGCTATTTAAGTAGCCTGTAGTTTTCAATTCAGGGTAATTTTCACCTCCCTGGTTGTCAAGCACAAGACAAGTTGTTTCACCTTAAGTTGGGGCAACCAAAATAGCAGGCAAAGCCATCTGAAGGGACGTTATCCCTCAAAGAGGTCTGAATGACATGCATACAATGGGCGCCCGTGGAATGTCCTGATGTTCAAAGAGGCCCAGGTGGGCCAGAGGGAACAGGCGGGAACAGGTTTGTCTGTCACACACAGGGTCCCAAGGCACGAATTAGCGGGCGGGATGTCGCCAGCCTCTGGCATGTCTCCTTAAACCCTCTTGAAATTTCCACAAAAGTTTTGTTGCAGCTTAGTTGTGGCAGAAAACGAGAGGACGGAGCTGTGGCGGGCCCTAGCGCCTCTCACCCAGCTGCTTCCTGGTGACAGCACACGGGTCCGGTGCCACCTCTCAAAGGGGCGGCTTCTCTGAAGGACGGCCAGGACTCATGTGGATCCAGCAACAGAATTCGACTATGTACAGTACAGGGACAGAGGTTATCAAGCAGTTGGCACAGACACGGTCCTCTGTAGACCACCATGCCCAGCTGCCTAGAGGCTGCTCTCCCTAGACTGGGCCCCTTCCCCCTGCAACAGGGGCCTCTGCCTCTTTCCCTGGAGCCACATTCCTACCTGGGATCTCAGCATGGCTGGCTCGGTGGGTGGCCCCAGGGGCAGAGTTGTAACAATGAGGAGGTTCAGCCTCCTCCCCCCAGGGAAGGGACCCTGTGCTCCCTGCCAGCAGTGGGAGGCTAATGAGTCAGTGTTTGTAAAACTGTGAGATGAAAGGGTTGCTCATTAGAAAGGACTGACGTGCCCACATCCAGATGCCCCAGAGCACCCTGAGGAAGCCACAGCCTGGCCTCTCAGATGCCTGCCACTCACCTGGGCCTCTCAGATGCCTGCCACTCACCTGGGCCTCTCAGATGCCTGCCACTCACCTGCCGAGGCCACAGGGCTTGCTGTGGCTGGTCCTGCACATTATGCAGCAAGTCACACAGTGAAGGAGACCCCCGTGGCTGGGTGGGGGGAAGCCAGGCTGAGGGGGAGGCTAGTGGTGCCCCCTCTACAGCTCAGCACCTGTGTTTGGGCAGCAGGTCACTGTCCCCATTCATGGACATGGAATCACATCATGTGTGTATGTAGCTTCCAGAGGGTGGTGTGTGTTTGTGTGTGTGTGTGTGTGTGTGTGTGTGTGTGTGTGTGTGTGTGTGTGTGTATGGCCTGCTCTATTTTGGAGTCGTAATGGGAGTGGGGGGCAGGAGCTTGCCCAGGTCCAGAGGTTGCAACACGAAGTGACCAGCTGCCCCTGGCAGACTTGCTGGCCTTGGGAGCACCTAGCATATACCCACCAGTGACAGACCCTGCTCCATACTCCCCTCCTCTCTCCAGCCTTGGGAGTCTCCATTTCTGCATGGCACTTGTCACATGTTCCCAGACCCAAGTCAACCTGCCAGGGGTGTAAAAGGCCAAAGTCACAGCCAAGCCCCTAGGGACCAGTTCCAGAGGCAGAAATGGGAGGAGGAAACAATAAACATGCTTATATACACCCATGCACATGAGTATACACACACGTGCACACATGCACATATGTTCATGCTCATACATGTTCATGCAAGTGTACAGACAGCATAAACAAGCACACACATCCATGCACACATGCACATATATACGTGCACATGGGCACATACTAAGTTCATAAACACACATGTGCACTCATAGTTGTATATAAATGTGTATAATCACACATGAACATACCATACATATGGATGCACGTATGTCCATGCTACACAATGCATGTGCACACATATGTACACAGGAGTACACACACACTCCACACAATATTCATGCAGTACATACCACATACGCACGTGCGCACACACTCACACCACTCAATGCTCATGCAACACACACCACGACTATGCATACACACATATGCACACACACAAAAACCACACATGCATACCATGCTTTTACACACATCACACTATGCTCATGTACACACCACACATTTGCACACATGCATACACATGCATATAATGCGTGTGCACATGTATACACACTCACTATATTTCAGGCAGTGAGCACACATAGGAAACCATCTCTGGAGTGTCTTCTGTGATAATTGCTTGGTAAGTGATCAGGACTATTAAATTAGACACACAGTCAGAATGAGGGTTTGCCTATGCCACCCACGTGATTGATGTGAATGCTAGTGTCTGGGTTTTGTTTCATTTCTACTTTTCTTTCTGTGTGTGTATGTGCACGTGTTCTGCGCACAAGAGAGCACCCGAGAGTGTGCGTCTGTGGAGGCCCAGGGGTGACATCAGGAATCATCCTGGATTGCTCTACCTCCTTATTGCTTTGCTCTGGGGTATCCCAGGTTCCATTTCCAGGGTCAAAATCGCAGGCTGTCACTGTTTCCACCTAGCATTTGCTAGTGAGAGAACAGCTTTCACCCCTAGCCCATCTTCCCAGCCCTCCTTTCATTTTGGAGAACTCATGGCCATCCCCTGCCTCACCTTCCCTCCTTCTGGGATTGCAGGTGTTTGCCGCTATGTCCGACTCTGCACTTAGCAAATTCTAAGTTGCACATGTGCTCACCTGGGGTGACTGTGGGACTCTGTGTTGAGTCCAGTCCTCCACTACCCAGGGCTGAGAAGGAAAGTTTAGGCAATCTGTTGGGCTGAGCAACCCAACAGGTGGTGGGCGGACAACCCCCGGAAGCATGGGAGTCAGGAGGCAGGTGCTGAGGGGCAGGTGGCAAGACCCTTGGATGGGGAATGGAGTTTTCTTACAGGGCTGCTGGTTCAGCCCTGGCAGCAGCCTCCTGATTCTGAGCTGGAGGCTGGACAGCCCGACACTGGGTGGGCACACCATGCCCGCATCCCATGTTGGCTCTCATCCAGACCTGAGGAGACAGCAGAGCCTCCCAGGTCACAGAAAGAAATGCCAAACTCAGTAGCGACATCCACGCCCAGGGCAGAGAGGGCTCGCTCTTGCTGGGAAGCAGCCCAGAGTCTGTGGCTATCCATCACTGTCACCGGCTCTGTTCTAAAGGCTAGCCCGGCTGCAGCTGCTTCCACCACACACGGGGAAGGATGTAGGGGGCTCTGTGTGGGGTCAGGATAGGAGGTGCTGGGCCCCAGGCTGTCATTGGTCAACCCCAACCCAGCCCTTTTCCAGGACTGTAGTGCCCGATTGAGACCTGCTGCAAAAGGGGTTCTTCTGGGTCTAGTCGTGGCCCAGTAGAGGCCATGGGGTCCAAACCCATGTAACCGGAAGCCAAGACTCAAGGGCATGTATGAGCTGCAGCTCAGCAGTGAAGGGCTCAGTGAGAGACACTTATTTCAAATCCACCAATGAGGCATGGGGGTATGGCTTAGCGCAGAGTGTTTCCTACAATCACTTAGTGAGGGATTGGGGGAGGAGTGACTCATTGGAAGGATGGATGGATGGATAGATGGATAGATACATGGATTGAGATGGATGAATGATGGGTGGAGAGATGGGGATGGGAAAGTGGATAATTGATGGAAAGATGGATAGATGGATGGATGGATATATAGATACTGTGTGAATGGATGATGGGTGGTTTGGTGTTATATATGTATGGGGATGGATAATTAGATGAGGATGGATAGATGGATGGACAGATGGGTGGGTGGGTGGTGTAGATGAATGGAAGATATGATGGATGGATGGATGGATGGATGGATGGATGGATGGATGGATGATGGATGGATGATGGATGGATGGATGATGGATGGATGAGCAGGAGCCTGGTCTTCCTGGCTCACCTCACTGATTGTGAGCATCTGACTTCTGAGGACCTGGAACACAACCTGTGTGGCATGGGCTGTGTGGGCAGGATGGGCCGATCCTGTCTTCTTGGAGGACAAATGTCCCTTTTTTACTCAAGAAGGAAGGCATTGGAAAAGCCAAGGCCTCTCTGGCTACGGCGATCTGTGGTGAGTCCATGGGCCTTGGCTCTCACCAACTCTGACTTTCACCAAGTCTGGGACTTCTGCATTCAGAGTACTTTCTGTCCCTGTTCCCCATCTGCCCCAACCCAGCTGCTACAACCCAGGGGCAGGGCAAGCCCTTGCCAGAGCCAGAAGGTTGTGAGAGCCCCAGCCATCAGCCTCAGCTGTTCCCGTGGCTGACACTTGAGCCTGGGACTTAGGTATTTTATCCATTAAGTAATCCTGTTGTAGGCCGCAGGAAACCGAGCCTCTCTGTAGCCAAGCCAACAGGGCTACAGAGAGAAAAAGTGGCTCTAGAGCCTTCCATTATCCCAAGCCAACTTCTGAATGAAGCCAAGACTTGAAGGACACTCTTGAGGTGTCTGAGTTGAGCAACCAGCCATCATCTGGGCCTCCGGCAGGTTGTCCCTGAGAAAGACCCATTGCTATGGTTAATATAGATGTCAACTTGATCACTGAGGATTCCGACTCTGGGCACTTGGGTTGAGTTAAGCCTGAGCAAGCCTTCGGGACACTGTCCAATTGATGGGGAGATCTAAACCATGGTGGGCAGGACTTATCCCTAGGAAGACGATAAGATGGAGGGAACTGATGAGGAAGTTGGCATCCTTTGGTATACTTGGCCAAACATGCCTGTGAATATACAACTATGATGTGGACAGTTCCTTCGGCCCCTGGGTGATGGCGTGCATTCCCCTGCTAAGCTGGACAAGGAATTATAATAACCAGAGTATCACACGCCAAGAATAAAATCCCTTGTTCCCCTACAAGCCATTTGGTCGTGAATTTATTGGCAATATGCAAAGTAACTGCAACATGCATAGAGACACAGGCCACCCAAGTCCAGACTCTGGGGACCTCTTCCTACCTCTGAGATCTCTTCCTACCCCACCCTCTGGCTCTGTCTGTGGATGGAATCTGTTTTGGGATTTCAGGTGAGTCAGTCCAGGGCCAAGGAGCCAGCGGCTCAGCAAAGGTTTCCCAGACTTATGCCTACTGAAAGCTTGGAGGCCAGAGGGTCTGGAGAATACTGTCTTGATGCTCAGGGAGTCTGCTGGCGGGATCTCTGAGATGTGCCAAGGAGAGGACCTGCCCAGAAACTCTATCCGACACACACAAGCAGGTCCCCTTTACTTCCCAGAAGACCCTAGTCAAGCAACCAGACAAGCCAAAGAAGTACTATTGGTGAATTTCCCAAGTACCTGGAGGCTTCCTCCCAAACTGTTCTGCACCATGCTCCAGAAGAGGCCCCGGCAGCGGAAGAGTTTGCAGAACGCTGACATTCCGCTCTCTATCCTCCAACCCTATGCTGTAAGTCACTGGAGTGCTAGATCCATAATGTACAGCTGTGCATCTTGTCACTACCAAATCCTTGCACCAAGAACTATGTCTCATGCACAGAAAGCAATTGTATGGTGGATGGGTGAATGAATGAATGTATGAGTGGATGGAAGAGTGGGTTGGTGAAAGAATAGTTACATGAATGCATGGATGATGGATGGATTGTTACATGGACGGATGAATACATGGATGGATGGATTGGTTCATGGATGGTTGGATGGATGATTATGTGGATATTACATGGATGGTTGGATAGATAGGTGGGTAGATAGATGGTTACTTGGATATATGGATGAATGATGAATGGTTACATGGATAGATTGGTAGACAGATGGCTATGTGGATGGATGGTTACATGAGTGGATGGAGATACATGGATAGATGGATGGATATATGGATGAATGGACAGTTATATGGATGGATGGGCAGATGGATGGGTAGATGGTTATATGGATGGATGCATGAATAGATGACTGTACAGATGGATGGGTAGTTACATGGATGGATGGATGGATGGATATATGGACAGTTGTATAGGTGGATGGGTAGATGGAAGATAGATAAACACAGTCCACCTCAGCTCTGAGCATCAGCAGATAACTTTTACTTCAGTTGGACAGTCTTAGCTAGGGGGTCTCTATCTCAATTTCTGTAAGTCCCAGGCCCTCTCTTATAACCAGAAGTCAGTCTTCCAAGTCCTTGCTCCCCCCTGCTGTCCAAACTGAGCCATTTGGCTTGAAATGGCCCAGGTGTCCCATCTCGTCCTGTCTTATCCTCCTAACCCCACCCCCACTGGATGTAGGCAACATCTGCCCACCTGGTTCCTGTTAGAGACAGGAAGCCAACTCCCTCCAGATGCCTTCACTTGCGGCCCTGCCCCCTGGGTTAGGTGCTGTGGTGACCAAGGTGGGTTTCAGGAACCACCTCCCCTTCCCTCTATCCACCTATTCCCCTGCCCCACAGGTAGACCCCCATAAGCTGGAGATGTCAAGGTTGAGGCCTGATGGAACTTAAAGTCAGAGTCAGAGAATCCCCCGACTTGGTCTCGGTCCCAGCCCTGCAGAGCCTCCAGGGTAGTAGCATGCATTATAATCAAGGCATCTTTAGCCATCCTGCCCTCCTCCAAACTCCATGCCAAGGACTGCGCCCTAGCCACCAGCATTCGTGTGTGTGTGTGTGTGTGTGTGTGTGTGTGTGTGTGTGTGTAAGAGAGGACTTAAGTGTGTGTGCTTGTGGAGGTTCGAGGAATAGTCTTGGATTGCTCTACCTCCTTATTGCTTTGCTCTGGGTTTCCCATGCTCTGCCTTCCAAAATTATAGGACACTGCCATTTCTGTCAGGCATTTTTACATGCATTCTAAGAATCTGAACTCAGGTTCTTCGCATGAGAGGCAAAGACCTTAACCCCTGAACATATCCCCAAACCTTCACCTGGCTTTTTTTTTTTTTTTTTTTTTGGTAAATTTCCATTCCTTTTATGTTTTTCCTAGGCCAGTACCACACTGTCTTAATATAGCATTATAATAAAATTGAAATCACCAAGAACTGTTCTTTCAATTCCATTCTTTGTCAATATTCATAGGCTTCTCTAGATTTCTTGCATTGTTATAAGAATTGTAACATAGTTCATCCCATTCTGAATTAGAAATATTGCTGTTCAGGATTGAATTCAGGTCCCCGTGCTTATGTACCAAGCACGTCACCAACTGAGATGTCACCCCAACCCTCCTTTTCCAATTTCCAAATGTAGCCCGCTGGCTTTCACCCCAAGCAGACATTTCTGAATTATAGACTATTTCCCCAGGCAACATCAGCCTGTGTGTCTTGGCCCTAGAATAGGACCAAGTCAGGGCTCTCTCTGAGGGCCCCTGGAATCCAGAGCATTCAGCCCTTGTTGGGGACCCAGGGATCCTGAGACCCCCAATGTAGACCTACAGTCTCCAACAGAGAAAGAAGGCTCACCTACCTTCTGGGGCTGAGGTCACTTGTGTGAAGAGAGCTTAGAGGGGGGTGGGGGACCACTAGCCTCAGTTGACTCAGAGGCTCAGGAGCAAACGCGACTTCGCAGACAGCCCGCCACACACAGCAGCGGGAGAATACTTGTAGTAAGTTGAAAGGCAAGCAGAGGACTGGAGAGATGGCTCAGAGGTTAAAGCCTTTGCCTTTTATGCAAAGATACCCAAGTTCAGATCTCCAGATCCCACATAAAAAAAAAATGCCTGGTAGATAAGGCAGCAATCTGCAATTCTGGAAGGTGGCGCCTGGGAAGCCTCAGAGCAAAGCAATAAGGAGGGAGAGCAATACAGGATGAGTCCCAACGTTATGCTTGTAAACACACACACACACACACACACACATACACACACACACACACACGCACACACGCACACACGCACACACACGCACACGTACACACACGCACACACACACACACGCACACACATACACACACACGTACACACACGCACACACACGCACACGCACACACGCACACACACTACAAGCATGTCCAGCAGACAACTTCCACTCCGAGCGTCATCCCAAGTCTCTCTCTCCTTGCTCCTCCCACAAAGCAGGCTTTCAGAGTCACCCACAGCCCTTTTCTACCTGGGATTGAGACCCACCAGCATATGGCGGGTTCCTTGGCGAGGGTAGAGGAAAGAAGAAAGCCAAGTCCCATGGAGCCGAGCCCCCTGCCTTCCTGGGACCAGGGATCCTGATCCGGGTGACAAGTGGCTGGATCTGACAGGCTGTCATGAGGAACAAGGTGGCAGGAATAGGTTCCTCTCCCCACACACATGGCGGGGGGGGGGGGGGCAGAGCAGGATGTGGTGACACCATTTAGGTCTCTGGTTTGAGGACCTGGATGTGCAGCCTGAATCTGGGACTGACGCATCAGGTCACAAAGGATTGCAGCCTCCAACGACAGCAGTTACAAAGGATTGCAGCCTCCAACGACAGCAGTTACAAAGGATTGCAGCCTCCAACGACAGCAATACAAAGGATTGCAGCCTTCAACAACAGCAATGCAAAGGATTGCAGCCTCCAACGACAGCAATGCAAAGGATTGCAGCCTCCAGCAGCAGCAGCTGATGATGGTGGATCCAGGGGATCCCCTGCTCCTAAAATGCTGCTTAACTTCTGCTCCTCTTGACGGAGGCCCTACCTTTTCGGGAGCCTCCAATTCCATTTCGCAACTTTTCTGGTCCTCTGCCCTCTTCTCCCCCCCACCCCCCTTGTTATAGGTGTCAACTTGACAATTGAAGACTAAGCTCAGGGCACATCTGTAAAGGATTAGTAGTTAAGACTAACCTGCAGGAGACGTGCTAATCGATGTGGAAGACCCAGCCCATGGTAGTGAAACTATTCCCTGGACAAGTAGATAGAGGGAGTTGGTTCAGTAAGTTGGCATTCTTAGCATACTTTGGACAGACTTGCTGACTGGCGAGTGAGATTTGCCCTTCTCATCAATCTTTGTGGATGTGGTGTGGATAACTGGCTCTTGGTGTTGATATGAGCTCGTCTACTAAGCTGGACTGAGAACTGTAATCAAGAATCGTTAAGAGACAATAAGTCCCCTTTGTTTCCCTAAGATCTTTGGTTGTGAAATTATTGGCAAACTGCAATGGTGTGTGTGTGTGTGTGTGTGTGTGTGTGTGTGTGTGTGTGCGGGTGTGTGTGCGGGCGTGCACGCATGTGGAGAGCAGAAGCTAATGTCAGGTGTTTCTCTTAACCACCCCTTTGTCCAGAGCCCACTCTCTTTTATTTCTATGTCTGTCTATCTCTGTTCCTATCTCTGTCTCTGTCTCTCTCTCTCTAACATAATGGAGATCACATGCTTGGCAAACTACCACTCAAGCCCTTGAGGGCCGAGTCTTGCTGATTTCTGGACTCCTGAGAGATATGTTTGTTTCTTCTGGGCAAAGTTTCAGCAGGTAGCATCCTCCTCCCGGCCTCCCTATCCCCCACTCTGTGTCAGCCCAGGAATCTGTGCTAGTTGATTTCAGGTGTCAACCTGACATTTGAAGACATAGGGCAGTGGGCGTGTCCATGAAGATACTTGGTCAGGGCATGCCTCTGAACGTGGCCCTAAGATTGCCTTAATGACACAATAGATAGGGAAAGACCCAGCCCGCGGCAGGTGGGACCATCCCTTAGGCAGGCAGGCAAGCTAAAGAGAGCATTAGCTAGAGTTAGGCAGACTGGCAAGCTAGGTGATATGCCCCTCTTGGCTCTTTCTGTGGACAGGTGTGGCCAATTCCCTGGGCCATGTTGGTGACTCTCCAGTCATAATAAGCAACCGTAATCTATAATCATAAGCATGAATATATCCCCTGGTCCCCTAAATGTTTTGGTCACTTATTCATTATAGAATAAGAAACTAATGCAAGACCCAAACTTCAGGAGTCCTATATTCCCAAAGCAGCTTCTACTGCGTCACCAACGCGAGCCTCCTGCACAACCCCTGGGTAATAATCAACCAGCGCCTGGGTCGTCAATCAGTGCCCACAGTCATCTGCTCAGGGCTGGGCACACATGGCCCCCACAGAGGAGACAGACCCATCTCATGGCTTCCTCTGGGGGGAAAGGAGGAAGGGAAGGTTTGGAGGAGTTCTGCAGGAATTGACAGCTTTAGTCCCACCCCCAGCCCCCACTCCCAGCTATGGAGCTTGCAAAATGGGCTACATAACACATCATGTTTCCAATTCTCATTCATGTTAATTAATCTAAACTTAAAATGGGAAGATTTCAAACAGTCAGGAACTTTTTCCTAGATTGCTTCTACCTCCTTTTGCTCTGGGATTTCCCAGGCTCTGTCCACAAGAGCTGCAAGTGCAGGCCACTGCCATTTCTGGCGGTTTTAAGTGGGAACTGGGATCCAAACTCAGGACCTTCTGCTTGTGAGACAGAGTCTTAACCCCTGAGTCATCTTTCCAGCCCATTTAGGAACATTTTTTGAACAAGCCTTTTATGGACAAGGCTTGGATGTAGGTTGAAACATTATTTGAGATGGTCAGAAAACAACCCAATCGTTCGTTGGCTGATGGATAGAGAGCCAACTTAGATACGGTCCATACCATAGGATACTACTAAGCCATGTAGTGCTTCCAAAAGATTCGCATGGGAACTTTCCTATCACCATGAAAGAGGAAGATCTCAGGAGACCCCATGCCTCCCTGTATGACTGATGAGGGTTAATGCCGGTAAGGGGGAAAGGGAGATGCTTTCTTCAAGGGTGTATCCACTGATATATGATTCATGCTCCAGCAAGCACTCAAGTACATACAACCAGAGGCAACCCAGATGAAACCCAGTGGGCCACGCACGCGAAAAGACCTAAAAATAGGAGAAAGACTACCCGAGAAGAAGAAGGGTTTGTAGTGGGAAAAGGCAGGGGGGAAGGAGGGGTGGAATTGAAAATAAAATGTGAATATATTATAAATTCACTGTATTCATGGATGAAATTCTAAAATAATAGTAATAATAATAAAATAGGAAAGAATTAGCTGCTGGAGTTAGCAAGATGTTTCAGTAGGCGAGGTACCTACTCACAATCCTGGTGACCCCTGGAAGGAGAGAACTGACTTCTGAACTCTCTCTCTCTTTCTCTCTCTCTCTGTCTTAAGTAAATGAAAAGAAAAATGACTGGTGAGAAAAATACAAGAGTTAATATGGATAACAAGATGGGAAAACATATTCAAATTATATAATATCAGCAAAGGGTTAGTAGTCCTGATATATAAATAGCTTCTACAAATAAAGAAAAAGACAAACAACACAGGCACAAAACAGGCCAGAGAGATGAAGAAATTACAGAAAAAGGAAGTGCCAAAATCCTTGAATCACACGAAAAACACAAAAAGCAGCTTGTGGAAAATTCCAGATGGGAGCATTTTTGCTTATGGGAATGGAAATAAAAATGAATGTTTTGAAGATTGGGGAGAAGGCTCTGTATGGGTGAGTGTGTTCCAAGCAAGCAAAGGGACGGGTGTTTGGATCTGTAGATTCCCAAGAAAAACGCCGGGTGGGTGCAGCAGACTCAGAAGGCAGAGACTGGGGATCCCAGAGCAAGTTGGCTAGTTAAACTAGCCTTATCTATGAGCTCTGGGTTTGATTAGAGACACTGCCTTGAAAGAACATAGTAAAAGAGTGATGGAGGATGGTTTCTGATATCAACTGGGCCTCCACATGCATGCTCACTCATGTGCACACACATCCACACAAACACCTGAACACACCACGTGCAAGCTTTAATATCAACACACACATCCCCACAACTACATGAACATGACTATGTGATTACTGTGTATGTTGCCAATCAATTCACAAACAGTTTATAGAGAAACGAAGGGGTTTATTTTTTCTTATGATGGTCCAGTTATGTTTTTTAATCCAGTTTAGCAGAAGAGTCTATTCCAATGCCAGGAGTTAAGAGAACAGGTCACACCATATCCATGTAGCCATAGAACTGCTGAGAAAGGGACAATCCTTACCTGTCAGACCAGTCTGTTTGGCCAAGTGTACCAAAGGATGCCAACTTCCTTAACAAGCTCCCTTCATTTTATTCACCTGCCGGGGGACTAGCCCCACACACTATGGGCTGGGCCTCCCCATCAACCAGACAACTTTCTGCAAGCTTGCTGGGTTCTTAGCTCAACTATTAATTCTTTACAAATGTACCCATAGTTCCAAGCCTTCAACTGTCAAATTGACACCTGTATCTAACTATGACACTTGATATTGGAATAAAAAAGTGTTTGGGGTATTTTAATCAATGAAAAATCCTTTAAATGTAGATCAAGTTTCCAACTAAGTGATCAACGTTTCCATTGAAACTTTCATATCCTGAAAAGTGTTCTTTACTTTAGCCCAGTGCTATTGCATATGCCTGGAATCCCCAATGAGGGGCTGGGGTGTGACTTAGTAGCAAAGCACCTGCTTAGAATCCCTCAGTGAGGAGGGGGTGTGATCTCACCAGAAGAGGAGGGCATATAGTCTGGCAGATAAAAAGTAACCATTTTGCAAATGGGTGATAGACCCCTCCCTTACTGTGGTTTCCCACTTTTATTACATCTACCTTTGAATGTGCTTTTATCACAAGACTCTAACAGCTTTTTGTCTCTGGCCAGGGGGTAACATACAATGCCCACCAGGATGGAGTGAAGGGCATTGCAGGAGCAGCAAAACTGCAAAAGAAAATCAACAAACCACAATCCAGAACTTCAGAGACTCTATATCAACCACCTAGAACTAGGCCAGCTTAGTCTCTCCCCATCTTGAAGCTCAGGGAAATTTGCGGAAGAGGGGGCGGTAAGAGTGTAAGAGCAAAAGGATGGGAGGAGCAATGATATGTAAGATACTCTATACTAGTTAGGGCTGAAGCAATCATAATTGGACTTTGCATGCCCTGCGCATTGTCCAACACACTGTTGACCTCACAAAGTCTAGCATCTGCTAAAGGCACCAAGAGCCTTGGAGGCAAAGGATTGGCAGCCACAGCAGTGTTCCTATACCTAAGGGGAACACGGGAAAGGGTTCAGGGAAAGGCCACTGGGTCCTTGTACGTCATCGGAGAGGAGGGCCCAGAGGAAAATCAGACATGCACAAGAAAGGACTCTCTGGGAATTGGGGCGGGAGGCACTGGGGGATGGGGAGGGAGAAGGGTGGGGAGAGGGAGCAGAGGGTACGGGGGGAGGAGGAGGGAGGGAGGGAACTGGTGTACCTAATAAGTTTGTATGAGCTGAAATAAAAAAAAAAAAAAGAATCCCTCAGTGAGATGCTGGGGGTGCTGCTTGGCGGTAGAGTGCTTTTCTTGTATATGTTTGTCATAGTTGGGCACATGTGTCAACTTGACAGTTGAGGGTTTGAGCTCTGGGCACATTTGTGGAGAATTAGTGGTTGAGTTGGGCCCAGAGCAAACCTGCAGGAGATTGTCTAGCTGATGGGGAAGGCTCAGCTCACGGTGGGTGGGACTAGGCCCTGGAATAAAATACAGAGAGTTGGTTGAGGAAGTTGGCATCCTTGTGTACACGTGGCCAGACATGCTGGTCTGGCAAGTAAGGATTATGTCTCTCTCAGCCATTATGTGAGATAGTGTGGCCAGTTCCCTTGGCCCTGGTGCTGGTGTGAGCTCTCCGGTCAAGCTGGATTGAGAACTGTTACTCTGGGATTTCCCAGGCTTTGCCCACCAGGACCGGAAGTGCAGGCCGCTGCCATTTCCACATTTTTATGAGGAACCTGGGATCAGAACTTGGGACCTTCAGCTTGGGAGTCAGAGTCTTAACCTCTGAGCCATCACTCCAGTCCTTGGATTGAGAACTGTTAACAGGACAATCTCACAAGAGAAAATAAACTCCTTGTTCCCTTAAGCTGTTTGATGATGATTTATCAGCAACCATTCAGGCGAACTGCAACAATATTCCATTTCTGTAAAAAAACTTTTTTTAAGTATCAAATGTAGATATTCTAATGTGTTAGCCACATAGTAGGTTAACCCCCCCAATAATTTAAAATTGATTTTTATATATTCTAGTGGCAATGTTAGGTTAAATAAGTTCATTACTGATACCAGCTGTTTCTTTTATCTTTATTTAAATGTGTGTGTGTGTGTGTGTGTGTGTGTGTGTGTGTGTACCAGAGAAGACTCTATCACTGCTCTATCACTTGATGCCTTATTCCCTTGAGGAAGGATCTTGCTGAACGGAGCTAGGCTGGCAGTCTGTAAGTCCCAGGGAGCCTTCTGTCTCTGCCCACAGCACTGGGGTTTTGGGTGTAGTACACCTATGCCTGGCTTTTTATGTGACTGTGAGGAATGTAAACTCAGGAGTCCACGTGACTGAGCAGCAAGCGAGTACTTTACCTGTTGAGCGTCCATATTTATCAACTTAAACTTTTCTTTCTCTACCCTGTATCTCCTTGTTCTCTCTCTCTCTCCCTCCTCCCTCTCTTTCCTTCACCCACCCCTGAAGGGAAAATCCCCGCTTTGAGGCGTCTGGCTGCTTGCCAAACCCCAAGTGAAACTTCTATGCGTCGGAGCCCATCTGCCTGCCCTGTTTTGGGTGAGAGAGGCCGGGCCTCCCAGCCCCAGGAAGCCCCTCCCAGCACTTCTGGGTGGGCAGTGGTGTCTCCTCAGGTGTGGGGAAGGCTAATTAAAGGCTTTCTGCTTTCTCCACTCTGAGGGGCAGCTGGGGACCTCTAGAGAGTTGAAGCTGCAATGAAATCACATTTATCTGTCTCATCTGAGCAAGCAAGCAAACCTCTTGTCCAGCGTTTCTGACGTTCCCAGCAAGTGTGTGAGCCCCATGGTGGCAAATCTCCCTATCTCAGGGATGCCTGGTGCTCAGATTCTGTCACAACCTGACACGCCTAGGATCTTGCACAGAAAATGGGATAGCTGGGACAGCCAGCAGGGACTGTCCTCCTGCCTTCTACCTCACCCAGTAGAGCCCCTGTAATTTGGATGACATCACTCAGTGTCTGGAGAAAAATTCTAGTTCACAGGAAGATGACATTTGTAATGAACCTTAGAATAGTCTCAAGAACTGCCCACCACCCAGAACCTCCCGGAAACCACGCCGTAGGGACAGAGGTCATGCAACCCAGAGCTTTCGATGCCCCCAGAGGGACTCGAAGAAACTTTTGGAAGAGCTTTAAGGTCAGGGCTGGCCCCATGGGAAATGTCTGCGTAGGGAAGGTGGGGGAGGCTGTTCTGTTCCGCAGCCTCAGGGGGTTTGATGGGACTTCCGGCCTCCTGATGGGAGAGGCCATGTAGCTGCAGGAAGTACAGAGTGCTAACTGGTGTGGGACGACTTCCCCCCCACCCCCACATACACCGGAATCAACACTCAGAGAGGGAGAGACCACCGCCCTGGTCAAGGGACCCCAGGACCTGATCACTCTCCTAGTTGCCCAGGACAAAGGAATCTCATCGAGGGATCTCGGGCAAGCTTTCTCTGTCCTCATGCTTCGGATCTGGTCCGAAGCCTAGTCCTTGTCCCCATGCAAGCAGATGATATGACGTTGGATCAGAAGGATGGCCTCCGACGGTCGTGTGGAAGCTCCGAGCTGCAGGAAGGCAGCGGATGACCTATGCTACCGGCCTGGGGTCCCTTTGAGAATGAACGGCTTCTGTGCAGGAGGTAAAGACTGCCTGTCCCTCATTTCTTCCTCTTCCCAGGCTGAGCTGGCCTTGCTCTAGGCACCCTGGGGAACATGCAGGTGTTGGAAGAGACAGGAGCTCAAGGAAAGAGGAGTGTAGCCCACCAGCCTGAGGGAGAAGTCTGAGGATCCAAGAGATGCCAGGGAGGGAGCAAGGCATAGGGATAACCCGTCTCTGGGTGCCCACTGTGCTCCCCTTCAGCTGGGCATTTGCTCTGGGTGGACAAGAACCCTGTTTGGTGGGGAAGAGCATCTTTGGTCCCCAAGGACCATCGGAGCTCAGGGGACTCAGGATAACTTTAAGAGTGTCCCATGCACCCCTCATTACATACTATTGTGCTCCCCAGTATGTGTGTGGGGGGACTGGTGAGAAATGAGTAGAGGCAAGGGCGTGGCCCTGCCTTGCGTCTGCCCGCCGCTAGCATAGGTCATCTGCCGCCTTCCTACAGCTCAGAGCTTCCACATGACCTGTCGGAGGCCAGCCTTCTGATCCAACTCCAGTTCTTGGGCCCAGCCCAAGACTCCTAACAAGAGGAAACCCCAGCAGGTAGGATGCTGGCCCACCAAGACGCGTGCCATCCAGTGCCAGCACTGGGCTCAGTCCCAAGCAGATGCTGCTATTTGGGTAGAAGGCTAAAGTTGGTCCCTCTGCCCACCTACACACATCTGTCCTTTCAACTGGGCATTGGACTCTGGAAGAGCATAAGAAAACATGGAGACACCCCCAACGTGTTCCAGGACCTAGGGGCACTCGAATTTCAACAGGCCTGTAGACTTCTGCTCAAGACTTCTGCTTCAAAGACCATAGCATCTGTTGAGCTTTCCCTGGGTAAGAGGGTCAAGTGGCATCTTAGCCTCTCCAGACCTGTTCTGAGCAGTTTGACTTCCTGTGTGTGTGTGTGTGTGTGTGTGTGTGTGTGTGTGTGTGCGCGTGCACGTGTTTGTGAGCACACATGTGTATGCATGTTCATCCATGTGTGTATGTACACGTGTGTGTATGTACAAGAGGATGCTTGAGTGTGTGTGCCTGTATAAGCCCAAAGATGATATTGGGAGTCATCCTGGATTGCTCTACCTCCTTATTGCTTTGCTCTAGGGTTTCCCAGGCTCTGCTTTCTAGGGCTGGAATTGCAGGCAGCTGCCATATCTACTTGGCATTTTTACATGGGATCTGGGGATTTGAATTCAGGTCCTTTTGCTTGTGGGGCAAAGGTTTACCCACTGATCCGTCTCCCCAGGCACCCGCCCCCTTCACCAGGAGCCTTTTGTAAATTTATTCATTCATGCCCAGAAGAATCCTGGAGAGAGAGATACAGTCATCACCTCGGTCACAAATGAAGAAACCGAGGCACCAAAAGCAATAGGCGAAGTCCCAAAGGCTGGGCGCAGCTGATAAGGAAAACCACAGAACTAATCTTTTTTTTTTTAATTATTATTATTTATTCAACTGTGTGCATGTGCGCGCGCGCGTGTGTGTGTGTGTGTGTGTGTCTGTGTATGTGTAGAACCACGGACGAATTCGGGAACCACCATGGACTCCTCCATCTCCTTCTGCCCGGGGATTCACAGGCTCCGCCCTACCAGGACCAGAAGCGCAGGCCACCCCTGCTTCCGCCTGGCGTCTATACGTAGGATCTGGGATCCGAACTCAGGACCTTCCGCCTACAAGGCGGAGGCTTAACCCCTGAGCCACCTCTCCAGCCCTCACAGAACTAATCTTATATCAGCCCTTTCTCTGTGATGTGCTTTGAATGTGAGCTGTCCCCACAGGCTCATTGGTTTGCATTTAGCTGACTGGGAAGGTGGTAGCACCTTTAGGGGGTGGAGCCTTGCTGGAGAAAGGGAGGTCACAGGGACAGAAGGGCCTTGAGGTTTGATAGCCCAGTCCTTTTTCTTCTTGACCTCTTACCATGACTCGAGCTAGCCTCCTGCTGTGTGATTTCCACTGTAATAGACTATATCTCCCTTCTGGAAGTAGAGTCAAATAAATTTTCTCCCGCGTTGTTTATGAGTACTGTCTCAAATAATAAAAGAAAAGCAAACACAATAGACGGTTTGGTGTTTTCTTGGAGTTAGTTCTTAGAGGCATAGATCTGGGGCGAGTGGGTGAGCACGGATGCCCATCATGCCCCTCACGGACAGAATGGGTAGGGTCAGCATCTTCCTTGGACAGCATTCCTGGAGGGAGCATTGCTTGTGGCAAGCCAGGCCTTGCTCGGTTCTGGTGGAAAAGAGAAGGTGGGATTGGGTGGAAGAGGGACAGCCCCACTTCCTTTGCAACTATTATGGAATGGACCTTGGACACTTCTACTGCCACTCAGGGATGTGTGCATCCTGTATGTGTATGTATGTACTTGAACAAGTCCCCAAAGATGGCAGCGTCTCAACGAGACTCCCCAAGCCTGAATTCTAACCACTGGGGCTCCTGGTAACCTTATTGTATCCCCCATGATTCCCAGGTCTTGGGAAACTTCCATCTACCTAGATCCATGATCTACCTCTCCTTTAGCAGCCTCTGGGCCTCTAGCCCAATACCAGGCTGGGCAGTCATGTTGGAAAGGAGGTGTGTAGCTTCAAGACTCTGAGGCCTCAAGGCCAGCTGGGGCCCATGGGAGAAGGCACCTGAAATTCTCACCCACAGAGAAATGAAGGAGTCGGCTTCGAGACCATGCCGAGGAAATAGATTCAGGTTAGTTTCCTTGTCTGTGGCTGAGGAGAGGCAAGGAGGTCAGATGAACACTGCATGGAAGACCGGCATCTGCCAACTGCCAAACCCATGCCCCACCCCAACTCCTAGCACTCACAGGTAGCAAGTAGTCACAGAGACAGGCCAAACGTCCAGATAAGAGATCCTGCCTCTGCTGACCCTCTACCATGGCATACGTTCTCTCTCTCTCTCTCAAATAAGTAGATAAATAAAATACTTTAAGAAATTTTTTTTAGTATTTATTCAATTGTGCATGTATGCATGTGTGCACGTGTGTGTATGTATGTGTGTGTGTGTGTGTGTGTGTGTGTGTGTGTGTGTAGAACCACGGACGAATTCGGGAACCACCATGGATGCCTCCACCTCCTCCTTGTTTACTCTGCCCCGGGATTCACAGGCTCCGCCCTACCAGGACCAGAAATGCAGGCTGCCCCCCCCTTCGGCCCGGCGTCTATACGTGGGGTCTGGGATCCGAACTCAAGACCTTCCGCCTGCAGGGCAGAGGCTTAACTCCTGAGCCACCTCTCTAGCCCCCTAAAATACATTTTTTAAAAACACAACACAAGGTAGACTCCCAAGTCTGTCTTCTAAACACATAGACACATACACACATTCACACAGGAAACTTTGCTGTGACCTTTTGCAAGGTACCAGGCCTGTGTGTGGGTTGGGACTTTGGGGACATGGGGAATGATAAATTTCTGTGAATACCAGATGTGATCGCTACTCCCTCCCCCCTATGCCTCAATTTCCCCAACTGCAAACAAAGACTCACTGGAGACTCCAGATACCTGCAGGCATGCCTAGCCCTCCTCCTGGCCCCTCACTCATCAAGGACAGCGCAGAAGGCTTTCTGGTGGGGGACATGGTCTCTTGGCTGAGACCCCCTCCTGGGAAGGAACCCACTGGAGGCTGTTGGGTCCCCAGATGCTGCACTCCACAGGCAGCCCCAGAGGTATGTCCTGGGCTCCTGCCAGCTTCCCTGATGTGTCCACGGTGATTCCTGGAGCCGGGCCAGAGGTTGTCACATGCCCCAGGGGCCCCTTGGCATTCTTGACTTTGGTTTCCGATGACGTGGGGTGCTCTGGAAGGGAGCATCTGTGGCCAAGAATGAGAAGGCGGGGTGCGCGTGTGGACCTGGAGAGTCGCTTGGGATCTCTACTGCAATGGCAGGACCCTGGGCCTCCCTGCCTGACGGGGGCATGTCCGATTTCCCATCAGGAAGTGGAGGCCAGGAGGGGGCAGGGCGCTGGGGAGTCAGCGCGGCAGGCACATGAGATGCCAAGAACTAGCTGCAGGGAGCCTAGACACACGCACTGCTGGCCTCTAGGGGTCCAGCCCTTGGCAGCTGAGAGTGTCTACCAGCTTCGGAATGTTGCACAAAGCTGCCATAAGGGCCATTAAAGACTTTCTTCTACTTTGACCTAGAGGTGGGTGACCTTGTCCCCTGTCAATCTATCTGGGAGCAGGTGAGCCCCTAAGCCCCTAGACCATCCCTTGACATCCCCCTAGTCTTCAGTTAAGGGCACGGGTAGTTGTGCCCTATTTATACACTCCTTCCCCCAGCCTTGGCATCCAGAGCCTGCTTCATGTCACATCTATGAAAGAATGAACTCCATTCCAGCTTGCTTATACCTAAACTAAATGATCCAGTCTGATCAGCTTGCTGGCAGTGAACTTGGGACCCGGGCACCTGTGAGCCCAGGTCCAGCTGTTGGAAGTGGGGCCTCCCTGCTGGCCTCTTGGAAGGACCAAGGCTTGAGCCATCTATCCCCAGATGGTGGGTGGAAACAAGGTCATTCCTTGTAGTATATGTCCACCCCGCCACACCCTACAGCTTCCTGTGGGCTTACTGGGGGGCGGGGGGAGTCTTGGTTCCTTACCTGGCCAGCTGACCCAGGCCTGGCAAAACCTGGCATCTCACCTGTGATCTCCTGAAAGGAGGTGCTTGGGATCCTGAGATCCTGAGCTGACTTTTGACACCCATACTTTGCTTGGCACAGTCAACTCCTCGGCCCCCCCAACTTGGAGCCTTAGCTTCCCTCCTCCTCCGAAGTGGAGTCTCACCTACTCTGCTCCTCCCACCTACCCCACCACCGCAGACCATGCTGCGAAACCCAAGACAGACAACAGGAACATTTGGGGCTGGAAAACACAAACCTGGATTTCAAAGTAAAGCGAGCTCTCCTGGGCTTTCCTATCCTCTTTCTCTGAGCAGGTGGGATTTGGAGCAGAGTGGGGAGGGCAGGAACAAAATCCAGGGCTTCCCCCTGAATTGGAGGAGCTAGCTCCCAGCAATCCCCTTGGGCCAGACCTATCTCACTGAAGGCCAATGAGAGAGACAGGAGAGGAGGGGGATATTCACAAGCTGAGCATCTCCCAAGACAACGCCATGAAGAGGCGCCTCAAGAGTCAGCCACTGGGAGCTGGAGAGGTGGCTCAGGGGTTAAGCCTCTGCCTTGCAGGTGGAAGGTCCTGAGTTCGGATCCTAGACCCCACGTATAAAAGCGGGTGGGGGGGCGGAGCGGCCTGCATTTCTGGTCCTGGTAGGGCGGAGCCTGTGAATCCAAGGGGCAGAGTAAACAAGGAGGAGGTGGAGGTGGTTCATGGTGGTTCCCGAATTCGTCTGTGATTCTATACATACATACGCACACACACACACACAATCGAATAAATAATAAAAAAAATTTTTTAAAAGTCAGCTCCTGGGGGCTGGAGAAGTGGCTCAGGGGTTAAGCCTCTGCCTTGCAGGCGGATGGTCCTGAGTTCGGATCCTAGACCCCACGTATAGATGCTGGGCGGAAGCGGGGGCGGCCTGCGCTTCTGTTCCTGGTAGGGTGGAGCCTGTGAATCCCGGGGCAGAGTAAACAAGGAGGTGGAGGCGTCCATGGTGGTTCCCGAATTCCCCCCGTGGTTCTACACACACACACACATACATACATACATACATACACACACGCGCGCACACACACAATTGAATAAATAAAAAAAAAAAAAAAAAAAAAAAGTCAGCTCCTGAACCCAGGACACAGATCCTATTAGCAAAGGCCTTCTATTCTCTCTGGCCCTTGGGAGCAGGGCATTCCTCTGTGATGCACAGCTAGGACCCCTGAGTTGCTCAGAAGAGCCAGGAATCCTGGTAGGACACACAGCCTGCCCAGGATCACAGGGCATACTACATGGCCATTTCTCACTCCTCCAGATACAGCTTAAGCCCATGCCCCAGCCTAACCTAAGGAAGACATTATGTAATAATCCTGGAGGAAGACTCAATAAGCAAACAGCTCTTTAGGCTCAGTTGGGTCCTGAAACTAACAAGTTGCAATGTGGATGGAGGAGAAAAAGCTTTCAACAACTTGGGGGGGGGGTTCTCCTGCCAGTCAAGCAGTCCAGAAGAGACTCTGACCAGAAGTTGGAAGGAAATCCTGAGCAGTCTTGCACCTTAGAGGAAACTCTAGGTAGTCTTGCAGTCTGGAGGAGCTCTGAGCAGTCCTGTAGTGGAGGAGATTTTTCTAGGAGCAAGTCATGCAGAGGAGAACTCCAGGAGTGCAGTTTCCATGAATCTCACACAGGCTGGGGTAGACTTTCTGGTGATGCAGGTGCCTGCTCCTGTCAATAACCCTTACCCTACTCCTCCTGTAAGTGACCCCAATAAATTCACTGGTTTTCCAAGTTGGACCTTGGCATCGTTACTTTGGTCTGTTGTTGAATTCCTATCTTGGGTGGATGGATAATTGTGTTGCGTCTGCCCAGGAAAAGTATCCACACGGCGTGGCCCCGTGGGAGGCTCCCAGATCTGTTCACTTGTGGCCTCCAGCCCAGCCCAGAAGCCCCCAGCAGACAAGGCCTGGGGCCGGAGGTACTGGAGACTTCCGGGGTCACGTGCAGTGCTGGTCACCTCCTTGGGCCTTTGGTTCAGCCTTCAGTGGGCACCTTGGGACCGTTTTCCTGTGAGGTGGTGATATACCTCAGTCCACATCACTCAGCACAGCTGACAAGCACTATATGATGCCACTTGATTGTACTGCTGCCCAGCGGACAGAAGCCATAGGCAGATGCTCCAGGCGGCCAGAGGGACCCATTGGCCGGGGCTCTGAGGGCTGGGGGCAGGAAGTGACTTCACATGCTCATACCTTCTCCAAGGGAGGACTCCATGCTACACTTCTTTCCTTCCCACAGGGCAATGGGAAAGAAGGAAGAAGAGAGGGAGGAAAGGAAGGAGAGAACAGGGGGAGAAAGAAGAAGGGAAAAGGAGGAAGAGGACAGAGGAGAAGAGAGGGAGGAAAAGGGAAGAAGGAGGAGAGGGAAGGAGAGGAGAGGAAGAGGAAGGGAGGACGAGAGAAGAGGAAGGCTGACTGCTAACCAGGTCCTGTCAAAGGGCTGATATTTCCTACAGTGGTCAAGGGACCAAGCTGCCTAGTACCAGCAGAAAGTGAGAGGTCACCAAATAGGAGATGCTCTTGGAGATCCAGCCCAGGTGGGACTCTCTTTCCTCTCAGAGGTTACCATGGATTAGCCTGGGCAGGATCAGCATCTCCCATTGGTCAGCCTCAGTGGACCCGAGTTTTCCTGTTGGCTATCCTCAAGAGATACGGGCCTCCACAGGGGAGCAGGTGGGGAGTCCCCCTCCCTTGGGTGGTCCAGCCTGTGCTCAGATACCCTTAGAGGACAGATAGGACCCTCTGAACTAAACCATCTCTCCCACTGTCCCAGTGGGTCCTCCGCACCCCACTGAACATCACAGGTTCTGCCTATTCCCCTGCCTCGGGGGGATGCAAGCCGCTAGCTATGCCCAGCTCAGAGTGGACCAAACTCTACAGCATTGCGGGAGGGACAGCAGGTCCCCTACAGGTGACTCACCAGGCCAGGTCAGATCTGCCCTGTACAGGGCTCGAGGTTACCCCTGACATCCTTCTGGCAAGGACAGAACCGAGGTTTTGAAGACTGAGTAGGAGTTTTCCATTGGGGAAGAATTGCAGGTAGAGAAGATAGCAAAAGCGTGGCTCTCAAAGAGCATGCTCTGGAAGACTTGCGTGTGTGTGTGTGTGTGTGTGTGTGTGTGTCCAGCATGGAGGCTGAGGAAGCCCCAGGCGGAAGGTGGGAGGGACAAAATCCCACTGACCTGGCTGGACTCCCATGTCCCCTGCCGTTTATGGCTCTGTCCTTCTATTTCTGAACTTCCCCTTAGAAGCCTATAGCTGGGACCGGAGGTAGCGCTGGGCAACCTCCCACCCAGCAGGGGCAAAGCACCTCAGCCAACAAACTGGGCACTTCCTGGCTTGGAAGGGAGTTGGAGAGACCCGAGGGTAGCATTCCAGCTGCCAGTCCTCCTCCTCCTCCTCCACAGTTTGTCCGTTTCCTGCCCTGCCTACAAATCTCAACCATTTCCTTCTCGCCGCCTCCGGGGGCCTCTGCCCGCTGCCTGGCCCTGTGCTGACCCCCAGGGACAGAGGACCGTCTTGTCCTGGCAGCTCCAAGTCTGGAAGCAGCCCTGCCTTCCATCCAGTGTCTGCCAAAAAAGAAAGAAGCCTGGGGGGGGGGGAGTGCTGGGAAGGCGCGGGAGCCCCCGCAGTGGGGAGGCGACACAGCGCCCTGTGTGTCTGTGCACCGGTGGGTGCTCTGTGCTTCCACAAAATTCACCCTTCGCAGCCCAGGGAAAAGGGTGGAGCCTGCAGCCAAAACCTAGGGGGACAGAGTTCCGTGTGCAGTATCCATACCCAGCTCAGTTCAGAAGGTCCACGGGACAGGGTCTACAGACACCTCAATGAGGCCAGTTTCTGCCCTGAATGACAGCCCTGGGCGTGGCCAAAGCCCCTCCCATTCCCTTTCCCACACAGAATGTCCCACGAGTACTCAGACTGGAGGCAGAACCCAGACCCCTCCTCAGTGGCATGCACAATGCCCCGCTCCCCCACATGATACACTCCATGCCACGCCCCCACTCCCAACTGGGTGGGTCTGAGACAGCTGATGATACCTGGTTGCTTTTTGTGGGGTACCGTTGGACTCACAGTGGGGTTTGTACTCAGAGCCTGGCTTTTAAGACAGGTATCACTTCCTGAAACCACCTTATCTATGGGCAGAACTTGTCTTAACTCAGGGATTAAGATTTCTCCTTGGGGTGTGTGTGTGGACATGGAGGATGTTCCGAGACTCAGAACTAAAGCTTCCAAAGGAACTGAAGGACTGGAATTCACCCCATGAGCCCCAGCAAGGCAGGCTTGGGCCCCGTCTTCCTGCCCCACACAGCTGTGCCTGGAACGATGCCCTCACACCCGGCCAGAGAACGTCCAGTCACCCGGTCCCACTTCAGGGGAGTGGGAACACAGGGCACAGTGTGGGGGACCTCGGTACATAAAGAAAGTGCTCAGCATGGCCACCCGGGGCTGGGTGCGCTCCAGCAGGAACCGGGGAGATTTTTCCATGCCAAGCCTAGGCGCCAGTTCATGAAGAATCAGCGGGGCCGTGAGGCGGCTCCGCTGACACGGGCTTCCACAGTGCCAGCCTGCACACCATGTTTAGCCGGGTCCTTCCCTTCGATGACTGCCATCCCTCTTAGCTCTACCCTGCCCCAACCTTCTCCCCTCTCTTCCCCCCACTACCAAAGCACGATCCTGAGCAAATCGAATTTCACAGTTTCTTAGAAAACCAGGTGCACAGCAGCTGCGGCATGCGTGGCCAGAGCGATTTCTTGGGCCCGGGAGAGTGAACCAGAGAAATGTCTCCAAGTGCAGCCACCGCCTCTAGGGGTGAGTTCTCAGGTCTGTTGGAGCCAAGGAGGACTGCAGAGCCCCATCCCACATCCCCTCCCCCCCAGGGATGGGGAAGCGCACTAGCTAACCCAGGGCCGAGGGTTGAGAATGTGAAATCCAGCTTAGCTAGCAGCATTTGCACGGACAGGAAAGCAGACGCTGGTGGGAGAGAGACGGCTTTTGTTTGTTTTGTGGTACTGGGGGTGTAGTTCAGGGCTTGGTAGTTGTGAGGCAGACGCTAAGCCAAACCCCCAGCCCCTCACTAGAGGATTCTAGGCAAGGTCTCCACCGCTGAGCTACATCTTAGCCCTTTTTTCTCTTGAGAGAGGGTCTCAGTCAGTTTCCCAGGCTGCCACTGGAGACCCAGACAGGCCTTAAATTTAGAAGCTTCTTGCCTCTTCCTCTCTAGTCACAAGGATTCCAGGCTTATGCCACCAGGTCTGGCTAGGAAAACGTCTAAAACCTGCTTTTGAGTTAAATATTCAAATACTTTGGTTTGGGGCTAAATTTGAACCCTGATGGAACGGCAAAGCTTGCTATCTTTGGCCTAGCCTCACCCCCTGCTGTACCCATTTGGCCTAGCTTCACCCCAACTTGCTCTGTGAAAGTAACTGCATTGTGGGGTGTGTGGAGGGGGGGGGGCTAGGAATGTCAGAAACACAAAAACACCCTCTGCAGAACCGCATACAGGGCAGTGTGAGTTTCGGAGGGGCTGTTTCCCCACGGCGGCCAGACAAAGCAGCAACCACGCTGCTCCAGCAACCCAGAGTTTCCAACATCTCCCAGGGGTCACCGGGCTCACCCCACTCTGCCAGGCAGGAAATGTGTCACCGTAAGTACAAAACCCTACAGCATGGTAGGATAGCCCAAGTGTCCCCATCCCAGCCACAAAAGGAAAGACGGGGTCAAGATGTAACAGATTAGAGGGGAGTCTCGGGGGTCACTCATCTCCCATGGTCACTGCAGACTAAGGTCAAACATCCCATAGTCCAGAGTCCAGAGGGGGCCCAACCCTGCCTGTGGCCAGCAAAGTCTTCTGGGAGTCCCCAAGGAGAATAGGCCAGTCTGGGGTCCAACTGTGACTTAGCCTGAACTGACCATATCACACTGGTGGTCCAGGGTCCCACCCAACCCCAAGCACACAAGGAAGAAACCAGCCTAGTTTTCCGCTGTTCCTGAGACGTCTGTCGGCCTCCCCGGGGCTTCCAGAGCTGCCGATCGGTAGCAAACACAACACTCCTCTAATAAAACAAACCATCCGAGGCTGTGGAAGCCACAAGAGGGAACAGCTGTGCACCGCTGGCTGCCAACACGCATTTCGACGCCCATCCCAGCTTGCCTGCTCCTTCGCTGAGGAATTCTGGAGGCCTGGCCATTTCCTTACAGAAGCTCATGCTGAGTTAGAGCCAAGGGAGCTGGGGAGCCTTGGAGCATATCCATGTTCACACATGCATGTGTGCATGTGCACGCTCGCAAAGGCATACACGTATGTACATACAAACATACACACATGCCATGCACACAAACGCACGCACAAAGTTGCCCATGTTTCTGCATGCACATATGCAAATGTTCACACGCACACATTCATTCATACAATGCACACATGCATGTACACATATTCCCACATGTGCACCCACGTGCACACAATGCACACATATAACTCACATATATGCACATTCATGCACATGCTCATGTACACATATATACATACATATGCACAAATGGTGTCACATTCACACAATGCTCATTTGCATACTCACACGTGTGCACATTTGCACGCATGTGTACTTATGCATGCACACATGTGTTTGCACATTCACACACGTGTGCACATATGCACACATCGTAAGTCAGCTGAGCTCACCACTGCTGAGCATGTGCTGTGGGCAGGAGATAGTCATCTCTGCATGACCAACTCAACAACGACCTCACAGTGATGTTGTCTTCTTCTGACTCTTGTTTTCTTCTGACGGCCACAACCTCATGAGTACCCGAGACTGCTCTTGACTGCCGTCTCATCCAGATCACCACCATCGCCTCAGTCAGCGCCATCCCTGATCCCTGGTCCACTGTCCTAGCAATCGTCACACGCTCGTCAGCCTGCTTCCTCTTACAGCAAGGAGCGTCAAGCCCCAGAGGGCATCCCTCCCACTGAACCACCCCTCACATGCGTCCCCCTGCCCAGGGCCCAGTTGAAGATTCATTCCATCCCTGATTGCATGCTTCATTTTTCCTGATAATCCCAAAGATGCCAACTTGATGGTCACCTCTCGATTTTGTGGCACCTGAGATCCCCGGAACCAGTCAGGCTCCAGAGAACCAGTACAGGCTTTCCCACTCACAGAGTCCAGGTGCTGATGGGACCTCACAGGAGGCCTAAAGTGGCTTCAGCCCGGACAAAGGACTTCCACCATTAAACTGGCTGTGTGTGTGTGTGTGTGCAAGAGGGAACTTAAGTGTGTGTGCCTGTGAAGGCCCAAGGGTGACTTCAGGAATCATCCTGGACTGCTCTAGCTCCTTATTGCTTTGCTCTGGGGTTTCCCAGGCTCTGCCTTCTAGAGCCAGAATTCGGGCCACTGCCATTTCTGCCCAGCAGTTTTATATGTGATTTCAGAAGCCAATTCAGGATTTTGTGTGTGTGTGTGTGTGTGTGTGTGTGTGTGTGTGTGGCAAAGGCTTTAACCCTAAGCCATCTCCCCAGACCCCACTGTGAAGTATTTTATGGGGCTGGTACAGGCCATGTTATGAACACCCTATCAGCTCCTGGAAGGTCTGCTGAGAATCAGAGGGGTGGGGGGGGTGTTAAATTGAGGAACAGCTGACCATCCTGGGAGCTGGGTCGCTTTGACACAGCTCAACTAGGGACTTCTGCTGGGGCACACAGAGATTGAGGACAGGATCAGAAAGGGTGCCAGATAGGGGTTTAGAGACAGTGCCACCATGCTCCGATGCTGTGACGTGGAGCACGGCCCCTGCCCACATGACACATCTTCAACTCACGGGCTGGAGTGCCTGGGTAGGACTTGGCAGTCACGAAGGACTCTTGGGCTGCCTGGCCAGCATAGTGGTCCTTGGCCGCCAATGAGTACTATTATAGTTAGATATGTGTCAATTTGACAATTGCAGGAAGAGCTTTGGGTATCTGTGAAAGCAAGCCCTGAGCAGGCCTGCAGGAGATTGTCTAATGGATGAGGGGAGACCCATGGGGTGGGACTAGTCCCTGGGCAGGTAGATAAGTTTGAGGGAGCTGCTGGTACAGCAAGTTGACATTCTTCAGCAGACTCGGAGAGACCTTGTGGCTGGGATGTCACATTCTGTCCTCAAGGTTTCGGTTTCAGTGTCAGTTAGGGGGGCCGGGGCTCTGAGAGAGAATATTTTAGGGGTTTCCTCTCTAGCAACCTCAGGAGGCTCTAGACTTACACATGCATGTGCATGTGTTTCCTGTGTGCATTCTGCCTGGTACTAGGATAGCAGTCTTGCAGTAAGATGCACCCTTGGCATGGTGGTGAGTACACACACACACACACACACACACACACACACACACCTCCCCTTTACTAGGACACAGTCTCTCCAGGATGACTTCCTCTCCAGTTCCATGGAATAAATGACACCTGTAATGACTGTTTTGAAACAAGATCTCTCTTACAGGTTCTGTGTGGACTTGAATGTGGGAGGAGTCACTGTACGGGCACACCCCTCCCCCCAGCTCCCTCTTGCCCCACATGGCCTCCTGGACTCTTTGCTGGTCATCTGACTCCATTTACAGAACATGAGCTCCTAAGATAGGCATGGGCCTTGCTCAACATTGGACTAAATGCACACTCTACAGGTAAGGGAGATGGATATGTGGACGATTGGATTATGATGGGTGGGTGGATGGATGGATGAATGGATGATTGGATGGATGAGTGGGTGGATGGATGATTGGATGGGTGAGTGGATGGATGGATGGATGGATGGATGGATGGATGGATGGATGAGTGGGTAGGTAGGTGGATAGATGAATGGACAGATGGATGGGTGGATGGGTAAGTGGATGAATGGATGGGTGGGTGGGTGGGTGGATGGATAGATGGATGATGGGTAGATGATTGGGTGGTAGGTAGGTGGAAAGATGAACAGACAGATGGATGAATGGATGGATGGATGAATGACTAAATGGATGGATGAATATGTGGATAGGTGGATGAATAAGTGTATGTATTGTGTATGTATTGGCAAATGGATGGATAGATGGCTATAGTGACAAAAAGATGGATGGATGGGTCGATGAGTGGGTGAGTGGATGGATACATGGGAGAGTGAATGAGTGGATAGATAGGTTGGTGGATGGATAGATGGGTAGGGGCATAAGTGGGTAGAGGAGTTGATAAATTTGTGGAAGGATGAGTAGATAGGTGGATGAACTGATTGATGGATGGTTGAGAGAAGAAGCAAAGGATGGATAGATGGGCAAGTGAATAAATGGATCGGTGGGTACATAGATTAATTGATGAGTGATTAGATGGCTAGATAGACAGTTGGGTAAATGAATGAGTGACATGAGCAAATGAGTCAACACAGGGTCCACGGTGGGCTTGGCTTCCAGATATCTGGGGCTTCTGGGTCTCTCCTCACGACGTGGATGTGAACAGACTGGGCACAGCATGGTCTCTCATCTGAGCCTCAATTTCTCATCCCACAATGTGGACTCACTGCTATTTCTTTCCACCTTGGTGAGGGGGTGCAGGTAAGCCAGTGATCTGTCTATGGCTCTCCAAAATGACTCTGGACAAGTAGAGTGTCAGACATGGGGAGACAGAGGGACCCTTTAAATCCGATGTCGGAACCAGGACTGCAAGACTTATCATGAGTCATGCTGACAACATGGAGGCCCGGCCAGCTCAGTTGGGGTCTCCTGTCCCCCTCCAACTCTCTCAGGAGCCTATAAAGAGGCAGCTGACACCCAGGAAGCTTCTGGAATCTCTCCAGTATTTCCCCCTTTGAAAGAAGTCAAGGCCAGAGGGCTCCTGGCTCTCTGGGGACTCTGGGGCAGACCCGGGTTCTGAGCACTGTAAACTATGTCTTGCCAGTAAAGATAGTGACTCGGCTGAGAGAAAACATCTGAAATAGCTCTGCTGACTCAGGTCCGCTCAAAGTTCTGTGGGAAAATGCTGTGGGCCAGTGAGCCGACCCCTTGGGCTTCACGCTAATTCAGCCACAGTTCGGGGAAAGAGCCAGGAGGGATTTAGACGTGTTTTGGGCTGGGAGTGCAAAACACCAACCCAAGAAGGCTTTAGACTGAGACGTGGATTACATCATGCGACAAAAAGCTTGACATCACTGGACTCTTGATTTGCTCTCCTCTCTGGCCCTTAGATTTCCGCCTCGGCCCCTCATAGTTTCAAAATGATGGGCACAGCTCCCGAGGTCACATCCTCATCCTCCAAACCTCTAAAGGGGCTCAGATCTTAAAAAAGAGTTAGGCTGCCTGATGAACTCCAGTATTTATCAGGAGGAGTGGGGCAGCCTGGGAGCTGAGCCTGTGAACCCACTGCAGTGCTTTAACAGGCACGGCTTCCCTGGGGAGCGCGGGGCCTGGGGCCTTGCAGCACACTGCAGCAAAGGCTAAAGGAAGGGCCGTGTCCTGCAGCCTGGTCCAGCCCCGAAGAATCTGCCAGCGTGTCCCCCACCAGTCCTGATGACCACAAAGCTGACCAGGGATATGTCAGCAGGCCAAGAGGAAGGTCCGCTAGCAGAGTTTCCCCAAGTTATTTTGTGTAAAATCCAAATTTCACTTGTAATAAGGGAAAAAAATAAATGTTTTTCTTTCTTTTTGTGTGTGTTTTCTAGACAGAGTCTCATGTGATCCGGGTTGCCTTTGAACTCACGATGTATCTGAGGATGATTGTGAACTTCTTTTCCATGGGGGGGAGGGGTGGCATGTGTGTGTGTGGGGGGAGGGTATGTAAGTGTGGGGGTATATATGTTGCATGTGTGTTGTGTGTGTTTTCTATGTGTTGTTTCTATGTGTGTTGTCTGTGTATATATTGTGTGGTGTATTGTGTGACGGTGTATAAGTGTGTGTGCATATTGCACAGTGCATGCAGGTACCTGGATGTCTATGTTCATCTGGAAGTCAGAAGTCAATATCAGATACCATTTTCTGCTATCTATCTATCTATCTATCTATCTATCTATCTATCTATCTATCTATCATCTATGCACCATAGCACCTGTGAGAAGGTAGAGCACAACTTTTGGGAGTAGGCTCCCTCCTTCCATATTGTGGATTCCAAGGGATTGAACACAGGATCTCAGGCTAGCATAGCAAACACTTTACCTGCTGAGCGATCTCACTGGCCCATCTAACTTACTATTTGAAGAAACATCTCTCATTAGACCTGAGCTACTTAGTGAGCCCCAGGGAATTGTCAGGTACTTAACTGTCTTTGAAGGAGTAGGCTTATACATACTGGTTTTTTTTTTGTTTGTTTGCTTATTTTTTCCCATGGGATCTTGGGATTCAAACTCAGCCTAGCCCCAACCTTCTACAGACTAAAACTCTGTTAAAAAATAAATAAATAAAATAAATAAATAAATAAATAAAAGAGGGGGGTGTCAGCAAGCGACCCTCGGGCCCTATGCACTATAAACTTTAAAATTTTTAAAAAAGAAATTTTAAAATAGGAGTGTTTTAAAAGTCATAATGGTACAGAAGGCTCAGGTTTGTTAAAGCCTTTATCTCACAAGTGAAAAGACCTGAGTTCAGACCCCCGGATCCCACATAAAAATGCTGGGCAGAAATTGGCAGTGACCTGAATTCTTGCCCTGAAAGGCAGAGCCTGGGAAACCCCAGAGCAAAGCAATAAGGAGGTACAGCAATTCAGGATGATTTCTGCTTCCACAGGCATACACACTCAAGTGCCCTCTTGTACACACACACACACACACACACGCGCGCGCGCGCACTCACACGCACACATGCACACCCATGCACACACACATACACATGCACGCATGCACACTCATGCACACACACAAAAACAAATAGAAAGCAATAATGTAATTTACCGATATTTATTCGGTCCTAAAGGGCCCTCCCTGATGGGAGAACATAAGAGAACTGAGCTGGTTCTAGAATATTCTTGGATAGTCCACTCTGTTCTTCCTCATTTTGCATTCCCAACATACGTGCCCTTGGACTTCAGCTGCTGAGGGAATCTTACCTGCTGCTTTAAGCCACCACTGGCCTGTGTATCTCGGTTCAGCTGCCCCAGGAGATGGACACAATGTCTGTCCCCCTCCACCTTCTCAATGCTGCCCAGCAGGAGGACACCAGCCATTGGATCTCTAGAGCTCATGCATTTCCCCATCAGCCATGGAAACAGAAGGTCAGGGGCTCAGGCTCCGAGTGCTCAAAGCAGAGTAATGACCTCCAAGGCTTTTGTAGGCACCACACCACCAGCGGCCGTTGTGGGCTTGTAGCAATAGCAGATTTGTGATGCTCTTTCCAAGGAAATTTGGTTCCCGTAGATAGGTCCCTGCCACCTGCCAATGTCAGCAGGGGACCTTCGGGCCGGGCCCTATGCGCTGATTCCAGGTGCGAATCTACCTGAGACCACCCCACCACTTGCCACTGTCAGGTGTCTAAGGAGAGACTGAAGCAGGCCCGTGTTGCTGCTGTTTTTGACACATTACAATGCAAACTGAATTCAGCCATTTCCTACTGACCCCAAAATGTCTGTGGAATAAAGCAAGCAGCAAAATGAATAATTTATCACTTTTGGAATCCATCCTCCCAAACGTGTGCAAAAATAAATTGGATTTTCCTCTTGAAATGGAGATTAGTCACTCGAGGGTTGCTGGTCTGGGGACAGAAACTAAGCTGGCTCAGGCCACAGGGCCCCCTCGGGTTTAGATACTACCTGGCAGTCAGCTGTGAGACAACCAGGTTGTCTCTTACCCCGAGGAGGGTTGGGGACCAAGCATGCTCAATGCAGCGGAGTGCGAGGTCCTTTTCTGCCTGTCAAATAAAATAAATTGGGCTGGGGAGATGGCTCAGGGATTAAAGCCTTTGCCTCAAAAGCAAAAGGACCTGAGTTCAGATCTCCAGATCCCATGTAAAAAATGCCAGGCAGATATGAGATGACCTACAATTCCAACTCTGGAAGGTGGAGCCTGGGAAACCCCAGAGCAAAGCAATTAGGAGGAAGAGCAATCCAGGATGATTCCTGATGACCTCCACAGACACACACACACTTGAGTGCAGACACATTACACACACACACACACACACATGCACGCACGCACGCACATGCACACACACATATGCATACGTACATGCACACACGCACGCATGCATGCATGCAAAAAGGGCTATTGGGTAGATGGATGACTGTTGACTCCTGAAGACTCTGCATCAAGTTTTGTGGTTCACATTCTAAGGTTCTGGTGGCAGGTGGGAAATGTGACTCAGAGGATAGAGTACTTACCCAAATGTGTGAGGCCCTGGGTCCCGTCACCAGAACCACATAAACTGGGCATCTATAGTGACACATGCTCATCATTAGAATCCCTCACTGGGGGGTTCTAGGCAGGTGCTCTACAACTGGCCATGCTCCCAGCCCCCCACTAGGGAATTTTAGGCACAAATTCTACCACTGAGCTACATCCCCTGATTTTTGCATGTATATATGTGTAGTATATTTTTCGTGTCTGCATGTTTATGTGTGTGGGCTCATGTACTGGGGTCTGTGGGCACATGTATACCTGTGCAGGCCCAAGGCTGATATTAGGTGTCTTCTTTAGTT
Source organism: Typhlomys cinereus (assembly GCA_023101885.1). Classification (NCBI taxonomy): domain Eukaryota; kingdom Metazoa; phylum Chordata; class Mammalia; order Rodentia; family Platacanthomyidae; genus Typhlomys; species Typhlomys cinereus. The sequence goes on along the minus strand of JALPQD010000256.1, from coordinate 2,215,488 downwards.
ACTCTCTGTTTATTCATTGGGGCAGAGTCTCGCCGATGAATGCAGAACTACCACTTGGGCTAGTGTAGCGGGCCAGCCTCCTTCAGGGATGCCCTGTGACTTCCAAGTACAGGGGTTATGTGTGGGTTAACTGCTCAGCCAAACTCCAACACTCACAGGTGTGTGGCAAGTGCTTTATCGACGCAGCCATCTTACTGGTACTCTTTTTATTTGTTATTTTGACACGAGATCTCAATGAGTTGCCAAAGCTGGTTTGGAACTTTGGTCTTTCAGCCTCGCCCCCCTTGCAGCTGGATAACAGCTCTGCATCCCATGCCCACTCCCTTATTCATTGTGTGTGTGCATGCACAAGTGTGTTTATGTGGATGTGTGCACGTATGCACACATATATGTGTATGTGTGTTTGCATGCGTTTGTGCATGTGCATGCATGTGTGTGTGTTTATATGTGTGCTTGTTTTGTGTGTGCAAGCATGTATGCATGTGTGTGCGTGCATGTGCGTGTGCACGCAGCATCTCAGATGCCTGGTACCTTCTTCACTGTGCTCAGGACCTTGATCCTGAGTACCTAGCTGGTCCTGCAGGCACTCTTCACCCAAGTTCATTGCCTGGCTGGAACAGGGCAGGTGGGTATCTTGGAAGACAGGAAGTCCTGGCCAGAGAATACTCCTCTATGGCTTACCTGTGAGCCCCAGCTGACCAGGCAGCTGGGGAGTTTGTTTCATTTCCTGTTGTGGCAACATACCTTGCCAAAGATAACTTAAGGGAGAAAGGGTTTATTTCTGCTCGGGGTCCTAGGGCATGATTCTTTTTTTGGAGGGGTCAGCAGCAGGAGCTTAAGAGAGCCATTCACATCTCCACCATCAAGCACAGAGAGCAAGGAATGAAAGCAAGCTAGTGCTTGGTCTAGCGGGTGGGGTGTCCTGCCTCATCATGTCTCATCATGACAACCCCCCTTGGGTCACTTGGAGGCTTCTCCCCCAGGCAGTTATAGATCTCCTATCCTTAACATCTGAGGCTAACTCACACCCAGGCTAGGTCCTCCTGGACAGATGGTGGTCCATCTCAGCAGGCTGGAGTTAGAGACCCAAGGCAGGGGCGGCCCATGGAAGCAGGATGGGACTCACCAATTAACTATGTTAACTCACTAGTCGACCTGGGCTGATGACATCTGATCTCCATCAACAGTATCTCCCTAGATTTTCTCCTGGTTTCCTGCTGGGGAGCCAAAGATTACCCTCTTTGTCTGTCTCTCTCAGGAGTTCACTACAAGTTCTTAACACCAGTGGGGTGCTGTACAGTCCACTCCCCTACTAAATCTGGGGTGACCCTAGGATGAACACTTCCTACATGAGACGTGGCTGTCTCCCCACGTCTAGTTTGTCTGCATGCAATTTAGAGGAACAAGGGGTTTTACTGGTATGAGAGTTCACACCAACACGAGAAGCCTCAGCTACACCATATCCGCAGAAATGCCAAGAGAGGGGCAAATCTCACTCGACAGAGTCCAAGTCTGCTGAAGAATGCCAGCTTATTGAACCAGCTCCTTCCATCTTACCCACCTGCCCAGGGGCTGGTCACACCCACTATTGGCTGGGTCTTCCCTCATCAATTAGACAGTCTCCTGCAGGCTTGCTCAGGGCTTCTCTCACCTACTGATTCTTCACAGATGTACCCAGAGCTCAGCCTTCAATTGTCAAGTTGATACCTGCTCTTGACATGTTCCTCCAACGTTCCTCACATCCCCCTGGGGGGCTTAGTCCAGAAACACTGTGGATCTTATAAAACCATCTTGTAAAGCAGGTACACTCCATTCATTGTATTCCTTCTGTCACCCACACCATACAGCATGTGGATAATGACATGTTGAGTATAGTCTCAAGCATAGCCCAAGGAGGAAAGGACTCCATGCTATCTGGTATTGTGACTATTCCCATCTAACCATCCACCCATCCACCCACAAATCTGTCCACCCACTCGCCCATGGATCCATCCATCCATCTATTCAGCCCATCTAAAACTTATGGTCAGTGACTATATCAGACAGTGGGTTGGTGGGTGGATGGATGAATGATTAGACAGATGGGTGGGTAGGTGGGTGGACAGGTGAACAGGTGGGCAGGTCAATAGATAGATGGATGAATGGATATAGAGATGGATGGATGGATGAATAGATTAACAGATGGATGAATAGACAAACAAATGGATGAATGGATGGATTGATAAATGTATCATTAGATTGGAAGACTGGTGATGAATAGGTGGATAGATAGATTGGTGAATGGAAAGATGGATCAGCAAATGGACCAATTGGTGGATGAATAGGTAGATGGACAGATCCGTGGGTGGGTGGGTGGATAAATAGGTAAGCAGGTGGATACCAGTAGATGGGTGGATGGAAGGATGAATCAGCAGATGGATCGATTGGTGGGTAGATGGGTAGATGGATGGGTGGATCTGTGGGTGAGTGGATGGATAGGTAAGTGGGTAGGTGGATAAATGGATGGATAGGTGATTGGTTGGCTTTGGGTGTGGGATAGATGGGTTGAATAGATGGATTACAATTAAATGGTGACGCAGGTGATAGATGCATGGCTGAGAAGCTCCTGGGACCCCCAGTGTCCCTTTACTCTCACATCCCAAGGAGGACCTTCCAGCACATCTTCACCCTGCCTGGAAACTGGAGCCATCTCTGTGTTGAAAGGAGCAGCATTTGCTCCCTCCCTGTGAAATTTGGAGCTGCCCTGTGAAAAGAGTTTCATGCCTCAGCTTGGCAAGGGCCTTCAGACAGCACCTGCTGTGGCTCCCCGGGAGAAGCCTGGGACTCTCCTCTTCCTGCTTGGGCCAGGAAAGCAAAGGGGTGATCTGTGCAAGGCACAATGCTCGCATGCAGCGAGCTGCCTGGGACCTGCTGGGCGCTTCTAGAGTGGCAGAACTTATGCAGATAGCGCAGGATATTGGGGATGGAGCCACTTAGGGCTACTAGCTCCTGAAAGTCAGACTTGAGGGGGGATGGCAGGACCATTCTGGGTCGGGGTGCTGTATGCAAACGTAGTGACCCAGGTTCCATCCCAGAAGCCCACAGGGTGGAAGGAAAGAACTGACTCCTGAAAGTTGTCCTCTGACCCCCATCCATGGACCATGCTTCTCTCTCTCTCCCCCTTTTTATAAACAAACAAACAAACAAACAAACAAAGAGTGTGTGTGACACACGCAAGCACACATCTAAGGACACTGTGTGTCCTGTGGAGACCCAAAGGTGACTTCAGGAATCATCCTGGATTGCTTCTACCTACTATTTGCTTCATTCTGGGGTTTCCACAGGCTCCGCAGGAAGTGCAGGCTGTTGCTCTTCAATTCCAGCATTTTTTATGTGGATCCAGGATCCGAACTCGTGTCCTTCTGTTTGTGAATCAGAGTCTTAACCCTAAGTCATTTCTGCAGTCCAGTAATTTTTTTTTAAAGCCAGATTTCAGGTCATCTCAAGCTTTTTTCCTCCCTCAGACCCACCCCATTGATGGGATTAGTTCCCCTAGTCCTCCCCTCCCCCATTTGTCCTGTCCCTCACCTCCCACCACTGAGGCAGAACTTGCTCTCAGTTATTTTGTGAAAAAAGGGGGGGGAAAAAACCCTGGTTATCTTCCAGGCTATGGAAGTTCCGATCCGAAGCTGCAGCTTCCTAAGGCGTTGCCATGACGACGGATTTTCTGTCATAAATAAAAGCGTTCTGGGGTCAGGAGCTCTCAGGCATAACTAGGCCAGTTTTGGAGGGGGAAAAAAATGCCAGAATTCAGAGACAACACCAGAGGACGAGCTTGGCAGCTCTCCCTCTCCTTCCTCTCCCCCCACCTCCTCCAGGGTCTCTGTAGACTGCTGTGAGTGTGGTATTGAGTGGGACTGCACCTCGCAGATCTCAGACAGCACCTTGTACCCTCTTCTCCTCCAGCTTCCTGGGGTCTGGGGGATTTAAATACAAGTTATGTTGTTGGGTGGGATCTGGAGGACTCCTAAGAGTACTGCGCAGAGGGGACTGGGGGGGGGGGAGTTTCCGCATCTCACTGGAATTCTCTGTGTGTGTTTGTGTTGTGTGTTCTCAGAAAAGTTCCTACCCACCTTTGGTCCCTGGACCCACCTGGAATGCAGCCTTCCACTGGAAGATTCTTACATTCCCTGGGTACCTCTCAGGGCCCAAAGTGCTAAGGATTCACCTTGGATGGGGTTGGGTGAGGGTCTGTCCAGGTGTCATGTCCTAGTCAGTTCTGAAACCTGATTCCCCAGCCCACCCCACCCCACCAACAAATCTGGCTTCCCATCATCCTAGGGAGGCTTGCTTTAGGGAACTTCTGATCGGGATCACCAGTGTTTAAGAAGGGGGGGGAGAGCTGAGAGGTTGGCGGGGGGGGGGCCCTCTGGGAGGAAGGTATGCAGGTCTGAGGGGCCCCTTGGACTCCACCCAGGCTACAGTGGCTGCCAAGGACTGTTTGCCAACCTCCCTGCTCCCTCGGATTAGGTAAACATTGTCTTTCACCGGCCACCACAAGCGGGGGGCCTTCGAAGTTCCTTGCACAAAGAGGCCCTGGGGTCCTGAGCCCCAGCCAGGCGCCCCCAGTTTTCCAAGGTGGCTCCAACCTCCCTGCCCCCATCATTCCAAAACAATGGATGTGGGAGCCTTGAGAGGAAGGGAGGGAGACAGGGAGGGCGGGGCTGCACTGCGGAATCCCTTGGAATGTAAATCCACTGGGGTCCCGGGCCACCCTCTACACCTGCACTAGCACCCCTCTCTAGCCAGGGTGGTCTAGCTAATGAGACATGAAGACATTTGTCCACCAGAGTCCATTACTTGTAGAGACCTGAACACATGACACAGGATCTGCTCAAACTTTGGGACTGGGACCCAGAACCAGACAAGGCTCTTGTCCAGGAGCCCAGATATGGGCAGCTGGTCCTTTCTTTATAACCTGGCAGGACTCTGTGTGTGTGTGTGTGTGTGTGTGTGTGTGTGTGTGTGTGTGTGTGTGTGTGTACAAGAGGGCACTTGAGTGTGTGTGTCTGTGGAGGCCCAAAGTGACATCGGGAATTATCCTGGATTGCTCTGGGATTTCCATGACTGGATTTGCAGGCCATTACCAGATATGCCTGGCATCTTTATCTTTACTCGGGATCTGGGGATCTAAACTCAGGCTCTTTGCTTGTGAGGCTGCAGTCCCTGAGCCATTTTTCCAGTCTCCACCTTATTCAGTTAGGCTGGCTGGCCAGTGAGCCCCTGATATCCTTTTGCCTTCTCTTTTTCCTCTCAGCTCCGGGATTATAAACACACACCACTATGCCCAATTTTTTTTTCTTTTTTTTGCATAGTTGCTGAAGAATTGAACTCAGGTCTTCATGTTGGTGTGGCTGACTGCATCGTCTCCTTAGCCCTAGTGACTTTATTGCTCAAACCTCTCACCAAAGAGTAGACCAACCCAGGGCAGGTGACAACCCCCCAGGACATGTGGGGACTTTCTGGGCACAGACACCATGGCTGTGGGAAGCAGTGTCTGTGGGCTAGAGAGCCCCAAAAGCAGGGCCAGGAGTACCGGTGCCTACAGCACTATATTGAAAAGGGTTGAAGGGTTGGAGCCAGGCACTTTGAGCAGATCTTGTGTCATGTGTTGAGGTCTCTACAAGTAATGGACTCTGGTGGGCTCGCCAAACGAGCATAGGAATCACGCCAGCAGGGTTGGTGTCTGCTCAGTCACAGGCCTGCTTTGGAAGAATATTTAATAACCTGGAAGGTGCTGCTCCTGTAAGCAAGTCTGGGCCCAGGGCTCTCAGGACTCTGGGTGCAAGACTACATGGGCACAGGACATAGTGGGCCTTTGGGGAGCTTTAAACATTTTTTTCCTTTGTCCATTTTCCTGTGTAAGTGTGTGTGTGTGAAATATGTGCATACATGTATGTGAGTTTACCTATGGGGGGGCATGTGTGTGGTGTGTGTGTACACGTGTGCACGTATGCATGTATATGCCTAAGGGTAATACTGGGAATCATTCTTGATGTCTCCTCCTGCTTATTTTTGAGACTGGGTCTCTAATCAAACCCTGTGCTGGACAAGAGGCTATTCTGGTGAGTCAACTTGCTCTGGGAATCCCTAGTCTTGGCCTTCTCGTGATGGAGAGACAGGCAGACTGCCATGCCCACTTGCGATCTGGGGATCCAAACTCTAGTTCTTTTGCTTGAATGGCAAGTACTTGAATTGTTGAGCTGATTCCCCAGTCTCAAGTGACTTTCTGGAAAAAGATTACTAATCTGGTTGGTATTTAGCAGAAGCATAGCTCTGTGTGTGTACATGTGTCTGTGTCTGCCTTGGTGTGTCCGTGGCTCTAGCTCTGTGTGTGTGTGTGTGTGTGTGTGTGTGTGTGTGTGTTCCTCTGCATATAAAACAGACAGAATTGTAGACTAATATCTCTCCTGAATACAAACATGAAAATCTTGGCAAGCTATTTTTAATGGTTACTTTTAACTATTGCTGTGAAAGACACCCAAAGTCAAATAACTTAAAGGAGAAAAGGAAATTTGTTTACCTTATGGTTCCAGAGGGGAAATACAGTCTTTCATGGTAGAGGTGACATGGCTGGTGGCTGAAGCTGGAAGTCACAGCAGACATCCACTGGGTAAAGACTGAAGGCTGGAGGATTCCTAGAGAGTCTCTTTTCTTACCAGTCTTCTGTTCTGTGGTTCCTTTTATCTGGTCCACTACTGGGAGGTTCCAATGAGATCTACAGAGGTTCTGATCAGATTTAAGACTGGTCTTTGTATTGTAAATGTGTTGATCCAGATAATCTCTTCATGTGATCTCAGCTGATCTTAGTTAATGCCAGGTGTATCAAGTTGGCACCCAGGATTAACTATCACACCATTAATAAATGATAATGTAATAAGGGCTGGGGAGATGGCTCAGTCGGTGAAGAACTTGGTGTCCAAGCATGAGGACCAGAGTTCATATCTCTAGCACCATGTTAAAAAGCACAGCATGGTGTTACATGCTTGTAATCCTAGCACCAGGGAGATAGAGATGGGAGGATCCTGAGAGCTCCCTAGCCAGCTCCAAGTTCAGTGACACAACTTGTCTCAAAAAACAAAGTGGAGGGCTGGAGAGATGGCTCAGGGGTTAAGATTCTGCCTCACAAGCAGAAGGTCCTGAGTTCAGATCCCAGGTCCCATGTAAAAACACCAGGTGGAAATGATGGCGGCCTGCACTTCTGGCCCTAGTTGGCAGAGCCTGGAAAATCCCAAAGTGAAGTAAAAAGGAGGTATAAGCAATCCAGGATGATTCCCAAAGTCACCCTTGATCCTCCACAAGGACACAAAGAATTCCCTCTGATACACACACACACACACACACACACACACACACAATAAATAAAGTAAAACAAAAACAGAAACAAGGTAGAGAGCCATTGAGGAAGACACCTGATGTTGACCACACATATGTACACACATGTGCACATGCACCTGAACATATAAGCACACACATACACACATACACTCTGAATAGTATGCTGGGTGTAGTGGCACATGCTTGCAATCTCAGCACTCAGGATGCCGAGGCAGGATGACAGGAAGTTCAAGGGCAGAATGGACTACATGGGGACACTGTGCATTAAAAAAAAAAAAATCGAACAAGGGCTGGATGGCTCAGTGTTTAAAATTTTGCTTCATAAGCAAAAGGACTTGAGTTCAGATTCTCCAGATCCCACATAAAAAATGCCAAGTGGCTGTGGTAGCCCACCTGTAATTCTAGCCCTAGAAGGCAGAGCCTGGGAATCCCCCAAGCAAGCTGGCTAGTCGGACTAGTCCTAAAAGTGTGCTCTGCGTTTCCTTAGAGACCCAGGGTCACAACAATGAGGTGGAAGAGTGATGGAAGATGATTCCTGATGTCACTGTTGGGCTTCCACAGGCACATACACTCACATACACTTATGTACGTATACCTACACACGCATGCAGCCATCCACATGCAAACATCCACATGCATACACACACACACACACACACACACACACACACACACAGCATACACATATACATGAAAAAGAACAATTAAACAAAAACACTAAAGAAAGATTAGTGTTCCTTAGTAGGAGAACACGTTTAGCATGTGAAGGCCCTGGGTTCCATCCCTAACTCCAAAATATAAAAGACTGCCCTCTCTCCCTCCCAAATACTAACACAGCCTGAACCTGCTTGGCTTCCAAGAGCAGCCGGAATAAGGACCATTGGGGTGGTATAGCCAAAGACCTGTTTGCAGCTACTTGAGCTGATCACAAGATCACAGCAGGACAGCAAGAAAAGAAAAAGAATAAGGCATGTAGAGTGGAAAGGAAGAATAACTATTCTTATCCCAAATAACAAGATGGCACATGTGGGAAACTCAACAGGGGTCTACCGGAGGGGAAAAATGTCTATCAAAGTAACAGAATCTAGCAAGGTCTAAGGATGAGGACAATGTGCCAAAATACACTTCTGACATAGACCTAGACAAAGAAACCCTGGATGTTACTGTAAACCAATCCGAAATGACAGGTTTCATGAGTTACAGATGAGTAGATAGATGAAACTGTGGGTGTATGGATGGATGGATTGATGGATAAGAGGATGGGTGGGTAGATGGATAGGTAGATGAATGGGTAGGTGGATGAGGAAGGTAAAAGGACAGATGGATGGATGAGTAGATAGATGAATGGATTGGAAAGTGGGTAGATGGATGAGTGGACAGAAGGACAAATGAGTATATAGATGGGTGGATGGAAGAATAGATGGATGGATGAATGGGTAAGTAGGTGGATGGGAAGGTAGGTGGATGGGAGGGTGAGTGGATAGATGGATGGATAGCGGGCAGATAGATGGGAGGTAGATGGATATATGCATAGATAGATGAGTTTGTGAATGGACTGATGAGATGTTTGTGATGGATGGATGCAAGGGTAGGTGAATGGACGAATGGGAGGGTCGGCAAATGGAAGGGTAAATGGTCAGATAGATGGGTGTATGGATGTTGGGTCAGTGGGTCGGTGGATGAATAAATGGGTGGGTGAATGGATGCATAGGGTGGTGGATGACGGATAGATGGATGGATGGGTAAACAGCTGGGAGGTGGAATGAGCAGGTGGATGAATAAGATAGAACGGTGAGTGGACGGATGGATGGGTATGTTGGTAGGTGCATGGGTGGATTGTTACAGAGTACACGGTAGATGGTTGGATGGATAAACATGTGGGTACTTTAACAGATTTTGATGGATGAATGGATGGATAAGAAATAGAACGCACGAGTGAATGGATAAGATAGAATGGGCGGGCTGAGGACTGGTAAGCAGGTGGTGGACAGATGGATAATCAGTGGTGGTTACACTTCTTGTGACCTATCGATCATACCCCTCAGCTCTCTGCTCTGCAAAGATTAGGGTACGACTTACCTATCCACTGGCTCCGAGTGCTGTGGGGGAGCCCTGCTGTCTGAAGGATTCCCCCTCCCAGGAGTAGTCCCTGGGGCCTCAGAGGGTCTAACTTAGCAGTCAGTGGCTCTGGGGTCAGGCGGGGTTCACCATGCAGCTGTGATAAGGTCCTTTATCCACCCCCGGGCGATGTCAAGTCCTAGCAAGTTCAGAGCAGCTACTTTCTCTTTCATGTGTATGTGTTGGGGGCGGTGAGCATGTGCCACCGGCATAAGTGGAAGCAGAGGGCAACCTGGGGCTGCCCTCACTTGCTACCTTGCCTGAGACTTGTCTTTCTCCTCGGAGGCTGTGTAGTCCAGACTAGCTGGCCATGAGCTCCCCGGCATCTTCTGCCTCCCATGCTCTGGGATGGCAGATGTGTGCTAACACATGGCTAGGTGTAAGTGAGCTCTGGGGATGCAAACTAAGGTCCCAATGTTTGGGCAGCAAGGGCTTTGTCCCCGAGTCATCTCCCTAGCCTGCTGCTGCTTTTATATCTGCCAATGTGCAGTCGTAGAGAAAGGTCTGAATATGACCAACTGGATATGACAGCCACCTGCTGTCTCTGGACACTTCTAGCCTTGTGGGCCTGAGCACCGGGCACCCGGGAAGGAAGCTTTTAGAACAGGCAAGGGTCCTACAGAGCATTCCTGCTGTGCTTGGGGTCGTCTAGGAGACCGGAGGGGAGGGAGGATGCTTCTTTGGGTCCATGCGTCTGTCCAGCACACACAGAGCAGTGTAGCAGGTCTTCCAGACAGCGCAGCACTTTGGAACCTTACAGGAGTGTTGGGCTCCAACCCCAGAAGCCAGAGAGGGTGTGGGAGGACACTTCTGCCACCTCAGTGAGGGCAGGGGCCTTAGGCCAACAGGCACTGTGGGGACGGATGCCCGGTGCGTGGTGGGGCAATCCTCGGGTCAGCCCTCTGAGGAGCGCTGCCCACTAATGGGTAGGCTGCGGGCCAGATCACGAATACTCCACATTTTTTGGCGACTCCAAAGCCTAACTGGAAACAGTCACTGTTTTATTCTTTAGAAACCGCACGCTTTTCGTCTGAGTGCCTGTAGGGAGGGGGTGGACTCAGGCCACTTGGCTGGGGTGGGGGACGGGGGTTTGCTGGAGCAGGCTTGCTCTTGCACACTGGGATTGCCTGCCAGGCCAGGCTGGCCCTGGCTCCTATCCAAGGCCAATTGGAGCAGTCGGGCATGCTGGGGGCCAGGTCTAGGACACGAGGACCCGGCTCTGAGCCCATGTTGGTGGTTCAGAGGCCCGAGGGTCCCAGTGCTGATGAGGGCCCAGACAGGGGCAGAGGGCATTGAGGGGACGTTGCGTAAAGAAACTTCTGGAATCTAAAGGTCACCTGGCCCAGAGTCGTTTTCATTGCTGTGCTGTGGGGAAGCCCCAATTGAGTATTCCAGGAGCAAGCACAGGGTATATGGAAGGAGGAGGAAGCCAGCAGCCCAGGCCACAGTGAGGTCACCAAAGGTCATCTAGTATATGAATCTAGTCACAGAGAAGCCACCTAAGGTCACAGTGATATTGCTGGGGGTCATTCACGAACCTGAAAGTCAAAGTGATGTCACCTGAGATCATAAATCATTGTGAGGCCTAAAATCAGTGTAATGTCACTGAAGGCCATCTAGTGCATGAATCCAATCACAGTGATGTCACTGGAAGACACTATGATGTCACTGAGAGTCACAGTGATGTCACTTAAAGTTATCATGGTGTCACTGAAGGTCATCTTATGTATGAAGTCAGTCACAGTGATGTCACCTGAAGTTACCATGATGTCACCAAAAGTGACATCTAGTGCAGGAACTCAGTCACAGTGATGTTACAAAGGTCACACAGTCAGAATAAGGTCTGCGAAGGTCACAGTGAGGTCGTCCAAAGTCACAGAAAGGCCACCTAAGGTCATGATGTTGCTCACTAAGATCAGTGCGTGATCCAAGGTCTCGGTGATGTCACTTAGGTCACAATGAGATTACCTAAAGTCACAATCAGGTGTCCCAAGGTCACACAATGAAGTCATCCAAAGTCACTGTTACCCAAGGTCACAGTGAGGTGTCCCAAGGTCACACAGTGCTGGAGATTGGCTGGAGGGATTCTTGAGCCCCATCCTCAATGACAGATTGGAAGCGACAGGATGCACCCCCCTTCCCCTCTCTGACTCAAGTTCAGACTTTGGAGCTGGGCATCGCTGGTGCCCACTCGTGCCAGACTGCCCTCATGCTCAGAGTGCAGCTCAGCCACGTCAACGTTGCTGGGTAATCCCAGGGGGTGGGAGACATCCAGCAAAGTGTGGTTTAGACTGGCCTTGTAAAGAGCCTGTGTGTGTGTGTGTGTGTGTGCGTGTGTGTGTGTGTGTGTGTGAAGGGAGGATCCCATCTGCCCAGCCTGCTCCTCACCAGGCCAAGCAGAATCCCCTCAAGTTTCAGTCTAAGAAGCAAAAAATGCGACAGGGCTGAGCAGCAAGAGTTCTAGGAATGGCCGGAAGAGACCTTTCCACAGGGGTGTGGTCTTCAGAGCTGGTGGTCTGGCTGCTCTGTGAGCAGGTAGACTAGTCCCCAGGTGAGGAAGAGCTTGTGTGGAAGCGTGGCACAAGGCTTGTGTATCACCTGGCATAGCATAAGCACCCAAGCTGGTGCCGGGCAGCCTCCAGACGGCATCCTGGACCCCAAGGAGCCTTTCTGCAAACCCATCAAGGACATGTCAGTACAGACCAGATGTTTGGAGCCGTGCCAGGACTGAGTGCGGAAGTTCACAGTAGCCTACGTGTTCTGAGGCTCTCGGAGACTGACTCAGTTTCCCCAACCTTTTCCTCCTCCTGTTTCTGGGATCTGATCCAATGAGACCTGCTCACACTTCAGCCATTCCTCCCCAGACCAAGACACTCCAGCAACTCAGTAAGCAGCCCCATCTTTGAATGGGGAACCTTCAATCTTTCCACCTCATCCAGCACTTCTTTCTGGAGAGTTCGTACACATCAGACATGGAGTTGAACCGTTGGTAGGTGTGGTAGCTAAAGACTGGGTGTTTGATTGACAAGCACAGGGTAGTGGGGCACAGAGAGGGGCTGGAAGGAGGCTGGGGGTGAGGAGGGCAGATATGCAAATGTAGTTCCTCTGTACCCAGACCCCACCTTCAATTGCCATCCGGGACCATATACATGGACAGTTAGAGAGTCCAGAGTGGTTATGACTCAGGCCCGGGAAGCCCAGGATTGGATTAGTATGGGCTTCCAACAGTCAGGAGAGAAGGATGTTGGGGTACACCTCCATGCCTCCCTCCAGGCATCCTCCCATAGCCTCCAGCATTGCTCGTCAGGCGCTAACTGTACTGGGACTTAACGCCTCATGCAACTCAGCAACTCAGCCCCACGTGGCTCTCCTAGGCCACCGCCTGCCAATCAGGTGGTATTTGGAAGGACAACAGCCACCTGCTGACACCCAGTAAGCATCCTAGCCCAGGAGACTGGCCATACCCACTACAGCCCCCCAAGGAGTGTCTTTATCCCGCACCGCATGAATTTCTACTTCATTTGAATCAACCTCCTTTGTTTAAAAAAAAAATGAAGCTAGGGGACTGTGGAGATGGCTCAGGGGCTAAAACCTTTGCCTTACATGCAAAAGGACCCAAGTTCAGATCCAACATAAAAATGTTGGGCAGATACGGTGGTGGCCTGAAATTCCAACTCCAGAAAACAGAGCCCGGAAAAATGCAGAGTAAAGCAATAAAGAGGTAGAGAAATCCAGGATGATTACTGATGGTATCCTTGGGCCTCCACAGACACACACATTCAAGTGTCCTCTTATACACATACACACACACACACACACACACACACACACACAAAGGCACTTAAAACTTCTATCCGATCCCCAAAGTATCATGATTGGTAGTTAAGCTTTGAATTCATAGCTCAATCAAGCACAGACAAGCCCCGCCCAGCACTCCGAGAAGCCCACCAGGATTGGACACAGTCTGCATGACAGTGGCATGTCCAGTACCAGTCTGGAGACTGTTTCAAATCATCTGGCCTGCAGCTGAAACTATGCTCTGCTGACATGACAATAGGTTGTTGTAGCCCGGAACCCCAGGACATAGACACTTCCCATCTCAGTGCAAACCCCAGACTGGACTCAAATCCTGCTTCAGCATCGTTGTCTGTCATCAAAGGCTCTCGCCCTGGGGATGGGGAGGTATCTGGAAGGGTGGGGATGAGGCTAGCTGTAGACACAGCTAACACTACATTAACCAGACTTCCTAGACACGAAACCCCAGGGCCACCGTATGCCCCAGTCTCTTCCTTGTGACTGGGTCCCGGAAGCAGCCCCAGATGGTCCCACTTGGGTGGAAGAGATGTGCAAGGGTTCTGCAGGGCTGGAGACACTGAAGATTAAGCCTCACTACTCTCCTGGGGACCATATCTTATGATCCTTGATCCCAGCTTTGGGGAGGATTTGGGCATCTATCTCTTTGAACTTGGACCACATGGCTTCCATGAAGGGCTCTTGATCCCATGTCCAGCCAATGGTATCTGCCTGAGGTGCTAAGGATAACTTACCAGGATTGCCATGGCTCCCACAGTGCGTGAGGCAACCCCCAACTTCATTTGGCTTTGGAGAAAAGTACTCCTGGCACACTGCTGTCCCCTACAATTACGCGCCTAATGTCCACACTCCCAGGGGTCCTAGTCCATTGAGGGCACAGCCCTGTCTTTAAAACAAGAGCGATCTCACACAGGGTCAAATTCCCACCCCCAGAATCCCTGGAGAAGAGGGAGATGGGGCACCTGTGGGGTCTGTGTCGGGGCCCTATTTCTCCTGCCAGCATCTCCCATGGGGCCTCTGAGCTGGCTGTATGACCCCAGAAAAAAGCGCAGCCATACTTGCTTCTGTGATAGCTGGGACCAACTCATCAGAGGTGGTTAGGTGTTCCAGACTAGTCCAGCTCGCTTAGGGACCACGGCGAAGAATGAAGAGTGTCTCGAGCCAAAGGACCCAAGTCATGTGACAGGGACGTGGACAGCCCCCACCTGAAGCTCACTGCTGTCCAGCCCGGACCCAGAGGTCTGTTTCTGCAACCATGGTCCAGATGCTAGGGACAGCTGTAGCACATCCCCAAAGACACTCCGTCCCACCTGGAGGCCTGCTAAACAGCACGTGGTCCTTGCACTGCCCTAGCTTTGCCCTGTGGACACACAGATGGAGCCCCCGACACAAGGTCACGGGGAAGAACTCTCCAAGGTCACGGGAGAGACGGAGCCCATGAGATGCAACGTCCAAGTCCTGAGAGCTCACAGAAGGTACACCCCACTGCTCAGTGCACCCCCAGGTGCAGAGCAGACCAGAGGCCAGGGTGGAGGAGGGGCAGAAGCATCAGCCACTGGGCTGAAGGTAGACAGGCCTCCCTGACCTGCAGCCCACCCAAATTCACCAGGACGGCACAGTCCACTCAGGTGGAAGGTCATGACCAGGCCCTTGCCCGTGAGACCATTTAGACTGCTAACAGCACAGGAATGGCGAATGGGTCACTTCCCAGCAGTCACTGGGGCTCCCAATGACTGCACATGGCAGTTGGAGACCCTGCAGGTCAGGCCCACCAGCCTTCGGGTCGCCCAACTCCTCTGACAGTGACTCACTAGAATTGCTGCTCACGGTCCTCGTAGGTCTGATGACCACTGACCACAGAAGGCATTGTAACCTGCACGGATGGCGGTGCCCGATGACAGGCTGCCCCCAGCTCCCAGCTGGTTGAAACTCACTGTCCCCTGGAAGCCGGCACAGTGGACATCGTCCCCCTCTCTGGTAAGGATTTTCCTCTCGCCCTGTCTATTTCTATTCTATTCTGGAGCCCAGGTTGGCCTGCAGGTTAGGTCTCTGGCCTTGACCACCCCCCCCCAAACAATCCAGTCTCCTTCACCCAGGGAACACAGGGCGGGGCAGAGAAAAACATGACCACAAAATGCTTCTTACGTGCATGAAGTTTTGATATTTTTTTTCTCCTTTTAGTTTCAAATGAAAAAAAAAATATATCGCAGATTCTCAGGTATATAAACTGATAATATTAAAAATATAAAGTTCACCTTTCCAAAGACAAAACAAAACGAAGAAAATCACACGCACACAATCCAGTTAACAAGCGAAGCTCAATATCTTACCAACAACAAAAAAAATGAATAATAATAATCGTGGTGGCGTCCTCAACACTGCCTGCCATGGGAGACAGGGGACTGGGGTCCCAATGACTCCTGTATGGTTCTGTCCCATGGCTCAAATTGGAAGGTTAATATTAATCGGGCTGAGACACACATGTAGGAAATGACAGGGTAGATAGGTATACGTGCTTATTCTCATACACCTCTCATCATTAGTTTGCTAGGAAACAAAATACCGTCACGCTGTCCCAACTTAGAGCAGCCTCATACATACGTGTATGTGTGTGTGTGTGTGTGTGTGTGTGTGTGTGTGTGTTTTATTGGCAAAAAAAATTAAAAAGTCATCCAAGAGTTTTTTTTTTTTAAAGGAAAACTAGGCAGAGAGTAAAAAGGAAATGACTTTATGTTGAAAGAAAAGAAAAAAAAAAAAAAAAAAAGGAAGAATCCACATAAGGCTCTCGGGAAGGTCCCAGCAGACTCAAGCGTGGTGGTGAGGCGGCGGCGCCGCTCAGTCCCTCGGCCCCCTGCACCCTGCAGAGCCCCATGGGCAGGCTCCACGTGTCCTCAGCACACAGCACCTGTACCCCTCAGGCAGTGTTTGGGGCGGTGCCCAGGGTGATGCGCAGGCCTTGGTAGCTGCGTGTCCATCCTGCGAGGCGGCCCTTCCACCACCCGGCAGGAGTGTTTTTTGGCGAGTCGGATGTTTCTTGTTTTGTTTTGTTTTTTCTTTTTTTTTTTTGTGGTTTTTTTTGTTTTGTTTTGTTTTCGCTCTCTCTGACAAGGAGACTTTCTCGCGGTCCCTCCGAGTGCTACAATACATGCTTTGATGTCACACGGAACAAACAGACACTGTCTCTTTGTGCTTGGACACAGTTTTTCATGGAGGAGAACAAAGATCGCACACTTGGCGGAAAAAGCACCGTACAGAGGATGTTCAGGAACGCCACACGCCACGTACATCCGTGTCCCGGGAGAGGGCAGCAGGTTCTTTTCACCTCACATCTGCAGGAAGAGAGAAGGCGAGCTTAGACACCTGGCCCTGTCTGGGGTGCACAGTTCTAATCTTGGGACCTGAACCTGCTTCCTTAGGAATGGTAACTAGACTTGTATTTCATAGAAGGGGGGAAAAATGCTCCCATTGGACAGATGGAGAAACTGAGGCACACATAGGCTCTTTTGCTCTTTTCCCTACCTTTATTTCTTCCAGCCTAGGGTTTGTGATTGTTGGACCTCTGACAGTCACTTTGCGCCATGAAGAAACCAGTTATACGGTGGGGGGGGGGGGCTGTTTCCTTATGATCAGGGATATGTTGAGCCTTTTTGGGGGATGCTGGGAATTAGACCCACGGTTAAGTCAACACTCTAGCACAAAGCTCCACTCACAGAAGGCTGTATCAAGTCACTCCAATGCAAGACACCCGGTCTTGACTCCCTCTCTACCATATATTCCAACATGCGTACTGTGCACAGTCTTGTGGCCAGGCAAAGGCAGCCACACCCCTGCACCTCTCACTGGGAGACCCCATGGACAGCAGACCCATCAGAATCACAACCCAGAACTAGATCAGGGGCACGTCAGAGGACTCTGACATTGGGCTGGTGTCCCTGGCCACCCGAGGCAGGGCTCTCAGACATCCTATCTCTGAGGACTCCACAACTGTTTGTCTTGGATTTCCCAGAGTCCCTGTGTGCCAGGAGAAGGACCCAGCCAGACAGGCTCCATCCAGCGGCCCCTGGGCCAGACAGGCCAACACTCTGGATGGCTCTGGGAAGGGATACGCCTCTTCTACATTCCCTGTGCTTCCAGAGGTGCGGAAAAACAGACGTCACCGGGTGGGTTTGGGACAAGCAAATTCCAAAAAGGCTCTCTCTGGCCCTTCTGCCCACCTGACTTTTTTTGGCCTAGGATGTGAGTATGACTGTGGCTTCTGAGCTTTGGCAACTACCATGGGCCACGAGACAATCCGGAAAATAGGAGAAGCCACACTCCCACAGGGAAGGTTAGTCACCAAAAACGCTTCTGAGCTGCAGTATTTGCTGTGGTCTCTTGAACTTCTAAACCCTCTCTAGCTACCACTCACTCCCCAACCTCATTTTTTCTATCTGTCATCAATAGCCTGTTCAAGGTATCCCGAAGCTCGACCCCCCCTCCAGATCCCACCATCCGTCCAGATGCGAGGCACCTTGTTGCCCAATCATCGACAAACAGAAGCTGCAGCAGAGGAGACCCAGCTACCCAGGGAGACCCCAAAGCACACACAGCTCCAATCAGGGCCCGCGGAAGCTGATTGGTTTGGCGAGCGACCAGCTTGATTGATATCCCAGCCCTGCAACAGGGGCGGGGTGTCCCCCGCACATACCAGGCGGGCAGGGCCTACCTGGTCAGCCGCCTTAGGTGGGTTTTAACCTTTTTCTTTTCCGCTTTTTACCTGACTCCCTACGCCTTCCTGTTAAGGAAAGGGCAGGGGAGATAAGTGGCTTTGGGAAGGTTCCCCTCATCCCTGGAATGAGGGTGTGGGGAAAACAAGCTCAATGAACACTTGGAAGCATTTATTCTCAGAAAGGAATCTCAATTCATCCCAGCCCGCTCTGCACCTGAAGGTCTGTGACTTACCTGAACCTCCCAGTTGCACAGGTTGGGGATGGGGGCCACGCATGGGAAAACTACGCCCACCTCACCTTGGAAGATTTGGACCTTTCCACTCTGGGGGTTGCTTGGTTTGAGCCAAAGTGGAAGATGCCCACCCCACCACCCACACTGCCTCTCAGCACCGACTCACCTGTTTCCTCCTCCCGGTGGTCCGGGTTCAGGCTGGGGGTCGCACAAGCACACTCCAGATGTTCCTCTAACTTCACCTGGACCTCTTTCAATTTTGGCTTCTTCCTGACGTATTCTACCTTGGCTACCTATGGAAGAAGCAAAGCCAGAGGTCAACACCATGTGCTAGCCAGAGGAAGAGGAGGAGGAAAGGAATCCTCTGACCTTCCCATCAAGTAGGGAGGGCAGCGAGTCTGGTGAGAAATGAACTCATCTCGTTTCCATGTGAAATAACCCAAAGACACCACGCATAAAGGTACATGCCTTTAATTATTACGATGCTCAGAGGATCCTGAGTTCTGGAAGATCCTAGAAGCCCACACGATAGAAGAAGAGAACTGACCTGTGCAAGGTATCCTCTGATTCTATCCATGTGCCGTGGCATGCATATGTTCCTCACTCTTTCTCTCATAATAAATACAATACAAGGGCTTAGGATACGGCTCAGTAAGGAGTGCCAGGCAGGCACAAAACGCTGGGATCCATTTCCAGCACCATATAGACTGGCATGGTGGTGCATGCTTACAATCACAGTACTCTGAGTGATTCTGACAACAGTTTGGGCTACATGGGAGAAATGAAAAAAATTCACAAAGGCTGGGGGTGTGGCAAATGGGGAAAAGTTTGCCTAAGATGCAAGAACGGCACCCCTCCACACACCAGTTTCGTCCTTAGCATGGCAGAAATGGGCATGGGGGTGCATGCTTGTCGTCCAGCACTTGGGAGGGAGAAGCAGGGGAGATCATGAGTTCAAGGCCATCTTTGACTACTAGGTGAGTTTAAGGACAGCCTGGACTAGATGAAACCCTGTCTCAGCAAACTGACAAAGTATACCATTAAAACTCCCAAAGGCTTATAAATTCCAGAAAGGTCTGAAGGGGATTAGCACAACACAGGAGGGTCAGACACTTAAGCTATCCTTATTTCTACATGTGCAAAATTGCTAAAGAAAAATGAGAGTAATAGCTGGGGAAAGGGGTGCTGCTGCAAAACCTGCTAGAAAAAAAAAGCACCTCCTACTCTCCAGCCTAAGGTTGCTGGTGACACAGTACTGAAGCCCCAAGACAGAGAGGGCAGACCCTATGTGTTCCTCGCTCGGATGATGACCTCAAGGGGACCCTCCTCCTCCTTGAGATACCAGACTCCGTAGAGCTAGAGATGTCACCATGAAGCAGGTGGGTCCCAGAGAAGGCACAGAGGGTGGAACTGTAGCTCTGGGGACAGGGAGCTCGGGGGTTAAACGAGCAAAGGGACCTCAGTTCAGATCCCCAGATCCCACGTAAAAATGTTAGGCATTTATGGAGGCGACCTGCAATTCCTTCCTTGGAAGGCGGGGCCTGGGAAAGCCTAGAGCAAAACAGTCAGGATGTGGAGCAATGCAGGATGATTCTTTTTATTATTATTATTATTTATTCAATTGTGTGTGTGTGTGTGTGTGTGTGTATGTGTGTATGTATGTGTGTGTATGTGTGTGTATGTATGTGTAGAACCACGGACGAATTCGGGAACCACCATGGACCACCTCCACCTCCTCGTTTACTCTGCCCCGGGATTCACAGGCTCTGCCCTACCAGGACCAGAAACGCAGGCCGCCCCCGCTTCCGCCCGGTGTCTATATGTGGGGTCTAGGAACCGAACTTAGGACCTTCTGCCTGCAAGGCAGAGGCTTAACCCCTGAGCCACCTCTCCATCCCCCAGGATGATTCTTAATGTCACCTCTGGGCCTTTGCAGATGCGTGCATGCTCACGTGTGCATGTGCATGTACACACACACACCCCTCCCACACACACATATACACACATGCAAATCACACACAAAGAACATGCCCAGACACTGCCCAGTCTCTGGATCTGACCCACAGAAGGAAACGGCCCAGTGGAAGCCCAAGCCACCTCTACGCTCAACCACGCTCAAAAAGAGAGGACCCAGGACACATTTCCTGGGCTTCTGTGGGATCCTAACATCACAGGGACCAACGGCACTTTGTTACAAACTCATAATCCCACAGCTCCCCACATGCATCCAGCAATCACTTAATCCTCCCCATGAGTCTTGAACTTCTTGTTCCATCTCAGTACGAGGAGTTGGGAGATTCTCTCTTGGAACCAGGGAGATGGCTCAGGGGTTAAGTCTCTGCTTTGGAAACAGAAGAACCGGAGTTGGGATCCAGATTCCACATAAAAACACCTGGCGAGGGAGTGTGTGTGTGTGTGTGTGTGTGTGTGTGTGGTGGTTGCCTGCATATCTGGCTTTGAAAGATGTAGCCTGAAAAATCCCAGATTAAAGCAAAAAGGAGATAGAATAATCCAGGATGATTCCTGAAGTCATTGTGGGCATCTATGGACACACACACACACACACACACACACACACACACGAGCCCGAAAGACAGAGAGAGAGAGAACTATCCTGATCAACTTAACTCTCTCCAAGACCAGACACCAACATTCCTGACTACCCAAAGAAGGTAACTGAGGCACAGCAAGTCTTTCTGCAAGATGACCCCTCACTTCCAAGAACATGTTTAGTCACAAGACCATCCACTGGGGAACTGTCACCTCCCTGCGCATAGGCACACAGTCATCACCACAGCTGTGCCAGATGGTTGGGGAAACCAAGTGTGTGTCAGGAGTGGAGCCTGCCCCTGGGTTTCCCAGAGAACCTAGAGGAAGGTGGTGCTATCTCAGTACTGATCCTCAGAAATGACATTTAGTCTAGGCACTGGCCCAGACCAAGGCTGGGGCAGGAGTCAGCTGTGCACCCACGGGTGGCACCCACCAGTGGGCTGACATGCAGCGTTATGCACGCCAGCTCAGCCAGACCCCAGGCCGAGGCTGCTACCCTGGCTGCATTAATGGTTAACTTGGGTGCAAAGGGTGCGGGCACCTGTCGGGCTTATAAAGTGGTGTGGGTGCCTCAGGTGTGAACAGTGCTTGCCAAGTATGAGCTCAGCATGCAGGGCGTGGGGTCCGGGGTCAGGGGTCAGCCCAGGAGGTTTCGCTACGTCACAGGAGACCGGAGGTACAGGAAGAACCTTTTTGCACTAGGAACTGCTTCCTGATCGGGGCTGTGCAATGAGTGACCGTGATGGAGGAGGCTGGGGGACCATTTGGGGGTGAAGTCTCCACAGACTGTGTTGTCAGACAGCTCCCTCATGACCCGTGACAATGGCCTCGCCCACTCAGATGAAAGACAAGCGAAAAGGTCACCTATGCAGAAGGGCCCAGAACTTAGCCGGGCATCACAAGGCAGGTCTGCAATACTAGCACTCAGGATATTGAGACTAAGCTCTTCTTAGTGAGTTCAGGTATAGCCTGGCTACATAGCAAAACCCAGTATTAAACGAATAAACAAAAACAGCATCTGGAAATGGAAACAGGGTCCCTCCTGCAGAAGCTACCTCCATCTGTGCCACTGTGTTTATACAGCGACTGCCTCACTAACACCAGCCCCCCAAACTCTGCCCAAAGAGACTGTATGTCCCTCACTTTCCTAGACTCAGCAAGAGAATCACACAGGCCCTGGCAAGAAGGAATGTGTCTCTAGCGTCCCTCTCCCGAAGGTTTCTGGATTGGGAGAGTTCCACTGAGGCTAAACTTTAGCAACGGTTCCTTTGCACCCTCACTGCAACCCTAGACTTCCCCAGAGGTCTCCAGCCACCTAGCTGGTGAAGTCCACCTAGCTAAATCCAGGCCCAGCTGCCTCTTAGTCTGAGCCTGGAAAAACTATTTCTGACTTCACAGACCCCAGCAGGTAGATACTCTCTGTCTCTCACCATGATGGGGACCAGGTGGCCTTGTAGAGTCCCTACCCTGTGGGATCCATATGTGAGCTAGTCCCAGACCCCAGACTGAAATCTAGGCTCAGTCCTCCCCCAAAGAATCCAGGGATCCCCGAAGGAGAGGCACTAGTCTGGGGAGCTCGCAGACAGACCCGTGTTTATCAGAAGAAAGCAAACACCAGTTTGTGATAGCCACCTGCTGAGGGAATGTGAGGATTTCAGCTGCCACGCCACCTCTGTCTGGCCAGGAAATGGCTACATATTTTTCTTCCAAGAACACATTCTGAATATTAAAGGCTGAAAAACTGCCTCGGTGAGAGCCAAGCAGGGGAAGAAAAAAAAAAAAAAAAAAAAAAAAAAAGGAGACAGCAATGACCCTGGACACCACACTCCGACCACAAGTGAACCTGACACACACGCTCAAGAGGTTGGGAGAAGAGACAGTCACTTGGCCCAGCCGCTGTCCCACCCAGGCTTCTTGTCAGGTTGCAGAGCCTCGGGACAGTGTCATCTGTGATACAAGCCCCATCCACTGAGGAGGGAACTAACCCCCCTGCTAATGGGATCATCTGTGAGGACCTCATTCCACCTAGGATCATACAAAACCTGGCAGGGAGGGGAGGTATCACTTGTCCCAAGCAAGAAACCTCCACCTCTACCAAAAGGGCCTTTCGGTTCGACTCTCCAAATCTTCTGTGGGTATCAGCTGAGGTGGGACGTTAGCCTAGTCAGACCTCAAATGTGGG
This sequence comes from Typhlomys cinereus, assembly GCA_023101885.1. Classification (NCBI taxonomy): domain Eukaryota; kingdom Metazoa; phylum Chordata; class Mammalia; order Rodentia; family Platacanthomyidae; genus Typhlomys; species Typhlomys cinereus. Next base: position 2,192,507 of record JALPQD010000256.1, on the reverse strand, counting down.
GGGTACCGGGAACCTGGCTATAACTAGGCCCCAGATGCAAAGACTCACAGGCTAATTTGGCACCAAGCACGATGAAGGTGTGCTTAGCTGGGACCATGTTGGTCTGGAGTCCTTAATATCCAAAGCCCCTTTTAGGAAACGTTTGTGATACCTGTGCTTTTAAGATAAAGACCATCCCTAGTCACCTCCTCCCCAAGCCCGTGCACTGGAAAATCCAATGGAGCTAAATCAGGGTTCCCCAAGGGCATGGACCCCAGTTCCACATAAAGTAAGGCCCATCCTCAACATCTTCCATCTAGAAGCCTGAGTGAGACCCAACTGTCATGAGCTGAGGGCGGATCGCAAACCTACCTCACCCATCGTGCTGGTGATGGGAGGCAGCTGAAAGCTGGCCTGACCTCTCTACTCACAGCGGTCCCATCCGGGATGGAACAGGGATGGGGCTTGGTTCTGTTCAGATCCACACCCCAAATAGCACTGTGGGTCAAACCCATCCCCCAAGGCCCATGTCTAGCCACATGCCCTCCTCAGCACCCACAGAAAGTCTGGACGACATGGCTAGCACACAGGCGAAACGTGAGAGGACAACCCAGACCAGGGTCCCTGGATGCCTCCCCTCTTTGTGTGTCCCCAGAGGCCTGTACCAGCACCCTGGTGTTGAGCAAGGGTCAGAGGTTGCAATATCTTAAACTTCTATGACTCCTGATGCAGAGGACCTGGGGTCACTAGGGCAGCATCCATCCCCCAATCTGAGCTCCAGGCTTGCCATGACAAGAAATCTACAGATGCCCATCACAAGGGTACAGTATAGAACCCAGGCTGGCACAATGGCTCGGCAGATAAGGTGCCTGCTCACAAGCCCGGTGATCTGGTCGAGTCTCCAGAAGCCCACATGGTATACTTATGTGCCTTTCTCCTTCTCAAAAAAAAAGGGGAGGGCACAGAAGCTAGTCCTGGTAGAGCAGACCTGGCGCTACCGAGTGGAAGGACACGCTGGTCAACCTAGGGACACACTGAAAAGAAAAAATGCATTGGGAGAAATGGCTCAGGGATTAAGTAAGATCTGTCTCACAAGCAGAAGGACTCCCAACTCCCACTTACAAACACCAGGCAGAAATGGAGGAGGGGGCACAGTTCCGACCCTGCTGAGTAAAGCCTGGAAAATTCCAGAGCTAAGCAAAAAAGAGACGGAAGCAATCCAGGATGATTCCTAAAGTCACCTTTGGTCCTCCACAGGGACACGTACAGTGCGCTCTCTCTTTCTCTCTCCCTCTCTCTCACACACACACACAAACGAAAAACAAAACAAAACAAAAAACTGGGAGCAAGAGGTGGGCTGGGGGTTTCACTCAGAGGTAAGGCACCTGTCTAGAACCCCCTAGTGAGGTGCTTGATGTCATGGCTCAATGGTAGAACGCCTACCTAGAATCCTCCAGGGAAGGGCTGGGGGCGTGGCTCAGTGGTAGAGCACCTGTCTATCCCCAAGTGAGGGACTGGAGGCAGGAACATTAGAATGGGCGAGGAGCTTTGAGCTCAATGTGTTAGCACAACCATAAAATGGCTACAGAAACTAGAACCTGGACATTTAAATGATAGATAGAATGGCTCTGAGTCCATCCACTAGCCTCTGCTCCTACTGACCCCTTAGCCCAGCTAAGTTGACTCCCAGTTGAGTCTAGGACTCTGGATATACCTTCCTCTGTCCAGGTCAGTACAAGCCTACACAGTGAGGCTGATTCTACTGACCATCTGTCCCTTCTGCCAGAGCTCCCAGTGTCCCCTCTTGGCTATGGATGGGCAGAAGGAAGCATGGGAAGAACTGGCTCAGACCAGGACTGGACTTGGTCTCTCTTACCTGACTGTTACCAGCTGGGAGGTGAGATCTACGGGGTACAGTGCAGTGCAGAGAAGGGGTGCTCGGCCCCTGCTTCTCCCTTTGCTACCATAGTCAGTACTCCCCATCTTCCCCAGGGAAAACAAAGGTGGAACCATGGGGCTATTAGGGGCTGAAGCCCATGCAAGACATCCGTGTCACCCGGCATACTAACCACCTGTCCCTCCCAAGTATGACTCTGGTGTAAGGGTATACCAGCTCAAAACACCTTACTAAAGCCCTGAAATTCCAACACTAGGGAATCTGAGGCAGAAGGATTGTTTCAAGTTCAAAGCTAGCCTGAGCTACTGAGCAAGGCCATTTAAAAAAAAAAAAACAGGGCTAGGAACTAGCTCAGCCTGCACAGTGAGACCCTTACAGCCCAACAGGATCCCCAACAGGATCTGAGCCAAGTCACCCACACAAGCTGCAGCAGTGACAGCCAGGAAGGGGTGGGTGGTGCCAGGACCCTATACCATCACTGGGCACTGTCTCAATGAATCCGGACACCTCAGTCCCAATAATGTGGGGTTTCCCCACTAGTCCCAGATAAACCCCCTCATTTTACCTCTTACCCCATTGAAGACCCGGGGCTTTTTTAGGGATGTCCCTCCCAGCTTTGGCGATGCCACAACAGTATGTGGGGTTTGTTCACTCATGCCCTGGGCTATGGACACAGGTAGGCTACTGAACCCAGGTCCTGTCCAGTGGGGGTCCTGGTCCTTCCTCCACAGTCAAGGGTGGAGGCAGGATGAAGAACCCAAAGGGATGGGGTGCCAGCTCCTTAAGTGTAACTATGGGGACCTCTGTACCCCAAAAGTGGCCCCACCATAGAAGCCAGACAAAAGTCAAGGTGGACACTCCGTCTGACCAAGTGTTACGCTGCCCACACTCACACATTCTCCTTGGACGGGTCACTAAGATTAGTCAAGGGTCTCAATCAACCACAGGCTATGGAGCCCTGAGAGTATTTGAAAGAACAAGACCCCACACATGGTGGCAGCTCACAGAACTACAGAGGCCCAAGACACAGGACCCCAACCACATCTCTGGATGCCCAGAGAAGGACTGAGGGTTGATACTGGAAAACCCTCTATTCAGAAAGAGAGATGCAAATTGACAGGGGTCCAAGGAATTAACACACCCATTCCCCTGAAGATACGATATACCGACTTCCTGTGACTGAACTTGAATTAGACCCATTTCTCTCCTGGAGAGAAACTTGAAAGACTCAGAAAGTCATCAACTTTACAAGGCTTGCATGGCTCAGGGGTTACAGGCTTCATCTCACAAGCAAAAGAACCTGAATTCAGATCCCAGATTCCACGTTAAAAAATATTGGGTGGATATAGTGGAGGCCTGTAATTCTCGCTCTGGAGGCGGAGCCTTGGAAAACCCAAAGCAAAACGATAAGCAATTGAGGATGATTCCAGATATTACCCTTGGACCTCCACAGGCATCCATATTCAAGTGTCCTCTTGTACATATGCACACACATGCATGTATACCCACTTGCAAAACATGTACATGCCTGCATGCAAACCTCCACCCACATGCAAAACATGTAGGTGCCTGCATGCAACCCCCCCCAAAACTCAGAAAGTTACAAGACACAACATGCCCCTCCCTCACAGTTATATACACAGTAATAATCGAAGTAACCCCTCGAAGTAGCCCTAACGAATGCACAGATTCACCAAGCTAAACTTGGATATAATTTTGCCTTCCATCTGTCCTCAGTGAACGGACATTAGGTTCACATCTCCCCAGTAAAACTCATACAACCAGGGAAACTCGGAAACACCAACTAGGAATGGAGAGGAGAAATAGATCTGTAATCACTGAGAGTCCTGCTGACCCTCTAGAGGTCAACACTGCCAGCCCCCTGCCTGTGTCACACATGAGTTGATCACAGACCAGCCAGCCCCCTGCCTGTGGCACAACAAGCCCGATTCAAGCCACAGTCTCCCAACCCTGCCTCTGCCTTTCCTCCAGCAGCTCCACCCATTCTCCCAGCCCATGAGTGTGATGTCTATCTGGAAGGGACAGCTGCCCAGTGGTGGGGAAGGGGCTCACCTTGACACTGCGGTGGTGGACCCTTGAGGGCTGGCATTTGACACTGCTAGTGTTACAGCAGCCAGTGCAACGTTTCACCTCCACGCATGGGGGCCAGATGAGGAAGTTGGCTGACGTGGGGTCCACCTGGCTCCGAGGTATTTCATAAATGACTGTCCTGGTCTTGCATACGGCAGGAACGGCTTCCTCTGCAGAGGCAAGAATACCATGACTAAGGAGACCTGGGCATCGCCTCTCGGAAAGTGCCCTTCTTACTCCAGGAAGCATGCAGGGTGCCTCAGGCTCAGATGTAGACAGACACCTGCCTAGAATTCTCCAGGGAAAGGGCTGGGGGCGTGGCTCAGGTAGGCAGAGCACCTGCCTAGAATCCCCTAGTCAGGGGCTGGGGTGTGGCTCAGCGGTACAGCATCTGCCTAGAATCTCCCTGATCAGCATAGGTGACCACATTCCCAGAAGCCCATATCTTGTTAAGCATGAGTGATGGACTAGAAATTTCCCACAGTGCCCTGGGCACACACCTTCCTCCTCTCTTAAGTGACCCTTACAGGCCCAGCTGGTCACCTTGTAGTGGGCACTAGGGATGTCAGACTAAGTAACCAGTGATGGAAGTGGGAGGGGCTGAGACCCAGAGAACCTCTGGAATGTATCCACTGCTCTTTTAGCCCTAGCAAAATTGTGGAGCACCGTGACACCACGTCCCAACCCAGCAAGTCAGCTGAGGAGGATTGGCACAATGACCTGCCCCTCAACATATCCCAAGCAAGCCACGTAGACCCTCGAGGACTCCCATGGTAAACAGAGCAAAGTCTAATGGGCAGGGAGACCAAGTTCCTCCTCATCCTCAAGATCTGAGGTCAGTAAGCAGAGACAGGTGTACAGCAGTACTGCGACGAGAAGACCCAAGTTCTGGGTAGTCCAGCTGGGCTGCTCAGGGCTCACCTACTGCCCTCTGTGCATCTCCTCCATTTGGGTCAGGTCAGAGGAACCTAGGCAGATAGGTCAGAGGGTCTGGGACCCCTCACTTCAGGGTCATCCCCATCCTCCAAAGCCCCCCCACACACACTTTGGGGAAGGAGTCTACTACAATACTGAAGGATTGTGACCTGTCCTGACACACTAATCCAGGAGTAACCCCTGTGGATGTGAACTAAGTCTAAGGCGGAACTGAAGACGCTTCACTGGAAACTAACTCTCAGGGGCTGGGGTGTGGCTCAGCAGTATAGCATCTGCCTAGAATCTCCCTGGTCAGCATAGGTGACCACATTCCCAGAAGCCCATATCTTGGTAAGCATGAGTGATGGACTAGAAATTTCCCACAGTGCCCTGGGGCACACACCTTCCTCCTCTCTTAAGCGATTCACTTAAGGGGACCCTCTTAAGGGGATCCACTTGCTCAGCAAGCAAGGGTCAGACACAACCAGTAAACAACACCTTCAGACAGGGTGGGTCTGAGAAGGCCGCACCCATGACCCTGCCCCCCCATTAGAATGCACAGGACAGGCCTGAAGGAAATCAAACAGCCCCAGACGAGGCCCAAGTGGAACCCAAGTCAAGCATAGGTGGGTGGCAGGGGGTGTGCTCTGACAACTGGCCTCGGCGTGGGGCTGGGCTGGGAGGGGAGTGCACACTCGACTCTGCTTGGAAGCACAGGAAGACGCTGTAGCTCACATTAGGAATTGGAAATTAAGTGCAGCCACGTTTTCCAGCAGGGCCTTCTTGTAGACAGGCCCCGACAAGACCGGGCACTTCAAGAATTTATGATGTTTCTTCTCTTGGAAACTCTTGGCCGAGGCACAAGACTGTAGAGGGGCAGGAGGAGGAAGAGGAGGCGGCCTTGGTGGGGGAAGGTAAGGAAACCAGAGCCACTTTTGTCTGGCAAAGGAGGGACATGTGGCCGACTATGCTGGAGACCACTGTGAGCACGGAGACCTCTGCCCCTCTGGCCTCGGCTTTGGGACCCCTTCCCGTGCTTACCAATGCTCCTTTTCCTCCGGATGGGTACAGGCCGCTTTTCGGGTGCATGCTTGGTGGCATGGGCCCCACGAGCTCTCAGGCTTGTGTCCAACACATCCTCGGCCCCTACAGATAGACAAAATAACATAGTGACCGATAACTACACCCCCCGAGGACCCGGTATTCCTGCAGCACAAAGCATTCCCAAGCTGGTTCCAAGCATCTTGTTCACATAGATGTCCCCAGAAGGCCAAGGAGCAGGCCTATGGCATGACCTCAGACAGGGACGAGCTGGGACGAATGGGGGCTGCACAGTCAGGAGGTCTCACAGCCATCCTACTGGGTCCAGCCTCGGGGGTGGCCTCAAGTCAGGCTAAACCAAGCCAGCAGGACCGCTGTGTTTTCTGCCTGGTGTGTGTGCCTCCTTCTTGTAAAGCAGATAAAGTATCCTAACCTCTGAGGGGCATCGGAAGCAAGGCCAGACTGGGCTGCGAGCCAGCCCTCACTTGTTCCTGAAATAAGCCGGCTCTGAGGGCCAGAGGCCATGAGAAAACAGCAAAGGGGTGAGGCCGTTGAGAGATTGAGAAGTAAGGAGCAGCGGCAGGCCTAGAAGTCTGCTGAGAAATGACCAAGGGAAAGGTCTCAATTCCTGTAGGTGTGCTCCCCTAGTATATTGGACAAGGAGATGGTGGTTTTTACAGAAAGAAAAGACAACAGAACTAAGACCAACCTGGAGAACGCAGTCCCTAAGTTGTACCTACCCACGGGAGAGGGAGGAGAGAGCCAGAGCCCGAGGTGCAGCCCTCTACAATCCCCGTGGACCACAGGACACACAGCTCTGTCAACTCACAGCGTAGACAGATCGGCCCCCAATATAACCTGACCCTGATCTTGCTGGGGTCTCTCCTTCCTTCTGCTTCCCCAGCAGCCAGGATTCTCACAGAATCCCTGGGTCTCAATGTTTAAGTAACAGCCACCCACTTGGTCACAGTGGGGGACACTACTGGCACGAGATACATAGCCCACCAGGCATCACACTGTCCACAAACTCGACAGGCAACACTAGCGGCCTCCTCTGCAGAGAAGTAGACAGCTCACACGTTTCATACAAAAAGCAGACTCACTCGCCTAAGGTGCGAACTGCAAAGATGAAGTCTAAATGGAGCCTAACTTTCGACTTAAAAAGACTCAATGTTCCAATAGCACGGAGTTTTTTTTTAGACCCAAAATAAGATCAGAACTACTCATGCAGTAAAAATTTCCCATCAACCAACCGTTACAAGAAGCATTTTTTTTTCACACACAAAAGGAGACAGGATGAGTTCTAGTGGTCAACCCTGCTGTCGCCAAACCAACAAGGGACTGTCCACTCACAAAGTCTGAATCAGTGGTGGTGGCAGCTGGCAGGCCTCCAAAGCCATGCTCACCTCAATCTCTGCATGCACACAGTAGGTGCCACCAGTCCAAACCTCAGCTGCACATAATAGGTATCACTGTTTCAGCCTCTGTGTGCACTCAGTAGGTATCATTGGCCTCTAATCCCCGCACGCACACAGTAGGTGCCACTGACCTCAACTTGTGTGCACACAGTAGGTGTCATGGGACTCAATCTCATCATTGGCTTTGCTCCATCAAGGAAACTGGAATCCAGAGAAATGGACATAGCAAATCAGCTGGCCCTGTGGCAGATGCCAGTTACTGCCATTGTGAAGCAGGAGTATCAGGCATCAAGTTTAAGCCAGTCTAGACTATGTGAGACCTGTCTCAAAAAAAGGTGGAAGGCGAAAGGCTGGAGATATGATTCAGGGGTAAGTCTCATCTTGCAAGCAGAAAAACCTGAGTTTGGATCCCAGATCCTACGTAAAAACACTAGACAGATGGCAGAGGAGCCTGGTAAACCCCAGAGCAAAGCAAAAAGGACATAGAGAAATCCCAAAGATGATTTCCAAAGTCACAGAGGGAAGATAGTGGTCATAAGCCAGGAATAGACCCATGGATACAGTTTTGACCTAGACCGGGTAAGAATCTAACACTGGAGCTGTGGGATCCCGAGGATGTGACCCAGTGTCATACAGCAGAGTCCAGTGTGATCGGGTCCCAATCCCCTCTCAGAACCATCAAACAAGTGGTCTTGTAGGATCATACCTGACTTTCCAGTTCTCTAGTCCTATCCTAGCTATAGTGTTGTAAGACAGAGATGTTTATATGTATTAGCTACTTACTAACCCACATGCGCCTGGCCAGATGCTCTGCAGAAGAAAGTTCTCAACTCTTTCTCCTCTCTCTCTCTCTCTCTCTCTCACACACGCACGCAAGCACAGCCGCGCAATCAGGCTCTAAATTCCTGGACTGCAGCTTACAGAAAAGCTCCATGCTGGTCTCTATGAACCCAAAAGTCACACTGAAAGGCCACTTAAGACTCCTTGGCTCTGCCACGGAATGCTTGGGGCTCAGTGACATTCTTGGCATGGGATAGGAATCCTGCCACCTCTGGCGCTGGGCCACATAGCCAAGGAGCTTCGAGGGGTGGAGGGGAATGCTTTCCTTCCGGGGTTTCCCCATCTGTAAAATGGGGGTGTTCCCAGCCTGTCTATGGGAAGTCACATCCTAAAATCACCAGGTTCCTCCCACTTGGATGAGGAGTTTGGCTAGGGAGGCAGAGACACCCCAAATTCGCTTTCCTTACTTTATGCCACCTAGATCAAGAGGCACCTACAAATCATCTAAGAAGTCCTCTTTGGAGGGTCAAATGGGGATCCTCTGCACACCCTGGTCCCTGCCTGATCTTTCCCTACAGGGTCACAGCCTTGGAGACTCTCTAGCAGGGGTCACAGCTCTCTGCACCTTTCTAGGCCTGAATCAAAGGGCTAGTCAATTTAGGTAGGAAAAGGGTGTGTGTGGGGATTGGAGGGGGTATCCCTGGGGAGATTTTAGTTCAAGCTCTAGAGCAAATCTACCATTCGAGCCTTAGGCTCCAGAGTACCACTTTCCCCATCCAGGGCCGGGGGATGGTGTAGGAGGTGGTCTGTGTCACAAAGCATCCCCCCTCCTCCAGTCACAACTAGGCATGAAAGCAAGGAGGAAGAGTAGGAATCCACAGTCACACCTGCAGTTCAGAAGTTCCCCATTGAGACCCCAAATGTCAGACAGGTGGGAAGACCCCCCTCTTCCCTCCCACTCACATCCCCTAAGGCAAGAAAAACATTCCTAAGTCAGCAACTTGAAACCTGAAGGTAATGGGGTGTGTGTGGGGGGGTGGAGGGTCCCTGTTCTTTCTCTTTGGATCCTTCAGCGCAGAAGCCCCAGGTCAGGAGGCCATCAGCTAAACCCCACCATAGAACAAAGTTAAAAGTGTTAATGGTTGGGGGCCCGTGTAGCTGCAGAGACCCGCATAACAATGGTCCCTCCAGAAGGGAATAGCCCATTTCCCTTTCTGGTGGTTCCAACCCTTGTCCAGGCAGGGCAGCAAAGCTCAGTCTCCAGGGACCCAGTCTATAAAGCTGGAAGTTATTTTCCAAGTCACTCAGGCCCAAGTCACCCAGGCCAAATCCTGTCACTCTTCCTCTCCTCCACGACTTGCACATCAAGGGACCAGATCCAAACCACCTGTCCTAACTCTTGATCTCCTAGTGGAAGAAACCCTACACAGCTCCTGATAAAGATCAGCCAAAGGATTTCCTGGGTCAAGAAACTACAGAAAAGGGCCGCTTGTTATAAAATCGTTTGGGCACGCCGCGAAGAAAACAATCCAGGCCCCTCCACCACCATAATTAGGACAAACTTCCAAATGGCTAGACCATGTGATTTTACTTAATCCCCCCACCTCCTTTCCCTTCCTAAAAAAAGTTCAGGAAGAGAAAAATGTTCACTTAAAATTCCCCATCTCTAGACCCACTCCTTTTAGTTAACTCCTCCTGATATCGAACACCCCCCACGCCCCTCTCTGAAGTTTTTAAACTTCCTTCTCAGAGTGCCACAAAGATCAGTGGATCTTGTCTTCCAGCCCCATTAAAAATCTCTTTCCTCCCGTGGTCCGAATCTAATAATCCTAATCTGAAGTCACAAATCCACTGTTTTTCAAAGTATTTGGGATCCGGCCCTGGTCGGAGGGCCCCCAAAACAGCCCCAGGCGTTTGCATCCAAGGCGAGCCTTAAAAAAAAAAAAATCTAAGTGGCCGAAGCGAGAAAAACACCAAGAGAGGAAAACACCGACCTCGGGCAGTCACTAGGATTGAGCCCCGGGCGATCACGACACCAGCGCACCGGGTTTCTAAAGGAGCCCTGAAAGACCGGCTCTGGAACGCCCCGGGAGCCTCACCCAGTGATCACATAAATCACAGCACGGGCCGGGGCTACACAGCCACCCGGCCGGTCGTCGCGCTCCCAAGCCAGACCAAGGCGCGGGGACCGCACACACCTGGCAGGGTAGCCGGCGCGCTCCAAGAACTGAACTTTCGGTGACACACGCGGTGTTTTCCTTCAATGCAAAAAATGCAAAACAGTCCCCGGGGCCAGCAAGGTAGCCCCCGGCTGCCTCTAGGAGAGAAAGTGGCGATTGGGTCTTGAGAAAGGCCTGACTCATGCGCCTGGGCGTTTATGGCCGGGGAGTGGATTCTGACCTTTCGGTGCGGTGCGCTCCTGCGCGGCGCCCGGCCCTGCCATACGCCGGGGGTACGGTTCCTCGAGCGGTCTCCCCGCCCGCCGCCCTCCCCGAGGTTCATGGACAGGGGCGCGATTTACCTACGGAGTCTATCTCCAAGAGTCGCTGCAGATCCCGGATGCTGTGGATCTGACTTCGAGCCAGCCGCTCGATCAGCTCGCGGGGGATCTCGGCTTCCTGCAAACAGAGCACCCGGTCAGCGTGCGCCCCAAAGGTTCCAAGCCCCGCCTCAGGGCACCGTGCGCGCCGCGCGCCGCAAAGCCCCACCCCACTCTCCCACCCTGTGCTAGGACCCTAGAACCCGAGGTGGGGTGCGGCTGGCTGTGACCCTCCCCTCCCAAATCTTGCGTCCCCATCCCTAGCTGACCTTGGTAAAAAAATACTACTACGCCTTGACATGTTAACGAAAAGCCCCCGAGCGCCCGCCCTCTAAGGAATATCTAGGAACAGCCAAAGGGGCCAAGGAGTTGCTGGTGAAATCGACGTGGAGACAGATAGGGTCAAAATGCGTCACGTATCAACGAGTACAGTCCTGGCAGCACCAACACTTTAGCCAGAGCCTTACATTTCAGTCCGGGGAATCCAGGGCCCAGGCGGTGGGGAGAGGGTCTCTGCGCGCCCCCACACGCACGCGCGCGCCCCACCCGGCTGCGACCAAGTCACCGGCCCTAGCGCCGACTAGGGCCCCCCAATCTAGAAGGGCCTAGAGAGACCGTAGGGAAAGCAAGGGGTTAAATCATCCACCTCAAGCCTCTCGGGTCCCGGCCCAGACCACCCCCACCGCTCTCAGCCTCCCCCTCACTCCCTCCTGGTTTTTTAAAGGGAGTCGGGGTCGCTGGGGGATTCAACCACGAAGTTCCCACGGCAGGGGCTGTGGAAAGTCATTCATCACAGCAAAGCTCCCCGGGACTCGGGGATGGGGGTGGGGGAAAGCCGCCGGCGGTGGGAGGGCGCGGGCGCCTGGCGCGGCCCCAGCAGCCTAGCTCAGCCACCTGTAAGCAGCAGGCCCGGGGCGGGCGGGGACTGCTCCGGCCCTGTGTCCGTCTGGGCTTGGGGGGGTCGGGAACCGGGAGGCTGCGGCTGGGCTCTGCCCACCCTGTCCAGTCCTGGGCTTCCGCCGCAGCCTCCGCTACCTGTTTACCACCCACTCCACTCCCTTTCCAGGGTTCCGCCAGCTCACACACACCCCCTTCTTTGCTGCTGCCCGCACCCCATTACTGCATCGCCCGCCGCGCCCCGGGCACCCCTCCTGCAAAGGTACCCGCGCGCCCCTCAAGTTTCAACCCACTCATTCACCTTTCTGCCTTGCCGTCCCTCTCCCAGGCAGAGCGACGCAACACGCTGGAAACTCACCAGACACACTTGAGCATGGCAGCAAAAAAGAACCCAGTTGGGAACATTTTTTAAAAATTCCGTTCACCCTGGCGAAATCGAAACGCTCTCTAGCAGAGCCCGAAACGGGCAGCCCAGGGGGGCGTGCGCCGGGAGAGCACAGAGGGGACGGGGGTGGCACCCACCTCGGCCAGGGCATGGGCGAGGTATCCGCAGCCGAGGAGCAGCAGGCAAGCCCAGATCCTCATCGCGTCCCAAGGCGCTGGAGGCTCGGCAGGGAGGCGAGGCCGCGGGGCGGGCGCTCCAGCCGGGCTCCTGTGGCGGCGAAATTCAGTACCATCCCTCAGGGAGCGCGGCCCGGAGGAAGGTGGCGCGGAGAGCAGGGGGCCGGCGGAGCGCGCCCGGCGCGAGCAGCGAGTGCAGAGCCAGCGAAGAGGAGGAGGAGGAGGAGGACGAGGGGAGGAGGAGGAGGAGGAGGAGGAGGCACAGAGTCGCGCCGCGAGCCTCCTGGGCCGCCGGGTAGGGGGTGGGGACGGAAGGGGCGGAGGGCGGGGGCTGGGCTTCTTCCTTGGTGCGTTCCCCGTGCTGGCCGCCGCCGCGCTCGTTCCCCGGCGCTGGCTTTAGGAGCGCCCCGGCCGGTAAATCCGCATATTTGCTGCCATTGGCCCCAGGAGGGGACCTCGGAGTGCGATCGCAGCTGCTGCCACACCACCGATCACCTGTCCGGACCCCCAGCACAGCCGCGAGCACCGGCTCGCTCCTCCTGCAGCAGATGCACCCGCCGCCAGCCCGCACTCGCCTCCGGGCCTCTTCCCGTCGCTGAGGCTTCCCGGGCCCGGCGCAGCGCGGCCCAGCACGGCGCGGCCCGGCGGCCTGCGTGCGCCCCTCCGCGGCGCGCCCTCGGCTACGGCGCGGCGCTCCGCCCTCCGCCGGCCGGGGCCGGGCAAGCGCCCGCAGCCACGCTGCCTGGCAGCCACCACCCGCCCGGGGCCTCGCCGCGCCGCCCGTGCGGGGCCTGCAGGCGGCTGCTGGGCCGATCAGGCTCCGCTGCCGCCGCCGCTGCAGCTACCGCCGCGGGAAGCGAAGTGGAGGCGGCGGAGGAGGCGCAGGCAGGCCCGGCTCTCGGAGTTGAGAGGGCTCCGCAGGACGCGCGTGTGGAGCCGACGGGCGACAGGGAGGGGGTTATAGCGCCGCCAGCCGCGCCCCTCCCCTGCCCCCGCCCCTCGCCGCCCCGGGATTCAGGGCCCCGGGACCCGCACCTCGGAAGCGTGCGGGGGTCTCGCGGGCCGAATCGGGCTCCGCTGCCACTGTGGTGACCACACACGCACTCACGCGGGCAGCCGAATCCATCCGGACCCCGCGCCCAAGAGACTGGGAGCCCTCAGGCGCCGGGGCTCCCAGCGCGCCCCTCCCTCGAGCTTGCCCACCCTTCAGCACCAGCTGCAATCCTGCGGCACCGGGCGGGGAGGGGAGGAGGCCGCAGCAGAAGCACCGCCGGCTCCGGCTCGCCTCCTCGCTCGGGCCCCAGCGGCGGCAGAGGGCAGCGCCCAGAGCTGCTGCTTGCCGAAAAGGGCATGAGCGCCGGCCAGGCCCCCGCTGGGGGCTGCTTCCCACCGTGGGGATCCAGGGCCCCTGCCTTTTCCCCTCTCCATAAAAGGAGGGGGAGTGAGTCTCTGGAAAGAGAGGCGGGGCGGGTTGAGGGGTGCGTCTTGGGCACTCACCTGGCGGCTGCCACGCGCCCCCGCCCTGGACTCAAGCCTGAGACACCGCAATGAGGAACTTGCACCCATACTTCGAGGTGGGAGCGATCCTGGGTTAGACAGGGGGCACGCGGCCTGCCTCATCGTCACCTTGATTCCCCGCACCCCTCCTTTGGTCCCCCACATCCTGGCAGAAGGCCCAGCCGCACCCTAAACGGGGAAGCAAGAGAGTGGAAAGAGAGGAAGCGCTAAGCCGCTGGTGTAGAGAGCTCCCGGGTTCCGTGTCGGAATCCAAGGGCACCACAGAGCGCCGCCTCCGACTACCGCGCAGCGCAGAAGTTGGGATGTGGGCAGCAACTCAGGGTCCCAGGTCAAGATTAGGGCTCCACCACCCACCGCCGCCGCCGCCGCGAAAGCAGCCTAGACAGCTGGGATTGGACCCGACGGCAGGTCCTCTACTGCTTGGTGCCTGCTTCAAGAGGGAGTGGCAGGTTGTGCGTATCCCAAAGTCAGAAGACAGGTCTAAGCCCCCGAGACTAGGAGGCGCCCTTGGGTGGGTGGATGGTGGGTAGGCGGTAGAGAATTCCATCCATTTTGTGCACCCATTTCTTTTTCTGTAGATTAACCGGCTCCCTTAGCCGCAGTTGCTTCCGTCCCCCTTCCGTCCCTGACAAAAGCTCAGTCTTACTCCCCCAGCTCCGCGGTTCCTGCATTTCAAAGGCCAAGTTGTAAGTGCACTTCAGGGGTGCTCGCTCGCCTTTCCCCAAATACCTAGGGGCAGGGGAAACTTCCCAGTGGACCCCTGCATCCGGCTTCTACTTGAAGCCCCCCACCTCTTGGTCTCTGCCCCGACCTCTCCGGAGGTCAGGAGGAAAAGCGGACACGGGGCAGACCATGTGGTAACTTGACCATCTGCGAGCCAAGCCGGGTCAATCGCGTTGGATCCTTTTGCTTCAGAGGGGGCTGAGAGACCCACTGAATGGCTGGACCTGGGTGAACCCTCACCTTCTTATCCCGAGACTGGCATTCATCTTGTCCCGCCGAGCCCTCAGGCGCTTCGAGGGCAGAGGGGACCCGAGGACACCTCTTTGCAGTTCGAGGACCCGGTGTGACAGTGGATGTGAGAATCCAAGTGGAAGATCGCGTTGCACTGCGGAAGGGGTGCCATGCCTCACCGGCCACCACCCTCTCAGAGTGGGTGACCCCGCTAGGCCGGAGGGCCACCCCCCTCCAACTCTTCTAGAACAAAAGGGTTGCCAGGCTGAAATTCAAAGCTGGGTGGGAGCAAAACCTAGGAGGGCCTAGCGTGGAGGCGTCTGGGGTCAGGGTGAGGCGAGGCCTAGATACATCTCCCCGTTCGCGGGAGCTGCGGGGAGTCGGGCGCAGGCACCTTTCTAATCGCCGACCGCTATTAAAAATAAAACCGCGACCCGTCGTCATAGCGACCGCAACAACAGCGGCCGCGCGAGGGTGGGAAGAATTTGTGCAGCCGCGCGCCAGCCGCCCGGGAAAAGGGGGGGGGGGGGGCTGGATCATGCGCTCTGGAACCCACCAACCTCTCCTATGTAAGGCAGGTATCCCCTTCCCCTGTCCCAGCATTCCACTTCGAGGCCCCCAGAAGATATTGGAAGAGATGGACGCCTGGTTCCCGAAAACAGGAACGGACCTAACCGAGTGGCCGCTGACAACCTCAACCTCCTTTCCCGCGCGCGTACACACGTGTACACACACACACACACACACACACACACACACACACCCTCTGATTCCTTTTATAACCTTCCCTCCAGTCCACCTTTTAGCCCCTGGAGAACTGCGTGAGGGGGGTTGGGTTCCGAAGAGATGCTGAAACCCGAGCCGGGCGGGCGGAGTGGCGCAGTGCGGGGCCACAGCACCTGTCCCGCCCGCGCCGTCGGAGATTCCGGCTGGTGGGTGTGGTCACGTGCTTCCTTCTGGCTGGGATTCGAGTTTCACTTCCAGCCGCTATTAGGCGGTTCACACGGTTCGCTGCAAGCATTTGATAATGAGGCTAAATATACTCGAGTCCGAGGAGGTGTGGGCGGCCTCGGCCCCAGCGCGTGGGCGCGGCGTTCTAGGCTCCGCGGGACATCCCCGCTGGAGTCGGCGACGACACCCGCTAGCTTGCTGCAGGGAAAAGCCCCCATCCCCCACTAAAAAAAAAAAAAAAAAAAAAACGACTCCAACCAAGATGAGCATCAGGGTAGCCGTGGGCCCCCGAAGTCAGAAGCAGGAGATAGTCGCGGAGGAGTGGGGGGAGATTAGAAGATGTCCACCCAAATTAGGGGATGTTCAGTCACCCCTTGAGCCTGTGCTTATGCCCTGTTCCCTACGTTCTCCAACGCATTTGTCCACAATCCCATAGTGTCAGGGGCTCCAAACACCTGCGAGGGGAATGTATAGTGGTTCATCTACCTACCCACTGCCGTCGCCTTCTCACAAATCCTGGGCACCCAAGAAAGGGTAAGTACACTCTAGTTGGAGCTGGAGGAGATGACCCACCAAAGTTAGAGAATTGCCTTGTAATTCAGCGCCTTGAACACACCCTCCAGAAAGCGCCCTTCCAGGACTTGACACCCACAGGTGCTCAATTATTGCTGTCATTGTCATGGTAGAGAGAGAGACCCTGAGATTTCCATTGTGTTAGGCTCTTTCTCTGCCAAATACATTTCCTCTCCCGGCAGCCCAGAAGCAGAGGGATTCAGACCTCCCATTCTGACCCAGGAGACTTGAGTACCCTGTAGCGGGGGAGAGTTCCCAGAATAAATGTGACACAGGCCAAATAAGTAGGATGGTGAAGGTTGCTGTAGTCTTAGGCACTAGAGTGGGTACCCACTAGATGCCTCCCCACACCTTGGAAGAGGCACATCTATGACCCTTTCTGGGGACTTGATCTTTGTGTCATCTGTCCCTGGCTTGCTTTGTCTGAGCTCAGTTCTTACTTGGGGGAAGGGGGAGGAGGACAAAGGGGAAAGTCAGTGCAGGTGGTCTCTGAAGCCACCAGGTCCAGCAGCAGACTGGGCCCCCTGGCTGTCTGCAGCGCCCCACCCCCAGTATGCTGGCTCTGCCCAGTGTCAGAACCATCCCAAAACAATTTGTAATGTCGCAACACTAGTTTCCCTTTATCTCTGGGCAAGGCTTTCTTGGTTCTGGGCAATTAACCCAAATGCAGCCTCAGCCATGCGGCCGGGGCCCTTGAAGATCAAAAGTGCTGTGGTGCAGGCCTTAATTACGTCATTATCTCAGGGTCCCCCTGAGGCTAAGGACCAAGCCTTTCCAGTCTAGTCTCCCCCAGAAAGCCAGATAAGCCTGTCCCGGTGTGGGAGGTCACTTCGATGTTCCTTTCTGCACTCTTTTTTTTTTTTTTTTTTTTAATTTTCACTTTCAAATATTCAAATGACAGGTGGAAGTTTAAAATAGCACACTGGTCCACAGGAGTCTTGTGAATGGAGACTGATGTGAAAGGGTATGTGATGGCTCCGGCTCCGGGAGGGGGAGGGTGTGGCACAGGACTCTTAACACCAGCATTCAGGTTTCAGTGGGAGGACTGTCATGAGTTCGAGGCCAGTTTGGGCTACAGAATAAAATCCTGCTTGAAAAAGGAAAAGAAAGAGAGATGATTCGGTGGGTAAAGACACGTGTGCATAAACCTGATGATTTGCATTCAATCCCTGGAGGAAGAATCAACTTCCAAAAAAGTTGTCCTCTGACTTCCACATACATATCATGTCCAGTACAGTGCCTCCTCCCACCTCAAACACATAAAATATTTTTAAGAAGAAAACAGTGATGGGCTGAGGGGATGGTTTAGGGGCTAAAGCTTTCACTTCAGTAAAAGGACCTGAGTTTGAATCTCCAGATTCCAAGTAAAAATATGTTCTGGGCAAATATGGCCTGCAACTCTGTCCCTAGAAGGCGGAGCCCAGGAAAGCCAAGAACAAAGCAATAAGGAGGTAAAGCAATCCAGTGTGATTCTTAGGTCTCCACAGCACACACACTCAAGTTTCCTTATGTACACACACACTGTACACACACAGAAGAAAATGTAAACTCAGGAGCTGGGGAAATGACTCCGTAAAGTGAGTTCAGGTCAGACCTCATGTTCCCTCAGAGACAGAGGGTGGGGAGAGTCATTGGTCCTTCCCCTGGGATTCTGGCTGCTCCTTCATGTACCTCGGCCATTTGAATACAAGTGTGCCCTAATTGCACATGGCCTTGAGGTCTGGTGAGGGTTGAAGTACACAGGCTGAGGAAACTCTACTAACAGGGGACTCCATCTATGTAGCTGTAAAGAAAGCATCAGCCATTATGGGGATAAGATTGTCCAGTGTGATAACTTTAGGGTCACTGATGCTCTTGTAAAGTGACCCTCTCCTACATGCCTATAAGTAATCTTAATAAACTCACTGGTTCACCAAGTTAAACTCTCATGTCCATGTTACTTTGGTCTGTCATGAAAACCCCGAGGTGGGATGGATAGATATTTGTGAAGGTGGTCCAGGTGTGTGGGGGGATCACCAGTCAGGGCTGGACCCTTGCCCCTTGCCTGCACCTCCCTGGTTTTCCTGCTGTGTGACTCTGGCCAAGCTGTTGGGTCTCTCTGAGTAAACCACTGGACTTCTTGGTGGCTGTCCTTGTCACACCAGCTCGGAACATGGCCTTTGGAACATGATTCATTCCACAAGCCTGTGTGGGGATGTGCGGGGTTGGAAGGCAGAAGACCCCTGTAGAGTCGCTGCTGACTCCTTAGTAGATGACGAGTCCCTGTCATTTCAGGTGTCTGGAAAAGGACACACGAGGGAAGATGCAGGCTGACATTGCAGGCAGAAAACAATCCTTGAGGTCAGGACTGGCTTGGCAGGTCCAAGAATCCACAAGGTGGAAAGACAGTAAGAGGATACCTGGAGGAGTGCGCTGACCATCAGGGCCTTGGAGTCCAAAGAAAGGAAATTGGATCTGGCTTTGGGGCTTCCTTGCTTTCTTTCTTAGTTCATCGACCTAGAGTCTGGGCCTCAAACTTACCATCTACTTACCCCAGTCTGTAGAGTGCTAGGATGACAGACATGTGCTTGTTTTTTTTTTTTTTTCCTGGGAGGATCAAGTCATTGAAAGCCACATCAAGGGAAGAGCCATTGTCCCTTAAGATCTGTGCTCCACAAACAAGGAAGCATCATTGAGGAAGTCCAGCTCCTGCCAGCCTTGGGGATGCAGGATGGTTACGGCCTGGCTGGCAGGAAACTCGGACAGCAAACCAAGTTGAGATTCTCCATCATGCGGCCTCCTGCACCATCAGTGGCTTCCACAGCTCCTGGGATGTGTCCCCTGTGTCTGAGGAGGGAATTACAGTCCCTGCCAGGATCGCCCTTCCTGTCACATGGTGTCACAACCACAAGGCTCCAGCCCTACCCAGCCCTGTGGCATGCACAGGGGATCCGGCCCTGAGCAGAGGAAGCAACGGTTTCACAAGCATCCCTGTGCTAGTTAGATATATTGGCAACTGGAGGCTGAGGTCTGGGCACATTTGTAAAGAGTTGGCAGTTCAGGCAAGCTCTTGAGCAAGGCTGCAGGAGATGGTCTGATTGATTTGGGAAGACTCACAGCCCATGGTGGGTAGGACCATCCGCTAGGTAGGTGGATACAACGGAAAGAACTGGGGCAGTAAATTTTCACGTTCTTCAGCAGTCTTGCAGTGTAGCAAGTGAGGTTTGCCTCTCTCTCAACAATACCTGTGTATATGTTGTGGCCAGTTCCCTCAGCTTCTGGTGAGCCCTTCTGCCAAGTTGGAGAACTGTAACTGAGAATCATAAATTACAATAAAAGCCCTCATTTCTTAAGCTGTTGTGAATTCATCAGCAACATGTATTTCCTTTAGAGGACAGGTGTCCGGAAAGACCAGGACATAGGTGGACAATCGCTCTTATGATATTGACTGGAGTCCAGCTGTATAGGCCTTGGAGTGGATGGGTAGAGCATTTAAGGGGGCAGGAGAAAGGCACAGCCCCATGCTCTGAGGGCTCAGCACTTGAAGTGCGGCTGGATAGCAGCATGCTAAGGCAAAGTCTAGACAAGAAAGATGCCCTGGGAGCTGACATAGGGGAAGCCTGCCCCCCCCAAAAAAAAAACCTGGCAGAGAGTAGTATTAGATGCTGTCGGATGAAAAGGAAATCTCGTTCATTGATTTAAAAAACAAACAAACAAACACAGAAGGCCCAGAGGAGTTGTAATCAAGAGCTTTCCATGGAAAATGGAAATATAGAAACCAACTGTCTTCTAACCCACCGGTATTCTCTTGAGTCCCTCTTGGGATATGGCTATATAGTATGAGACCTTAGGGAATTCTGTTTATACTAGAAGCATCTCATATGGAAGGATTTGATTCTCTGGCTCTCAGACTGACCATCTAACCTTGTGCCAGAACCTGGGAAAGTTTTCCCATAATCCTACTTCTTCTTCCAAGCAGTCCCATGCTTGGATTTGCATACCTCAGTCCCCTAATTATAAATAAAGTCTGGTGGGACTGGGCAGTAGATTCTTAACTTTCTCCTCTGTCACGGTTTGAAAGTGAGTTGTCCACAAAGGCTCATGTGTTTGAATCTTTACTCGTTTGGGAAGGTCATGGCACCTTTAAGAGGTGGAGCCTCCTGGAGGAAGGCAGTCACAGGGGGTGGGCCTTGAGGTTGATTAGTCCCCACCCTGCTTCCAGGAGAGGTCTGCCTTTTTGTAGGTCTCAGCTTCCTTGACGGATGTGACTTAAGTCATCTATAGTTTCTGCCAGTGAGCCACACCTTTTCCATCATAATGGACTGTATCCCCCCTCTAGAACCAAAAGCTGAATAAATCTCCCTTTCTCCCTTAAGTTGCTTGACATTGGGTGTTGTCTCACAGCACAGAGAAAAGAAACAGCTACAGAGGTGTTGATTTTGCCAACCTGTTTTGACCCAACCTTTTTCTATGTATTTCTGTCTCTGTGTGTTCTTTTTTGCCTTTCATATTTCCCAGCCCCGGGAGAGCTTCACGGGTCACCATGCAATTTTGGTGCGTCTAGAGGGTACCAATGACAGGCTTCTTCAGTGTGCTGATGGCATGACCCCTTCGCACCTTTGGGAACCACGTCAAAATTGTATGGAAGGTTTAGAGTCTGCAACTCATTCCCTTTTTCTATTCTTCTTTTCCCCCATTTGTGTGTGTGTATTTTTGGGGGGGGATCGTGAATATGTGTATGCATGTTTTGCATGTGTGTGAGTGTGAATGTATGTGAAAGTTCTAGGGCGATATCGAGAAGCATCCTCAATTCCACGTTACCACTGTGAGCCTGGGCCTCTCATTAAATGCAGAGCATGACGCTAAGGTTAGACTGGCTAGCCAGCTTGCTCTGGAGATTCCCAGGCTCCGACTGCTGTCGCTGGAATAACAGACAGAAGATCATCTGGTTGACGGGAAAATCCACTCTATGGAAGGTGGGACTAGTCCCTGGGCAGGTGATGGTTAAGGGAACTGGTATACTTTGGTATACTTGGTTAGACATACCAGTCTGCCCCTCTCTCAGCAGTCTTGTGGATACAGTGTGGCCAGTTTCCTTGGTCCCTGGTATAGGTATGAGCTCTCATAAGCTGTTTGTTGCAATATATCAGTAGCTGATGGGCAAACTGTGACAGAGAGGGAGGAAAGGAAGAAGGAAGGAAAATGGATGGGATTGTTAGATGTATAGATAGTAAATATATAGATACTTGTGAATTATTATAGACACACACATAGATAGATAAAAAAACACAAAGTAGACTCAGGTGATAGATAAGTAGGTAGGTAAGTGGATAGATATAGATAATATAGATGATTGGGTAAATGATAGATAGATAAGAGATGAACAGATGATAGAATATAAATAGATGATACAAAAACCGATACATTTATACACAAAGATGAGAAATAGAAGATAGGTACATAAATCACTGCTATATAGACAGCTATATAGAAGATAGATGATAGATGATTGATGGTTACATGGATAGAAAGATGATAGATGATGAATATTGATGATTATAGATAACAGATATCGATAATGCATCAGTAATAGGTAAGTGATAGATGTGATAGATGATAAGCAGATAGATAAGATATACAAGTGGTAACTAATGGAAACGAATATTTTACTTTGTCTTTTTTTAAAGTCAGGCCAAGGTTGGCCTCAAGCTCCCTATGTAACTGAGGGATGACCTTGAATGTTTGATTCTCCTGCCTCCACCTTTGGACTACTGGGAGAATAGAGTATTCCACCATATCCAGCTTAGGTTGTACTGGGATGAATAGGGCTTCATTCATGAAACACAGATGCTCTACCACTGAGCCACACCCCCAGTCCATCCCTGGGGACTTATAAGCAATCCTTTACCACTGAACAGAAACCTTAGCTCTTTCTCTCTTTTTCTTTTTTTCGCTTCTTTCTCTCTTTTTTCTGTTTCTTTGTCTTGCTTTCTCTCTCATTTTCTCTCCCTTTCTTTCTCTTTCTTACTCTTGCTTTCTCATTTTCTCTCTCTCCCTTTCTTTCTCTCTTACTCTTTCTCTTTTTCTCTCTCTTTCTCTCTTTTTTTTTTCTTCTCTCTAAGTTGTTTGAACTAGTCTGAATTCACTCTGTAGCCCAGGCTAGCCTTTGTGTGTGTGTGTGTGTGTGTGTGTGTGTGTGTGTGTGTGTGTGTGTGTATAACTTTACTCTGGGGTTTTCCAAGATTTTACCTTCCAGAAACAGAATTGCAGGCCACCTCCATATCTGCCTGGCATTTTTACCTAGGATCTGGGGATCTAAATTCAGGTCTTTTTGCTTGTGAGATGAAGGCTTTAACCCTTGAGCCATCTTGCCAGCCCCAACAGTTGAGTTAAGTGGCAGAGAGAACCCACCCTTTTTCTACCCTGGGCCCCTTGTCTCCACCCTGGGCTCCAATAATGGGTGATGTTTCTGTAGCAACCATGGAGCCATCTATCTGCCTTCTGCTTACTGAGAGATGGCAATGGCTCCTGCAAAGCTTTCAGCTGCTTTTTCTAACACCATCCTGATGTTCTGAGTTGAATTCATGTTGCTTTCTTAAAGGTACAGAGGATGATTCTAGGCGAGAGCTCTACTCCCGAGCCACACCCCCAGCCCCTCACTGGGAGTTCTAGGCAGGTTCTACCACTGGCCACCCCCAGATGCTCACTGTGTGTGTATGGGGGGGGGTTCTAGGCAGGTGCTCTAGCACTGAGATAATTAGGGGATGGCATGTATATGTGGTTGTTCCCTTAGCCTGTTGGGCTGGCACTTAATGGTGAGGTTAGGCTGACAATGCACTTTGCCAGGGGGTGGTGAGGTGAAGGCAAAGGGACGTCTTATCAAGAGGCATCCCTACACTAGCCTGTGTGGGTATGGGATATAGGTCTGCTAAAGCTGCAAGGCCTCAGGTCAGGATAGGAAAGGTAAAGGTCATTCAGGAATCTTTCCAATAAGGTTGAAAGAGAGAGAAAGAGAACGAAAGAAAACAAAACCCAGCCTGTGATCCTAGCCCTCAGGTCAGGAGGCAGAATCAGGAGGATTCCAGAACCACTTAGGAAGAATAAAAGTATCTAGGAGTTGGGGATGTGGTTCAGTTGGTAGAACGCTTGCCTAGCATGCGCAAAGCCCTGGATTCCATTCCCAGTACCAGTGTAAACCTGGATGAGGTTGCATATACCTATAAAATCCCAGGCCTTGGGAAACAGGGGTGGGAGAATCGGAAGTTCAAGGGCATCCTCAGTGACATAGTGAGTTGGAAGCCAACCTGTTCCTACATGAGACCCTCTTTAAAAACAAGCGAATTAATACAAATCAGTTGGTAGATAGTTTAGTCAACGGAGTGCTTGGTGCACAAGTAGAGTGACCTGAGTTCGATCCCCAGCACTCACATTGAGAGAGAGAGAAAGAAAGAGAGAGAGAGAGAGAGAGAGAGAGAGAGAGAGAGAGAGAGATCAAGTATAGAGGGTTGTTGCAATTTGCCTGCATGGTTGCTGATAAATGACCATCAAATGGTTGAAGGGAACAAGGGTTTTATTTCCTTTTACGATTACTGGTTACAGTTGTCAGTCCAGCTTGACAGGAGAGCACGCACCAACACCAGGGCCGAGGCAACTGGCCACACCATCACCACTTAACAGCTGAGAGAGGGATGATGCCTACTTGCCAGACCAGCACATCTGGCCAAGTGTACACAAGGATGCCAACTCTCTCAACCAGTTCTCAGTATTTTATTCACCTGTTCAGGGCTAGTTCCACCTACCATGGATTGGGCTTCCCCATCGGCTAGATAATCTCTTGCAGGTTTACTTTGGGCTTAACCCAACCACTAATTCTCCACAAATGTGCCTAGAGCTCATACCCTCAACAGTCAAGTTGATACCTGTGCCTAACTATGACGGGGGCATGCTTGTATCAATCCCAAGGCTGAAGAGGTGGAGACAGGTAGATCTCTGGAACTCACTGCTCAGCCAGCCAGGAGAGACCTTGCCTCAAAAAACAAGGTGGGCTGCTGAGATAGCTCAGTGGGAAAAGTATTTTCTGTAGCAACCTGACACCCTGAGTATGATCCTGGAACCCATCGGAAGCTGGATGCAGTGGCTCCTGTCTGTAATCTCAGCACTTTGTGACAAGATGGGAAATTAAGACAGCAATCTTCTAGAAGTGCGTGTATGCAGCACAGCAGTGGACCGTGAGTGACACCCTGCCTCAAAAGCACAGTGGAAGGAGAAAACTAAGTCCTGGAATTTGACCTCTGACCTCCACTTGAGTGCTGTGGCATGTACACACACACACACACACACACACACACACACACAGATTCAGACAATTTCTCTCTCTTTTTCATCTTTAAAAAAGAACCAAAGTGGGGGCTGGAGAGATGGATCTGAGATTAAAGTCTTTATCTCTTAAATTCCCAGATCACCCATAAAAATGCTAGGTAGATATGGAAATGTCCTGTAATTCTAGCCCTGTAAAGAGGAGCCTAGGAAACCCCAGAGCAAAACAATTAAGGAGGTAAAAGCAACCCTGGATGATTCTTGATGTCACCCTTGGGCAAGGACACACACCCAAAGACTCTCTTGTACACACACCCGCATGTAAAACACAATATCACCACCACTACCGAAACAAAAGAAAGCAAAATATAACCGAAGCGCATAGTTGCTGAGGCATAATAGTTGAGATTGACCTCTGGCTTGCCTATACATGTACACACATGCATATGCACCCGCATGAACTTTCCACGAAACATATACATACACATACAATATAAATAAATAAATAAATAAATAAATAAATAAACAAATAAATAAATAAATAAACAAACAAATAAATAAATAAATAAATAAATGGAAGGAGAAACAGAGATACATGGCATCCTGCTTTCTCCCCATCTGTGACACTTTTTGGACAGGAAGAGAGAAAGACACAGCTCCTCCCTCCCCCCCAGTCTATAGATACCAATATTCTGCAGCCCACTGCAAGTCCACTCAAGGCAGCCTGAGAACCTGCCAATCCATGTGACATCGAGTTCAGGTGTGACTGGAATAGCTGAGCCGTGTCTCTAACAGCTACTTCATTTCAACTGTGCCTCGCTGACTGGGATGTTATGTCCTCTCTCTGAGGCTAAGATTGGAAGGGGATGTGGCTCTCCAGCCCACGCCCAGCCTGTTCGTTCAGCAAGAACTGGCGTTCAGGTAGCAAGCACATCGTCTGGGCTCCAGACCTGCCCTTGGCCAGCTGTGTCCTCTGTCCTCACTGGGTAGTGTCAGCCCATCATGCCTACTGAAGCGCTATAGTGGGGGATTTAGGGCTCACACATCTCCACCCTTGGATGTATGTTTCTGCTTTGGAGATTCTTACGCCCTGCCGCGTGGCCAGAGTCACGGGCTAGCTCTAGACCCTCCCTTTACTGACTGCGGACAAAGCTGGCTCATCAGGGCGGCTGCTGGGAAAGCAGAGCCCAAAGTCCAGAGAGGCCCTGGCACGCCTGTGGCAGCAGCTTCCCTTTGCGGGGAGAGAACAAAGCCGTGCGAGTGAACCACACAGATCACATCCCTGGAGCTGCCGTGCTCACATCTCTAAGCACTTGGCTGAGCACTGAGCGCTGTGTCGGCCTCCAGGCAAAGCGACGGCTCGGGCCAGGGGAGGGAGCCAGCCCCGCGCCTGCAGGCTGTGTATCCTCCCACAGGTTACCTCACCTCTCTGAGCCTTGGAGGCCTTCGCAATGACAGACAGTAATAAAGCAGAAATATTTGTTAATAGGGCAGGGGGAGGCTCTGTTCCAACACAGCCTGGCGAGCTGCCCAGATACACTTGGCATGGCAAGCACCAGGTGGCAAAGCGGCTCCATGCCATGGGGTGTGGAGAGGCACAGTGCCTGGCATACGGTCTTCATGAGCACAAGCAGTTCTGGCTGCAGTAGAGGGGACACCAGTCCTGGGTGAAAGGAGAGCTGCACACACAACAGACAGGACACCCCGTCCATCGCCACACTGGCCGGAGGGTTAGGGAACACCAGGCGGCCATCGGGGGCTGGGTCTTGATAGGGGGTTCTGCCACTGAGCCCCACCCCCACCCCCAGCCTTCCTTGGGGGATTCTAGGCAGGTGCTCTACCACTGAGCCACGCCCCCTGCCCCTCAATGAGGGACTCTGGCAGGTGTTCACAAACACGGAGGCTCAGAATGAGGATAAACTTATGATTTCACAGTCTCCACATTTGAACTTATGACAGCTTAGCTGGGTTCAGGTTGGTATATGCAGGAGGAACTCTAGACACCTCACAGTGAGGTCCTGGCTCCCCCCCCCCCAGCAGCAGCCATCCACATGGGTCATCCAGAGTGACCCCAGAGACCACAGGCAGGCAGGGATCCCTGGAAGGAGCATGATGGTCCCACGAACCACCCGCCAGCCAGATCCCTTGGAGATTCAGAGTTCACACCCATCTGGGGCCAGCTCCTGGCACCCCACCTGTCTTCGCCAGGGTCTATCTGTAAACCAACAGGAAGGGTGTTTTGCATCACGCCAACATCAGGGGCCTAGGGAACTGCCACAGAATAGCCACAAGGATGGCTGAGAGAAGGGCAAACCTCACGTACCAGGCTGCAAGGCTCCCAAACTCTGTGGAATTATGCTGAACTACTTATCTACCTGCCCAGAGAAGAGTCCCACCTATCACGGGCTGTTTGACAATCTCCTGCAAACTTGCTCAGGGCTTAACTATTAATTCTTCACAAAAGTGCCCAGAGCTCAATCTGTAATTGTCAAGTCGAAACTTGTATCTATCATACCCCCTAAGTGGCAGAATCTCCCGGGAGGGCCACTTTGGCTCACTACATCTCATGAATGATCAAATGACACCTTCTAGAATTTTAGGAGGCTACAGCCTGAGTGGGGAGTTAGAGGCAGGGAACCTCTTTCTAGGGAGCCCCCTCCTAAACATCCAGTCTGACCTCCTAGGCAACAGGATCCTGCTGAGGGACCCAAGTGTCATCTTGACCAACCCTTCCCTAACTTGGACACACACACGTGCACACACACACACACACACACACACACACACACACACACACACACATACACACAGTCCTTGGCCCTGGTTGATGTATTTATAGGCGGTCCCAGAAGCAAGTAGGAGCATTGACACCCTTGGAGTAGTGCATGAATACTACCAAAGCAGGTGAACAGTGAACCTAGCTAAGGCACTTCTACCCACACGTCCTCGGGAACTTCTACTGACTACAAGATTACCAGCCCAGACCTCCCAAAGCGGTGTGGATAAGCCATCTGCCAACCTTGGGTGCTGGGAAGGACTCGAGTTGGATGTCTGAGGACAGAGAGACAAACCAAACCCAGCCACCCCAGACCACAGCCAGGTGGTTTTAAGAACTCTGAGGCTCCCTGGCAGAGGCAGCAACTGAGACCAGTAGTTCCCAGAGCCGCCCCCTCACTTCTCCCTCCAGGATGGCCTGCCCTGGGGCCTGTGAGTCTTACCTCCCCTTTAGGGGAGTCAGATCCTTTCGGAGCCAGCCGCAACTCAGCGGTGCCCTCCCTGCCCTCAAGCCACCGGGTTGTGTCACCAGTGTGGAATGTACTTTCAATTCCCCTTCCCGCCTCCGTTCCCCCCCCTTCGCCCACAAACCAGCTCATTACTTCCCCATGGGAGGTGGGAGGAGACTGGGACTGAGACTTTGGGCACCCTCGAGGACCTGCTGTACCTGCAGGTGAGAAGGATAGGTGGGAAATCTTTTAAGCCCAACCCACTCCAATTTCTCTCCCCTCCCCCTCCCCCTCGCCCAGGTTCAGAGAAGAGAGAGGGGGTAATTCCTGTGACCCCATCTGAGCCCTCTTCAGATCTCTCTGTGCCTCCGATGGTTTCTCTGGAAATGGGGCTCCCTGGGATCAGCAACTCTGTTTTTTTTTTTTTGTGAATGAGGGTCCTGTCCACTGCTGTCTTTTCTGGCCGGCTGACTGCAGGATTCTGTCAGTGTTTCCTGACCTTCCTCGGCCCATCCATTTGATCCTTCTTGGCTGCTCCCCTCCCCCTCCCTTTCCCGAGCTGGCCCGACGACGGATGTTCATCTCGCGTCACCTGACTCCCTGATCCCACAGGCTGCTCTGCCTGCCCGGGTGGCCCTGTCAGTTTGGCCATGGGGACATAGGTGAGGGTGGGCACAGAGGTAGAGATGGGCAGGGCAAGGGCCTACCTCCCTATGCTCAACCAGGTCAGGGTAGAGTGGAGCACATTAGGTTTGGGAAACAGAACCATGTCTAGCCCGAGTGGACAGCACATGGTTCCCCTAGTGCCCATCACTCCCCCAGCACTTCCTCCTTACCCTTGGGTCTTTCTCTAGACTCCCAGGGGGCTAGCTTGCCTCTGAGGCTGGGCTTCAGCCCGGAGGGTGGGGCAGGGCTCCAGGGCAGGGCCGGACTCTAGGGACAGGGCGGGACGGCACGTGAACAGCTTTATGGCTCCTGGGTTGGCAGGGGAAGGCCCCGGCTCAGCTCCCTGGGGAGCCCTCTGCTGTGTGGCTTCCTCCTCTTGGTTCATCAGCCCTGTGTGTAAAAATGAGTCCTGCAGGGACGTTGCATGGACCGGTGCTTGCTGGCGCGAGAGGAAGAATGAATCATAGGCAAGCTCTTCCAGCCCTCCTGCTGCCCCCCTCCAGACTGACACACTCAGCGGGTGGGCTGGCCCAGTGAGCTAATGCATGAGTGTGAGAGATGGACCAGAAGTCCAGGGGTCAGAAGACCAGGCACAAGGCACCTTTGTGGGATGAGGTTGCTCCTTCGAGACTGTTTCTTCTACATAGTGCTCTGGGTAGACTTGCTCTCTGGGTAAAGGTGGAAATACCAGGGACTCTCAGAAAAGCCCAGTTGGGGTTAGGGAGCCCCACCTACTATGGTAGGGGTTCTCAGCCCAAACGAGGGTCCTCCACAAGTCCCACCCTGCTCAGGGTTGGCCCTATCCCTTGGCTCTAAGACTGTCTCCAGCCGCACACAGTTCATAGCTGCAGGGAGTGGTGGAAGCAGCAGATGCCCTGTAAGGAGGAAGTTCACATCCCAGGGGTCTGCTGAAGGACACCCAAAACCTCCTTCCCCTCCTCCTTCCCTCCCCCCACCGCATCAAACGCCAGGTTCCCCGGCTTCATGGAGCAGACAACCCACCATCCAGGGCCTATTTGAAGCCCTCCCCACAGAAGGTCACTCCTTGGAGTCATATGTAGAATGGAAAACCAGATGAAATATGAGCCATCTCCTCCTGAGACAGCTACCTCCTCCATTAGGGTCCCTGATCAAGTGTGTTAGTATTAGCTACAAGTGTCAACTTGACAATTGCTGGCTGAGATTTAGCCCCATCTGTGAAGAATTGATAGTTAGGCAAGTTTCAAACAAGCCTGCAGAAGACTGTAATTGATGGGGAAGACCCATCCTATGAGGGGTGGGACCACACCCTAGGCAGGTGGATAAGATGAGGGAGCTGATAAGACTAGTGAATTTCCTGGGCGTGAACCCACTGCCATATTTCTTCAACTGGGTCAGTAGTTGGCAGTTTTCATCATGGTTCAATAGACTTACAGTCTGGTGAGTGGGGTTTGCCCTTCTCTAAGCAATCTAGTGGATAGGACATGGCCATGTCTCTCAGTTCCTGGTATTTGGTATGAGTTCTGCTAAGATGGATTAAGAGCTGGAAGAAAGGACAAAACCCCCTTGTTCCCTAAGCCACTTGGTAGTGAATTTATCAGCAACATTCAGTCAAACTTTGACAGCAAGCCTAGCCAACCATTATCTGAGATGGGTGCTGCCAAGATCAGGGGTAAGGGGTACCTGACAAAACTTTCCTTTAGGTGGGACCCTTCCCCTTCCCTGCCCAAAGACAGTACCCAGACCAAGCCATACGCTAGCAAGCTACCCTAGAGTCTAAAGTTGGTAGATGCGATAATCCATGGTTTGCGTGAGTAAGTGACACAGAGCCAGCTGCATGTTTTTTAAAGGTGATGTTGTTCTCCGGATCTGCATTCCATGTAAGAACTCAGTCTGTGAATTTTCTTCACTACGTTAGCAATCGTCACCTACTATCACATGTCATGTTAAAATATAAAACCCCAAGAGGCAACGATCACTCCCCTACAGAGATGAGACCACAGAGGCTCAGAGAAATTAAGGAATTGCCTTATGCCACACAGCTAAATACAAATCAGGAGCCCAACAGAAATGATGGAGGCCTGTAAGTCCAACCCAGGAATGCAGAGCCTAGGAAATCCTAGAGAGACGCATTAGAAAAGGTTGAACAATTCAGGATGATTCTTGATGTCACTCTTGGGGCTCAACAGACACATACATTCAAGTGCCCTCTTATACACATGCTTGCACACAGGTATACCCACCACATGCAAAACACACACACACACACATATATGCACACAAAAACTTTCTTTTTTAAAAAAAATTTGCGTGTGTGTGTGTGTGTGTGTGTGTGTGTGTGTGTGTATGTGTGTGTATGTGTGTGTGTATCAGGAGGCGCTGTGTGTGCCTTTGATGGCCTAAAGATGACTTCAGGAATCACCCTGTGTCATAGTTAGACATAGGTGTCAACTTGATAGTTGAGGGTTTGAGCTCTGGGCACATTCGTAGAGAAAAGCCCAGAGCAAACCTGCAGGAGATTGTTTAGTTGATGGGGAAGGCCCAGCCTTGGTGGGTGGGACTAGGTCCTGGATTAATATACCGAGAGCTGATTGAGAAAGTTGGCATCCTTGTGTACACTTGGCCAGACATGCTGATCTGGCAAGTAAGGATCGTCCATCTCTCAGCTATTATGTAGAGATGGTGTGGTCAGTTCCTCCGCCTGGTGTTGGTGCGTGCTGTCCTGTCAAGCTGGATTATAAACTGTAACCGGACTGTCATAAGGAAATAAACCTCTTGTTCCCTTAAGCTGTTTGATGGTCATTTATCAGCAACCATGCAGGTGAACTGGATTGTGCTACCTCCTTTTTGCCTTACCCTTGGGCCTCCACAGGCATACATACTCAAGTGTACTTACGTACATACCTCCACACACGTGTGCCCACTCACATGCACACACATACACACACCCACACCCCATACACATGATGACACTAGTCATCATGTTTGTGCTTTTAATCCCAAAGTCGGGAGGCAGGGACAAGAGGGTCCCTGAGGTTTCCCAGCCAGAAGAATCATGAGTTCAAGACTGCCTGAGGTATAGAGCAAGCTCGAGGTCAGCCTGGATAACTTTTTGAAACACTGTCTCTGAAAAAGGTGGGGTGGGCTGGGGATGTGGCAGCAGGATAGAGTGCCCATCTAGCATGTATAAGGGCCTAGGCTCTGTCCCCAGGTCTGGAAAAGTAAAGGTCACTCAGCACATGTAGGAACTAACTGAGTGAAGCATTGCTCTTGAGAAAGTTCTGAGGGCTTCAGTGGCCTACCAGCTCCCTCTGGGCCAGGGGTCTCTAGACCTGATCTTGGTGCCCATAAGTACAGGGTGGACACAGACTCAAGGGACATAGCTGACCAATTGGAGCTGGGGTCAGGTGGAGCTGGGGTCAGGTGGAGCTGGGGTCAGGTGGAGCTGGGTCAGGTGGAGCTGGGGTCAGGTGGAAGGGTTTCACAGCAGTTTCTGAGTTTGGTGTTAACTGGAGAGGCAGGGAAGTGGCAAAGGGTCCCAGGGCCCCTCTGGATCTAAGACCTTAACTCTGGTGTCTGTGTGTGCACATGTGGAGCAGGGAGACCCAGAGTCTGTGTGTGTGTTCATGTGTGTGTGTAGCAGGAAGACACAGAGCCAGTGTGTTTGTGTGTGTGTCTTGTGTGTCTATGTGTGTCTGTGTATGTGTGTGTGTCTATGTTGTCTGTGTGTATGTGCATCTGTGTGTATGTCTCTGCTTGTGTTGTCTGTGTGTATGTATGTGTGTATGTGTGAGTGTGTGTGTCTGTGTATGTATGTGTATGTGTGTCTGTGTATGTGTGTCTGTGTATGTGGTCTGTGTCTGTGTGTGTGTCTGTGTGTATGTCTTTGCTTGTGTTATCTGTGTGTATGTATGTGTGTATGTGTGAGTGTGTGTGTTTGTGTATGTGTGTGTATGTGTGTCTGTGTGTGTATGTCTGTGTATGTGGTCTGTGTCTGTGTGTGTTGTCTGTATGTGTGTCTGTGTGTGTGTCTGTGCATGTGTGTATGTCTGTGTATGTGGTCTGTGTCTGTGTTGTCTGTGTGTATGTGTGAGTGTGTGTCTGTGTGTGTGTGTCTGTGCATGTGTGTATGTCTGTGTATGTGGTCTGTGTCTGTGTGTGTTGTCTGTGTGTATGTGTGAGTGTGTGTCTGTGTGTGTGTGTCTGTGCATGTGTGTATGTCTGTGTATGTGGTCTGTGTCTGTGTTGTCTGTGTGTATGTGTGAGTGTGTGTGTTTGTGTATGTGTGTGTATGTGTGTCTGTGTGTGTATGTCTGTGTATGTGGTCTGTGTCTGTGTTGTCTGTGTGTATGTGTGAGTGTGTGTCTGTGTGTGTGTGTATGCGCGTGTGTGGAACAGGGACAGCAGGACCGAGGTCTTCTGAAATCTCTGTCCATGGAGCCAGAGGGCTGGAGAGGTCATTTGTCTGACCTCGGTGAGTCACCGGGACCCATCCGACTGATTCAGCCAAGGCGGGGGAGTGAGGCTCTGATGTCCACAGACCGGAGCGGCCAGCCAAGGTCAGGACAGTCCACTGTCTGGACAGGCTGCCAAGGCCCATCATCCCAGTAGGGCTGATTCTCACCTTCAGGCTTCTGGCCACAACCGGCTTCTGTCTTCATTCCTTCTGTCAGAGCCCCAGTCTTTAGGAATTTGATTTTAGGGAATTGGGCTCCCCCCTTCTGACAAGTGGGGGGACATAGGAAGGGTTCGAAACCCTAAAAGGAATCCACATAGGAAAGAACAAGTAAATTCACAGGTGAATGAGTGAGTCCCTGAACAACCTCTGGGAGAGAGAAGTGTCAGCCACAGAGCGACGGGCAGATCTTAGAAGCTGCACACACCCCCCCCCCAAGCAGACTGCTGGCAGGGAGAAGAGGCTCCTTGTTTCATTACAGGTGTCAAGTACATAACTGAAGACTGAGCTGTGGGCACATCTATGAAGAACTGACCCCCAAGGCAGGTCCTGAGCAAACCTGTGTGAGATTGTCTCATTGATGGGAGCAGACCCAGGCCAGGATGGGTGGGATTGTCATCTGGGCAGGCAGATAAGATGGGGGAGCTGGTTCTGTGAATTGGCATTCTGCAGCAGACTTTGCAGACTTACAGTCTGGTGAGGGATCTATGGATCAGCAGATCTATGGATATTTTGTGGCCAATTCCCTCAGCCCTGGTGCTGGTATGGGTTCCCCTGATAGACTAAAGCATGAAGCCAGAATAAAACCCCTTCTCCCCCTAAAATGTGTATCAGCAGCCTGCAGAGTAACTGTGACACATCCATTACTGTGATGGGTGAGAGGGAACCAGCCAGATAGACCCTTACTCATTCTGCTAAGGCTGAAGTGAGAACACGTAACCAGGTTAAGGAATTAGAGGCTGTTGGCCCAACACTATGGGAACTAAGGCAGGGGAGTCAAGACACTGTGATCGGCCTGGTTACAGAGTGAGAGCAGAGAGAAAAGAGAAGAGAGAGAGAGAAAAGAAAGGAGAGAGAGAGAGAAAGAAGAAGAAAGAAAGAAAAAAGAAAGAAAGAAAGAAAGAAAGAAAAAGAAAGAAAGAAAGAAGAAGAAAGAAAGAAAGAAAGAAAGAAAGAAAGAAAAAAAAAGAAAGAAAAAAAGAAAAAAGAGAAAAAAGATTATACAGAGAAGAAAGGAAAGAGGGGGAAGGAAGAAAGGGAGAATGGGAGGGAAGGAGAGACACGGGAGGGAAGGAACACATGCACTGGTGCACGCATGTGGAGTCTCAAGGGAAGGAACATACATTGGTGCATACGCGTGGAGTCTGAAGCTGGAAGGACAGAGTGGACACGGGAGGGGACCATAGGAGCTGATTTTGTTCTGAAATGTGGAGTTCTAAAAGCGATGGCGGTGAAGGCCACAGAGCTGTACGTGTGGACAGTACAGTAACGTGTCACCTTCGTGCTTTCTCTCTTTCTTCACTTACTTGTTTTGCAATGAGAGCGAGTGAACCCAAGATCTTGTGTGTGCCAGGCAGGTGTTCTATCATGAGCCATACTCCACCCTTCACCAGGGATCCTAGGCAGGTACCCTACTCCTAGGCTAATACTGTTTGTGTTTTGGAGACAGTGTCCCCCAAGTGTCCCAACTGACCCTGAGCCCACCTGCCTCCTCCTCAACACCCCATATCATGGGATTTACGAGCTCGTGCCACCACGTTCAGCTCTCATTACTCAAGAACAGCAGCTGCAGAAGGAAGACATCTTAAACAAACATCTCCCAGGCCGGGTTGGGCTTCTTTCAATGCACATTTACTATTTCATGCAGCACTTGGTGACATGGAGATAAGGCAAGCAGGTCCACAGAATCCACAGACAGTCCACAGCACAGGCTGGATGGGGCATGGCCAGGGGGGCCGTGGCCAGGATGGGGGGGCACAGCCAGTCAGGAGGACAGATAGCTTCCTGGAGATTCACAGGGTTCAGGGCAAGATTGGGTTGTTCACACTGTCTGATCACACACACGTCAGTTACTCAGAGGCCACGGGTGCTTTTGGGTCCGTAGGCAGTCACGTGGGCCTCAGGCCTGGCTGGCTTGTTTCCCATGGGAGTTCAGGGTGAGTTCAAGGTTGTGGGGTCCACTTAACCTTTTCCGGGACTGACATGAGGGACACATAGGCCATCCTGCAGAGCTGTGGAATTCATCACCAACTCTTAAGCCTCCGGGAGGTGGTTTCAATCCAGGCTCACCAGGGCTCAGAAAGCCCCTCTATTTACTCATTTTTCTGCCTAATCTGGGCATCTGGCCAAGCACCGGGCCCACCTGTAACACACTTCCCAAGGGCAGTTGGGTCCAGTGACAATTCTGCTGTCCCTTTCCAAGTCTCTGCAGCTACAGCGGGAAGATCAGTCTCCCTCCTGCAAGGTGAAGGCACCAGGCAGGGACCTGGAACCTGTTTCCACTGCCCTGGTTTCTGTTCCCAGCATGAATGGCCACTTGGGGATTGCCCCCATGACATCATCTGAGCCACACTTAGACTGAGACGTGGGGGAGTCTTCACAGCCACGTTGTTGGGAGGAGGGCAGCATCATGCTGGCTGTGGGGAAACAGGGACCCTGCAAGACCCAAGGCCAGCTTGAAGGGTGGAGGCTTGGGGAAGAAAGGGGGTGATCCTAAGTAAGGCTACACAGACTGCCAGAGGAAGCATGGGTGAGCTGCCAGCCACTGCTCTGGTTTGGGGATGCTCTCTGTACTTTGTCCTTTGTTTGTGAAATGCACAAGGCAAGATGGTTGTTTATTCCAAAGTGAGTCCAGTGGAAGGATGGAGGAAGGCGCCCTGTGCGGGCACCAGCTCCGAGCCCTGGGCACAGGGAGTGAGGTTGTGGGGCCACCCCCGTGGGTGCAGGCAGTGGGGTGCAGGTGGCAGGCTCAGACGGTGAGGGAGATGAAGCTGTTGTACCGCTGGATATTTCTCTTGAGGATCTCGGAGCAAGGGCCCAGCACACGCTCAAAGCGGGGCCGGTCCAGCTTCACGCACTTGAGGGGGCCCCGGGCCACCACAGTGGCCGCACGTGGCCGGTTCAACAGCAGAGCAATCTCGCCTGGAGGGAAGAAGGGAAGTCAGGGGATAGATGGCGGCCAACAAGTGCAAGACCCCAGGAAGAGGATGTTCTTTCAGAGAAACCAGCACAGGAACAGGTGGGCATGAACTCTCTCCCTTCCTTCCTTTTCCTTCCTTCCTTCCTTCCTTCCTTCCTTCCTTCCTTCCTTCCTTCCTTCCTTCCTTCCTTCCTTCCTTCTTCCTCCCTCCTTCCCTCCCTTCCTCCCTTTCTTCCTTCCTCCCTCCTTTCCTTTTCTTCCCTCTTTTTCTTTCTCTACTTTCTTCCTTCCTTCTCTCTCTTCTTTCCTCTGTCTCTATTCCTTCTTTTCATCCACTATCCCTCTCCCTCTCTTTTCCTTCCTTCCTCCTTCCTTCTTTCCTTCTTCCTTCCTTCCTTCCTTCCTTCTTCCTCCCTCCTTCCCTCCCTCCCTCCCTTTCTTCCTTCCTCCCTTCCTTTCTTCCTTCCTCCCTCCCTTCCTTTTCTTCCCTCTTTTTCTTTCTCTACTTTCTTCCTTCATTCCTTCTCTTCTTCTCTTTCTTCCTTCCTTCCTTCTCTCTCTTCTTTCCTCTGTCTCTATTCCTTCTTTTCATCCACTATCCCTCTCCCTCTCTTTTCCTTCCTTCCTCCTTCCTTCCTTCCTTCCTTCTTCCTTCCTTCCTTCCTTCTTCCTCCCTCCTTCCCTCCCTCCCTTTCTTCCTTCCTCCCTTCCTTTCTTCCTTCCTCCCTCCCTTCCTTTTCTTCCCTCTTTTTCTTTCTCTACTTTCTTCCTTCATTCCTTCTCTTCTTCTCTTTCTTCCTTCCTTCCTTCTCTCTCTTCTTTCCTCTGTCTCTATTCCTTCTTTTCATCCACTATCCCTCTCCCTCTTTTCCTTCCTTCCTCCTTCCTTCCTTCCTTCCTTCTTCCTCCCTCCTTCCCTCCCTCCCTTCCTCCTTCCCTCCCTTTCTTCCTTCCTCCCTTCCTTTCTTCCTTCCTCCCTCCCTTCCTTTTCTTCCCTCTTTTTCTTTCTCTACTTTCTTCCTTCCTTCTCTCTTCTTTCCTCTGTCTATTCCTTCTTTTCATCCACTATCCCTCTCCCTCTCTTTTCCTTCCTTCCTCCTTCCTTCCTCCTTCCTTCCTTCCTTCTTCCTTCCTTCCTTCCTTCCTCCCTCCCTTCCTTTCTTCCTTCCTCCCATCCTTTCTTCCTTCCTCCCTCCCTTCCTTTTCTTCCCTTTTTCTTTCTCTACTTTCTTCCTTCATTCCTTCTCTTCTTCTCTTTCTTTCTTCCTTCCTTCCCTCTCTTCTTTCCTCTGTCTCTATTCCTTCTTTTCATCCACTATCCCTCTCCCTCTCTTTTCCTTCTTTCCTCCTTCCTTTCTTCCTTCCTTCCTCTTTCCTTCCTCCTTTTCTCCTTCCTTCCTTCCTTCCTTCTTTCCTCCGTTTCTCCTTTCCTTCCTTCCTCCTTTCCTTCCTTCCTTCCTTCCTCCTTTTCCCCTTCCTTCCTTCCTCTTTCCCTCCCTTCCTTCCTTCCTTCCCTTTTT
Organism: Typhlomys cinereus; assembly: GCA_023101885.1. Classification (NCBI taxonomy): domain Eukaryota; kingdom Metazoa; phylum Chordata; class Mammalia; order Rodentia; family Platacanthomyidae; genus Typhlomys; species Typhlomys cinereus. The sequence goes on along the minus strand of JALPQD010000256.1, from coordinate 2,155,114 downwards.
CTTGCTTCTTCCTTCCTAACCTCTCCCTCCTTTTCTCCCTCCTTCTCTTTTTTTCTCCATCTTTTCTTTCTTTCTTAAGTACTGAGGATGGAACCCAGGACCTCCTATAAACTGACGACCCTCATGTTCCTTGTCTTGGCACTGATCGCCCTAAAATCAGCATCTAACTCCCCAGACTATTGATACTGGGGTCCCAACTGGCTCTAGTCCTCAATTTAAGGCCGTGCTGTGTCCTAGCCTGATCCCTCCCAGGGTCTTCCCGAAAAGTCGGGAAGCCCCATGAAGCTCCCGACCCAGTCTCCCCAAAGACACCACCACATTAACAACAAGCTCCCTCAACTCACCGAAGTAGTCAGAGGGTCCTAGGCGCCCCACTTCCACATATTCTTCACTGGGGGATCGGCGCTGGAGGACTGAGGCTGTGCCCTGTGGGGAGAGAAGCATTAGAGTGTGGGGGGTCCCACATCAGGAGCTGCTGATTGGTGTGTGCCACATGTTGGGGGTCACTCGTTGTGATGGGCATGTGCGTGGTCAGCTGCTAAGGTGGTCACACGGGGAGTCTGCAGAGGGAGCCACTGTTTGTTTCCTGGCTCCCACCTGCTTCTACGTATCGTGTGCCCATGGCTACTTGCTTCCTCAGGTCTACCTTCTCGGTCCCGGCATCCTGACTGGGGGCAAGCAGAGTTCCACAGTACGCATAGCTTGGCTGATGCACCCTCCTGCTCTGCCTAAACTCAGCATGGACCCCTAAAGGGGTTTCTGCTTTGACCCCCTCCTGGAAGCTGACCTTGGATTGAAGTTCAGGCGTCAGGAGCTGTCCAGCCAGCCACTTGGGAGTCCAGGAGGAGTGAGATCCCAGGGTCACTCATGGGCCGAGCTACCTTCTGACTCCCCAAGGGGGCAGCAGGTTGGCACACGTGACCAGTCAATGATTAATGGAACCGCTAGGCAGTTCTCCGGCCCCTGGAAATGCAGCGCCCATGAAAGACTCGGCTAAGGCGCTTGGGAAGTCTGCACGGCTGAATGCCTCCCACATTTGCACCCCGCTATTCCATGTTGGCAGCCTCAAGGGTCGGCACCAAAGCCAGCAGGGGCTTTGATCCCAGAGCTCTGTTTTCTCTGGGCAAATACTTTCTGAGTCTCTGCCTGTGACCTTGAGGAAGGCATATGGAGATTTTTATCACCAGTAACCCCCAATGTGAACAGCAGAGGTTAGCCAGATACAGTGTTTCACACCTCGAATCCCGACACTCATGATACTGAGGCAGGAGGATTGTCATGAGTCTGTCAAGTCTGGGCTACATATAGAAGTTAGAGGCCATTTTCCCCCAAAATGGCAGGGGGCGGGGAGAGATGGGGGAGGTGGTTCAGGGGTTAAAGTCTTTATCTCACAAGCAAAGGGACCTGAGTTCGGATCCTCAGATGCCACGTAAAAATACTAGGTGATGTGGCAGAAGCCTGTAAATCTCGCCCTGGAAGGCAGAGCTGAGAAGCCTCGGAGCAAAGTAATAAGGAGATAGAGCAATCTAGGATGATTCTTGATGTCACCCTTGGGCCTCCACAGGCACACACACTCAAGTGCACACACACACACACACCAGCAGAATTTAGCAATTAATAAGACAGCGTGTGAGGACCTTAGTGCCACTAGGAAGACACTGATTCTGATCAGGTCCTCAAATCCCAGAGGCAGGCGAGCCTGAGAGCAATACAACTCATCTAATGCTTGCAGACACTCTGACAGAGATTCAAATCCCTGAACATTGTGGTTTCTGGCAGATGCTCCCCCCTCCCCCAGGGTATGTGTGTGGCTCTGGTTCCCAGTGGATCACCTACGCACGCCCAGGCAGCCGCCCAGAGCTGCCATCCTTTCCCGCCAATATGGGCTCCTCAACCCCATCTCGCCCGGCCCCAGCCCCGCCGGGCTATGCCTGGCTTAATGAATAACACCCGTGGCGCACAGTCTGGGAGACACAGGTCAGCCGCTGGGGCCTTGCGGTGCCTGGAGCCCCCAGGTACCCGCTGGAGCCTCTGCAGTCTGGATCCCCCACCCCATCCCCTGCTCCCCGAGGCCACTTAGCTCCCAGGGCCCTGCGTGTTTATGAAGGCAACTGATGAATGGCACTGGACATGTAAACACGAGACCACTGGCCACCATTGCAGGCCGGGAGCCAGGGCAGGGAGTTCATTCTAGCTGGGGCATCCGAACAGGCAAATCGGCCGCCTCTCCACGGTCAGGATGGCACCCCCAGCCCCACGACCTTCCCCTCTTGGCCAAGTACACTTGAGCTGTGGCAATCACTCAGATAAGTTCTGGGTCCATACTGGGCTCCTCCGGGCTCTGTACTCCTGGGTAGGCGGTCCAGCCTTGGGTTTCCTGCCTTGATAGTGAGGAGGACTACGGAACATGCCTCCGGTATAAGCACGAGGACTCGCATTTGATCCCCAGAAGCCAGACGCACAACCATGCACGGTGGAAGGTCTGTAGTCCTGGGACTGAAGACGGGGTCCCCTGGGACTGCTGACTGTCGGTCTAACTGACTGTCGGTCTAACCTAAGTGACCAGCCTCAAGTCCCAGCAAGGGGTCGTCTCTCAAAAAACAAGGCACAGTCAGGGGAGAGGGCCCAGGCGTTGAAGGCCTTGCCTCGCAAGCAAAAAGACCAGAGTTCAGATCCCCAGATCCTGCCATTCCGGTCCTGGAAGGTGGAATGTGGGAATTCCCAGAGCACGCTGGTTAGCCAGACTACCCTTAATGGTGTGCTCTGGGTTTAATTAGAGACACAGTCTTACTTACAGCAATAGGTTGGAAGAACGGTGGAGGATGATTCTGATATCACCCTTGGGCCTACATGGGCACACACACTTGAGTGCACGCATGTACATTCATCCGCTCATGTATGCTCATCCACATGTGCGTGCGTGTGCGCACACACACAGCTGGGGGAAGTTAGACAGGCCTAAGAAGCCCATTGTTATGCTGCACTCCTACCGTCCATTATTCAGGAGGCAAAAGGCAGGAGACTCTTGAATTCAAAGCCAGCTAGACAGAGCTACATAGTGAGACCCTTTTCCCCCAAATCAAACCAACCAAAAAACCACCTTGAGGTTGTTGCACATTGACAAGTCACCGATCTGTCCACAGACTTGGGGGATGGGGTGGGGCCTCGGGAACTTCTGCCCCAGCTGCTTGGGATGAGCCAGGGACCCAGACTTGTTCTTATGTGCTTGGTCTTGGTGATGTGCCCAGTCCTCCACTGAATGGCGTATGGTGCCACAGAGACAGCTACAGCTCTAGCAGTCACATCACTCTACACCATCAGCAAGTAGAGATCCCATGCGGGCCTTGGATCTCCCCTACATGCAGTCTGGGCGTCCCAGCTTTCTTGGGGGCAGGCGGGTCGCGGCTCTTCCCAGCTCTGCCTCTGGACTCCAGACCTGCAGGATGGGAGGTTGTCACCGTACTTGTTGTATTTTCCCTGACTAACCCACTGTCCAGAGCACCGTCCCACAGCTCCATGTCTGTGAGGCCAGAAAGAACTGGTTAAGGAAGTTGGCATCCTTCTGTATACTTGGCCAGACATGCTGGGACGGCAAGTGAGGATTGCCCCTCTTTCCGTGGTCCTAGGGATCGAATGTGGTCAGTTCCCTTACTCCTGGTGTTGGCGTGGACTCTTTTGCCACACCAGCTGGACAGAGAACCGAGACCAAAAATTATAAGAGAAAATAAAACCTCTTGTTCCTCTATAAGTCGTTTGGTTGTGAATTTATCAGCAACATGCAGAGTAGCTATGACAACCTCTGACCTGAACAGGCACCTGCACAAACATACTCACTTACCTCCCCACACACATGCACAACACTCACACAACACACACACACACACGCACACATACATACACGCACACATATTTCTCACACGCATATGCACAGTACTCATACAACACACAAGTACACACACAAGTACACAAGCACATACATACAGATACAGACACATATACCACATGCACACACACCATGCATGCATACGGAACACATATAAAGTACACAAGCACAAACATGCATACATATACTCACATGCACACACAGAGCACACACAAATACACAAACACATACAGATATACACACATATACACACAAAATCTTTGAAAGTAGGGGGCAGACCCCCAATCTTCCACCCTAAGTCTCAGTTGTAAGATTGTAAAAGTCTGAAGTAAAGCAGGGGTGCAGAAAAATATTATTTTCTGGACAAGATGAGGCTGTTGTATTTATGAATTCACTTCAGCTATGTGTATTTCCGTAAGACCTGCACTAGACTTGTCTTATTGCTATTTCACCATGGAAGGGGAAAGATCTCAAGAGGTTCCATGGCTCCCTGAGAGAGCAAGGAGGACTAATGCTGATGGGGAAGAGATGGAAGATGCTTTCCTCAGTGGTACACCCACTCATAAGAGTCATGCTCCAGCAAATGCTCAGACACCTGCCATCAAAGACAACCCAGTAGGTCACTCATGGGAACAGACCTGAAAATAGGAGGAAGACTGGATGGGAAGAAGAAGGGAAGAGGAGGGGGAATGGGATTGGGGATTAGAATGTGAAAATATACATTCACTATAGTCATAAATGAAAGACTAGACGAATAAAAAAGTGGGGGAGGGAAAGTTGCATATTTGAGCTAGTGAGAAAGTTGATATGATGGGGCTGGAAAGATGTCTCAGGGGTTAAGCCTGCCTCGCAAGCAGAAGGGCCTGAGTTCGGATCTGGAAATGGTGGCGGCCTGTACTTCTGGTCCTGAAAGTTGGAGAATGAGAAACGTCAGAACAGAAGCAAATAGGAGGTAGAAGCAATCCAGGGAGATTCCTGGAGTCACCCTTGGGTCTCTATAGGCACACACAGTGCCCTCTGATACACACCCCCCACACACACAAATACATATGCAGGAAAAAAAAAAAAAGAAAATTGGTATGATTTCCGAATAGCAATAAAAATGAAGCTTTTTATGAAAAAACCAGGGGTACTAAGATTGTAAGAATGTGTGGGTGGAGAGTGATTCTGCCTGCCACGATATTCTGGTTATGACACGGGCTCAGTCTTCCTTCAAAAGGCCTGTACAACACCCAACCTGTCAATGTGTCTCCAGGAATGAGAGAGGATCTCAGGGTCTCCGCACCACCAGGGAGAGTGTCAGGATCTCAGGGTCTCCGCACCACCAGGGAGAGTGTCAGGTGCCTGGCACAAACCCGCGTAGGCATCCTGGGTGGGGCCCGATGGACCACACATACAGGAGGATGTGGGCATGGGAGGGAGATGGACTGGAATGAAGATCTCGGAGCTGTGTGTGATGGGAGGGGATGGAGCTGGGCAGTGGGGGATGAAGACACATCAATTTATTTTATTTGTGTATGAAAGTCAAAGAAGAAAACGATATAAACAAGCCTAAAAAAATGGATAAGGAGCCTGTTTGTAAACCTGAGTTCAATCCCCAGAAACCCACATGGTAGGAGGAGAGAACTGACTTCTGAAAGTTGTCCTCAGACCTCCACCCATGTGCTATGCCATGCATGCACAAGCAACCCCATCTCTCAAATAAATAAATTAAAATAAACAAATAAAAGACAAGGCCTTGAAGTGGAAATCCATATCTTGGTTCAGAAGAGTACTAAGATTACAGGTCCTCACTAATGCCCAATTAAGGAGAACATTTTAGATTTAAGCCATCATAGCTTTTGACGGGTATGTAAGATCTCAAAGGTGGAGTCATGGGGGCTCCAGTACTTTGGAGGAGACAAGGTCATGGACACACAGTCGTGTCCCCAGTCCCAAGCGCCCTCCCAGTATGTGCTGAACACTGGTGGATCCCCTACCTCTACTGGAGAGACCCCACAGGCACCCCTTCCCACCTATCACCCCAAGTCCTCCTGGGGCAGCATCTAGTGAGGGCTGAGCCCACACTCAGACACTGGGGATGCTAAAGAAGTTACGGGGATAGTCACCAGGCCTTGTCACAAAATGACCGTGAATAGGACCAGTCAGTCAGCACTTCTGATTATTTTCTACCTTTTGAGAGCCAGCTCGAGCGAGCCAGGAAGGGAACAGGGAGAGGAGGAGTGCCACACAAATTCAGAGTGTGTACTTGGAGTGTACTTGGGGCTGTGTCTTCTTGGTATCTGGCATAAACCTTGAGGGTTGCAGGAATCGGGTTTCAACACAAAAGCCCCCAGCCCAAGACTCAGGCCTAAGTCCCTCAGAGCCCCAAAACATCTGAAACAAGTGGAGAATGGCAAGAAACCATGAGCCGGCCGGCTAGAAGCCGAGAGAGAGCCAGACTCCGTGTATGTATGCCTGAGCACGGACCCAGGCGGCTCTGGAAGATGCCAGGCAGTTTGTTTTATTTAAAGAAACACGTTTGAAAAGAATCTCCGTTTCACTTCCATACATGGAAACCGGGACCTCACGCTCAACAAATAAAAAGGGAGCACAATTAGAGACAGGTGGAGGATACACTGCTGACACAAACTGGGACTTCTCCCAGACACCCCCCAGGGTTCGTTCCCCGCCCCCCCCAGACGCACACTGGGATTCGCCTCTCCTCATGATAGAAGCTGGGATGAAAATCACTCTGTCAGTCACATCAGACTGTCCCCAGCAGGAATAAGATACAGTGGCCCCTCAGGTCCTTGGGAGCCAAATGCAATACACGCTCAAGTGTCCTTACACACACACACACACACACACACACACACACACACACACACAGAGAGAGAGGAGCATGTGTACACAGCATCAAGGTAGTCCCCTACTTGCAGAATATCTCCCAGGAGATTCTAATTCTGATTATTTCTACCTTTATTTTGTGTGTATGGTAGGTGGGTGGGTGGGTGTTTGCTGGACACATTAGTCCCACCTTTTCACTGTATGGGTTCTGAGGATCGAACTCAGGTCTGTCAGGCTTGGTAGCAAGCCCCTCTAACCCACCAAGCCATCTCCCAGGCTGACTTGTGATTTTTGACACAGGAGTTGGCTCTGAAGTCCTGGCTGACCTTGACCTCTCTGTGTGTCCTGTTTTTTGGCCTCCTGAGTTTAGGGATTGGAGTCACGCTCCTCATTTCCCAAGTTTCCTTTGGTTTTGTTTATTTTTCTTTTAAGGTATGTCCTCAGATACCCTAGGCTAACCCCTGGCCCCAAACTCCACAAGTAGCTAAAGATGACCTTGACTGTCTGATCCTCCCTCCTTTACTTCCTGAGTACTGCGATTACAAGGTGTGTGTCAACAGGACTAGCTTCCAAATCAGCTTTTATTTTCTTTGAGAAAATAGTTACTGACCTCAAAGTAGCTCCTTGGCTCAGGCGGGCAGTGAATTTACCAGCCTCCTGACTCAGTCTCCTAAATTCTCCACCACACCCAGCTCAAAGATTTAAGGCGCGCTTGTTTGTTTGTTTGTTTTGTTGTTTTGTTTTGTTTTTCAGTGCTGGAATGGAATATTCTACCTCTGAGCCACAACACGCCCCGGATTTCTTATAAGCATGGCAGCTAAAGTTGTTGTCTATCCACGAGGGGATTTCAACTGGTAGCTCTATACGTCTGTCCCCCAAAGGGGGAGATCTCCACGACCTGTTGGCCGAGCGACTCCTCCTAGCTGAAGGACTCTGGGCTCCCAGCTTTGAAGGGGCCCCCCTTCACCAGCTCTGCTGTCCGAGACATGTAAATGTGAGAGTCCCACAGCCAGCCATTGCCCGCGTCTGCGACGACTGAGCAAACAAGCGGGGCTGGTGGGTGGCCGAGGTCAGCGTTGATTGCAGCGTTTAATGGGTCATCCGTGAGGTCTGGGCTGGGACGGAGACACGGCCCAGCAGCTTTGGTGGGAAAACAGGACATTAGCACAGATCCCGGCGTCCTGGCTGCCGGGAGGTGGACGGGTACCAGCACCCGCCTGGGGAGTAGAGCAACAGGCCATCCAAGTCTGGGGGGGTCCCCTCCTGGATCAGAATCCCAAGGCTAGACACGTCTAGCCGGGGTGCAAACTGTGGCTTTAAGGTGGCTGCGGTGGGTGGGGGAGGGGTCCTGGGTGGGCGTGTGTGACCCATGGGACTCAGCAGGAGGAGAGAGGGGGTGTGTGGAGCAGTCATCTTGCAGGGCTCTGCTCCTTACGCGCCTCCGGATTTCTGTGGTTCAATCCCTCCTGCCCACTCAGAAGCAGAGGCCTTAAGCAGACACAGCCAGTTGGGCTTTTGCTACTACAGGGATGGCCCGTGGGTGTGGCCCAGCCCTGGGGTGCCATCCTGGAGGGGTGGAGGTAGCTTGAGAGTTCCACCTGGAATTCTGAGGCCCCCTCTGCTGAGGGAGTTAGGAGCTGCTTCAAGACACATGTTCTAGACCATCTATCTAGAAGACCCCCTCTTGATGAGAGACCTCTGTCCTAGCCCCACACACTGGCTCTTTCCTGACCCCCCCCCACTGGTGTCCTATATCTTGCTGACCTCCACTGATGGGCCCTGTCCTCACCAATTCTTATCACGGCTGACCCCCAAGATGACCTCTGTCCTTGCCCATCCCCACTGATGGCCCCATCCTGCTGGCCCCCATTGATGGCCCCTGCTCTGATAAAACCGACCCCCACACATGTCTGGTAAAGACCACTGAACCCCCCCTCTGCATTTCTCCTTCTTCTCTGTCCAGCACGGTCCGTATTAGGTACCAGCCTCCAGAGTCTGACCACTCCCCATCCCTGCCCTGCATCAGAAGGTTACAGAAAATTCTAGAAGCTCCTTGAAAAGGGTGTCCATCATTCTCAGGTCACCTTCCATGTCCTCATCATGACCCTCGAAATGCTTCTCAATGGACCTTCGCCTCTCCCCAGAGGCCAGGTGGGCTGAGGGGGACACCCACTCCAGCTAGGATGCCTAGAACCCCACAGCCAGCCTTGTCCAAGTGGGTCTCGGGCAGCTGGGAGGGGCAGGTGCTTGCAGCCAGGTTCATGCCCTAGGCTTTGGAGACATCTCATTAGCTGCCCTAGCCTGTGACCCAGTGTGCTAGTGTGTGCGTATGTAGGTGGGCATGTGTTATGTAGGTATGATAAAGTGTGTATGTGCAAGAGTGTGCATTGCATGTGGATGGGGTGTACATGCTTGCAGAGTGTGTGCAGTATGTATTATGTATATATGAGATGCATGTGTGCATGTGAATACATATATGTGTATACACGCTATTGTGCATGCACATGAGTGTGCATGTACGTGCTATGCATATATATCACAAATGTGTATATGGGCACAAATGTGTGTGCTGTGTGCGCGTGCATGTGTGAGTTGTCTCTATATAAGTACGCATGTGAGTATATGCATGCATGTATGTTGCATGTGTATATACTGATTTGTGGTGCATTCACAAGTATATGTACTATATGAGGATGTATGTGCATGCTGTGTGCACAAGTTTGTGCTTGTACGCACCTGTGCCCTGCATATGTGAGTGTGAGTGCATGCGTGTGCTATGTGCGTGCTTTGTGCATACAGTGTATGCATGAGTGTGCATATGTATATACATGCTGTTATACACACATCTGAAAGTGTGTGCTGTGTGCATGAATGAATATGCTCTGCGTGCATGTAATTGGGTGTGTTGCTTTTGCATGAGTGAGCATGTTTGTGGATGTAGTGGACATTTTATCTAAGCATGTGTATACGAGTTTGTGCTTTGTGTATACGGTGGGTGTGTATACTGATGTGTGCACAAGTGTTTACACTGTTTGCATGTGAGTGATGGACACACCAGAGTCTGGGGCTGGGCTGATCCAGGTCTTCCTTTGCTGCTAAGGCTGGTCTAAAACTCCCGAGCTCCCATGGGCCTTCTGCTTGCAGCCGGGACATTTTTAAAGCTGTGTGACCACCATGCCTGTGAGAGCTGGTGCTCAGTTCCTTCCTATGTCCCTAAACCTTCTTGAGCTCCAGGTATACCCCACTTCCCTCTCATTCTTCCATGGTGCCTGTCTCCCTTTAGGACCCAGTCCAGCAGGGCCTGCCTGCTGCCCGGTGCTTGCCACGCTTGCTAGCCCTACATTCCCTGAACCAACTCGGGAGAAATATTTGTGGCATGTGACCCTATACTAGTTAGCTGCCAGGGTCAGCTTGACAGTTGCAGACTTTGGCCACAACTGTGAAGTATGGATAGTTAAGAAAAGTTCTTGAGCAAGCCTGCAGGAGATTGTCTAAGTGATACGGACCATGCTAGGTGGGATCTTCCAGTAGCATGTCTCTCTCTCTGTCTGCCTGCCTGCCTGCCTGTCTCTCTCTCCCTCTCTCCTCTCTCTCTCTGTCTCTCTGCTGCCAAGCTCATCTTCCCTGCTGCCACCATTCTTTGCTGACATCAGAACCCAGATTCTTTGACCCTCCCTTCAAGACCAGAGATTCCAGGAATCTTCTGGCCTTCAGCATTGGACTGGGCCTGGTGAGGTATTTTGGTTCCTGGACTGAGCGGCACCAGGCAGCTACAGTTGAACCCTTAGATAGCATTTGTGAGTCAATCCAATAAATTTTACACACGTGTGTGTGTGTGCATTGGAGATATATATATATATATATCCAATAAATGCTATACATATATCTATGGATTCTGTTCCTTTAGGGAACCTTGACTAATATAGTCCCCCACATAGCTCCTGCAGATCCCCAAACCATCTCCACACAGCACCTTCAAAGAGGAACCAACAAAATGCTACTACAATCAGTCCAAGGAGCTATGGGAACAGCAAGGGACTATGTCACAAGACAGTGAGTTCAAGGCACAAGCACTCCGTGAAGCCACACGGCACCTGGCACACAGCGGGCGGAGACACACAACCCCATCAGTGCACCTGGAGTCTCTCATGCGTCTGCTGCCTTCCCACCTTCTGCCGCAGTGTCCCCTGGGTTTTGAACAGTGTGCACCCCCGGATTGGAGGCGGATGCTGAAGTACAGCATTTCCCCATCAGGGGTGGGGGCACTGGTGGGGGCGACGGAGATGCTGCGTTTTCCATTCGGCTACAATGCTGTGGACATTCATAAAAACAATCTGCTAAGCAAGAGTGATAAATCCGATCCGGCGTTCCCATGGCAACGCCTCCTAAATTTTAGTCTTGCTTTTTTTTTTTACATGGGGGAGCCAAGCTTTCTGGGTCCAGCTGCCTTCTTGGCCACTAGCAGCAGCTCAAATCAAGGAATGCATGGCGGAACACGACCCCATGAGTGGCTGAGAACCCAGCTCCCAGCCAGCCCCTACCCAACTCCTTCTTGGTTTTCCTGGTGTGTGGGGTGGGGAGGGATGGGTGCGTGGGTGGGAGTGAGGGCTTTCTCCTACCTCAACAAGAGCTCCTGGTCCACGGCTTTCCTCCCAAGCCACAGGAGAGAGGCACGACCCAAGACGATGGAACAGTGCGCCGTGAGGGAGCCAGGCAACGGGCTGTAGGTCCCGCACCCTCTCTGTTGTGCTGGGAGGCTTCCACCTAACAGGCCTGTACAGTGCACGGCTTGTCTTGCCTGCTGAGTACTTCTAGCGGCTCTCGGGATCGGATGTCTGAGGAGCCGGCAGCACCCGCAGCTCAGGAGCAGCTGACGTGGAGCCGTGTCTTGGGAAACAGGCAACTCAGAGTGGGAGGGCTCCACCTCGGCAGAGACCCCTGGGGGGCATTTCAGTCGGGAGTCATGCTCCCCACTCTACCCCTCTGACTGTGGTAGTGAAGCTCCCAGAAGCCAGTGGTATTGATCTCCTGTAGAAATCAGTTCGTACTGCGGGAACCAGACACGTGTAAATAGCTAAGTTAGTGAGGTCCTGAGTCCCTTATGTCCTCTGAAGCTCAGGGACAGAAGGAGACCCGTGTGGCTCAGGGATGGGCCGCAGACAAGTGGGCTGGGGGTTCTTTGGAGGACGGGGGTGTCTACAGGCTGCCTGGGCGCAGCTTACAAAACAACTTCAGAAAGGCAGGAGGTCTGGCTGTGGGACTCCGGGGCCCACAACCAACAGGCTTCTTGCTCCAGGAAAACTGTGGCTGCATGCCTGGTGACATTTTGGCAAGTGTCAGACTTCAGATGCACCCCAGCCAGCCTTGAGCCCCAGAGCCCCGACAGTGCATTTTGATTTTGAGATTTTAGATTCTGGTAGCTCAGGGGTCCTTGGGTGATTTACTGGCTTTGACCAATCACAGAGGAAGAGGAAGAAAAGGAATCTATGTTGCCTAGGAGACTGCTTCAAACACATTGGACAAGGTCAGGTTACATCCCACAGGCCCAGACAATACCCTGCTCACTTGGAGCCCCAACCTCCCCTTCAACCCCCCACTGATTAAAGGAGCACATAGGCCTGTAGATGCTGAGGCCACCCTGGGAAGCAGTGATGTCTCAAATATTTCTGGAAACTTCTTTTGGTGGCTGGAACATCCCAAACCGTTGGAGGGCTGATCCCAGCCCCATTCATCACCTGGGAATTCCACAGAGGAGCTGGGGTTCCTACCATAGAACATGCTGGGTGTAATATCATGTCTCAGCATTCCCTTACTGGTGACAGAGGAAGGGGGTCCCATGAGGTCAAATGTCCAACCGCAGCCAGGGGACAGGAAGAGAGAGGAGAGACCCAGCGTCCCATGTAGTCCCATGTAGTCTAGCACTCCTAGTACCAGGGAGGCTGAGAGAGGAGGGTTGTCTGAGTTTAAACCCAGTCTGGGCTACAGAATGAAACTCTGTCTCTAAAAGCCAAACCGAGGGGCTGGTGAAAAGACTCAGGCGGTTAAAGTGCTTGCCCTGCCACCGTGAGGACCTGAGTTCAATCTCCAGCATCCAAGTAAAGAGTTGCGTGAGTTGTCGCACACTTGTAATCATAGCCCTGGACACAGGAGGATCTCGAGGCTGGCTGGCCACACAGCTCAGCTGGCTCAACAGAGTTTAAGGTTTCATAGACACCCTAACTCAAAACAAACAAACAAACTAATAGAAAAAAGATGGGAGTGGGTAACGAGACAATCCAATGGTCCAGCACCTGCAATGGTCCAGCAATGGTTGAGGCACCTGCTTGTAAAACCTGTGACTTGAATTCAATCCCAGGAAGCCCACACGGTGGAAAGAGAATACTGACTTCTGAAAGTCGTTCCTCTGAACACACACAGAGTACACGCATGCACACACGTGTGCTACGCAGGAAGCTCAGAAGCCTAGGAAGTGAAGCTCAGTAGCTAGGAGCCCCACGCGCCCATGGTGAATGCTGGCCAGGAGCAGGCAGAAGGCACCCTTAAGGACAGGAGCAGAGCTGGTGCCCACCTTTGGAGTCCTAGGTTTCCTGGGTGGGTGGCCAGCTCTGTTGCAGAGAAGCCAGGCCGTGGGCAGAATCTTCCCATCTGAAGGGGTGCAGACAGCGTAGCCAAGGGCTCGCCCAGCTCCTGGCACATCCTAGACCTCCACTGCCACGGTCACCACACCCACAGGAACTGTTTCTACACCTGCCTTTTGCTCAGAGGGCCTGAGAGGCGGAGGGAGAGGGCCTGGCCCACAAGGAATGGTGAGATCTGGTCTTGGGAGCCAAGCAGGGTCAGGCTCCAGCAGTGCTTGGATGGGAGAAAGCAGGGAATCGTGGATGGTCGACTGTGCAGCCAGAGTCTCTCCTGTTCCATCTGGAAACTAGGGGCTTATGGGAAACATCAAAGATGCTGACAAGGACAGGAGTGGATGGGGAAGGCAGCCATCTGCCACTGTGGTCTGGCTGGTGAAGTCCTGAGATTCCCATCCTTCCTTCTCTTTTTTCTCTCTTCCTCCTGATTCTCCTTTTCTTCTTCCTCTCATCTTCTTCCTTCTTGTCTTCCTTTTCTTCTTCCTCTCCTCCTCCTCCTCTTCCTTCTCTTCCTCTTTTTTCTTCCTTTCTTTTCTTCTCCCCTCTTCTTCCTTATCTTCCTTTTTTATATTTTTTATTTTTAAAATTTTTTATCATTTATTATTTATTCAATTATGTGTGTATGCGTGTGTGCACATGTGTGTATGTATATGTGTGTGTGTAGAATCACGGACAAATTCAGGAACCACCATGGACTGCCTCCACCTCCTCCTCCTCCTTGTTTTACTCTGCCCCAGGATTCACAGGCTCCACCCTACCAGGACCAGAAACGCAGGCCGCCCCTGCTTCTGCCTGGTGTCTATATATGGGGTCTAGGATCCGAACTCAGGACCTTCTGCTTGCAAGACAGAGGCTTAACCCCTGAGCCACCTTTCCAGCCCCTTTCCTTATTTTTCTTATCCTTCTCCTCCTCTTTCTCCTCTTCCTCTTCTGCCTCATCCTGTTCTTCCTCTTTTTGAAATATTTTATTTGAGAGAGAGAGAGAGAGAGATAGATTTTCCTGGCACACACGTAGAAGTCAGAAGTCAGAAGACAACTTTGGGAAATGGGTTCCTTCCTTGCCCCACACGGGCTCCATGGATGGATGCGGGTTTCCAGATCCAAGTGCAGGTGCTGAGCCATCTGCCAATTCCTCCTTCTTTTCCAGGGTCTGAGTAGCCCAGGCTAACCTAGAACCCAGGGCCCTCCTGCCCCAGGCTCCTAAGTACTGGGGTTACAGGCATTACCATGCCCAGCAGACCTGCTTCACAAGAAGCCACTGAGCCCCTGTAGACACTCAGAACAGTGTTACCCCAAGACTGTGTTCTTGACCAAATACGGACAGCCCCAAGAGATCAAAAACTTACAGAGCTGGGAAGTAAGGCAGGACACTGATGGGAAACACAGGTCAGGCAGAGATCCTCATGGCAGGGGTATGGGGGCTGTGGATGACTTGGGGGACAGAGTCCCATCATTCCACTCCATGGATCCTGAAGAGGGTTCACCACTCTCTTCTGGGGCATTCATCAGTGGACAACCCCGAGACAGTTGCACCAACCCCAGGCTCCCCTCCCACACTGTAGGATGCCACCCGCATCCAAGGGGTCACTCAGCGCTCCCTAGGGAAAAGTCCCCAGTGGGGCTGTCACCCTCACTCCCTGCAGTGGGTGTCTCCCTCACTGCAGGGGGGCCAGGGCATGAGCCCTGGGATGTAGGAACTATGAACAAGGGCACAGGTTTATTCTCCCTGCACCAGAACCACCACGCGCCTGCTCATTCTCTTTTAAAGACATAGTTGACAGTGTCCTGAGCTGGGGAGATAGCTCAGGATCTGAAGCCTTTGCCTTGTAGGCAGAAGAATATGAGTTCAGATTCCCAGATCCCACATAAAAATGACTGACTGATGGATATGGCGGTGGCCTGCAATTCTGCTCCTAGAAGATGAACCCGGGAACCCCAAGAATAAAGCAACAAGGAGGTAGAGCATTCCAGGATGATTCCTGACGTCACCCTGACCTCCACAGGGACACAGAGGGTCTCCTTGTTGCAGAGGGCAGGCAGACAACAGACAGAAGTCAGCTTGGCCTCCACTCACCTGAACATTCATGAGATCTGCATTCCCCAGCGGCCCTCAGAGTCAGGAGTGGTTTGACCAAGAAAGGAAAAATCTCCGGGTGGCCCTGACACCTTGTACTAGTTACTTTTCTCTTTGCTATAACCAGACATCTGACAAAGGCAGCTAAAGGTTTCTTTTGACTCACAATTTTGGTCCCTCGTGACCGTGGCTGTGTTAGCGGTATCAGTTGTTTTTTACATGTTGGTGGATGAGGAAGTAGAGAGCCCAAGGGATCCAAAGCAGAATTAGCCCTTCCTTGCCTTGTGGGCCCCCCTCTCCAATTAATTGACTTCCACCAACTTGGCCTCAGTGGACACTGTTGGACCAATTGCTAACGCCCACCAAACAGTCTGTGAGGGGCATTTCACACTCAAATCTTGATGCCTAATCCCTCTCCGCAAGAGGCCCTGTGTCTCCATAGACCTTGGCTTCCATGCTTTTTCCTTCTGTACCAGAGTACCAGTCTTCCAGATCTTTCCTGAGAGAAAGACCACCGTGGGAAAGGTCTATGAAACAGAAAAGAGAGATCTTCCAAGGGTAGGGCTGACAGAGCCCAGAGACCCAGGAGCCTGGGATGGGTCTCTGGAGAAATTCATATTCCGCATTTGACCAGCCTCGGCGCTTGCCTGACTGTTTGGAGCAGGTGGGGGAAGATCCCACTTACCAGCGATGCAGACTTAACAATTTTGCGCGCACTCTCCCCCTCCCTCTCCTTTCTTTTCTCTTTTTTCTTTTTTGCCATTTTCACTTGTATGTGCAGTGTGTGTGTGAGAGAGAGTGTGTGTGTGTTAGTGTGTGTGTGTGCACACGCACAGTACTTTAACTGCTGAGCCATTTTCCTGGTTATTTTCTTTAATGGGGTTTATTTTATTTATTTAATTATTTTGCTAAGAGAAAGTCTGAGAGACACACAGAGAGAATGAAAGACACACATGCTACGCCACATGGGTAGAGGTCAGAGGACAACTTTCAGAAGACGGTACTCTCCTTTCACCATGTGGGCTTCCAGGGGTTTGAGCTCAGGATGCCAGGTTTATATACAAGCGCCCTTACCCACTGACTCATCCCAGAGGCCTGCCAGTCACCACTTTTTAAGGAGACCCCTTTTTTATTTCAAGGGAGAACAGACATGTCCCCCACACACTTGCACAGAGAGAGTATCGAGCTTGGGGGTTCAAGTCAGAGGCAGTGGGTGAGGGGCACAAAAGCAGCCTTGGTAGATGCCCCCATTGCTGCCTGAGCCCCACAGCCTCCTCGGCCTTGAAGGACTCACCTCTGTGATGATGTAGAAATCATCTCCAGGCTCTCCCTGGACCACAATCTTCTCTCCGTCTTCAAACTGCACAGGCTCCAGGGCGTCAGCCACAGTCAGACGTTCCCACTTCTCCAGAGACTCTGAGGGGTGAGGTGGGGGAGACAACAGGTCACGGGCGGTACCTCACCTGCTGGCAGAGTGTGTGCTACTCTCCATGATGAGCAAGACACAGGCTCAATGAGCCGCGCCCCCAGCTATTGTTCCCCGCAGGTGACGCCTAATAGCAGCAGGACACACTGCCAACCTCCAGATCTTTCTATGCTGGGCCAGGACCGTTTACCATGAAGTGCTATCAAAGGGACACTCGGCACTGGCAAATCCAGCCATCAATCCAGCTCCCTGGGAGGCTTTGGCAGGAAAAAAAATCACAAATTCAGCATTGTCTGAGCTACAGAGTGAGTTTAAGGCCAGACTAGGCAACCTAATGAAATGCATCCTCAAAATAAAAAGAACTCAGTAGTAGAACACCTCCTGGAATCCCCAGGGAGGGGCTGGGGGCGTGGCTCGGGGGTAGAGCCCTTGCCTAGAACCATCAGGTGAGAGACTGGGGTGGGAGAGGGTGGCTTGCCAAGCACACATCAGGTCCTGAGTTCTATTCTCAGTACAAAGAAAAGAAAGCAGGATACTTTCAGTTCCCTCCTCACCTTTGCAGAATGAGGCAGGTTGAAAATGCTCCTTTCTTACTACACAATGTAAACACTGACAACCAAATGTACACTAACTTAGAGAGAAAATACTTCCTCAGAGAGAGAGAGAGAGAGTCACCATGTCCTCCTGTTGAGATACTCCTCAACTAGGGCACATATGCCACTATTTCAAGCCAAAATACTTGATTGTAATGCAGGGTTTCTTTCTAAATGCTACAAGCTCAGAAAGACCTCTGGCCTGGGCAGACCTTCCTTTCAAAGGCCCTGTTCCTCACCAGTCCTAAGGTAGGAAGAACATATCATCATCTGAGTCATTCATGAGAAAAATGTGGTCACTTTTATCAGATAAACTCTCTCCCCCTTCCCTCCATACCCCCTTTCTCCCCCTCTTTCTCTGTGTCTCTCTTCTTCAGCAAAAGAAATCTTTGTGGCCTACGCTTCAATGCAACGTATGTAGGCCAACTGCTAAAAATAACAATCTATAAAGGTATTTATTTGAGATCTAGGTTAGCAGGGAGATTTCTGCCCCCGAAACCTCCTGCCCTTGCTTTAAGTCCCAGAGGGCCTCTGCGCCCCTCACTCTGGGGCTCAGAGATTCCACTGCAGGCTGGGGCATCGAAGTTACTTCAGCCTCAGCCGTGATTTCTTTTCCCTTTTCTTCTCTTTTGTCTTTTCTGTTCGTCTGCCCTCTTTTCTTTCTCTTAATCGCCTTCTCTCCTTCTCTTCCATTCCCTTCCCTTCCTCTCTGCTTCCTACCCTCCTTTCTATCCTGTCTTCTTCCTTTCCTCCTCCCTCCTCTCTTTTCCTTCCTTCCCTCCTTTCTTCCTTCCTTCCCTCCTTTCTTCCTTCCCTGTTTCCCTCCCTCCCTTCCTCCCTCCTTCCTTCCTTCTTTCCTTCCTTCCCTTCCTCCTCTTCCTCCCTACTTCTTTCTTTCTTTCTTTCTTTCTTTCTTTCTTTCTTTCTTTCTTTCTTTCTTTCTTTCTTTCTTTCTTTTTCTTTATTTCTCTCTCTCTCTCCTTCCTCCCTCCCTTCTTCCTTCCTTCCTTCCTTCCTTCCTTCCTTCCTTCCTTCCTTCCTTCCTTCCCCTTTTTATTCCTTATTTTTCTCTCTCCTTTTCTTCCTCACTTCCTGTCTTTACCTTTTTTTGTGTGTGTTTGTTGTTTATTGAGACACAATCTTTCTATATAGCCCAGTCTGGTCTACAAATTCCGATCCTTCAGTTCAAGCCTCCCAAGTGCTGGCATTACATACTATTATATACTATATATTATATAGTAAGACACGCATGTCTTATTAATTACTTTCTTTAAAAAAAAGTTTGTATCCAAAACCTGGGAGAAAGATGCAGGAAGATTAGAAGTTCAAGGCAGGGAGTTTTAGACCAGTCAGAGTCTCAATAAAATAGACAACAAAACTCTGTACTGGGTAGAAGCTACCCAGTCATTTGGAACCTGGAACTGCCTGATGCCCTGGGGACTGAGGTCACTGTTGAGCACAGTTATCCTGAGTCAGAAAGAAATGGGAGAGTCAGAGAGACAGGAAGATGTAGGTATGCTATACAGTAAGAGGGAGGGGCTACAGTCAGGGTGGGCATGGCTCAATGACAGAGCACCTGTCTGGAATCCCCAGTGAGGGGCTAGGACCATGGCCCAGTGTTAGAATACCTATCTAGAATCCCCCAGTGAAGGGCTGGGGGCGTGGCTCAGTGATAGAGTCTCTGTCTAGATTCCCCCAGTGAGGAGCTGGGGACAGAGATCAGTAGTAGCATGCTAGCTGCTTGCCTAGCATGCTAGCTCCTTGCCTAGCATGTGCAAGAACCTGGGTTTCATCCTCAGCACCATAGAAAAAGAAAAGAAGCTGCTCTTTTTCATATATTTAAGTAGCAGATTCCCCCCCCCGTGGTATTTGAAGCATTCGATTTCCTATGGTTGGAAAGCAAGACTTGTAATAGCTTTATCTCTCCACAGCATAAATCTTGGAAGGCAACTGTCAGAGAAACTGTGAGTATTTGGCCTCAGGCTTTTGAATGAAGCACAAAAACATTTCAGAGCTGTGGAACTGTGCGAATGCAGGCAAGCAAGAGGCAGAGATGGACCACAGTGGAGCTGGCAGGACTGGGGGTGGTGGGGCAATCCTGGGGACCTCTGTTGAGGGCGGGGGCAGGGTCTACAGAGAGGATGGTGTGGGCGGTCTCCATTTGTGTGTGAGTGTGTGTGTGTATGTGTGCAGAGGGCACCTGAGTGTGTGCGCCTGTGGAGGCTGGAAGGAGACATTGGGAATCATCCTGGCTTGCTCTACCTCCTTATTGCTTTGCTCTGGTTCTGTTTTTCAGAACCAGAACTACAGGCTGCTGCCATTTCCACCTAGCATTTTCCCATGAGATCTGGAGAGCTGAACTTGGGTCCTTTTTCTTGTGAGGCAAAGACTTTAATCCCTGACTCTCTCCCCAGTCCCTAGGTTCATTTTTTTTTTTTTTTTTTTTTTTTTGAGCCAAGCATCTTAAAACACTCCGTGGTGTTTGGTCTTGCTTAGCGAGTTTCTGGACCTCCGTTGGAAAAGAAGGAAGGTCTCAGCTATGTGCTGTGTGCTGTAGGATGTATAGGGGGCTGGGTAATGCACACTCCGGAGCACACAGATGCACATGCATAAGTGACCACACACATGCACACTTGAGACTGGAGCAAGATGTCAGGTGAGGATTGCATTCTTCGTCATCAGTGGGCCTCATGTTCCACATAGGATTAGCAGTTTCTTCCCCAGAAGATGGCTGCTAATGCTCAGTGTGCGTGTAAGCTTGGGGTGCACTTGGGGCCCAGCCACTCCCAGTGCCCACATTGGAAGGATAGCCTTGCTCAGGGTGAGGCAGAAGGTTCTGGGAAGACCCTTGAAGCAGACGGCTTGATACTAGATGCTGGCACAGAACTAGCGTGGCTGGGATGGTAATATCAGAGGTGGAGGGTGAAATGGAGGAACACAGCATGGGGGTGGGGAGACACCCCAGGATAATGCTTGTGCTGGAGGCTGACAGAGTACATACTTACCAAGGAGTATGCACCTTAAGTGTGTTGTGGACATGCGTGCTTCAAACGTGCGTGTGAAGATGTGTGAATGTGCATGGTGTTCATGCGTGAACATTTGTCATTGGGCACCGTTGTGTGAACACGTGTAAATGAGCGCCTCAAATGTGTGCAGTTGTACATCAATGTGCACCATAATTGTGGGTGTGTACAAACTTGTGCCCCCTAAAACATGTCCACATACTAATGTATGTACATGCATGTACAAACTTGTACTCCCAAAACATGTCCACATACTAATGTATGTAGGTGCATGAATGTGTGGGCATATTTGTGCACACAGGCATGATACACATACACTGCACACATGCATGCATATGTATAGATGAGTTCACGCGTGGCCCACAGGTCTGTGTGAGCACCGGTGCATCACACATGCGTGTCCATGTTCCTATACATGCATATCTCCAAGAAGACACTCTCGCAGCTACATGGGGAGGAGAGGGCACGTGGACAGAGGTGCCCTGGACAGCAGGCCACTGACCTAGGATGGACACTTTACTCAGGAACTCCTCGTACATCTTGCGTTTCCTCAGCGTGCTGCCCTGCGCAGGAGAAAGAACAGATGTGATGTGTTCATTCTGATGTGTTCCCCTCCCTCTCCCCCAAGACCAGACTCTTCAGGAAAGCAGTTTAGTCCAAATCCCCCTCCTACCCCAACAGTCTCTCAGTGAGCTGTCAACACCTCCTACGCCCTCTCCCTCCCCCCATGGCTTCTGAAGCTGTCCCATCACTTTCTTTTTTTTTATTATATTTTTTTCCCAATCATACAAGCTTAATAGGTGTCTCGTCTCCTCCCTCCCTTCACCCCTCGCCAGTCCCCTTACATCCTCCCCCCTTTTCCCCTTCCTTTCACACCCCTCCCTCCCTTTCTCCCAGTGCCCCCCTTTCCCCCTCCCATTCCTTGGAGCATCCTTTTGTGTGAATGTCAAACTTCCCTCTGAGTCTTCCCACTCTTGTGAGGTGTAAGGACTCAGTGGCATTTCTCAGAGCCCTTTCTTGGGCTCCCCTTTAGTATGGGAACACTGTTATGACTGTTAATCCCTTGCCTTTAAGGATCCTAGTGCCTGTGATCCATGCTAGACTTTGGGGGAGTCATTGACATGTCAGTCAATGCACAGGTCATGCAAAGTCCGATTATAGCTACTGCAGCCCTAACTTGTGTGGAGTATCTTGCATATTGTTGCTCCTTCCCATCTTTAGTCTCTTACAATCTTACCGCCCCCTCTTCTGCAAGTTTCCCTGAGCTTTGGGGTGGGGAGAGATTTGGCTGGTCTGGTTTCCAGTGTCCCACCACTTTCTGAGGGGATCCAGTGACTTCCCTTCTTGGGGTCCACACGACTGTGCACGTCACCCACACTGATTAAAACAATCTGAGTGGCCGAGGGGTTTGTTTCCCAAAGCTGGATCCTGCACAACAGGGTCTGCGCTGCTCCCTCGGAGATTCAGAGGATCAGATCGAAAGCAGAGTTGGGAGAATGCATGGAAATGGAAACCTTAGAGCCAGCTCTCCAAGATGACCTAGAGAGTTCCAGACCAGAGCCACCAGCTATGCTGCCTTTGAAAGTGGGACAAACTGTCTTAACAAATATACATCGTTGCTGTAAGTCACTATGACTAGGACATGTTTGTTATTCAGTAACAGCTGCCTAATACAACCAGCTAACTATCCCAACCGAGGACAGTAAACAAACACTTCATTGTTTTGAGGCGGAATCTATGTAGCCCAGGTTGGTCCTCAAATTTGCATTCCTCCTGCCTCAGTCTTCTGACCGACCCGTGCTGCTGGATAAGAGGCTCACAGGCGCGTGTGGCAACTATCACGTGCTCATTTAGCACTGTGAGGTGCATAGTCGGCCTCCCTCCTCAGATGAGATTGGGAGATCAGGAGCCATGCCAGTGTGCCCAGCCAGATATGAAGCTGGCACAGGGGAAAGCTGGGGTGGTCTAAATAGGAGCTGTCATATTTGCTCGGTCATGACCCTCCCGCTCACATGGGGACTGGGCAGCCCGCAGCAGCTGTATTCCACAGTGCAAAGGACTTTCAGATGGGCTTCGAAGTGCACAGAATGGCTCAGTACCACACAGGAAGGAAGAGGTGCACACGAAGCCTGGAGAGCAGTGCTGGCTGACTGTGTGACTGAAGGGACACTGAGTGGCCAAGTGTGTGCAGTTTCCACAGGCTGGGCACTCCCCTCCCCTCAGAGTCAGGAGGGACCCTGTGACATTCAATCTTGGTTGTCGATTTGACTACTCTTGGGATTAACCAACGGATTAGCTGTCAGATCACCCAAGAGATGATTTGGATCAACATATTTGCAACCCAAAAGACCAACTCTAAATCTGGATGGATTCTCGCAGTAGCAGAGCAGATAAAAGGAATCACAGGACAGAAGCAATCATGGACTCTCTGGGATTCTCTTGTCCTGTGCTAGACTCATCTTTCTTCATCTTGCCACCATCAGGACCCTCCATGACTGATGTGACTTCAACTGCCTCCAGCTTCTGCCGCCTGCCGTGCCCTCTCTACCATACAGGATGGCATCTCCCTTCTGGAATCAGAGCCAAGCAATTCTCCCCTTTCTCCCCTTAAATTGCTTGAATCGGAGTGCTGCAGCAAAAAAGTAACTGCAACATACACACAGTCTAGTGAAAAGTGTAGGAAGCCAGAAGAGAAATATTTCCCCAAAGGAACATGCACCGATTGTAGCGGGATGTCACCATGTCCAATGCCCCACGTAAAGGATAGGGGTCCTGGGAGGAGGAGGATGGGTGGAAGATGGAAGATGGAGGGCAAAGATGATGGGTGGAGGACAGAGGTCCAGGATGATGGATGGAGAATGAAGGATGATGGAGGACAGAGCATGGAGCAGAGAGGATGGAGAGAGGAAGATGACTTCCTACACTTTTCACTAAACTGTGTGTATGTTGCAGTTACTTTTTTGCTGCAGCACTCCAATTCAAGCAATTTAAGGGGAGAAAGGGGAGAATTGTTTGGCTCTGATTCCAGAAGGGAGATGCCATCCTGTATGGTAGAGAGGGCATGGCAGGGATGGAGAATGGATGACAGAGGATGTGGCATTTGAGGAAAGAGAACGGGGGATGGGCACAAACAGCCACCGCCTCCCCCAGAAGCCTAGTCTGTCATTGTCTTCTGCAGACACAAAAGCTCTGCAGAGTTCCTGGGCCCAGCAACACTATTCTTAGTGCCCTGGGATCCAAAATTAACCCGGAGGAAGTGGCAGCTCCCTCTGTGCTGTGAGAGCTTCCCAAAATATAAAGTCCCAACCGCAAACAACCCCATAGCCAGCCGTGAAACCAGGTGGATGATGGTGTGTGTGTGTTGGCAGGTGAGCATGTGGTGGTGGAGGAGGTGATTGGAGGGTTATGCAGCCTGGACCAGGTGTGCCTCGACAGGACAGGAATGGCTGCATCCGAGAGGGGAGACCCTTGGCGCTCTCCCGTGGCGTTAGCGGCTTTTTGCAGATGGAGAATGCCGACAGGTCTGAACCTCCGAGGCTAGGCTGTGTCTTTGTGTCCACATCCACCCGAGATCTCTGATGCGCTGGGCACACGCTCTCTACCTGGTTGGGGTTCACTAAGTGTAAGGGGGGGCAGCTGCCTCCAAGGACACACTGACCCTGTGTGGAGAACCAGTATCACAGTGGGATCAGCAGCCCACATCGAGGCAGGATGTTCCCTTCAAGTATCTATGACTGAACCCCGTGGGCCTCCTCACCCCCAGTCACAGCTCCCGCTTGGAGTGTGCTGCCCCGTCCAGTCTTCCGGAGAGAGCCAAGATCCAAGGATGAAAAAAAAAAAAAAAAAAAAAAAAAGATCCAAGGATGCTGCTAGGCTGAACCTGGGTGTGGTTTAAGGAAGCACGGGTCACCCAGAGTGAGTGGGGGGCAGGTCCTCTACGTTACTTCTGACTGGGAGGCCGCCCTGGAGGGAACAGGGAGTATGATGGGAACAAGTCTGCTAGAGGGGAGATGAAGCGCTCTGCTTTCCATAGCCCATGCCTGGAAAGGAAAACAGATTGCTGGAGACCCCAAGACTGGATCACGACAGGCCTCACACAAAGGCCAATGCTACTTGGCTTGAACTTTCTGGAATGCTTCACCTCACAGCCTCTTCTGTTCTCACAGGGCTCCCCAATCTAGTGCGAGAGAACTGAGTCCAAGCAAAGCTCCTCTGGGGTCTGGGCAGGGTGCGTCAGAAATGAGATGGACAGTCCCGGAAGAAGTTTTGGGTATGAGGCTGCTGTTCCCTTCGGTGGCCTGGACTCCAGTGGAACCTTTGCAAAGACACCGTCCTGCGGCCTGTATCTCCTCTGCATGTGCTCCTCTATCCAAGACATCACCCCCAGTGTCACCTTGGGGGATCCCGACCTTCATTCTCAAAGTCCCTCAAGATCCAACATGGGAGGCGAAACTTCAGCCATTGCAAACATATTCCAACCAATTGGAAGGAGAGAGGGGAAGAAGGCAATAGGGAGCTGCTTTCCTGGCCATCTGCCTATCTTCTTCTCAGAAGGTTCCAGAACTCCTTCGATACATTCACTCGATCTTCCAGAAAGGTCCATCCCCACTTAAGTGAGTTTCTGGTGGGTGTCAGACTCCAGCTCTGTGCCCACACCCCTAGTGGACTCTCCTCAGTTGGGGTTCCACTCACCATGAGGATGCGCCGGTAGCTATCTCGGTCGATGCCCCAGAGTTTCAAGTCTGTCTTGGCTTTCACAGTGGCAGCCCTGGGGGTGCCGTAGATGAGGGCAAGTTCTCCAAAGCTGCCCCCCTCGCTAATGCTGGTCACCCACTCCCCGTTCACATAAACCTTCAGGGAACAGAAAGATGGAAAATTTGGGGAATATTACGATGACTGCCTTTTAAAAAATATGTGTGTGTGTGTGTGTGCGCGCGCTGTGTGTGCGTGTGTGTGTGTGTGTGTGTGTGTGTGTATACCCATGGAGGCCCAAGGATAATCCCAGGAGTCATCTTGGATTGCTCTGTCTCCTTATTGCTTTGCTCGGCTCTGGGATTCCCTAAGCCCTGTCTTCCAGGGTTGGAATTACAGGTCGCCTCCATATCCACCTGACATTTTTACATGGGATCTGGGGACCTGAACTCAGGTCCTTTTTGGGGCAAAGGCTTTAACTCCTGAGCCATCTCCCCAGTTCCTTTTGGCCTTTTGGTATGCGGGTTTTCATGGCTCTGCCTGGAAATGGGGCAGCTACTGGGTAAGGCTCTTGGTTTTCAGGAGGTGATCTCAACTGGGTGGGGCCTCGGGCTGGAAGAGAGCTGTCCATCTCTTCCCCACCTACTACAAACTTCAATCCAGCCACAGATAATCTGGGAAGGACCGGTCAGACCCAACCAGATCTCTCATCCAGTGACCACCTCTCAGTCCCTCTGAGCCTCAGTTCCCCCACTGTCCCCCATGTATTGACTCTGTTGCTGCACATACACTGAGATCCTGACGGACACGTCCCTCTTGCCTCTCCCATTCACAAAACACCACTTGCGCACTCCCTTCACTCAGCCACCCCTCCACTTGGGTGTTCCCCATTTTTCCTCCTCCCTGGCTGGGCAAACGCCCCACCCTTCTCCCCTGAGCCTTCTCCACCAAAGACAAGCACCCGGGCTTCTTGGCCTGGAGCCCAGTGGAGCCCCCAGCCGGACATCGCTGCCAAGCTGAGGGGAGAAGAGGCCAGGACAAGATTCTCTTTCAGGCTGCGTGGGCGAGGTGCCTGCACAGAGCCCACACTGTGCCTCCACGGTGCGCAGGGGCCCACACCCAGCGGGACCCAGAATGGGCGGATTGTTCATTCTGCGGCGGTTGCCGCAGCTCACTTACTATCAGCGGACACAATGCCCACTTTCTCCCCCGCGCAGCGTCTCAATGAGCCTGCCAGAATGGTTCCCGTCGCCAAGACAGGCGCGGACGTGGAGAATGGACTGGCATGAATCATGGAAGCAATTCTTAGTGAAATCAATGATCCATTATCTCATCATAACGGACACTCAGAGAGTAATGTCTGAAAGAAAACGCCCACAGGTGATGGTGGACCCTACAATGAAGTGTGGGCAGCAGGCAGGGGTCTGGCCAGCCTCAGAGACCCTGGTTGGGGATGGGGCATGAGACCCTTGAAGATGGGACTCCACTTGGCATGGTCAGTGTTTCTCTTGCCTAGACCAATGAACCAGAATCACTAAGGGATCTGTGCGCTAGAAGAACAGGACTGGGGAAGTAGTCCATAAAGTGTCCACCCCCCAAAAAAGGGGGGGTTAGGGGTTAGCTCAGTGAGTAGTGCTTACTGTCTAAGTGTGAGTACCTCAGTTCTATCCCCAGAACACACACACACACACACACACACACACACACACACACACACACGCCTATAATCCCAGAACCGGAAAGTCAGAAACAGGGGAATCCCTAGGGCTTTCTAGCCAACTAGTCTAGCTGACTTGGGAGGATCCCATGAGAAACCCGTCTCAAAAAATAAAGAGAGAGGTGGGGGGCATGACTCAGTAGTTAAAATCTTTGCCTCAAAAGCAAAAAGACTCAAGTTTGGATCTCCAGATCCCATGTAAAAATGCTGAGTGGAAATTGGGGTGGTCTGTAACTCAGACCTTGGAAAGCTGAGCCTGGGAAACACCAGAGCAAAGCAAAAAGGAAGTAGAGCAATCCAGAATGATTCCAACTGTCACCCTTGGGCCTCCACAGGCATATACACTCTAGTGCCCTTTTGTACACTTGCACATACATGTGCACCCACTCATATGCCAGCACCCACACATACATGCACACGAAACTAATAAATAAATAAGGAGAGCTAGGAAGGACCAGAATTTAGATCTCCAGGGCCCTTGTAAAAGCTAGGCAGGCCTAGAAGCAGCTGGAATCCTTGTGCCCTAAAGGCAGAAACAGGGGTAAATCTGCTGTGAGCTGATCTGTTAGTCTAATAGGAAGGGGAGATATGTGCTCAGTGAGAGAAAATGACTGGATAAATAAAGTCAAGAGAAAACATTCGATGTCAACTCTAAACCTCTACACACATGTGAATATGTGCCCCCACACATGGGAGCACATAGACACATGCACACACACACACACATATATACACACACATCTGCATAGTAAGATGGAGAGGAATTGTGAAGAGACCTAACCTGACCTCTGACCTCTACATATGGAAACATGTGCACTGACACACACATGCTCATGTGCGTGCACACACACACATATACACACACATACATATGATCATGTAAATACACAGATGCATTCAAAACCCTCAATGAGGGTGAGAGCAGGCTTATCGCCCTAGAACTTGGGAGGCGCTTTGCCACTGAGCCACACACCCCCAAGCTCCTAACTGGGGGAGCGTAGGCAAGCACTCTCCTGCAGCATTACTTCCCTAACTAATCTCCCCACTTTGTTTTTAGCCGGGTTCGCTCTCTATCCAGGCTGTCCTCAAACTTGCCACGACCCTCCTGCCTCTGGAGTGCTGTGATTGCAGCTTTTGGCCGTGAGGGATGTGCCCCGAGAGGCTCAGGTACAGTCTTTGGCGGCATGTGCTGGGGAGCAAGGAAGTCCCCGGCATGGCTGCCAAAGTGGAGAGAAGACCCCAGGTTGCCTGGTGAGGAGACAGTGCCCTGGGAGCACAGTGCCCTAGCAGAGCTGCTGCGATTCTTACCCTCACCTTCCTCAAAGACAAGGTAAGGCGGCTGCCCCCATGCGTCTAAGGGGAATGGGGAGACGCTGCCGTATCAACCCTTGCTTGTCCCCTCAGAAGCCAGGGACTTCAGGAACTTTCTAGCCTCCTCGATGTCAGAGAAAGCCATTGTGTGGCTCCTCAGACCAGCCCAGGGCCACCCGGAGGACAAAGGGACTATCCTTCTGTAGCACACTGGCCCCTGTCACAGTGCCCGCCTGGACAGGCCCAGCCCCACCCAGCTGGTACGCAAAGGGGCCACTCATGTTAGGTTTCATTGAGTTGATTTTTTTTTTCTTCTTTCAAAAGGAAAATGGTGGGGGCCTCACTGGGCTACATGACACCCCACCAGGAGTCGAGGACTCTCTAGCTAAGCTCAGACTGCACCCCCTCCCACCCTGCTGACCTCCTCCTCTGCTCGACCTCAGGAAGTAGGTCGCTCCACTGCACCGAGGGCTTGGTAGTGGGTGATACGGTCCTGAATTCAAGGGACTTTCCCAACAGCAGGGTCCCAGGCCACAGGCCAATAGCACGTGAATACATGCGGGGGGTGCGGGGGTCGTGGGAACCCAGCACTCGAGAGATTGAGCCGGGAGGATTGTGAATTCGAGGCAAGCCTGGACTACAAATCAAGAACCTGCCTCCAAATAAATAGGCAAATCAAAACAGAATGGGGAACAGGGTCTAGTGTGTAAAGTGCTTGCCATGCATGCATGAGGTCCTGACTTCCAACTCCAGAACCCATGGGAAAAAGAAAAAAAACACCCCAGTACGGTGACATTTGGGCATATGTAATCCCAGAACTGATGAGATGGAGATGGGTGGAGATGAAGGCTCACAGGCCAGTCAGCCTAAATGAACTGGGGAGACACAGGCTATCGAGACATTTTGTCTCAAAATAACAAGTTGGACAACACCCTGAGAAATACTGCCTGAAGTTGATCTTTGGCCTCCACATGTATTCATACACATGTGTGTATTGCATATATATGCACACACATGCACAGAAACACATACACACACACTAAGAAAGAAGAGGAAGAGGAAGAAAAGGAAAAAGAGAGGGAAGAAAAGGAAGAAGAGGAGGAGGAAGAGGAGGAGAAGGAAGAAAAGGAGGAAGGAGAAAAAGGAGGAAGAGGAGAAGGACCAGAAAAGAAGAGGAAGAAAGGAAGAGGGGATTGATGGAATTCAGAAGGTAAAGACACCTATGCACAAACCTGGTGACTGGAGTTTAATCCCCGCATGGTAGAATGAGAGAACTGACCTTTGCACTTGTGTTATGACATGACACTTTTCTCCTCCACTCCCTCTCAAAATAAATGAAACCTTTTTTAAAAAGACTCACAGAGTGGTTCATAATCTGCATCCTGTCTGGGGGTTTTGCGCCTAACCCCAGGCAGACTGTGGGGGTCTAGATGCAGCCAGAGGGGCCTGGGGGCATGTGTGCTCAAGTCTTGGCACAGGGCCCCCAGTGGCATGGATTTTTGCCAGGCCTTGGACTGCAGAACAAGTGAGCAATCGCTTCCAGCCTTTTGGCTAAGGCCAAGTGCGGCATCAGTGAACAATGTCCTCTTGGGCACGAATGGATCAAAACCAAGACTTCGGAGAGATCTAGAGTGCCCAGGCTATGGGGTGGGGGGAGGAGACCTCAGCCCGCTCTATCCTGAAGGTCAGCTCAAGTTAATAGCTGCAAGTAAGGTTTGGGGAGATGGCTCAGCAGTTAAGAGCGCTCACGCTACGAGTGTGAGGACCTGAGTTCAAATCCCCAGTTGCCACTACACACGCCTGTAAAACCAGCATGGAAGAGCAGAGAAAGAGACACCCCCAGGGCTGCTGGTTAGCAAGGTTGGCCAAAACAATGAACTTCCGGTTTAGTAAGAGACCCTGTTTCACAGTAGCAAGGAAGGGAAAGACACCCAAAGTCCTGCTTTAGTCTCTGCATTCATATGTCCGTTGAAGGAAGCACACACCAGTATGCGTGCAGGCACCACACACACACACACACACACACACACACACACACTCAGTAATGTAAAGTGGGTGAGAGAACTGTAAATAGGAACAAGAATGGTCACATATGTGGAATCTGATGGTACATGAGAGAGCAAGAGCGAGCGAGCGAGCGAGAGCGAGAGAGAGCGAGAGAGAGAGAGAGAGAGAGAGAGAGAGAGAGAGAGAGAGAGATCGCAGCTATTCAGGAGGTTGAGGCAGGAAATCACAAATTCAAAATCTGTCTAGACTGCAGCCTGGGGCCAAGGTCTAGGAAACATAAAAGACAAAAATATGATGATGAATGTAGTATAGCAGCTGGAATCCCCCAGTGAGTGGCTGGTGGTGTGGCCCAGTGGGAAAGCACCTGCCTAGAATCCCCAGTGAGGGGCTTGGTTCAATTCCCAATAAGGAGAGAAGGGAATGAGGAGGGAAGGGAGGGAGAAATGAAAGGAGGGAGGGACAGTCAGAGGCCATAAGAATATATCCAGAAGGAAGATAAGTCACCTGGGTCACCCAACTAATTAATGAAGATTTAATTAATGAAAAGGGGACTGAGAACAAGTGGACACAAGCCTGGAAACATCCAGGGCACTGGGTCTGCGTGGGGTTTGCTCGTGACACAAGCCCTTTTCTGAGGCTTCCATCTGGTACAGCGGTACCACCCGAAATAGCTGTGGAGCAGCTTGTGGGATATTAGCTAATTGATGTGGGAAGACCCCGTCCATAGTGGGCAGTACCATTCTATGGGCAGGTGAAGAAGATGGACTCACTCATGAGTGGTGTCACGGTTAAATACAGGTGTCAACTTGACGGTTGAAAGTTTGAGCTCTGGGTATGTTTGTAGAGAATTAGTAGTTGAGTTAAACCCAGAGTGAACCTGCAGGAGATTGTCTAGTCGATGGGGCAGACCCAGCCCATGGTAGGTGCGAATAAGTCCTCGACAGGTGAATGAAATACAGAGGGCTGGTTAAGAAAGTTGGCATCCTTATGTATACTTGGCCAGACATGCTGGTCTGACAAGTAAGGATCGTCCCTCTCTCAGCCGTTATGTGGTGATGGTGTGGCCGGTTCCCTTGGCCCTGGTGTTGGCATGAACTCTCCTGTCAAGCTGGACTGAGAACTGTAACTGGTCTATAGTAAGAATGAACCCCTTGTTCCCTTAAACGGTGTGATGGTGATTTTATCAGCAACCATGCAGGTGAACTGCAACAAGTGGCAAGGGTCTCCTTGGAGCCTATCCATAGGGGAAGCGGCCCCCTTATGTCTGCACACTGCCTCAGGACCAGTCAGGATTGTTCAGTGGATAAAACACCCTGTCTGAAACATGGTAGAAAGGTGATTGACACCTTGAGATTGTCCTCTGACCTCTTGGTAGTTATATATATATATGTGTGTGTCAACTTGGCAATTGCAAATTAAACTTTGGGCATATGTGTGAAGAACTGATCATTAAGGCAAGTCCTGAGCAAGCCTGTAGAAGAGAATCTAATTAATGGGGAGACCCAGTCCATAGTCGGTGGGACCAGTTCCTAGGCAAGTAGATAAAATGGAGGAAGCTGGTTCAGGACATGGTCATTCTTCAGCATACTTGGACAAATATGCAGTCCAGAGAGTGATTTTTGGCTCTCTCTCAGCAATCTTGTGAATATGGTATAGCCAGTTTCTTTAGTTCCTGGTGTTGGTATGAGGTCTCCTGACAAGGTAGACTAACTATAATCAAGATTCCTTAGAAAGACTTTAAACCCCCATGCTCCCCGAAGCACTTTGATCGTGAATATATCTGCAACAGTCCTGCATTCACTCAGCAGCCAGAAGATGAAACTCACACAGTGGGATTAGGCTAGAGCTGTGTTCCCAGCGCCTGCTGGAGAAACGCTACGTAGAAATGCTACTGTGTTCTATGAATAAAATAAATCAAAAGGCGTTTTCATGCTTAAAGAGATGGATTACTAGCCTTTCATGCTCGCAGCGCGCACACTGCTGCAGAAAGTGGAGTAGGTTTTGGAATTTCTGTGGAAAACCAGATTTTTAATCAAGGTAGAGCAGCTAGCATAGGGTCCCCTGGTCCCCTTCATGTCCCCCACCCAGGTAAAATGACACTTGCCCTGCCGGGGAAGTGTCCTCAGAGACTTGGGGTGGGCTGCAGGAAGTTACCTGAGGAAAGAAACAAATCAAAGCACCAAGTCTCAGCAAACAGGGCCGTGGGCTTGTTGGAGACTAACCACACTAATTAGCATAATATATGCGCCCAGAATTCAGCCCAGGCTGGAGGCTGATCCCTGAGGGATGCTTCCAGAACATCTTTTGATCCTCTTCAGTGTGGCCTTCGTTGACCTGGAGGGGTACAGGTGCTGACCCCACCTGGGAAGCATGTCCCACATCACAGACTGGCTCCTTCCAGGCCCGGGCCCGCGGTCGGGCACTCCCTACCACCCACTGGGGTGGAAAGTCTGAGAAGCTGATGCAGATACTCACACAAGGCACGCCCACTTACACTTCAGAGCTCTGTATCATTAGCAGCTGGATGTCCCAAACTAGAGACTGCAGCCAGGAAGCAGGCATCCACCCACGGTGCCCAGACATCCTGGCTGGCCAGCCACAGTCCAGCAAAGACCTTCAAGCCGCCTTTGAACTTGAAACTCAGGACTGAAAAGGGACAGGGAGGAGGAGGAGCCGGATCTGCCAACAACGATACATTTGGGGAGTTTCAGCAACGTGAGGGTGAGCTCACTTTTTCCTTCACAAACTTCCCCCAGGGATTGGGGAGATGGCTCAGGGGTTAAAGCTTTTGCCTTCCAAGCAAGAGAACCTGAGCTTGGGTCCCCAGATCCAATGTAAAAAAGACTAATGGAAGTGGTGGCCCTAGAAGGTGGAGTCTGGGAAACCCCAGAACAAAGCAATAAGGAGGTAGAACAATCCAGGATGATTCCTGATACCATTCTTGAGCCTCCAAGTGCCCTCTTGTATACACACACACACACACACACACACACACACACACACACACACATGCACGCACGCACACACGCACACACACGCATGCGCAGGCATACATTCCCTAAGCAAGCAGGAGACCAATTATATCTCTGAGCATGGTCACAAAACTTTGGAGATCCATACCTGACTAGAGAAGGCTAGGGAAACTCCTGTTTTGGGCTCCAGCCCTTACCTTGGCCCGTCTCATTGGGGCTTGGACGGTAGTTACCACAGGGGCCTCAGAGGGTTTTGCAAGGAGGGAGTCCTGGGTTTGGGGACACACCTATCATGGCTCAGGGAATCTATGGGTAGAGGGGAAGAGCCTGAGGGTGGGAAGGGACACTGCCAGACCAGTCTTTACTCACATCAGCGCACTAACCCAAGAACTCAGTGGAAGATGTCTATTTCCTCCAGACCTCCACCATAGCTGACCTATCAGCATTGATAGGGAGGATCTCAGGAGAGACAGGGCCACCTGACAGACTGTTTGGCCTGCTGCCAGCCAGGTGAGGGGAACTTCCTTACTAGACAGTTTGCCCACTGGTGGGCCATTCATGCTCCAGCAGGTGCATGAAACCCTTTCTCTGAATAAATAAATGGATAAATAAATGAATATGCAAAATAAATTGATAGAGGAAGTTAAATAATAAAAAGTTTAGGAAAACTTGGGGGGAATGCTCGGTAGGTAAAACCTGTGCCTTCCAAGCCAAAGGGACCTGACTTTGAATCCCCAGAGCCTACATAAAAATGCCAGACAGGTGTAGCACCCTACTTTTCATTCAAGCCCGGGGAAAGTAGAGCTGGGACGACGCAGCCAGACGAGCCCTCGTGGTGCGCTCTGGGTTAAATTAGAGACTTCGGCTCAAGAGGCTCACAACGGTGAGGTGGAAGGACAATTGAGGAGATTCCCAGAATCAACCTTGGGTCACCTGAGGCACACACACTCAAATGAACTGGGGCACACACAGCTGCACACTCACACGCACCCACTCATGTGCAAACACCATAGACACATAAATAAAAGAAAAAGGTAAAACATTTAACAATCAAGTCAAATCTAGGAAAAGGTCACCCTTTCCGCATCCAGAAGTGACACTTCCTACGGGGGCTGGAGGAACGGGCCCATGGGATTCACTGGCACACACCTGCTGGAGCCTAATCCACTCTTACCCTCTTAGCCTTGCCTGCCTGGGTCTGGACAGGGTCCGTGTCGTCTGCCAGTGTGACAGATCATCCCTCTCTTCTCTGTTTCCTCAGCTGGGCCTTTTTTTTTTTTTAAACAAAGCAAGAGGAGGTGTCCATGATCATAGCTGTACCCCACATCAAAAGCAACTCATCCTCTCTCTCACACTTTATCTGGGCGGGAGCTCTAACTCTTGATTTGAGCCCCCTTGTTCAGGGAAATGGGACCCCCTGTCTAATACAAAGATCTGAGCCGTTAGATGCTGCTCAGGACAAAGCCACAGGTCAGTGCTGGCCAGAACCCACACTATGGCAACTCCAGAGGTGACCCCTGTTGAGAGGCAGGGTGAGTCACTTCCTGTGGGCAGCTCCGGAAGCAGGTGGGCCCACACAGTTCCCAGAAACTCAGCAAGGGACAAAGAGGGCTGCTGGGGAAAGAGAAAAAAAAAAATGTGTGTGTGTGTGTGTGTGTGTGTGTGTGTGTGTGTGTGTGTTTTCCTACAAATAGGCTGGACGGAGGCAGGAGCAGAGGCCAAGCCTGAAATAGCTCGACTGCCTGGATAGAGCACAGGGTGGGTACCCTTGGGCAGGTGGGGCAGAGGAGGATATGACCGGGTAGTGTCCTAACACAGCTGTGACCCTAGGGCTGGCTTAGGAATCAGGGCCAAGAAACGGGCGTGAGAGACTCTGTCGCTGTCCTCTGGGTTGCTGTGGAGACGGAACATGGCAAACAGCCCCAAATCAGAAATCAGACACCCTAGGGGGCTGGGGACGTGGCTCAGGGGTAGAGCCCCTGTCTAGAGTCCCCCACTGAGGGGTTGGAGGCATGGCTCAGTGGTAGAGCACCGTATTCAGTCCCAGCACCATAACCAAGTTGAAGTGGAGCACTGCAGTGCCTGGGGAGGACTCCCTCAGTCAGGCACCATTGTAAGCACCTAGGTCTTTCAGTGGTCTTTGGAAAGAGGAAATGTTCTGATACTCACATCTACTTCTCCTTGGTCAATCACATAGAAATTATCTCCTTCATTCCCTACAAGGAAGAGACAAAGAGAGCGACTGAGGAAGGAGCCAGGCACAGCTACAGGACTGTGACTATAGCTGCTGTCAACCAATGCATGGTCCACACCCCCCCTTTATTTATATTCATTCATTGATTTATATGTGAGTACAGGTATACATGTGCCGCTGCACCAACGTGGAGGTGACAGAAGGGTTTGCTTTCTTTCTTTCTCTCGTTCCACCTTTGGGCTCCGGGGGATCGAACTCAGGCGGTTGAGTGTGTGCGCCAAGCACTTCGACCCACTCAGTCATCTTTCCTATTTTGTCTCCTCTCCCTGTCTCTTTCTGTCTGTTTCTCTTTCTCCCCCTCATTTTCTCTTCCTCTCCGCCCTCTCTGGGTCTACCTACTCCTCTTTCTCCCCGCTCCTCAGGCTGGCTGTGTAGCCCAGACTAGCCCCCAAAATCTTGATCTCAACTCCCAGAGTACAGTTTCAGGCCCATACAACTTTGCCCCTTCTGGGGGATTCTCCCCCTGAATTGTACCCAGCACACTCTTTACTAAAATTACACAGACTGGACTTGAACTCATGCAGTCTATAGCCCGAGTTGGCCTTAAACTTGGGACAGTTTGCTTAAGTGTTACTACTGAAAGGCTGTGGTGATAGGCGTGCACCACCAGGTCAAGCTGCGCTTGGTTTGCTTCTTCAAGTTTGTATTTTTTCTTTTTTTAGGTTTCCTTCCTTCCTTCCTTCCTTCCTTCCTTCCTTCCTCTTCCTTCCTTCCTTCCTTCCTTCCTTCCTCTCTCCCCCCCCCCCTCCCCTGTCCCTTCCTTCCCTCCCCCTCCCCTTCCCTCCTCCCCTTCCCTCCCTCCCTCTCCTTCTCCCTCCTTCCTTTCCTTCCTTCCTTCTTTCCCTTCCTCCTTCTCTCCTTCCTCCTTCCTTCCTTCCTGTCTTCCCCTCCCCTCCCTCCCTCTTCCTTCCCTTCCCTCCCTCCTCCCCTCTCCTTCCTTCTTCCCTCCCTCCTTCCCTCCCTCCCTCTTCCCTCCTTCCGTTCCTTCCTTCCTTCTTTCCTTCCCTCCCCCCCCTCCGCTCTCTCTCCCCCCCCCTCCCTTCCCTCTCTCTCCCCTCCTCTTCCTCCCTTTCTCCTTCTTCCTTCTCTTCCTTCCTTCCCTCCCTCCCTCCCTCTGTCCCTTCCTTCCTCCCGTCCTTCCCTCCCTCCTTTCTTCTCCGCTCCCTCCCCTCTTCTTCCCGCCTTCCTTTCTCCTGCCTTCCTTCCTTCCTCCCTTCTTCCTTCCTTCCTTCCTTCCTTCCTCCTTCCTCCTCTTCCCCTTTCCCCGCCTTCTTTCCTTCTCCCTTTCTCCTTCCTTCTTTCTCCTTCCTTCCTTCCTCTCCTTCCTTCCTTCCTTCCTTCCTTCCTTCCTTCTTCCTTCCTTCTTCCTTCCCTTCCTTCAACTTCCTTCTTCGTTCCTCTCGTTTCTTTCTTGAGTCTTTCTTTGTGTCTCTTCTTTTCTGTCCTCTCTTTCTTCCTCTTTTATTTGTCTTCTTTCTTTTCCTTCCTTCCTTCTTTTCTTTCTTTCTTAACCTCCCTCCCTCCCTTCCTTCCTTTCTTTTCCAACAGAATCTCACTGTGAGCCAGTCTAGCCTGAAGCAGTCTGCCCACCACACCTGGTGCAGTCCAAGTTTGTCAGGAGTTACAATGAGTGTCTGTCATGCTGGTCTATAATGCTGGACATGGCTATAGCTCAGAAATGTAGCACGTACCTTGCTGTATGACCGTCTCCCCGGCAATATGAGTGACAGGAAACATGGCGTCAAATATGTCACTGAAAAACAAAGCACAGACCATGGGCTCTGAGGGTGGTGCTGACTGAGGTACAGCCCAGCCTTCCAACATGTAGAGAATACCCCAGCCAGTTGCAGTCTGAACATCAGAATATCTTTGGGGGGTGTTGAGATGGTTCATCAGGTAAAGGCACTTGCCACCAAACCTGATGACCCGAGTTTGTTCCCCAAACTCCACACGGTGGAGGAACAGAACAGACTCCACAAAGTTGTCTTCTGACCTCCATATGTGTTCTGTGACTCACAACATACAATAAGGAATCAAACAAATGTAAAAACACGTTTTGAAAAAGTGCATGCTTCTAGAAGCAAAATAAAAGCCATGTTGTAATGCTAAGCCACTCAGCAGGAAGTTAGTAACTTTGATGACTGGAGACAACTTCATGCTTTTGCATGTCAAAATCAGCATTGAGAAATGTCATGTGAATAAATATTAACAAGCAAAGATGCTAAAGTTAGGGCTGGGGCAATGACTTAGCGGGTAAGGTGCTTGCCCTACAAACATGAGGACCAGAGTTCGGATTCTTAGCACCTACTTAAAAACCAGGCAGATCTGTTGGCTATCATCCCAACACTTAGGAGGCAAAGATGAAGGAAGATGGGAGTGGGGGGGGGGGAGACCTGGACTCTCTGACTGACTAGCCTAGCTGATCGGTGAGCTATGTGTTCCTTTGAGAGAACCTGCTTTCATGATATAAGTGGAGAGAGATTGAGGAAGACAGATGATGTTAACTTTGGGCCTCCATACATATGCACATATGAATTTACACATACACATGTGCACCCACACACATGCCAAACACATGCACGCACCCTCTCCACGCGTGTGCAAAAAATATGCTTAAAGCCTCCGTGGGACTGGTGCCTGAGGCCTCAGAGGAGCTAGGAGGGCTCACAGGTTCTAGAATACACAAAACCATCGGGGAGGTGAATGCAAAAATAAAATACGCAAAGCCCTACACCTTGACTCCAGTGACCGGAAATAGAAGCAATTCATCTACAGGGTGCAATTTTCTGCACAAGATCTGCTTGAGATTGATCAGGCCAACATTCTGTCAGGACAGGTGGGATGGGCTTACAAATCTGCAGACCCTTACACGTGCTGGGGTGGGGCTCACGAGGCCCCACCCCTCCCTGAGGATTCTCAGGTGATATAGCCATTCTGTGAACAACCCTTCCTGCATTCCAGTAAGCAAAGCTAATGAAGGTCAAAGGGAGAGAAACAGACAGGAATGGACACGAAAGAGGGTCAGCAGGAGTGGGGGAAAGAAAGAATGAGGGCGGTATGAGCATGCACGCAAATACTACCCTGAACCCTCTGCTCCAGACGTGTTTGCCGGGAGAAAGAAGACGCCCCCCACCCCCATGAGGAACTGTGACAATTCTTAGGCCAGCCCTGGATGTCTGTCCCTTGACAGTGTTTCTTAACATTTGCAAGAGCCACCATGTGGCTGCGTGTCTCCGACACTATAGAAGGAGCATCTAGAAAGAGCGGGCCTGAGACCTGGAACCTTGAGGTTCCTCTCCTCTGAAAACCCTCCACTCATAATGGTAAAACTACGTGTGTGCATATGGGTGTGTGTTTGTGCACATATGCGCATGGATACAAAGGTGAACATCCGCGTCTTCTATTACTGTCTGCCTTACTTATTTGTTTACTTATTTGGGTATGAATGTGTGCATGTATGTATGGTGTACGTGGTATCTGTATATGATTATGTATGTGTGCATGTATGAGTAGTATGTGTATGGTGTGCAATTGTATGTGGTATGCATGCAAGTATGGTACATGGTATGTGTGGCACATGTGGTGTATGAACATGGTGTATGAATAGTGTAAGTAGTGTGTGGTGTGTATGAATGTAGCATGTGTGTGGTATATTTATGGGTATTGTGAATGGCTGTGTGTGTAGGTGTCTGTTGCATGTGTGACATGTGCATGCGATGTACATGTGTGGTATATGAACAGTATAAATGGTGTGTATACATGGCATGTATATGATGTGTTTGTGGTGTATGAAATGTGTGTGTGTCATGTGAGTGTGATGTGTGTGTGGCACATAAATGTGGTGTGTGTGTGTATAGCGTGTGAGTAGTATGTATGTGTGTGGTATGTGAGTGTTTGTGTGTGGTGGTGAGTGCGCTATGTGTCTATGAAGTATACTGTATGGTGTATGTATATATATGGTGTGCAGAATGTGTGCACGTGTGGTATACTGTGTGTCATGTGATGAGCATGTATGTTGCATGTGTGTATGTGCCTGCAGGTAAGTGAGGTTGCCCCCCCATTCTCTCACTCCCATCCTGATAACCAGGCACATCTCCCAAATCTTCATATGCCAAACCTCGGCGCAGGCTCTGAGAGGCTGACCGTGAGCCGTCTGGCCAAGCTCTTCCATCTGACAGGTGAATCGACTCCAGTGTGCATGGAGGGATAAGGAGCCCCTTCTTGCCCCCTGCACACACACGGATCAGGAATGGAGAACATTCACGACCTCTTCCTGTCAGGAAAGGTCTCTAAAGTGCTCATCTCTTCTCCTGATAGATGAGCGTCTACACTCAGCGCAGGTCAGGAGGGCAGGGGGCAGGACACTTCCCAAAGCCCCCTACCTGCCCTGCTTCCCCACCCCTCACAACCCTGGGAAGGGCTCAGGGGCCAGGAGATGGCTTGCTTGACAAAGTGCTGTCTTGCCAGCCTGTGGACCTGAGTTCTATCCATAGAACCCACATAAAAGCCCTCTGTGCTTTGATCTCTGCTGGGGAGGGGGGGACGACAGGAGGACCCCTGGGGCTCACAACTGGACAGGGCCAGTTGAGCCAGGTCAATGAGCTCCAGGTCAGTGAGAGTGCCTATCAAATAATGAGGTGGGCGGGGCTAAGGAAGGACAGCCATGGTTGACCTCTGACCTCTTCACACTCAAACACACACAGCAAGCACACCCACCCACATTCCAAAAGAAGGGGATGCCAGGTGCGCATGGACCCAATCAGTGGAAAGATACTCACAGATGTAGGGAATTCCACAGGGAGCTCCCATTAGCCTAGACTGAATGCAGGGAGTGGGAGCCCCGCCCTAACCCCAATGGGGAAGGCTCTGCTCCTCTGGGGACACATAGCTTGTGCTACACATTGAGATGTGATGTTACGGAAGGGAGGGAGGGAAGAAAGGAAGGAAGGAAAAAATGAGAGAGGGAGGGAGGGAAGAGGAAGAGAGGAGGGGAGGGAGTGGGGAAGGGAGGAAAGGAGGGAGGAAGAGAAGAAGGGAGGGAGAGAAAAGGAAAAGAGGGAGGGAGAGAAGGAAGGAAGAGATAGAAGGAGGAGGGAATAAGGGAGAAATAGAAAGAAGGAAGGAAGGGAGGGAGAAAGAGAGGGGGTTACATAGTGAGATGAGATGTATATGGGAGGGAAGGAAGGAAGAAGGGAGAGAGGGAAAGGAGGAGGAGGAAGAGAGAAGGAGAGGAAGGGAGGGAGGAAGGAGGAAGGAAGGGAAGGAAGGAAGGGAGGGAAGAAGGGAAGGGAGGAAGGGAGGGAGGGAGGGAGGGAGGAAGGAAGGGAGAGGAAGGGAAGAGATGGAGGGAGGGAGGGAGGAAGGAAGGGAAGAGACAGAGGGAGAGGAAGGGAAGGGAGGGAGGGAGGAAGGCAGGCAGGGAGGGAAGGAGGGAAAGAGGAGGGAGTGAGGGAGAAAGAAGAGAGGGAGGGAAGGAGGGAGGGAGGAAGAAGGAATCTGAAAACAGCGACCCTAGCAGGGGTAACTAAGGGAGGGAGGATTATTTGGCCACGCTGTTGGCCAGAGCTTGGGACCGCTTATAACATCTTGGAGGATCAGGAAGTAGAGAACCGGAAGCAGAATCACCCCCTAGCAACTCAGTGCTGCTGGCTCAGCCAGGCCACAGTCCCCAAAGTTCCAATCTCCTGAAGCATCGACCACCAAGCCCCGGTGAGCAAGTGCTTAAACCCAGCAGCCTGTGGCGATAGCAACGTTCAGACCCTACAACTTCCAGCATTTAAAATCCAAGAGTGTGGGAGCCTGCAAGACGGCTGGGGGGGGCAACTGAACACAAACCTAGAGACCTAAGTTCCACTCCCCAGAGCCCGCCTAGTGGAAGGAGAACACACTCTTGAAAGTTGTCCTCTGACCTCCACACATGCACCATGACTCAAGTTTACCTGCTTCTCCCTCCTAACGAGTAAATAAAAGTATCTTTAAAAACTTTGCACCTGTAAATAAATAAACAAACAAATACACAAGCAAAGAGAAGAATCTTTAAAAACTTGCCTGTTAATAAAAAGCCCACGTCTTGACTTGTCTTTAAACACCACGGAAAGTGTGGTAATACCTGGTTCTGGGGCTCACGGAAGAATTCAGTCCCCTTGGGGACTGCCCTGGAAGGTGTCCATTGGTTCCAATAGAAGAAAATGTCTAGGACCTGGGACACACTTATCTTCTGTCCTCTACTGTGTCCAGGTAATCAAGTGATCGCCTGGAGGGAGGGAGCCTAGCTGGAAACCTCTGGTTCACAAGGTCACGGGGAGGAGGTCATTCTGGAACCAATGCCTCACACACACACACACACACACACACACACACACGCACACACACACACGCACACGCACACACATGTATACACCCGTACGCATACACACATGCACACACACACACGCACACACACACACACATGTATACACCCGTACGCATACACACATGCACACACACACACACACGCACACATGTATACACCCGTACGCATACACACATGCACACACACACGCACACACACACACATGTATACACCCGTACGCATACACACATGCACACACACACACACACACACACGCACACATGTATACACCCGTACGCATACACACATGCACACACACACATGCACATACACACACATCTCCCATCTGCAGAAGACTCGAAGACCCCCATCCTCCCACCAACACTACAAAAGGGCTCTGCAGCCTCACATCCTCTCTGCAGCGGCTGAGCCCCCTTCATCCTGGCTCTAGTACACATTCCTTGCTCAGTAGTGAGAGGTGGGCTCATAAGTCAAAGCTGCCACCCACCCAGGAGACCTATGCAAATGGATCCAGCCATTGCTTCAACCCCAGCTTCCGCAGAGGAGGGGGGGGAGAGTGAGAAACGGAGAAAAAAGGGGGGAGAGCCCCAGAGAGAGGTAGGAGAGAGAGAGGAGAAAAGAAATGAGGAGAGCAAGGAGAGAAGAAGAGGAAGAAACCAGCTGGTCAGTGAGAACACAGAATCCAATAGCCAATCAAAGTGCATCTGGAAAAAAAAAAGTGTATCTGAAACCCACCCAAACACCAGTCCCCATTTCAGCTGGGTTATTAGGAAATTCAGGACTGTGGGAGGCCAGACCCTCGGCTCCCACCTCTCCACACACCTCTTTATGCATCTTAGAAAGGCTAGAAAAGGGACTGAAGAAATGGCTCAGAGGTTAAGACTCTGCCTTGCAAGCAGAAGGTCCTGAGTTCAAATTCCAGGTCCTACGTGGAAAGAGTGGCGGCCTATACTTCCGGCCCTGATGGTTGGGGCCTGGGAAACCTCAGAGGGAAGCAAAAAGGAGATAGGGTGATTCCTGAAGTCACCCTTGGCCCTCTACAGGGACACACTCGCAAAATAAATTTTTAAAAACTTAAAAAAAATAGCACCATCTAAAAAAGAAAAGAAAGGCTGGAAAAGGAGAAAAGAAAAACAAGAAAGTTTTAGCCCCTCATGGCACTCCACGTCTGGAATTCATGAGTTCCAGCCTTTCTCTCTTCTAATAAACTCTACTTTAATCCTAAAAAAAAAAAAAAAAAAACAAGAAAGTTTTTGAGCTGGAGGGCGAATAAAGCACCTTTGCAGCATAGTCTTTTGCATTTTTAAAATTGTAAGGAGCCAGGGGCTGGAGAGGTGGCTCAGGGATTAAGCCTCTGCCTTGCAGGTGGAAGGTCCTGAGTTCGGATCCTAGACCCCATGTATAGGCGCCAGGCGGAAGTGGGGGCGGCCTGCGTTTCTGGTCCTGGTAGGGCGGAGCCTGTGAATCCCGGGGCAGAAGGAGGTGGAGGCGTCCATGGTGGTTCCCGAATTCGTCCGTGGTTCTACACACACACACACACACACACACACACATACACACATACATACATACACACACGAGCACACAGGCACAATTGAATAAAAATAATAATAATAAAAAAAATTGTAAGGAGCCAAATCAGGAGCATGGAGCTGCTTCTCATGCCTGCTCAGGAAGTAAGATGAGAAGCACTGTGCGTTTAAAGACTGTGCATTCAGTTAGACCCTGGCACAAAATAAACAGTAGAAAGAGGGCTGGGGGCGTGGCTCAGGGGTAGAGCACCTGCCTAGAACCCCCCAGTGAGGAACTAGGGGTGGGAACAGAGGAGGACCTCTGCCTAATAGGTCCCAGATCCCAGATTCAACATCCAATGCTGCTTAAGAAAGTAAAACAAGTCTTTAAACCTTCCTAAGGTG
Organism: Typhlomys cinereus; assembly: GCA_023101885.1. Classification (NCBI taxonomy): domain Eukaryota; kingdom Metazoa; phylum Chordata; class Mammalia; order Rodentia; family Platacanthomyidae; genus Typhlomys; species Typhlomys cinereus. The sequence continues at coordinate 2,111,430 of JALPQD010000256.1, read as the reverse complement.
GGGGGGGTGGGGTGGGAATGGGGGCCTGTGCTCGCTCCCTGGCTGAAGTCAGAGACCAGAATGTAAACATCAGAGATGTGTGACCAAAACAAAATAAAAAGTGCAAAGGCATGCATGTGTTAATCACAGGTGCAGCTGGGAACTGTAAGAAAGAAAGAGGTGATTTAAAACAATAACGCTGCGCCCAGAACATCTGTGCGCATGACTGACAGTGTTTCTGTCCCATGGGGGCTGCAGAGGGGGCAGGGGACTCAAAGCTTCTCTCTTGCCATGGGTTCCAAAGGACCCACAGAGACAAGATAGTCTCTCCAGAGTGGATTCAGGCTTTCAGTCAATGCTATTTACAGAAAGGGGCGCTGTGGCGTCGTCCTGTCTTACTCTAGCCAGCCCAGCCCAAGTGGTTGAGGGGCCCTCTGCCGCCAGCCCCCAAAGCCCCATCCTTGGCATCCCTCGCTGGTCTCGGGATCGTCCCACTGTTTGGTGAAAGCTCACTCTGTTTGCAAATAATCTCTGTAAACAACCATGGCTCAGCCCTAGCACTAGGCACAGAGCAACGACACGTGTGGGTTCGGATCCCCGAGTGACACCCAGAGATGGCCATGAGCTCCACTCTCAGGTTCTGAGTGGTAGGGATGGCAGGAGACCCTGTGCCCTGTGCCCATGCTGCAAATCCGGGGAGTGGGTGAAGGACTGGATATGCCTCTTGTTCATTCTGGCTTCTACCCAGAGCCCACATGCTGGCTGCGGATATTCACATGGAGGAAGATGAGCTTTGACCTTTGAACCTAACATCTTCTCACCCAGGAGGTAGGGGGCACGCGTGCCACAGGTAACAGGTAGAAACCCAAAGCATCCTGCTGTGGTTTGAGTAGGAAGTGGTGGGAGGTGAAGGCAGTGAAGGGTCGGGGAGGGAGTGGGGTCTTTTATGTTGAAGGAGTCTGAGACTTGATTTGCGTCCAAAGAGGACAACCTGCATTCAGACCACCATAGAAGCGTGGAGCCAGACTGCACTCAACATGCCCAGGTGTGTGTGTGTGTGTGTCACAGCAATGAGAAACACACATCTACCCGACAGCTGTGGATCAGACAGTGGAGGAACAAGATAATCTTACACTGCTACAGAGTCAACTCTCTGCAGTTCAGCTAAGTAAAAAACAGGACAGAGAGATGGCTTGGGTGGTTAAAGGTTTGCTTTGCAAGCACAAGGGCCTGAGTTTGATGTCTAGAACCCAAGATAACAGTAACAAACCAGAAAAGTTGGGCATGGTAGCATTTGCTTATAATCCCAGAGACAGGAAGGTAGAGACAGGAACATCTCTGGGAATGATGATGAGCCAGCAGAGTCTACTTGGTGAGTTCCGAGTACAGTAAGAGTTGATATCTCAAAAAATAAAGTGGATCCCAGAGATGACACCGGAGGTGTCCGTGGGCACACATTAGACTCAGGGAGAGAAGTGCCATGACTCTAGTGGAAGAATTCAGTGCCCCCAAGAGGTTTCGGGAAGATCCAGCTGGGTTCAGGTGGGCAGGGCAGTGCTGTGTGTCAACTGGGGCCCACAGGCCTCTGTGGAGCGCTTCATCAAACAGCAGCAGAACCACAGCAGCAGAACACATCTCGCACTTTCATGCCACAGCAGCCACGCCAGGCCATATCCCAGCCATAAAACACACCTGAGTAAAGACAGGCTGCGGACCACGCCTGGGGGCTGCCGGGTCACAGTGGAACGAAACTAGGAAATCAGTATCAGACACAGGTGGGGGGCGGAACCCCAAGGTTATTGAGATGAATCAATAACACAGGTCAGAGAGGAAGGTTCCAAAGCCCGGTGCGGTGAGCCTAGCCACAGGATGTTCCAGCCAATCCAACCAAGAAAAAAGAAAGAGAGAGAAGGGGAAGACACATTCATCTTTTTCACTGGGTATGTATGTAGGGAGTACATGTATGTGTGCTGTGTTTGAATTTAGTAGGCACATGTGTGTGTGTGTGTGCATGCACATGAGTATGCATGAGTGTGCGGAGGTCCAAGGGTGATGGTAGGACTCCTCTATCGCTCTTCCACCCATTACTGTGAGCCCGGGTCTCTAAGTAAACCAAAGCATGCTATTAGGGCTAATCTGGGGATTCCCAGGCTCCGCCTTCCAGGGATGGAAGGACAAGAGAGTTGCTACAGCCATCTGGCATTTTATGTGAGATCTGGGAATTGGAACTCTGGTCCTTTTGTTTGCAGGCCAAATGCTGTAGCCACTAAGACATCTCCCCAGCCTAACTCACTCATTTCTAACATCAGAAATGCAGATCTGCGAGTACTGAATGGATGGTGAAATGATGTTGCATGCATGCCACCAGCTTGATAGCTTAGAGTGCAATCTATTTCTTTAAAAGGAGTGTGTGTGTGTGTGTGTGTGTGTATGTTGTGTACAAGAGGGCACTTGAGTATATGAGCCTGCAGAAGTCCAACGATGACATCAGGAATCCATCCTGATTTACTCTACCTCCTTATTGTTTCGCTCTGGGATTTCCCAGAATTACAGCTACTGCCATATCTGCCTAACCTTTTTATGTGGGATGTGGGGATCTGAACTCAGGTCCTTTTGCTTTTGAGGCAAAGACTTTAACCTTTGAGCTATCTCTCTAACCCCACACATGTTTCTTGATACCCTGTCTATCAAAATTCACACATGAAGAGACAGACAGTCCAACTGGAAATCGTTATCTCTTAAATCCATATCTTTTAAATCAAATCTGTAATCATTAGCCTTCCAAACAAGAAAACAACCAGCCCAAATGGAAGCAGAGGAAATGTTTTAAAACACAATAATATTAGTCAGATATAGTGGTATGCTAATCCTTATAGATAGGAGGTCAAAACAGGAGGATCAGCCCCTTGCTGAATGTTCTATCATGAATGGGTCTTGGAGACCATCATAATGCTTTTTCTGCCTCTACTGATAGAACATGTCACCTTTCTCAAACCCATTGAGCTGATGGGCTGTGCGATTGGTTTTTTCTTTTGAGGTTTGGTAAGTTGTCTAGGTTGGTCCGAGACTCACTATTAACCCTTCACAAAAGTTTCCCTAGCAATGCCTGCAATTGGCAAGTTGACACCTATATATTATACACAGCTGATCTGTTTCCAAGAAGAACAAAAGAAAGGAACTTGTGTGGTGGATCATACCTGGGGCCAGAGGATCTTAAGTTCAGGGCCAGCCTGGGCTACATAGCAAGACCACATCCAAGAACAATAGAGCATGGGTTTGCACACCTGTCATTCTAGGGCTTGGGGGAATTGAGGCAGGAGGATTGTGAGTTCTAGGCTAGCCCAAACTGGGTAACAATGAATCTTTCTCTCTAATGGCAAAGGCAGGCGGGAGCTGTGAGGTCATAGGCACATCTAGTATCTTCTCTTTTTCTGAGTGCATGTGTGTGCATTTGTGTGCATGTGGACCCCCCCAAATTAACATTGGTGTCTTTGTAATCACTTTTCACCTTTATTACTAAAGCAGGTTTTCTCAGTCAAACTCTGAACTAGCCAGTCTAGCCAGCCCGCTTGCCCCGGGGATTCCCAAGTGCTGAGATAACAGGCGGCCACCACTACATGGGTTCTGGAGATTTGAACTCTGGGCCTCAGGCTTGCTGGGCAAGCTCTTTATCCACTAAGTCATCTCCCCAGCCCCTGTTTTGGTATCTTTTAGTGTCTATGGAACCGGTGATTCACACATTCCTTGATTTTTCTTTTAATTCGCACACAGTACTTCTATGATCTTCAAAAGCAAAAAGGAACGTCACCCGCCCCAGCAGAGTAGGTCTGGGCCGTTTGCCATTTGCTCTGGGCTCGGTGAGGGTTGGGGAGGTCAGGACTTTGCCTCTACCTCGAACCCTGACAGACGAGGAAACAAGTCAAGAAACTAACCTGACCCCACAGCATGGGGATGCCAGGGACCAGCTGACTGTGGTCAGAATGGGCTGCCGGGGTGGATAAGGGGACAGTATGTATGCACGCATGGGATATTGGCAGCTACTCTGGGCCAGTGGGAAAAACAAACTCAGGCACTACACTAACTTGGGTCAAGAGCACCAGACCACACACAGTCAATCCCTGCAGGGAGGGGCACCAAAATCCCCAGGGCAGGGCAGAAGCAGGAGGATCTCCTGTATCAAGACACCCCCTCCCCTCACCAATTCACAGCCGCCCCTACAGGCACATTGATAGAGTAAGGGGAGCTACAGGTGCAGAAAGAAGCACCCCAGGAGAGTCAAGTTCAACCATCAGGGGTAACAATGACCAACCCAGACCCAACCCTTGGGGGTATCTTCAAAGTGCCTGCTGTGTGAGTGCAGGGCATGGAATTGGACGTTGGGGTACCAAGGTATTAGAGAATGAGGCAACACAGTTCATGCAAAGTCAACACAACTGTTGCCAGAAATTAGTAGTTGAGTTAATCCCCGAACACACTGCGGGAGATTGTCTGGTTGGACAAGGAATTGTAACCAGAGTATCATAAGAGGGAATAAACTCTTTGGTACCCTATAAGTCGTTTGGTCATGAATTTATCAACAGTGCAGACTAACAGCAACTATGCGCACCTTTCCAATCATAGTTCATCCATTCAACAAACACACCCTGGGTCCCATCACAGCCCCTGTCTCCCCGCTCCTTTAAAACAGGGATCAATCCAGTGGCTCTGCACTATGGGTCTGGGCCACGTGACTTCCTTGGTTCTGAGATACCAGGGACAGCATATGGATTTCAGGACTTGGTCAAACAGAGGTGAGGAAGGAGTCTGACTGAGCCCAGCGTCCCACATGCTGGAGTCCAGCTACGACTGGAATCCTCATCAGTCCGAGGGACCAAGAGGTCCCTCATGTGGCCAGCAAAGTGGGAGGACATGGGCAGCCAGTCTGCGGAGTTCAGCAGAGGTCGCTTCCCAGTGATTTCTCTTCCAGAATACCAGTGTTGAAAAGACCAGCTGGCTGTGCTGTGGTCTGACTGGGCTATCTGGAGGTGGAGGGTGTGGATGGGATGGCGCGTGTGCACGTGTCTCTCTGTGTGTGTGTGTGTGTGTGTTGGCAGCTACTCCAGGCTAGTGAGGAAGACCACACCTAGGGACTACGGTCTGGGCCAAGAGAATCAGACACTCCAGCACCTCTGCCTATGGTTGGGCCAGATGTCTGGCTTCCACACTGGCCGGATGGTGACCAGGAGCAAGCCGACTTCTGTTCTGTGATTCGATCCCCATGTATCTCATGAGGAGACAGTTCTGTCCTGGAGGGGCAGAGGAATGGACCTCCCCAAACGAGCCAGGCTCTTGGGTGGGCCTTTCCCCTTGCTGCTGTCGAGGCGGGACACCTTGTGGCTGTATTGCCATGATTCATACTGAGCTCGTGTGGGCAGGGCTGGAGCCTGCTGCCCTCTGCAGCCCATGCCGGGTGCCCACGTTCCAAACTCGAGGGAATTTCACAAAACTGCACAAGTGCCCAACCTAGACTTTTTTTTTTTTTTTTTTACTTTTCCTTTTACATTTACTCAGTGGTCTAGGCATGCCCCAAACTTGTGATCCAATTGCCTCAGTCTCTCAAGTAGCTGGGATTATAGACTCATGCTACCCAGACCACTTGCAAAGCCCAAGCCCACCATAGTGTGGTCAGTACATAAAGGCATGACCCCCAGGGTCACAGACAGCATTATGCCCCAGAGCACAGTTCCCACAGGTCATGTCTCAGGAGAGTGAACACTATCCAAGCAGGGGCACTGTACAGACTTCAAACCCATTATAGGATCCCAGCAGCCAGGCTACTGTGGCTGGTAGACCCCACTCCAAGTGCGTGGGCAGGAATAGCCGGCCCTGCTCTGGACACTGGACACGTGTGCTCCCTCTCAGCAGCTGTGAAACCAATCAGTGGCTCCCCAGGCTACTTCAAAGGGTCAACTTGAGCCTCAGAAGAGTAGCCAGAAGTTCCCCTCCACCCCAGCGCTACCATCTGAGCCCTGTGCAGCCAGGACGCAAGGCTTATAGGCAGTAGGCAGCCAGTGGCAGGTGTTAAGAAAGACGAGGGGGGGTGTCAGGGGACAGTGACCCTGCTCATAACAGGTGATTATTGAGACGATCAACAGGATGGGTGACCCCAGCCCATGGAGGAGCCCCTCATCTGCTGTGGAAGACCCCAGTCTGTGGGAGAGACCTTTGTCTGTTGGGGAGACTCCAGTCAACAGAGTCGGTGGGGAAGACCACAGGTTTATAGGGGAGACCCTACTCAATAGGAGAGGCTCCACATCTCCACAGTCACATCAGTTACTTACTGGGGAGACCCCAGTAAGCATGGAAGACCCTGGTCAGTAAAGGAGACCCCAGTCAGGACCCCACTGAAGTGGCCCTGGTGGAGAACTGAAGGAGAAGCAAGGGCTCTTTTGGGAAGACAGGGTCTTGGTGTTCTGCCGAGGTACCAGCAGGGGGAGTGGCGACACCCACTCCCTGTGGACAGGGGAAAGGGCTCCAGATGTTGATCATTGAGTTCTTAACCGAGTCCTGACTGAGTCACTGAGTCCTGGAGCTTGCAAACCTGGATAGGAGACAGAGCTACTTGTTACTAGTCAGCTAACTTTGAACTTCTGATCTTCCCCTCTTTACCTCTCCAGGACTGGCATGATGGGCATCTGACTTCATACACCTGGTTTATACTGTGCTGGGGATGGAACCAGGGCTTCGTGTATGCTTGGACAGTGTGCTGTCCACGAGTCACATCTCCAGCCCTAGTGGTTGTTATTTTACTTCAGTTTGAACTCTTCTTCTGTGTATGTATGCACCACTTTTAAAGTCTGTTGTATGAAGCTGGTTCTACGGGAGACTTGGGAGCCCCTGCTACCAACTCATGACCTGGCCTCCATGTCCAGATTTTGTGTGAAGGTGTCCACGGAATGAGGTAGTTGCCGGCCTCATTACAAGGAAAATGATGGGAGTCAAAAAACTCACTGGGGCTGGAGAGGTGGCTCCCAAGCCAAAGCACTTGAGTTCGGCTCCCCAGATACTATATAGAAATGATGGGCGGATATAGTGATGAACCTTAATTTTGACCCTGGAAGGCAGAGCCTGGAAAACCCAACACGAAGCAAGAAGGAGGTAGAGCAATCCACGCACATACATACATGCGCATACACATGCGTATTCATGGAATCTTTATCTTGTGGAATGAGGGCCCAGGATCAGAGAGAGGGAGGGGGAGAGAGAGAGAGAGAGAGAGAGAGAGGGAACGGCCCTCATCTTCTCAACCTGATTTCACTCGGTGAACAATGGCTCGTTCCAATCATCCTCAGCCAGCATCTGTAGTTCAGCAGGTTGAAGCTCACTTGATCCATACAGCCTGCCAGCCTTCTGCCCAGCGGTGGTGTTACAAGCCTCACTCTGAGCAGCCACCAGCCCAATCTACTATGGCTAGACCAGGGGCCAGGAGCAGGGATGCCTTGGATAGAAGCCAGTCCATTGCCTCGAAAGTCAGGGGTCCACTTAGCCCCGCCCACAAGCCCCCAAAGAGAAGGAAACACAGTCATGCTGGGTGGTTGGGATCCCAGTGCTGAGTGGTGCAGAAGCCACCTGGCGGGGACCACCCAGGCGATCCTGCTGGCGGTCCCAGAATCCTATGCGGCCCTGGTGGGGAGCAGACATCAGGAGAGTCTGCAAGGCCTGCAGGCAGGCGACAGAAGAACGAGGGCCCGGCTCCCGCTTGCTGGCACAACGGGGCTCGCGTGCACCGGGCACAGCCAGGGAGCAGGTGCCGGCTGGGTCTGTTTATCCATATACACCATGCGCATCAGCTGCCTAATTAAAAATTGTAGCTTTAAACAAACTGGGATCCTGGCAGACGGATACATCTCCTGTTCACAGGGCCGAGGGAGACCACCCACCCAGCTGCAGCCCGCACACCAACCAGACAGAGGCGGACTTCCAGACAGATCCTCTGGCTGTCATCTGCCCACCAGCTGTGTTGCCCCCCCCACCTCCCATGCCAGCTGAAGGGACAGCTCTGTCCAGGAGGCCTGTCTCATAGCAGCTACCTGTGTGTGATTCCATTGGCCTCCAATTTGCGTTATGTCTGACGCTGACTTTCTTAGGAATGGAGTGGTGTGTGTGTGCGTGTGTGTGTGTGTGTGTGTGTGCGCGCGCGCGTGTGTGTATCAGCAGGCCCAAACCTTCATTTGTGGTTTCTCTAGTAACATCCATTCATTTTTTGTCTTTTGAGAACAGGGGCTTTCCAGGCTTGGAACTCGCCAACTGGGCAAGGCTGCCTAGCCAGTGAGTACCAGGGAAACACCAAAACTCCTGTCTCTACCTCTCCAGCACAAGTCCACCCACTATGACTCACTTTTTCTTTCTTTCTTTCTTTCTTTCTTTCTTTCTTTCTTTCTTTCTTTCTTTCTTTCTTTCTTTCTTTCTTTCTTTCTTTCTTTCTTTCTTTCTTTCTTTTTCTTTCCTTTCTTTCTTTTCTTTCTTTCTCTCTCTGTCTTTCTCTTTTCCTTCCTTCCTTCCTTCCTTCCTTCCTTCCTTCCTTCCTTCCTTCCTTCCTTCCTTCCTTCCTTCCTTCCTCTCTCTCTCTCTCTCTTTCCCTTTCTCTTTTTCTTTCTATACAACAGTACTTTCGAGTGTGTGCACCTGTGGAAGTCCAAGGGTGACATTAAAAATTATCTTGGATTGTTCTACCTCCTTATTGCTTTGCTCTGGGGTTTCCCCGGCTCCATTTCCCAGGGCCAGAATTACAGACTGCTCCATACACACCCAGCATTTTTACAGGAGCTTTAGAAATCTGAACTCAAGCCCTTTTGCTCCTGCAGCTTTAGTGTTTCCCAGACTCTGCCTTCCAGTTTCCCCCTCTGGGAGCTGAGGGAGCCCTATGTGGCACACCATGGTGAGAGGTGACACCAGCAAACGACACGTATGCCCCAGCACACACACACACACTCTTCCATACACACACACATGCACACATACATGCACTTCCACACACATCCATACACACACATACACTCACATACTTATACACACTCACTTCCATACACACACACACTTCCACACACACATCCATACACACACACCTGCACACATACACTCACACACACACTTCCATACATACAGTTCCACACACACAAGCACACACACACATTTTCATACACATACACACTCACACAGACACACTTCCGTACACACACACGCACATGCACACACACAAAGGGCATGCATGCATGGCATGAAGGAGTCCCAGGAAGGAAAGGGGAGATTCAAATCAAGGAGTTTTCTTTGTTTGTTTGTTTGTTTGTTTGTTTTGGAGAGAGGGTCTGGCTATGTAGCCCAGGCTCGCCTCTGTGCTAGTTGATACATAGGTATCAACTTGACAATTGAAGGTTGAGCTCTGCTCACGTCTGTGAGTTATTAGTTGAAGCAAGCTCTGAGCAGGCCAGTAGGCGAGCATCTAACTGATGTGGGACCACCCAGTCCATGGTGGGTGGGACATTTCCTGAGAAGGTGAAGAAGATGGAGGGAGCTGGTTCAGTGTTTCGCGTGCTTCAGTGGTCCGACAAGCCAGGTGTGGCCCTCTCCCAGCAATGTTTGTGGACATGGTGTGGCCAGTTCCTTTGGCTCCTGGTGTTGGTATCAGCTCTCCTGCCAACCTGGACTAAGAACTGTAACCACAAATCATAAGAATAAAATCCTCTTCTTCCCCCAAGCGCCCTGGTGATGAATTTATCAGCAGCATGCAGAGTAACTACAAAACCTCCAACTAGCAATCCTTCACCCAAGCGCCAGGGTTACTAGCTGAGCTGTAAACCTTTCTACAATTTTCCATCTTTAAATAGTGCACCAGATGACAGGAGAGGAGGTTACGTGAGGGCTTGACTCAGGAGGGTTGTGGGACAGACTCCGTGTACACATGCGCTGTGGACAAAACTCTAGACCCAGGCTAGTATTTTATAGCATTCCAAAATAGCATAGAGAAAGAGAGAGAGAGAGAGAGAGAGAGAGAGAGAGAGAGAGAGAGAGAGAGAGCTACTTAGCCAATCAAATGTAAAAGTAACAAATAAGTTGGGTTTAGTGTCTCAAACATCTCCAAAACCAGGGATAGAAGGATCAAGAGTTTAAGGCAGCATGGACAATGGAGGGACACAATGTCTCAAAAATAATAGAGGGTTAAAGTAGAAGAAATTGTTTAAAAAACAAAAACAAATGAGCTTAAATGTATGTCAAACCCAGACATGGCAGGAAGGACAAGAAGTGTGCCAAGTGACTTTGAAACACTGTAATACTCAAATACAAAGGTGCTGGAAAGAAATCTCCAACATTCCTAAGACATCTTGTGGATAGAATGTGGCAGGAATACCCTTTGCTAAACTAAACGGAGGGGGTAAGGGTCTTAGAATGAAGCAAATGATTCTTTGCTTGGTGTCCTGGTGGGAATTTCAGCCTTCCAGAAAGAGAAAAGCTATAAATTAACCAGGTGGGATGCAAAAATAAAATAAAATAAACCCAGGAAATATGTATTCCCCAAATTGGACATGGAACCAATGGGAACTCTTATTTATTTTTCAAAGAAAACCTAGATATGGACTGGGGAGATGGCTCAAGAGTTAAAGCCATTACCTCGCAAGCAAAAGGACCTGAGTTTGTATTCCCAGAACCACATACAAATGACTGGTGGACATGGTGGCAGCCTTCAATTCCAGTCCTGGAAGGCAGAGCCTGGGAAACCCCAAAGCAAAACAATAAGGAGGTCAATGTCACCCTTGGGCCTCTACAGGCACACACACTCAAGTACCTTCTTGTAGACAGACAGACAGACAGACAGCAGACAGACAGAGAGAGAGAGAGTGAGAGAGAGAGAGAAACAAAGTCTGTCCGTCCATAGGAAATATCCAGAAATGAGTCAGGTGGGGTGGTGGAGATCTGCTATCCCAACAACTCAGGAGGCCGAGGCAGGGGATGATAAGCCCTGGACCAGCTTGGGCTACAGAGAGAGACCTGTCTATGGCAATACAAATGGACAAAATAAGTCTGAAAGCAAAGGAAGAAAGAAAAAACCCAGGAACCATGTTGCATCTGAGAATAACCAAAACCCCTTAGCCCAAATCAAGTCTGCAAATAAAAGATGGAAGCATCAATGTGGAATCTCACTTTGCTTTGGGGGTGCTGGCCAAAAACTGCTCTCAAGACAGTACTGAGATACTCTTTCATTTTCTTCCAAGAGTTTTTACACTTTTAGCTCTTACTCCAAAATATTCAATCCATTTGAAGTTAATTATTATGTATCGTACAAAACTAGGATTAAACTTTGCTCATCTTCCCAGAACTGTCTTCCCTGCATTGTTTAATGCTTGAAGAGATGCTGCAAGCCCTCTCCCTTCCTCTCTTCCTTCTACCACTGAGCCATGCCCCCAACCCCTCACTGTGAGATTCTAGGCAGGTGCTCTACCACTGAGCCATGCCCCCAGCCCCTCACTGGGAGATTCCAGGCAGGTGCTCTACCACTGAGTCACGCCCCCAGAGCCTCACCGGGGGAATTCTAGGCAGGTGCGCTACCACTGAGCTATGCCCCAGTCCTTCAACTGTACTCTTGCACACATACCAACACACACATATATACCTACCCAATGCAAAACACATACACAGAGTCACACACACATGCATGCATGTGCTTCACACACACATACATGAAAAGGAAAGAAAGATGATGGTTGCCCTTGGTTTTTGCTGTGGGTGTCATGTGACCAGGTTCCTTGGGCCCTGATGTTGGTGACGCTCTCCCACCATGAGAGGCTGTGACCTGGAATTGCGAGCTGAGTAAAATCTCTTGTCCCCTTAGGTTGTCTGAGTCAGATGTTCATGACAGTAATGGGCTGTGAAACTAAATGGAGATCGGAACTAGATAAATGGGGTACTTCTGTGAAACTAAAACAGTGATCGACCCCCATCCAGTCACCCAGCCTCAGTTTCCCCATCTGTAAACCAGAGTTCCTAGTAGCTGTGGAAGCTCTAAGTGCTACAGCGCTTACCCCCAATGTGTCTACATGTTAGCACTAAATTCATGACTTACCAGCGCTCTATCTTATTCACCTGCCCAGAGAATTGTCCCACCTACAATGGACTGGGTCTTCCCAATCAATCAGTCTGCTCTAAGTTTGCTCAGGGCTTAATTTGACTACTAACTCTTCACAACCCTGCCTGTAGCTTACACCTCAATTGTCAAGTTGACTCCTGTGTCTCTAACTAGCACACCATTCACAACGTACGAACACTCCTCAGTGTGTGTTCTTAGCACAGCTGCAATAGTCACAAGGATGGCTGGGCACATTACCACATCAGCTGCTAGGATGAGAGGACCGAAAGCAGATGAAGCTTCCAGAAAACTCAACGGCAGAACATGTAATCGAATGGGCTCTGTGACTTGGGTAAGTCATTCCATCTCTCTGGTCTGCAGATTGCCTCTCCTTTCCAGGTGAGGGTCTTGACTAGACAATCATGTTTCATGAAGGTCTATGGCCCTCTGCCAGGACTCCACACACAGCCCTTCCCTTGGATATCATCAAAGGACATTCTGGGCACACAAACAAGAGTTATGCCACATGCCACCAGAATGCAAAGATAGATAGATGATAAATGCAGAGATAGATAAATAGAAGATAGATGATAGACATACAGAGATGATAGATATATAGATGATAGATAGTAGATAGATAGATAAATAGATAGACAGATAATGCAGATACATAGATGAATGATAGCTGCCTGGGTATAGATACATAGATAAATTGATAGATGACTGTCATGGTTTGAATGTGAACTGTATCCCACAAGCTCATGTGTTTTAATCCTTAGCTGATGTTTGGGAAGGTCAAAGCAACTTTAGGATGTGGAGCCTTGCCGGTGGAAGGGCTTTGAGGTTGGTTAGTCCTGCCCTGCATCCGAAAGGAGTCTGCTCTAGCAGTGTGAGCTCTCTGACTCTATAATGTCCATAGTGACCTGAATCACCTCCAGTTTCAGCCATCCAGCCATGTCTCTTCTGCCATAAAGGACTGTATGTCCCCTCTGGAACCATAAGTCAAATAAATCTCTTTTCTCCCATTAAGTTGCTTGAGTTTGAGTCTCACAGCAGTGGCGAAGAGTAACCAGCACAATAATGATAGACGGACAGGTAGCTATAAACAAACTCACCTCTACATCATGCGTGCACACATACATCCAAATAAAAAAAAATGGGCTTTTTCACATTCAAGGTCAAACACATTTTGTGTGAGTGTATGCATGTGCCTATGTGTGCATACATGTGTATATGCATGTATGTACGTGTCTTTGCGTTCATGTGTGTATGCATGAATGTGCCTGTGGAAACCAGAGGTGAATCTCAGCTGTAGTGCACAGCTCAGGGCTGTGCACATTATTTTTTGAGACAGTCTCTTGGAACCTGGAACTCACCAATTGGTCCAGGATGGCAGGACCGTAGGCTTCAGGGATCCACCTCTCTCCACCTCCCACCCAGCATTTTTTTAAACATGCAAACTTGACCCACCACACCTAGCATTTTTTTAAACATGGGTTCTAGAAATCAAACTTGAGTTCTTATGCGGTAGTAAACACTAACCATCAACTTCTGGAATACCCCGTGAGACACACCTCTGGACGCATCCGTGAAGGAATTTGGAGACTGGGTTGACTAAGATGGGAAAACTCACTCTGGGTGTGGGAGGTGCCATCCCGGGGGCTAGGATTTCAGATTAAATACAAAGGATAGGGCTAGATGGGGAGATGACAGGGGTTAGAACCTTTGCCATGCAAGCAAAAGGACCTGAGTTTGGGTCTCCGGATCCCACATAAAAATGCCAGGCAAATAAGGCGGTGGCCTGCATCCAGGCCTGGAAGGCAGACCAAAATAATAAGGAGGTAGAGCAATCTAGGATGATTCCTGATGTTACCCTTGGGACTCCACAGGCACACTCACTCAAGAGCCCTCTTGTACACACGCGCACGCGCACACACACACACACACACACACACACACATGAATACACATGCAGTCAAAGAAGCCAGCTGAGCATCAGCATACATCTCTGTTTCTTGAATGTGATTGGATGCCCGCCCCCCCTTCTGCCACCATGCCTTCCCCATTGTGATGGACCGTACCTCCCAACTGTGAGCCACAGCAAACCCTTCCCGATTGAAGCCCCTTCTCTCAAGTTTTTGTCACAGAAACGGAAAAGGTAACTCATATCATAAGACAGGAAACTATACCTTGCCCAGAACTGCAAAGTTCCACCTCTGTTTGAATCCAGATCCCGCATCCAAACCTTCCAGAGGTGAACTTTGACATCGGATTCTCTCTCTCCAATGCGGCCATACTGAATATATGTCTTTTGTCTGTTTCGCGTTGTAAATTTAGTTATTTTTAAGGATTTATTAAGATGCAGGTCTCATCGTAGATCTGGTAACGCTGGTGATGGTCGGTCCCGCTGGCACTCCCAGCCGTTCACAACAAAGTGTGTTTGCTGTAGGCTAATTGCACCCTTTGGAATTTTTGTTTAATTAACTCATTTCTTTTGAAATAGGTGGGGGCGGAGCCCAGGGACGTGTACCTGCTAGACAAAGGATCTCCCAATGAGCTACAACCAGACTCTCTACCAGACTCTCTCTGCTCCTTATCATTTTAATTCGACTTATCATTTGCATTTTAATTATTATTATTGCTATTGCTGTTGAATGACTCAGTTGTTCAGGCTGGCTTTGACTTGAAATCTCCTGCTTGAAGTTCCCAAGTGGCTAGGATCATGTGACCCATGTCACCAGGCCAAGCTCTTTAGGACCCTGAAAAGAAGGGCTTCATTTTTACTGCTACCAGTAAGCCGAGTGTTTGTTTGTTTGTTTGTTTATTGTATGTGTGTGTGTGTGTGTGTGTGTGTGTGTGTGTGTGTGTGTGTGTATACACAAGGGGCACTTAAGTGTATATGCCTTTGGAGGCCCAAGAGTAACACTGGGAACCATCCTGGATTGCTCGAGTTTCCCAGGCTCTACCTTACAGGGCCACAATTGCAGGCTACTGCCATATCTGCTTGGCATCTTTACATGTGATCTAGGGATCTGAACTCAGGTCCTTTTGCTTGTGAGGGAAAGGATTTAACCCCAAGTTATCTCCCCAGCTCAAGTATGTCTTTAAAAGAAAAAAAATTTTTGAGAAAGAGAAAAGTCCAACCCATGCAGAGAATGCTGCAATCCTATGTCAGGGTAGCAGGAGAGGGCCCCGCAGTCCTGTTAGCTTCTTGGTTTCTGTTGCCGGCAAGCTCTATGCACAGCCTATCCTGTCCTCTGGAGAAGCCAGGCAGGGAACCAAGTCTGGCAGTGCCTGTGCTGAAGGACTGTCCAGTTCGGGCACCCTGCACGCGTGCAATAAACACCTCAGAACAAATCTGCGAACAAAGTCTAGACTATCATCACAAGTCCCTGGGACTTCTCAAAGAGCCAGCAGAAGCCAGGGTAATTCGCCAGACTGAAGTTCAGCTTGCGTGGGGCCTGGAGGCACCTGACGAAGATTATGTACAGACCTGGTTCAGGTCATGAAGCTTGGCAGGAAGACCTCGCCCTTCTCCCTAGATGGAGATGACCCACCGGGTGTCCCCTCTAGGACCTTGGGACACAGCCGGAGCTGTGAAGGGGTGAAGGGGGTTCCTGGGAACTCAGCTCTGGTTCCCGTCTACATGAAGTCAGTGTTCTCCATGATGGATTGGAGACCCATCTCAGGATGGCATCGGAAGGTTGAAAATGAGAGTCTGCCAGAAGTAAACCTGTCTAGTCTAAACTACAGCAGACAAGTGATCAAGAGAGACAAGGAGAGAAAGAGAGAGAGAGGGAGGGAGAGGGAGAGGGAGAGAGAGAAAAAGGGAGAGGGAGTGAAGGAGAGGGAGAAGGAAAAGGAGAGGGAGAGGGAGAGAGAGAGGGAATACGCTAACCATCTCTCCTGGTTTGAATTTTCCTCACAGGTTAATGTGTTGACATCTTTAGACGCTATTAATGTCTCGGAAGGTCATGGCAACTTAGGAAGTGAAGCCTTGCTGCAGGAAGACATGTCATGGAGTGGGACCTAGAGGCTGGTTAGCCCTGCCCTGCTTCCTCTAGCGTCTGTTTTCACAGTCTACTGCTTGCTGTCTGCTCCACGATAAGCACGCAACCTAAGCTTCCTTCGCCTTCAGACTCACCGTGCCTTTTCTGCCATCATGGACTATGTCTCCCCTCTGAAGCCATACACAAAAGGAAAAAAAAAAATCTCTTTTTCTCCCTTTAACTGAGCACTGTCTCACAGCAACAGAGAAGAATAACTGTGACACATCTAAGTAATGGAGACCTTTCACATTCACGCTTAGAGGATCGCCGGTCACAGGCTGCTAGCCCCACCCAGAGGGACCTGTGAATCTGTGTGGGCTCTTAAAATAGCCCGACTTCCAGCAGATTCTCAAGGACACATGAAAGTGTAAGGCAAATGTAGTTAGCCACTCAGCACTGGAGTTGAAAGTCAGGGCCACCCTCGTCAGCCACTAAAAAAGCCACAGCAATGGGGGTAGTGTGGAGGCAACTTGAGAGGGGAATAAAGATTTATATCATCAGGTGACCCATTTGCAAATGTTTGCCGCAAGGTGGATTCAACATTGGGAAAGTGATAATGAATGTTACCCCACTAAAGGACTAGGGAGAAAAGCCCAGAGACAGGAAGCCAGGCTGTAAGAAGCGGCCTTTGCAGGGGTGGTAACTGATCTGCGATGAGGAACTAAAGAACCTGGGTGCTCTGATTCAGATGGTTTGGCTGTCCAGAGAACCCCAAAGATCCCAAGTGTGCACCTTCACCCCTAGTTTTTTCTGTGGCTTCTGGGGATGGGACTTGGGTCTTCGTGCTTTCAAGGCAAGTACTTTAACACCTCATCTGTCGCTCTAGTCTAAGACACACATATTTTCACCCTCCTAGCATGATACCAAGTTCCCACCTCAAGCTTCTTTCATCTGGTGCTCCGGGATTTGAACCAGGGACCTTTGGAGTGCTCGGCAAGTGCTCTTACTGAGTCACTCCTAGATGCCTAAGCCCCCTTTAGACTGTATGTGTTCGTTTACAGTTTCGGATCTCAAATTCTGCAGTGCTTATTTATTTACTCTTTCATCATGTGTTCTGCTGATGTCTGGACATCTACTTCAGAAAGAAGTGGCTCCTGGTCCACCCCGGAGGGACAGGGTGGAAGGTCACTTGCCTCTCTCCACTGAGCATCCCCTGACACTGGTCTCAACTGTTTAGGGCTGAAGGCACAAGGCCACTGTGCCCTGAGAAGGCTCGGCACCCCGAGGCTTGGGGCACATGTCTCTTACACAGCGCAACTGAGCCCAGGGTGCCCAGCTCCCAGCCAGGACCCAAGATACCACGGATCTCTCAGTCATGCCATTGGATGCCCACAGGTTTCTAGTTAAAATCCATGGAAAGTGTGTATGTGTGTGTGTGTGCCACAGAGACCTGAATACCCACTAGAAAGATAATCTAGAAGAAACCAGACAGGCAAGAGGGTGGGAGGAAGTGGGATGGATTGATGAAAAGAAGGGAAGGAAAGAGGGAAAGACTGCTCTAAGGTCATACTGAGTCCCTGGTCGCTAGTCATCCACAAACAGGGTGGGAGACACCTGAACTGAGCCCACCTTTCCCATGAGTCACAGCATCAATGTCCCCAACATCTCAAAAGATGTGGCTTCCTGCCCCTCCATCCTGTGGCATCAGCACACACCAAAAGTTGGAAATCGAGGCAGACACATTCTTAATTATTTTCACATTTATTTATTTTGTCTTTTCTCTTCCACTTTTAATTTTTAATGATAAAGAAGCAATGGGAAAGGAGAGAGAGGGAGAGAGAGAGAAAGAGAGAAAGAACATGAATACATATTATGCTGCATGGATGGGGGTCAGGAGACAACTTTCAGAACAGAAGAGGAAGTCTCCCCTTGCATCATGTGGGTTTCCAGGGTTTGAATTCAGGTCACCAAGCAAGTAGAGGCACCTTGCCCACTGTACAGTTATTTATTTATTTATGTGTATGTATATTTGTGTTGCGTACATGGAAAGTGTGTGTGTGTGTGTGTGTGTGTGTGTGTGTGTGTGTGTGTGTGTGTGTTTGTGTGATTGCATATGTCTGGAGAAGACAGTTCTCTCCTTACATCACATGGGATCCAAGGACTGAACTCAGATTACCAGGCTTAGCAGCAAGTGCCTTTTACACGGTGGCATCTCAACAGTCAAAGGCATGTGCGTTTTGAGTGTGGAATTCATCTTCTCTGGTGCCAAGTATTCGGATGGCGTAGGAAGCTGCTGCCAGTGATCCCACTCAGGGAAGGCCCGGTTCAGAACCACCCCCATGTGTCCCAAATTTCCCTCCCTTGACCCTCAGGCTCACCCAACACTGTTCTAGGTGATTC
The DNA here is from genome assembly GCA_023101885.1 of Typhlomys cinereus. NCBI lineage: Eukaryota > Metazoa > Chordata > Mammalia > Rodentia > Platacanthomyidae > Typhlomys > Typhlomys cinereus. Next base: position 2,092,965 of record JALPQD010000256.1, on the reverse strand, counting down.
CCAGCTCTACCAGGAGAGCATCCGCCTTAGGAGAAGTGGAGCACTCCACAAGGAAAATGTCAGGGGGTTCCCAAGGACCCCCAAGGTAGGACTCAACCCACCAGAATCCTCCCCCTGAGACCTAGAGGCATCCAAAATGCTTCCACACTTTTAAGACAAATCCCGTACAGGAAGATAGAATAGACAGATGTCATTGGCTGAAGGGCAAAGTGTAATACCGAGTCTGTGACCTACAGAGGCACGGGACGCGGGGCTATGACCTTGTAGAGGTGAGGGGGGACGGCCCTCTTGTCTCTGGCCTCTATAAATAAGGTGTAAATCAGACGCGGAAGGGCTGGAGTCCCCGTGATTTGCTATGCATCCCTAATTTGGGAATAGAGATGAGAAATCTGGCAGAGACCTCAGCCAGGCAGCTTCTCCTACCCATACCTCCTCCCACGCATCCCCCAACCCTACCCAAGGTCATTGGCCGAGAGCCAGGACAGCAGAGCGGCCAGGCCTCCTGCCCAAGCCACACAGGGTGGCATCGAGCCCAGCCGTGGGTGGAAGACACGGACCGTGCCAGGTGTTCATACCGGACTGAAGCCTAGGCGCACCTTTGGGAGCTCAGCCTTGTGGACTTCTTGGAAGAGACTTAGCCCTACGGCCTCTGCTGTCACATTTCTCTGATTCCTCGCATGGAATGCAACCCTAAGCTAGACTTGCTGCGCAGGCCTAAGATCCCAGCGCCTTGGAGGCTGAGACAGGAGAATGGGACACCAGCCTGGGCTGCCCAGTGAGATCCCGTCTCAAGAAAACAAAGGATGGTTACTGTTCACTAGAACAAGAACCTAAAAAAGGGAAGGAAATAGATCAATAGGCAAAAACAGCCAATGAACCTATAGGTAGGTAGGAAGACAGTACACCAAACTGCTCTGTAAATAGCTACTATTATACTCATAGATTTGAAGAGCACTTAGCACTCAGCCTAGAAGTCTTCTTCTACAACAGAGGTACCTCAACACGCTGACAGGATGTAGCCTAGGGCAGTAGAAGAGCAGTGAAGTGGACAACAATGGGCGCCATAATGCAGAGTACCTGCGACCCAGCAAGGCTCACCCAGAATCAGACCAACCTAATCTCTCCCTATCCTAATGCTTAGGGAACCTCAAAGAAGAAGGGGCGGCAGTGAGATTGTAAGAATCTAAAGATGGGAAAGTTCACTGTTGGACAAGACACTCCATTCAAGACAGGACTGCTGCATCTAGGAATTTACTTTAGTGAGATTTGTCCTTACCAGCCTGCATCATGACTGACATACCAACATGCCCCTATAGATGAGCAAGGAACTCAAGAGAGATAAGAACATACAGTAGAAACCTTAAGGACTAGGGCTAGATGAGTGAAGGGAAATGCCCCTATCAGTAGGGTGGCCCGAGGAGGGTTAACTTGGTATGACACAAAGACCTGAATCCCACAACAGTAGAGAAGTCAGAGGGAACCCTGAGGTCCATAGAAGCGGCCAGACATAAGGTAGGAGGAAGTGGGATGGATTGATGAAGGGAAGAGAGGACGATGGGAGGACACAGGGATAAGGACTTAATACACTTTTAAAACTAAAAAAAATTAATAAAAATTAAATTAAAAAAGAAAGCAAAGGATGGGCCCGTGAAGGAGAACATTTTCCTCAGAGCCAAACAGCCGCCTTCTTTGTCTGAGCAGCTGTGACTCCCTGCAAGAGACTACCAGGATCAGACCTGTTGGCTGGTGACAGTCCCTCAGAGATGGAGGGATGCAGAGGGTCGAGGGAGCCTCATGGATTCTGGCTGCTCCCTCGTGCATCTCCCAATTCTGTATGCAATTCTGTCCTAACAGCATGTGATGTGGTCTTAGGTCTCAGAGAGGATGGAGTATCTAAGCCGATTAACTGAGCAGATTAACTGAGCGGGGACTCTATCTATGTAGCCGTGGGGAAGCCAGTGTCCACGGGATGAGACTGTCCAGGTGGCTGCTCTGGGGTCACCCATGCTGCTGTGAGTAACTTTTGCCTACACTTTTGTAAGGGACCCTGATAAACTCATTGGTTCAACGAGTCAGACTTCGGCGTCATTGTGACTTTGGTCTGTCCGTAGAACCTCATCTGGGGTAGACAGAGGATTGTGTGGCAGCTTCAGGGCAGAAGTTTCACACAACAGTAGGTGAAGTGGCTCGACTGGTAAAGACACTTAACGCACAAGTGTGACCTGAGTTTGATCTGAAACGCCTGAAAAAGTAGAAGGGAGAGACGTCTGCCAAGCTGTCTTCTGATCTCTACATATGCACATAGTACTAGCATCACACGACCTCCACATGGATCACATGATCTCCTCGATCACTTAGAATCATCCTCTCACTCATCCCTGCCCCCTCAACCCCAATGCTTACACTGAATCTGGTCAAACCTCCAAGCCAGGAAGTTGCTTGGACAGGCATTTTCACTGTGTACCCCGGGGTCACCCAGGACAGGCTTTTGGAGTCTCAATGAACAGTCAGTCAGAGCCAAGACTGAAGTGGTCAGACTAGGCATGGTGGCAAGAAGGAGGGTCATTCCAGAATCCATCAGCCATGTTCTCCCCAGCATAAGAGCAGAAGCGCAAGCCCTGGACAGGGTGAGACAGGGCAGGGGAAAGTGACTTGGCAGGAAGCGTGCAGTCCAATAGCTGACTCTGGGTCCCCATGTATGATGCAGATCAGAAGATCAAAGAGTCGTGTGTCGGGTAGAGGACCTCAACTGGAGTTAAAGCCACCCATCCCAAGACCACACACCTGACCCCGATGTCTGTCTCCCCTGGCAATCAGCAGCATCTGCCTGATTCATGTGGCTGGCACATGTCTGTCTGCCTGCCCCCCCCCCCGCTGATCCACTTGCCTGTCTCTCTCCCCCCTCAACTGATCTGAGCCCTGAGCCCAAAACTCTGTCACTGAAACCTTCACCTCCTAGCACTACTCCACCGGCAAAACTCACTACCCACCTGAGTGCCGATATGTCTCGGAGCTACTGGAGCCGTGGCATCTCTCCCAGATCCATCGCTGCCACCCCCACCTTTCCTCTGTGGTCCATTCCTTGGCTCTGCCCTCTCACAGAGACCTCAATGGCTCCCACTGAGTTGACCCTAAATCCTCCATGTTATATCCACAATCCACATTCCCACCAGAAAACATCACCCATGTGCTGCCCATGAAATTCTTTGTTTCTTTCTCTTTCTTTTTGTTTCTTTTCTTTCTCTTTCGTTCTCCTTTTTTCTGTGTATCATGGGGTCACTTGGCATCGGCAATGAAGCCCTGCTGAACTATCAGAGCCAAGATTGACATGGCTCTCTCTCTCTCTCTCTCTCTCTCTCTCCCCCTTCACTTTCTCTTTCCTGCCTTCTTTCCTTTCTTTTTTCTTTCCTTCCTTCTTTCATTTCTTTCTTGTGTTATCTTTTTTCTTCTATTTCCTTCTTTCTTCCTTTATCTTCCTTTCATTCTTCCCTTCTTCCTTGCTTTCTTTCTTTGTTCTCTTTCCCTTCCTCCCTTTCTTTCTTCCTTGTTTTGAGATAGGGGCATTGCTATGTAGCTCGGGCTAATCTCAGCCTCACACACTTGATTTCTCAGGTGCTGCAATTATAGGAGTGCAGCACCTTGTCTTACTTGGGTTCATGCATGTTCGTGTGTGTGCACATGCATGTGTGCATGATTTGTGTGCACAGGAGCATGTATGCACATGCGTACATGGTGTACATGGACAAGTAAGCATTGTGCATGTGTATGAATGTGGGGGGCATATATGTATATGCATGTGTGAATGAATATGCATGAGTGTGAACACATGTGTGGAGGTCTGTATATACGTGTGTGTACACATGTACATGCGTTTATGCACATATGTGTATGTGTGTGCATACAGCCTTGTATGTCTGTGTGTGTGTTTGTGTGTGTGTGTGTGTGTGTGTGTGTGTGTGGTATGTCTCCATGTGTACATATGTACATGCATGTGTGTAGCTAAAGGTCAACTTCAGCTGTCCTTCCTAAGGTTCCCAATCCATTTAGTTTGTACATGTAGAGGTCAGAAGTCAATGCCAATTATCTTTCTCAATCATTCTTGGCCTTATTTCTGGAGATGCTGGGTGACAGCTGATTTAAGGCACACCTGTGAGGGGTCATCCTCACTTATTAATTGATGTGGAAAGACCCAGCTAAAGTTGGGCAGCACTAACACCTAGGCTTGGGGTCCTGGACAGAATAAAAGGATAAAGTAAGCCAAGCACCTGCTTTCACTGTGGATGCAACATGACCAGCTGCTTGGAGTGCCCGAGGCCCCCACTCGCTGTGCTGGAAGACTGGTCCTTGAGTCACAGGTCCAACATTTTTGGGGTGTGTGTGTGTGTGTGTGTGTGTGTGTGTGTGTGTGTAGAAGGGCACTTGAGTGTATCTGTGGAGGCCCAAGGGTGACATTAAGAATCATCCTGCATTGATCTACCTCTTATTGTTTTGCTCTGGGCTGAGCCTTCCAGAATCAGAATTGCAGGTTGCCACCATTTCTACCTGACATTTTTTCATGCAATTTGGGGATTGGAACTCACTCAGGTCCTTTAGTTTTTGAGGTAAAGGCTTCAACCTCTGTGCCATCTCCCAGATCCCAAGCTGCTTTTGCCAGCATGTTTTATCACACTGACAGAAGAGAAAGCAGTACTCAGTATCTCATACTGAATCTGGAGCTTTCGGAATCGGGAAGGCTGGCTGGCATCCTCACCCCCTTCCCCGACTCCTCATCCTTCCTCTTCCATCTCTGCCTCCTTGGCTCTCACCATAGTGACTTTCTACTCCAGTTCTGGGGCTTGAATTCAGGTCTCACATTCATGCCGGTGTGGCAGACGTTTTACCAACCAAGCTCAATCCCCAACCCTGAAGGAATGTTCTTAAACTCTGCGTGCCTCCTGTGCTTCAAGATAACATCCAAAACATTCCGTTATAGGTTAAATCCCTGCCAAGGAAAGGAATTCCCAGACAACTGTAAAAGTTGACATTTTAACTGCTCTTTTGCTCTGCTGGAAAAAAAAAAATCCATGGAATACAAGCCCCAACCACTCAGAACAAGGTGTGAGCAGAAAAAACACTTTAATGCCTGGAATTCTTAGAGTTTCTTTTGAATCTGCTACCACAGAACTTAACCTAATGTGAAAATACATTTGTGCTTTAAAGTATTTTGTCCATCATTTTTTTACTCAGTTAAAAAATATTGAGGGCTGGGGGGGGGTATGGTTCAGCGGTTAAAGTGAGATAGCTCAGTAGGTAAAGCACCTGCTCACAAATTTGGTGACCTGAGTTAATTCCTGGGAGCCCAAATGGTAGAAGAAGAAAACTGACTTATAAAAAAAATGTCCTCTTACCTCCACATGTGACCTATGGCAAGCATGGGTTGTGTGGCTCTGCCTCCCTCTTTCTAGCGAATAAATAAATTAAATATTTTAAAAGAGCAAAAAGTGCTTACTGCACAAGAAAAAGGACTCGAATTTGGATTCCCCACATCCCAGTAAAATGCCAGGCAGGCATAGTAGCCCACCTGTCATTCCAACCTGGGAATCCCCAGAGCAAATCAGCTAGCCAGACTGGCATTAATGTTGAGCTCTGGGTTTGATTAGAAGTCCAGCCTTGGAATAGGAGGCTTAGCTCAGGCCCTGGGTTCAATCCTCAGCACTGGGAGTTGAGAGAGAGACATAGGTCCAATTAGAAACTAAGGACTCGCCTGCAGTTCTCAGAACTGTGGCAAAGCCGAATGGACTAAGGGGGGGGTTCCACTTGTGGGGTCTGGGGACCCTGGCCCTGCCAGGCCAGAAGACCGTACAGTTGAGCCTAGGCAGACCCTGGCTCCTCCTTCCTCCCAGGCCACTTTCCCATCTTGTGGGTCTAGGGCTGCCTGGTGGCTCTGCCCAGCAGGGTCCTTCCCTCCCCGTGGCACTTTCACAACCTCCCGTCCTCGGTGAAACGCTTGTGTATGTGCACATGCACGTGCCTGCCAGAAGGCATCTGAGTGTGTGTGCCTGTGGAGGCTTTAGGGTGACACCAGGAATCCTGGATGGCTCTACCCCCTTATTGCTTGTTCTGGGGTTTCCCAGGCTCCACTTTCCAGGCACGGAATTGCCACTGCCACCTGGGATCTGAGGATCTAAGCTCAAATCCTTTAGTTTGCAAGGCAAAGGCTTTAACCCTTGAGTGGTCGCCCCTCTTTTCCCTGCTATGAGGAACACATGTTGAGGACATTACTGTGGGAGGGGTACTCTCTGAGCACCATCACTGTCCTGTCTCCTGATGGCTAACTAAGGACAGAGGAAACCTACCTGTGGCTCAAAGAGGCTACTTCACCTGCCAAGGTCACACAGCAAGCCAAGAGCCCAAGAGGACCATGGTGCTCCGACAAGAGCCACTGCTCCCTGCTCTGCACAGTCAGGTCTCTGAATGCTGTGACTTGCAGCGTGGAGAGCTCTTTGCCCTCTCTTTTCTCACCACCTAGACTCTGGCCTCGTTAGACTGAGCAAGGAAATGAAGAGACTAATCACAGGTTCCCACTCAGCTGCCTTCTAGAAGCTTCCCCAGATTCTTCCTGCTGAGCTGCCAAAACTCTTGGGGGTCAGGGACTCAGGGACTGCTCAAAAACAGGACCCAAAGCCCACCTGTTTTCTCCCTAGCGTCTCCCACCAACTGACATGCCATATATATATTAACAGCCTATCTCGTTCAATGTGTCTTGACCACCCACCCCACTGTCTAGACGATAGCAAGGACTGGTTTCTGGCAAGACAGTGCTCCCCAGAGACTAGGGCCCTCTGCAAGAATGCTAGTTTTTGCAAGAATGAGTGCTATAAGGCCAGGCTACAGGAGCCAACTGGCTCAGATGTATGAGGCTGACCAAGGTTTTATTTAATCAAGGTCCTACCCTGACACTCACTGTGGATTTTACCTCAGACCAAACCCAGGGGCCACAGAATGGGAGAGGGGCAGACAGTGAGGAGCCACACAAAGTGTGACTGCTAGGAAGCCCAGAGAGCTTTCTAGAAAGCTCCAATGAGCCACTGGCAAAATGTAATGAGAGTTCACTTTCTTCGTCACCACCACGACTCATGTCATGTCATCATTATTACCACCTTCTTCATCATTGTCATTGCCGCCATCATCATCACCAATATAACCACCACTGTCACCATCAACATAACCACCATTATCACCACCATCACAGTCACCATCACCATCATCACTACCATCACCACCATGATGATCGCATCACTGTCACCATCATCATCATCTTTCCCTCCATCAGTATCACTACCATTACCACCACCATCATCACCCCCATAATCACCATTCCCATCTTGACCACCTCTGCCGTGAATGTCACCATCACCCCATATTGGCAACGACTCCTGCTCCTCCCAAGTATGCTCCATCTCAAGACAGCCAATTTGCTCATTTCCTACGCCCTGGACTTTTCTAGCATCACCCTCTCAGCAAGGCCCTCCTGGGTCCCTATGAACTGTGACTCCCACCTTCTCACCACCTGTTTCTCATGGCACCTCCTACTACCCGACATACCACATATATATCAGCGACCTGTCTTGCTCACTGTGTCTCTTTCATGGGAGCAAATCTCTACATAGCTAACTAGTCTCATCTACATTGCTCAGGCTATGATTCAGGCTCTTTCTGAAGGAGATGCTAATTAGATACTTGCTGAATACATAGGTACAAGATAGATAGATGATGGATGGATTATGGGTAGATGGATGGATGATACATGAGTCGATGGATGGATGATGGATGGGCAGATGGAAAATGAGCCAAGCTAGCACACAAGCAAGTTCACATTCACTTCTGTCCCTCGGCAAACCATATTCACAGTGACTAAAGCAGAGGACTGCATATGCAGCTAAAGCGAGCAAGCTCTCTTGGTGGTAGAAAATAAGTAGCTGGGGAAGAAAAATGAAAAGGTTAGAGTTCCCAGCAGCACTGAGGGGGATTAACGATCTCCACCTTGGGCAGCCTGAACATTCAGATTTGGCAGCTGACGGACGGCTGTCCCCTCCAGCTGTTCCCGAGAGTCAAAGCTCCTGTGTTCTCCCACCACCCAGCAACTGTGACTGTTCCCCAAAGACAATATGTGCCAGCTGTTTCCCACAAGATGAAAAGCAGCACGGTCACTGTGCAGTGGGCTGCTTGGGAGACAGAAGGGAAACTATGATTTGGGTTCTAGATTCTTCATTTATTCTTCCATCACTCCCTTCTTCATAATCTCCACCCTGACAGAGGGTCCAGCTGCTCTGAGGCTTCCCAGCAAGGGGCACTTCCAATATCAGCTCTGAATTTAAAGTACATGGAAAGACATGATGGACACCCCGTGTTGGAAGCCAAGCCCCCTGGACCACAGCCCTGCAAAGGTGCACCAATGGACAAGGCTGGCCACAATGCGCGTCACCCGTGGACTGGGAATGAACATCCAGTACGGATGACTAATGATTGCACTTATTCTTGGGGTTGGGAGGAAGTAGGTAGAAACAAGAAAGAGCCCACTACTTGGGGAGAGGAGGGACAAGTGGTATTCTTACATCAGATTACTTCCTTCTGTGCTTTTAGAAACCGTCTGTGACAAAGTGTGTGCACGCGCATGTGTGTGTGATTCGATCTCAGAATAAAAAGAAAAAAGAGGGCAAGAGATACTGCTTGGTGGGAGAGCCCTGCTAGAATCCCCCAGTGAGGAGGTTGGGGCATGACTCAGTGGTGGAGCACCTTCCTGGAATCCCCCAGGGAGGGTCCAGGTATGTGGCTCAGTGGGAGAGCACCTGCCTAGCAAGTTCAAGACTCTGGATTCTATCCTGGATGCCTCAAAGTATAAAGAAAAAGGGGAGAGGAGAAGATGACGACTTTCACAAAGCCCTGTGTCATCTGAGGCTGGCAGAACGGAAGCTGTCATCCAGGTCTGCCCATCCCGCCAAGCGCCCTCCAGCCTCTGCCCAGAGTCATCCTGGCATTGTGAAGAGGTAAAGAAATCCTCTTCTCCTTCAGGCCCGTAAGCTTCTTTTCACACAAGGCCTTGTATTTTTTTTTTAACTTTCAAAAATAATAAGGTTGTTTGCCAACATCGAGTCCCAGGGCGGCTCCCGGCTTCACAGAAGAAGGGGCGAGATCACCGCTCAGCGGGAGCCAGCTCCCTCGCTGGCATGTGACTCGGCAGACAGCGTGTTTTTCCCATCACCTGGGGCCCCGTGCCAATTTGTGCAAAAACAGACTGTGAAGATAGACGGGTGGGAAGAAGCAAGACTGCGAAGATAACAGGAGACAGCTGTGTGGCCAGTGCAGCGGCGCTGGGGCCAGAGGCCGGCGTGTTAATTACATCTGCAGAGAACCCAGCCCCGGCCGGCCTTGCCTGCCCTGCCCTTCTGTTGCTCCAGGAACAAGGCCCCAGCTAAGGGCCCAACTTGTGACACAGACACTGTGCTTCCTAGACATACGCCGCTCGGCGATATCCCCGTGTAGCGTCCTGATCAAGCAGCCGGGAGGGGACAGGACCTCCTTCCTCCTGAGTTCCCAGGGAGCACGGCCACTGCTGGGGCTGGCCAAGCAGTGACTATACAGATCTCAGGGGCCTGAGGAGCTGCTGGCAATCGAGGGTGACATTCTCACCCAGGAGCCATCTGGACTGGCCTGGTGCTAGGGAGGGGCCATAGCAGCTATAACGCCAACACGGACACTTGCCGCCTACTCTGGGGCAATGGGCCTTCCCTTCACCTGACCCTGAAGAAGTCTTTGTTACCTGGCCTCTAGGGACCTTTCCCTGGAGTGTTTCTGCACTGAGGCCCCAGCTTCCCATGGGGGAAGTGATGGTGGTGGAGGAATGATAGTGATGGTGGTAATGGTGGGGGGGGGAAGTGATGTGATGATGGTGGTGATGGGGATGATGGTGAAATGGAGATGGTGGGGGGAGCGATTGTGATGTCGGTAGTTGGGGGAGTGATGGTGGAGGGATTGATGGTGCTGGCGATGTTGGTGGGGGTGACGGTGATGGATATGGTAGGGGGGATGGTGATGGTTATGGGGACAATACACACATTTGGACATTATTATATCCTCACGGCAATAAGTCAATTAAGTACCCTCAGCTGACACCCCAGGACACTGTGACCCAGAGAATGTCCTTCACGGAGTATAAGTGATTGTGCGACTCTCTTCAAAGACATCTTCACCCACATTAAAATGTGATGTCTGAGAGAGAACGAATGTGCATGCACGCGCATGCGTGTGTTCACACGTGCATTAGACAGCACCAGTCCAGCACCCCATTTGCGACCTCTCCCATACTCTCCAACACTCACCAGGGCAGAGTCAGCTCCCTGAGGACACAGGGACCCCCACACACTGACCATGTCAGGACTGCCCTGTTCTTGCTACTCCCCCCAGGCAGGAATGGTGCGGCCTGCTGTCACCATAGGTTGGATCACTACTTTGATGTGCCGGGTGGCCTTGGGGGAAGGGAACCTGGGCTGCAATTCCCACCCTGTGCAAAGGTCCACAGATAGCCTTGCGTAGGCACCACTAGAAATGCCACCACCCTAAAAGAGCAGGTGGACAGGTTAGTCTTCTCCCATGACCACAGCAGTACATCAACTTTGTTTTTAACACTTTGTGCGTATGTGCAGTGCGTGTGTGCATATGTGTGTTGCAGTTTCTCTGTTGCTGTGAGACTACAATCAGACACACCATTTAAGGGAAAAAGAGGGAGGTTTATTTGGCTTACGGTTCTAGAGGGGATTAGTCCATTATGTATGGCTGAAACGGCATGGTGGGGAGCAGTGGAAGCTGAAGGAGACTCGGGTCATGTCCATCGTGGAGGCCAAGAGAGAAAGTGGAAAACTGCAAGAGCCAACTACCAGTGGAAGCAGGGCAGGGCTACCCAACCTCAGGCTGCCCCCTGTGGCATGCCTTCCTCTAGCAAGACTCTACCTCATAAAGGTGCTATGATCTTCGCAAACATTAACATACAGCTAAAAAGGCAAACACATGAGCCCGTGGGGAACGGCTCACATTCAAACCATGATAGTGTCCACACACTGTTGTTTCTCTCCTTCTGTCATGGGGGTTTGGGGAATTGAACTTAGATCATCAGGCTTGGCTGAAAAACACCTTTACCCACTGAGTGACCTCTGGCCTCTACATGCATATTCACAGCTGCATGTGTGTACACGTATGCATCATGCACGTGCTCGCACAGAGAGTTTTCACTCTTTTCCAAGCTCTCCAACACTATCTGGAAAGACTCCGAGATAAACTAGCAAGAGGAAAGAGCTTAACCACAGCAATGGGCTTGTCTTGTCCCTGAATCTGGGGAGGGGCCACCGAGCACGAACATCTGTTTTGCTTTCTTTCCTCCACATGAGGGGAGAGGGGTGCAGGCAGCCCACAGGGCTCAATGCCTGGGGACTTAGACTGAACTCTGCTGCCCTTGCCAAGCCACAGCCAGCCAGACGCAAGTGCCGAGCCGGGCTCTGGGCTGCTAGTACCCCTCAGAAGGAAGTGCCCAAAGCCAAGGCCAGCAACATCATGTGAGAGGTCAGGAGCCTTCCTGAACTTCTCTGCCCACTGCTTTGGAACTGCTTCCCCAGCCAGCAGCAACTGTTTCTTTGTGGCCACGAGAGGGAGTGGATGGAACGTGAAGTTGTCCTCCGTGCAAAAAAAACACAATAGGCCCAGGCCAGACGCACACGCCCCATGCAAACCCTTCCTTTCCTGCGGTTTTGCAGAGAGAGGCATCATTAACCCAGCCGCCTGCTTCCGGGCCACCTGGCCAAGGATCCCACAATTCTAGGGTGTCATTGGGAACCTGCCTCTGCCATAAATGACCTGGTGGAGCAGGACTTGCTGTCTAGAGTTCTATGAGAGGGATTGTGGTGTTGGGGAGGCCAGACCCATGCTGAAATCAGCCCTGTGTCCACAGTCTGTGCCCACAAGAGAGTGAACCCACTGGATGGTGGTGGTTCCCACCTATCACTCCAGCACCCAGGAAAGTGAAAGCAGGAGGATCACAAGTTCAAGGTCTGTTTGGGCTACAAGAAGCCCAAAGATAAACAAACAAACTAATAAACAAGAGCTGGGCAGATGGCTCAGGCAGTAGAGAACTTGCCTCACGGCATAGTTTGCCTGCATGTTGCCGATAAATTCATGACCAAACAACTTAAGAGGAATAAGGAGGTTTTATTCTGGCTCACGATTCTCAGGGACAGTTGCTGGTCAAGCTTAGCAGAAGAGCTCGTACCAGCATCAGGGGCAAAGGGAATCAGGACTCCTCACCAAACAGAGTCCGCCAATGTACGTTGAAGAATGCCAGTTTCCCGAGCCAGCTCCCTTCATCTTATTCACTTCCCCAGAGGATGGTCTCACCTTCTGTGGGCTGGGTCTGCCCACATCAATCAGGTAAGTTTCCTGCATACTTGCTCAGGGGGCTCGTGTCAACTACTAACTCTTCACCTATGTGCCCACGGCTCAGCCTCCAGTTGTCAAGTTGACACCTGTATATTTAACAGCACAGATGGGAAGGATCAACCCCTACGCAAAGTTAACCTCTGACTTGTGACGCACAGCATCTGTCTATGAATGCGCCCCTCTACACCTGTACATAGACTTGCACCATGTATACACACACAAATACAAACACTCCCACAGCCTGGTTGCCCTAGTCACTAGAACTGCTTCCCTAAGACACTGCTGGTAAATGACAGGAGAATAACAGGGCTACTTGGCTCGTTCTCTCCACAGTTTTGCAGGCCAGGAACCCCAAAACCAGAATCTGGAGGTGGAAATCAGAAGAGGGGGGAGCAGGCTGTATTCCCTCTGAAAGCCCTAAAGGAGACCCCACCACCTCTCTGAGGTTCTTGCAGCACCAGGCATTCCCAGTGGGTCAGCAAGGCACCTCTGGGGTCACTAGACCTCCTCCCTTCTGTGGATCTAAATCTCCCTCTCTCTCACAAGGACCCAAATGGCTCCTTAAGCCCCACACTTGAAAATCCAGGGTCATGCCTCTTAGATCCTCATAGTCAATCATGTCTGGATACTCTTCGACTGTATCCACAGGATACCCAAGTGTTGGGTCATGGGGTACTTATTCCTCCCCCACCTCCAGCTCTAGAAGCAGCCTCTGGAATAGGGAACAGGCTGGGTACTTTTTTCATGGCTGTAGTCAGACCTTTTTACTGTTTTTTTTTATTATTCAATTGTGCATGTGTATGTATGTGTGTATATGTATGCATGTGTGTGTAGAACCACGGGCGAATTCGGGAACCACCATGGACACCTCCACCTCCTCCGTTTACTCTGCCCAGGGATTCACAGGCTCCGCCCTACCAGGACCAGAAACGCAGGCCGCCCCCACTTCCGCCCGGCGTCTATATGTGGGGTCCAAGATCCGAACTCAGGACCTTCTGCCTGCAAGGCAGAGGCTTAATCCCTGAGCCACCTCTCCAGCCCCATAGTCAGACCTTTGACAGAAGCAACTTGAGGAAGGAATTTGTGTGCACGGTTTCAAGGGGTTCAGCCTATCACAGCCAGGGAGGACAATGGGAATCTGGTCAGTTGTGAATTCAGTGGCAAGAGCTTGAGATGAATTCATTCACATATGGGGGTGCTAAAGAAGTCGAGAGCAGGGGCTGGCAGCCAGGAAGAATTACAGTCCTCAAAGACCAATCCCCAGACACTCAGCCTCTCCTCTACCCCCAGTCTATCCTCACATCTCAACAACTTCCCAAAGCAGCGTCCCCAGCTGGGAACCAAGCGTTCACCCGCCCAAGCCCTCAGAGAGGCATTTCACATTCTAATCATCACAAGTCACACCACGTCCTCTGTCGGGCGGCAGGACTACAAATTATTGTATTATTTTATCTATTTGAACCTGTGAGACTTGTGTCTAACACTAGCCTCTGTGCAGCTGAGAACAATGTGAACTCCTGACCGTCTTGCCCGTCTCCCCAAATGCTAGGATGACACAGGTGTCCACCCTCACACTGGTGTGCACCCTCACACCTGGCTAATGAATAGCTGGGGATGGAACCCAGGATTCCGTGCATGCTTGGCAAACACTCTAACCGCTGAGCCCCAGCCCCAGATAAACATCTTTTTAAATCTCGAATACAAATCCACGGTCCCCAGCAGAATAATCTAGAGCATCTTTGACCTCAGAAACTCCCAAGGACGGATAACCACTCATCCTCAAGACTTAACCACTCATGGTCAAGACTTAACACCAGGGAACATGAAAACCAGTGCCCAGTGACTTCGGGATATGAGCGTGTTCTATGGCATTTTCCTCCAAACGGCTGCTATCTTTATCCAGTGCCCATTGATTTACACAAGTGAGGTCTAGGAGGCCCCCCCCAGGATCTATTGGCTGAGTAAGGTTAATTGAAGGGGATTCCATCTAAGCAGCCCTAGGGGAGGCGTCAGCTGGGCCGGGGTGGGTTTCTGGGGATGTAGCTACTCTTGGGTCCTCCTTGCTCCTGTCAGTGACTGATCCCAGTAAACCCAGAGGTTGCCTGGCGTTATTGTTACTTTAGTCCATTGTGGAACTCCTGTCTGGGGCGAACAGACAGCTGTGTGGCGTCTCCCCAGGAAAAGTATCACATGACAGGGAGTTGTCCCACCTGTAGGTGGGCACTTAGCACATGTAAACCCTTCTGAGTCACAGGCTGGCCAGAGAGAATGAGGGAGCCCACACCTCAGCTCCTGGAAGCACCCCTTGATCCCACCCCAGTGGGACCTGCCGGCGCTCCTTCAGCTAGCAAGGAGGATTCAAATGGACAGTCTCACCAGCCATGCCCACCTCGGCAGCCACAGCTGAGCACAGCTGAGCATTCCAGACCAGAAAGCGTGGTGCAGGTGGGGTGGGTCGAAACAGCACATGCGGGCAGGAGCCTCAGCCCTGGATATAATCCTTCCTTCCTTCCTTCCTTCCTTCCTTCCTTCCTTCCTTCCTTCCTTCCTTCCTTCCTCCTCCCTCCCTCCTCCCTCCCTCCCTCCCTCCCTCCCTCCCTTCCCTTCCTTCCTTCTTCCTTCCTCCTTCCTTCCTTCCTTCCTCCCTCCTTCCTTCCTCCTCCCTCCTTCCTTCCTCCCTCCCTCTTTCTTTCTTTTTTTCTTTCTCTTTTTCTTTCTCTTTCTTTCTTTCTTTCTTTCTTTCTTTCTTTCTTTCTTTCTTTCTTTCTTCCTTCCTTCCTTCCTTCCTTCCTTCCTTCCTTCCTTTCTTTCTTTCTCTTTCTTTCCTTCCTTCCTTCCTTCCTTCCTTCCTTCCTTCCTTCCTTCCTTCCTTCCTTCCTTCCTTCCTTCTCTCTCTCTCTCTCTCTCTCTCTCTCTCTCTCTCTCTCTCTCTCTCCCCTTCTTTCTTTCACGTGGGCATCTTTCCATGTGGTGAGTGTCCAAATGTATATTTTGTACAGGACACCTGAGTGTGTGGGCCTCTGGAGGCTCAAGGGTGGCATTGGGAATCATCCTGGATTACTCTACCTCCTCATTGCTTTGTTCTGAATTTTCCCAGGCTCCACTTTCCAGGGCTGGAATTATAGGTCACTACCCTATCCACCTAGCATTTTTATGTGGGATCTAGGGATCTGAACTCAGGTCCTTCTGCTTGCAACACAAAGGGTTTAAACCCCTGAGCCATGTCCCCATCCCACAGCACCACAACCCACCTCACGAGTCCACAGTCCTAGAAACTAAAACCCAGTGGGCTGTACCCCATGCCATGTCTCCAGTCCACCTCAGGAGTCAGGAGTGGTGGGCGTCACCAGCCACAGCACTTACCTCCTCTCATTGTCGTCCAGGTGGGCAAACAGCACATTTTTGGAGATGGCTTTGGCCAGCGCAGTCATGGTCTTGTAGTCCTTGGGGATGACCTACAGGAGGGCCAGAGAGGATCAGACCATGTCACTCAGGGCTGGGCAAGGGCACTAGGGCAGGAACTGATTGCCAGGCTCCTCCTAGACACCAGTTGCCATTGGATGCTCTAGGCGACATTGAAAAACCCAGTGGGAAATGTCATGTATGGGTTGTGCATATGTCACTTTTAACTTGAAAGATAAATAAAAGGCAAGAAGACTAGAACACCCCAAAGGGCAACTTGGGCACAGTCTAGATCAGAGTTTGGGATCTTGGAGTTGGCCCTGCCGCCTGCAGAGTCACTAAAAGATGTTAGAAGACAGGGCAGCTTTCTTGATTTCACTGAATTAATATTAAAAGGTCATAAGCAATTACTTTAAGAATTAAGACTTGGGAGCACACAGATGTTTGCACATACCTGCTGAGCTATCTCGCCAGCCTTTTGTGCTAGCTTTTAAAGTATTTTAAAAATTTATTTGCGAGATATGGGACACACACACACACACACACACACACACAC
Organism: Typhlomys cinereus; assembly: GCA_023101885.1. Lineage (NCBI taxonomy): Eukaryota > Metazoa > Chordata > Mammalia > Rodentia > Platacanthomyidae > Typhlomys > Typhlomys cinereus. Next base: position 2,076,545 of record JALPQD010000256.1, on the reverse strand, counting down.
ACACACACACACACAGAAATACATACCATGGCACATATGTCAGAGGACAACTTTCAGAAGTCAATTCTCTGCTTCTACCATGTGGTTTCCAAGCACTGAACTGAAGTTGTCAGGTTGGGAGCAGAGTCTTTATCTATTGAAAAATCTCACCAGAAAACCCCCCACTTCTTTTAAATGATCTGCTTGTTACAATACCAAGTCCTGGAAAGACAGTGAGGTGGGGAGGTGTTTTAAGGGTACGGAGTTTCCTTTTCTGTGCAGCGAAACAAGTTCTGGAAGCAGATGGGGTGACAGCGTGACTCACTATGAATAGAGTCAGGACTGGAGATCTTTTTTGGTGTGTGTTCCTGTGTGCATGTGCGCGGGTGTGTAGGATACTTGAGTGTGTGTGCCTTGGGAGGCCCAAGGATGAATCAGGAATCATCCTGGACGGCTCTACCTACTTTTTGCTTTGCTCTAGGGTTTCCTGGGCTCTGCCTTTCAAGGCTGGGATTATAGGCCTCTGCCACATCCACTTGGCATTTTTACGTAGGATCTGGGGATTCAAACTTAGATCCTTCTGCTGTGAGGCAATGACTCTAACCCCTGAGTCATCTCCCCAGCCCCCAACACTTGAGATGTAAAACACCTAAGGTGGGGTCTAGGGAGATGACTTTGCTGGAAAACTGCTTGCCTTGCAGGCATGACAACTCGAGCAGGACCCCCGGAGCGCACAGGACAGGCATGGTAGTACACACTTGCCATCCCACTGCGGAGCAGGGGAGACAGCAGCACCCAGGGTCTCCCTGGCCAACAGCCGCAGCCTTTCAGCAAGTTCCAAACCAATGGAACACTCTGTCTCCAATCACACAGTGAGTGGCACCTGCCATGCAACACCGAGGTTGTCCCTTGGCCTCCCCACTTGAACATGCGCTCGCATACATGCATCCACAAATGTAAACTGGCCCGCATATGCATACATGCAGAAACGGCTAAGGAGGTAGTAGGGCGGTGCCCCCTTTCCCCCCCATCCCCTAAGCACTGCTGTAAAAGCATTGGCCGATGGGGCATTGGCAGATGGCTCTCACAGATTTGTGTCCTTAGAAGGGACCACAGGGCATGAAAACCACCGGCCTTTGATTCTCTCCTCCCTAAGCCTGTTTCAGTCCAAAAGGCACACGGGGCTGCACAGCCCATCCCCCCAGGAAACCACTAGCAATGTCTAGGCTCAGTGGACCAGACAATAGTGACCATACCCACCCACAAACAATTTGTCCCACGGGACTCCACTGGTCAGACAAGAGACCTAAGGTGCCCAGATTTGGGGACAGGGACCCCTGGGCGTGTGGGAGCTCGGGCTAGAGGTGGGAGGGCTCCTCACCTTCCTCACATAGGCGACCACATCTTCCTCGGTGTAGACCTCAGCACTCACACCTCCACGCCGGCGGCGCGCCTTCACCACGGGGTTTGGGGGGGTCGGCGAGGCCTCCTCATCGTAGGAGTCAGACTGTGAGCTTGACTTCTGTCGCGCTAGGATCTGCCGGTTCTCTTCCTATGGGAGCAGAGAGGGCAGGTGAGGAATCGGCTCGGGCCTGTCATTCTAGCTGCCCAGGGGACCGGAGAAAACAGTCACAAAGTCCAGGCCAGAATTGCAGAGGGAGTTCAAAAGAGGACTGGGGGTGGACTTCCACAATAAAACACTTGCCTAGAATCCCCCAGTGAGGGGCTGGGGCGTGGCTCATTGGCAGGGAGGGAGGCAGGGAAGAAAGAAGGAAGGAAGGAAGGAAGGAAGGAAGGAAGGAAGGGAAAGAAGGAAGGAAGGAAGGAAGGAAAGAAGGAAGGAAGGAAGGAAGGAAGGAAGGAAGGAAGGAAGGAAGGAAGGGAAGAAGGAAGGAAGGAAGGAAGGAAGGAAGGAAGGAAGGAAGGAAGGAAGGAAGGAAGGAAGGAAGGAAGGAAGGAAGGGAAAGAAGGAAAGAAAGAGAGAGAAAGAAAGAAAGAAAAAGAAAAGAGGAGGAAGCAACAAACATCAGAGCAGATCTCTTTATAAAATCCTCCTTGCCAGGAAGAGGCGCCCAGGATCCCCTGAACAAGACAAGTGACTCATAGCTCACTCCTAAGCTCCTGCTCCTGTCATCCCTTGAAGGCACTTCCCCGTGTGTCAGGGTCAGACACAGGTGTCAACTTGACTGTTGAGAGTTTGAGCTCTGGGCACATTTGTAGAGAATTAATGGTTGAGTTAAGCCCAGAGCAAACCTGCAGGAAATCGTCTAGCTGACAGGAAAGGCCCAGTCCATGGTGGGTGGGATTAGGTCCTGAACAGGTGAATAAAATACTGAGACCTGGTTGAGGAAGGTGGTATCCTTGTATACACTTGGCCAGACATGCTGGTCTGGCAAGTAAGGATCGTCCCTCTCTCAGCCATTATGTGCTGATGGTGTGTCCAGTTCCCTTGGCACTGGTGTTGGTGCGTGCTCTCCTATCAAGCTGCACTGAGAACTGTAACCGGACTGTCAGTAAGGAAATAAACCCCTTGTTCCCTGAAGCTGTTTGATAGTCATTTATCGTCAACTGTGCAGATGAACTGCAACACCGTGTCACTGATGGCTGCCCTCAGAAACCCCCGTTCTTGAAAGATCTGCCCCTTAGGGCTACTTGCGTGGTCTGCTCATCCTTCCAGACACCAGACCTGCCCCTGCCTTGGGCATCTCCATCCTCTTACTGGCATCTGGGCAGCTCTGCCAGGGCACTGCTCCTATGCCATGGTTTTCTCTCTTCACCTCGTGTTGTGTTTATTTCTGCGTCTGTCCAGGGTGCCTGGCACCAACCTCTTGGATTCCGAGGCCACCACCCAGCACCTAGGCAGGCTGTGTTCACCCAAGACACCAGCCACAGTCAGCAGGGTGTGCCTGTGGAATGCCACTTTGCTCCGACCACGCCCACCTGCCTTTTATACGGCATCCAGGAATCAGAACTCCTGTCCTTTTGCTTTCTAGGCAAGGGCTCCAACTACTGAGCTTTCTCCCAGCCCCATGCCTTTTATATACAAATGAAATATCCGTATGTAAGGTATAGGATATGCACATAAAATATATTTATAAGTTACATAAGATGGAGCTCATATCCTCATGCTTGCAAGCATTTGAATACTATTGAAGTTGGTCTGCATGATGCACGACCAGAGTTTAGGGGAACAAGGGGCTTTACTTTTTCTTCAATTCTCAGTTACAGTTCTTAGGCCAGCTTGCCAGGAGAGTTCATACCAATACTGAGAGCCACACCTGGCCACACCATATCCACAGGGCTGATGAGAGGGGGTAAACCTCACTCTCCAGAATGTCTGCATGCCAACATGCCAAAGGAGGCCAAACTTTGCTAAAGCAGCTCCCCTATCTTATCAGGGAATAGTTCCCCCCACCATGGGCTGGGGTCCCCCCAATCAATCGCTTGCAGGCTTGCTCAGGGCTTGCTTTAACTACCAATTCTTCATAGGTGTGCCTGGCACTCAGCCTTCAATTGTCAGGTTGATACCCTGTATCTAACTAGCACAAGGACTGAAACATCTCCCTTAGTCCAAGTGTTTTTCTAAGACCAAGGATAGGAGACCCACAGACATAGAAAATGGAAGGAGAGATCTGAGTGGCCCATCCCTAGGAGCTGATGGAAAGGAAGGACCTTCCCGGAGCCCTTGGGGGAGCTCAGAGCTGCAGAGCGTGTTCTGAGAGATCCAGCTTCCATGAAGCTGGCAGGGTAGATGGGTGTGATCTTGGTCCCTAAGCCATGTCCAAGTAAGGGGAAGCCAGAGCATCTCTTCTCTAGTCCCAGCTCCGTACCCTACTCTGCTTGCAGGAAGAACATGAGGCCAGAGAGTCCCATTCCTTCTCTGACCACAAGGCTTGGGCAACCAGCCCCATCCTGCACCTTTGATGGCATTTACCCACCCCCAGGGGCCCTGGTTTCACAAGTCACTCATCCTGAGACCTGATTCTGCAGGGAGATGTGGACGAGGCCAGAGGAGGACACTCATCCGGCACCTCTCACTCTCCGCCCCCCAATCCTCACAGCTCCTGTCAGATCTCTGGACAAACCCACAGAAGTCTGCCCAGTGCTCACACGGTGCCAGCCCTGCACCCACATCCTGCTGGGCCACAAGGTATCCTGGGAAAACAGGGTAGAAGGAAGGCCGTTCTTCTCCTTATAAGGGATCACAGCCTTGAGATGGCTCAGGGTTAAAGCCTTTGCATCACAAGCAAAAGGACCTGAATTCAAATCTCCACATCCCACATAAATGTACCAAGCAGATGGCAGCAGACTGTAGTTCTGACCCTGGAAGGCAGAGCCTGGGAAACCCTAAAGGAAGCAATAAGGAAGTAGAACAACCCAGAGTGATTCTCCTTTGGGTCTTCCTAGGCACATACACTCAAGTACTTTCTGGTACACACACATACATACACGCATGCGTGCATACATACATACACATATGCACACACACACGTACATGAGACAAAAGAAAAGGTGTGTCATTGCCGTCTCCCCACCTGTGGCTGCCCTCTGTCAACTGCAGTCTGGAAATGTTGAACGGAAAATTCTAGTCATGCAGAGTTCGTAAGTGTTTTGGCTTTGTATATTTGTGTTTGGTTATATTTGCAGTTCTAGCAAAGGAAATTGGGGCTTCACAAATACTAAGCAGGCACCCTACCACTGAGCCACGTGCCCAGCCACTCCTATCAAGGTCAAAGCTAGCCTGGGTTGTGCCTTTCCCTGAGGGACACAGGAGTCTGCAGACTAGATCAGGTGTAGCTTCACAAGGCGGGGCCAGGGTTAACAAGGCCCCAGTGATATTGTCGGGAAGCCTCGTTCCCCTTGGGATTGTGCAAGGACTAGTGCCCATTTCCCACAGAGCAGGGTGGTACCTAGGCCAAGGACTCCCCCCTCACACCCATCAGCACATCAGTGGGATATGGTGGCCCAGCACCCATCAGGTGACCTCCTTGGAGTGACTGGTTTAGATTCCACCCTTTGTATCGGCAGATTCAGAACACCCTGCTGGAAAATGGAGGTTTCAATGCTTCCGTGCAAAGTTGTTTGAAAAAAAAAAATCAAGGAATTTCCTGCTGGGTGATAAATCTCTCCCCTCTCCAGACACTCTACTCCAGCGATAGTAACATTAAATATGCACATATATTAATTTATGCAGCCCAGGAAACCGGAGAAATGCCACTGAGGGCTTCCAAACATTTCTGGAAAAGGGATAGCTGGGCATGGAATCTGGGGCATATGTGAGATTCCCTGGCTGTGGGAAAAGAGCGGCGTGTCCTGCAGAACCCAAAGGGACCCACTGGAACCCGCTGGAACCCACGGATGGGTCTTCGAAGGTAAGAAAGGTCAGAAATGGAGCATTAACATGACCCTCGGGCGGGAGTCCTGCGCTAGGCCGGTCAGGCAGCTCCCTGCTGCCCCCCTGTGGCTGAGCATTGATAAGGACATCGGTTCACCAGATTTGCCCTTCATCAAAACAAACTCAATCTTCCATCCTCCCCCTTCTCCCTCCCCCCACCTGCCCCTGATACTGGAGTGCACGCACCTGCACATGCCTGTACGGGTCACGCTATACTTCAGAGATCATGGTATCTTATCTGAAACACTTCAGGGTGAGTCACGAAAAGATATCTCAATCTAGGGCCAGAGGGATGGCTCTGGGGCTAAGATGCGTTGCCAAGAGCGAGAACCAGCATTCAGTCCCTTCAATCTCAGGAAGCCATGGAAAAGCTTAGTGGCTGTGGCAGCCACTGTAATCCCAACACAGATGGAATCCTATGAATGAACTCTGGGCTCAACTGAGACACCCTGGAGAGAATCCCTAATGCAAGTGGACTAGCTGATGGTTGAGCTCTGGGTTCGACTAGGAGGCTTTGACTACATAATAAAAGTAGAAAGTGATGAAGGAAGATACTTCAGTTCTCCACATGCACACACATATATGCATATAGACACATTCACATATTCATGTGCAAAAACAGAGAAAAGAACAACCAAGCAAATGCCCTACAAAGTCTAAGGAGATGACTCGTGGATAAAAACACATACTATATGAGGATCTGAGTTAAAATCCCCAGCAACATGAAGAAAGCAGGTGTCTGTACATATCTGTAGCCTGACCACTGAGCGACACAAGATAGGAGGATGGCTGGGCTGGCCCATTGGCTGCCAGCCCAGCTCCAGGGTCAATAAGAAACTCTGCCTCGGGGCTGGAGAGGTAGCTCAAGGGTTAAGCCTCTGCCTTGCAGGCGGAAGGTCCTGAGTTCGGATCCTAGACCCCACGTATAGACGCCAGGCAGAAGCGGGGCGGCCTGCGTTTCTGGTCCTGGTAGGGCGGAGCCTGAGAATCCCGGGACAGAGTAAACAAGGAGGAGGTGGAGGCAGTCCATGGTGGTTCCCGAATTCATCCGTGGTTCTACACACACACACATACATGCACACACGTGCACACACCATACATGCACAATTGAATAAATAATAATAATAATAAAAAAAGAAACCCTGCCTCAAGGGAGTGGGGCATAGTGAGCCATTGGAAGTCCCCTGGCTGTCCCGCATGTCCACACAGGTGCATGTACTTGCATGCACTCATGTGCATATAACACAAACTTTGCATTGCACTCACATGCATACACAGAAGACATAAGTTAAAACACACACGGACATGCACTTACACACATGAACATACAACATATGTACCACATGCATATGCATACATATATACACAAGAAACAATAAAGTAAAACATATACATACATGCACATGTGCATGCAGCACAAACACACATACACTTCACTCACATGAAAACATACACATACAAGACATAATAAAATAAACTAGGGATGGGGAGATGACTCAGGGGGTAAAGACTACGTCTCACAAGCAAAAGGACCTAAGTTTGGATACCCAGATCTCATGTAAAAACACCTGCGTGAAATGGCAGCAGCCTGCACTTCCAGCCCTGGAAGGCTGAGTCTGGGAAACCCCAGAGTAAAGCAATAAGTTGGTAGGGTAACCAGGATGACTCCTGATGTCACCCTTGGGCCTCCACAAGCCCATACAATATCCTCTTCTACATAGTTCCACATACATACACACCCATGCCTATTCATGCAAAATAAAAAATAAGTTAAAGCACACATATATGCATGCACACATATACATACAAATACACACCTATAACATACATGTATATAAACATAAGAAACATTATAAAATAAGCTAAACATGTGCACACATATGTACACATGTGTACAATGCAGACACCACACTTACAATGCATTATGCACACACAAGAAATAAAGTAAATTGGAACATGTACACACACACACACACACACACACACACATACACACAGAGTCACAACCTACCCACCAACGATAAAGAAGCACACATGTACCCAGCCACAATGTACATCAACATTTCAACAAAAGTAATATTTATCTATGGATAGCATCACACGTACAGTACTGCTGAGGTGCCCCTTTTGGTCCCCACATTTCAGGTGGGCACTTGTTTATGTGTTATGTATTCTCAGACAGGGTCTTACTGTATGGCCAGGCTGTTCTAGGAATCCCCACCAATCTGTCTCATCCTCTCAAGTCTCTGGAGATCTAGACATGGACCATTACACCCACGTTGAGGCAGGTGTTGTGGGAAGGGGGTGGGAAAAGGTGTTTTGTTTTAAATTCAAGTCAGGACCTAAATAACACCCCCCACAAATGTTTAATTTTTTACAAAACAAATCAAAGGACCATGACTTGACAATGAGGAAAAAATACAATGTGGAAGTAAGGAGCAAACTAGGCAAGAATAGATTCGTGGCTTAGATGTAAGTTGCCTCCCCAAAAGCTCATGTTTGCATCCATAGCTGGTGTTGATATTTGATTATGACACCTTTGAGAGGTGGAACCTTGCTGGAGGAAGGAGGGGAAAGGGGATGGGGGTGCTTGAGGTTTGGGAGCCCTGCCCTTGCTTCTTGTTCTTTCTGCTTCCTCAAGCTAGGTAATCTAAACCACCCTTCTGCTATGTAATTCTTGCCATAGTGGACTATATTCCCTCTGGAGCCATAAGCCAAATAAATACTCCTTTCTCTTTTAAGTTGCTTGAGTTCGAGTACCGTCTCACAGCAAAAGAAAGATAATTATGACAAAGGGAAATGATGGCTCTGGAGAGATGGAGAGAGACAGAACGCATGCCCTATTGGCTTTCAGGGATCAAATTCAGGCCTCCAGTTTTATCAGTCAGCCCCTGACCTGTGCCCAGAAAAGTGTCATTCTGAAAGTCAGCGTAACTGCAAATACAAACTGCACATAAATCCACTGTATTAATTCTCTACCTAGACTTTGATTATAATTCTACAAAACAAGGAGAGGCAGGAGGAGAGGAATAATGAGAGGGGGAGGAGATCTGCAGATATAAGGAGATCCAAAAAAGTCTTTGTGTGTGCATGCATGTATGTGTGCGTGTATAGGTATGTGTATATGTAGGACAGAGGACAACTCAGGGTAGCATCGGCAGGAATGCAGTCCACCTCCTTTGAGTTGGGGGGGTCTCTCACTGGCCTAGAACTCCCCAAGTAGGTTAAGTTGGCTAGCCAGGAAATCCCAAGGACCTGCCCATCATTGTCTTCCCGGGAAGTGTGATTCCAGTCATGGACCGCCACTTCTGGCATTTTGACAGTCTTGGGATTGGAGCCAGATCTTCACACATGCAAAGCACCCACTGTACCTGCTGAGCCATCTCTCCAGGCCCCCACAAGATAGAGAGTGGGGGAGCATGTCCTCTGCTTCCCTTGCATTTCCTCAATGCAAACACGCTGCAGATATATGGAAAGCAATAGCCGTGGTCAGAGGGAAAGAAAACCTTTCTGTCACTGAGCAGACATAAATGAGAACAAAATAAACATCCTGACATCGACCAACATCCCGTGGATGAAGTTTCCACACTGTGCTCAGAAGCCAGCTCAAGTTCACCAAGGGACCAAGGAGCAAATGTCACCCCAGGGTCCCCATCCTGACAACAGAAACAGAGGTGACTTTCAGCCTAGGGACATGGGGGTACATCATGGCAAAACCCAGCGAGTTAAACTGGAGCTAGCCTGGGCTACACAGCAAAACCCTATCTTTTTTTAAAAAAAATAGTGATAACAAAAACATCATAGATGCAGACAGGGGCTCGAAAGACTGATTGCCCTCTAATAAACAGCTGCACTGTAGACCATCCCACTTTGCCTCCCCCACCCCCCTACTCTCTGAGGGGCTCCCAGGAACGAAGGCCTGACTTTCCAGCACCTAGGTGAAAAGGCCTACCTGCCTCTCCAGGCCAAAATGTGTATCGAGCACACCCCCCACTCTCCAAGCATGATGTTAGATCACTTCTAGAGAACTCTGACCCACACCTGCCCTCAGACTGAATCGCACACGGCCTCACTCCGTCCCAAGCCCCGCAGAGCAGTTATGCATTGACCCTCTGGGGTAGACCAGGTGCACAAAGGATAGAGCAAGGCTTGGGGGGTCATGGAGCTCCACACCCACTGAGCAGCCCATCTCCCTCTTATGTTGCCATGACAACCAGGCACCTCATAATCTCTGAGCTAGCCAACTTGGGAGAGGAGCCATTTTGTTTCATCTTGTTTTTGAGACAGGGTTGTTTTGTTTTGTTTTTGCTAGAGCATGTGTACGTCTGTGTATGTGTGTATCAGAGGACACTATGTGTTTATGGAGGCCTAGTGGTGACTTCAGGAATTTTCCCAGGTTCTGCCTTCGAGGGCCTGAAGTGTAGGTTGTCATTTCCAACTGTCATTTTTTTTACATGGGCTCAGGTCCTTCTGCCTGAAAGCTAGAAGCCTAACTCCCGAGCTATCTCTCCAGCCCAAGACAGAGTTTCGTGCAGCTGTAGCTGGCCTCCAACTCCATATTACTACTGAGGATGACCTTGAAATTCTGATCTAGGACAACATATATATACTACCATATCCACTTCATGACTTTTTAAAAACACATTCTGCTTTGTTTATTATTCACATTCACAGATGCTTATGTGCCACCACATATAAGTGTATCAGAGGAAAACATCACAGTGCTGTTCCTCCCTTCCTACCTTTATGTGGGTTCCAGGGATTAAACTCATGCCAGTAAATACCTTTATTCACTAAGCCTTTTCACCTGCCCTATGGGTAGAGTTTTTTATGCACTTTTTCATCTCAAGACATCAGAACACATCGACATTTAATTTTGCTATTTATTGGTGGAAAACGTCTTTGTCGTTTGGTTTGGTCTTCTTGGTGTGTTGGGGGGGTGTCACACGTAGCCCAGACTGCCCTTGAGTTCACTCTGCAACCAAAGATGACCCGAACTCACAATTCTCCTGCCTTGGTCACTATTCTTGGCACTCTGTTTCTTTCTTTCATTACATATTTCTTTTTAAAAATTATTGTATTTATTTATTTGAGAAAGAAGGGGAGGGCCCACGCTTGCTGTGGTGCAGGGTGGGGTGAGAAGATGGCTTTCGGAAGTCAGTGGTCTCCTTCCACCACCTGGACTTTCAGGGGTCAAACCTGCATCATCGGATTTGTTAGCAGGCATCAGACCCTCTCAGCTGTCTCACTGGCCTGTGCTCTTTCTTTGAACATTAGGAAGAGGAGGTAAGAGCCACCATGGAAAACATCACACACACACACACACACACACACACACACACACACACACACAGAAACACACAGACACACACAAACACAGGCAGATATATATAAACACCTGACTTTTTAAAAAAGCGATTTAAAACAAGAGCACCAGCCTTACATAGAGGGTGAGAGAGTCAACATCAACCTGTATGGGAAGAGAGCTGGTGGAGGAGGACTTAGAGGGAGGGGCTGAGGGAGGGGCTCGCAGACCGCCATGATCAGGACAGGAGGAGAGCAGATGGATGCCTGGGACCGGGAGAAAAGGTCCTGCAGTTCACACTGGTTTCTGGAGGGGCGGCTTGGAGTGCAGGGCTGGCACAGGGTGGTGATGGAGTTGCTACAGGAAGTGCTGCAGGGAGAAGGGTCTGCACAGGGGAAGAGAAGGAGGAACACATGCAGACCACACATGCCACACATCCACACACACACACACACACATACATACATTACACACACCCCAGGGCACATACCTATACACCACACACTTACATATATATATATACACGATACACGCCACACATGCACACACATATACCATACATACATACATCACACACACATCCCAGGGCACATACCTATACACCACACATAGACACCACCCATACATATATATACACATGATACACATCACACATACACACACATATATTACACATAATACAGCACACACACACCCCAGAGCACATACCTATACACCACACACATACCCCCCACACCACACATACATATATATACAATACACATGCCACACATGCACACATACACACATATAGCACATGTGCACACACCTATACACACATCCCAGAGCACATAACTATACACCACACACATATACCCTCCACACCACATATACATATATATAATGCACATGTCACACATGCACACACACATATGCATACAACACACACACATGTACTCACATGTATATATACCACACAGACACTACACACATATATTCACATATATGCTACACACATATGCCACACTTGCACATGTGTACACATCACACACACAAATACCACACATGCACACACAGTACACATACACACACATATACACATCATACATACACATTCACCACACCTGCAGCACACATACATACACCGTGCACACAATACACATACACACATATCCCAAATATATAGACAAATATCCCAAAAATATAGACATACGTACACCACATGTGCCACATATACATGCATGCATATACATACAACATATAAACACACACACAATATATGCATACATACATGTCATACCACACAGCACATAATGCCACACACACACACAAGCACATACACCACACACACACACGCATATACTCACACATACACACATACACATGACGCCTTCCTGTAGAACCCTGGACGAAGGCCTCAATGCATGTGAGTGAGATTGCTTTATTTAGCATGTGTGTGAGGGTGAAGCAGCTGGGCCACGTGTGTATATTTGTGCATATGTGTGTGCTTGTGTAAATGTGTATGTGTGAGAGACTGGGGATGTGTTTTTGTGGTAGAGCACCTCCCTGGAATCCCCCAGTGGGGGGCGGGGGACGTGACTCAGTGATACAGCAACTACCTACAATGCTCCAGTGAGGGGTAGGAGTATGAATCAGTGGTAGAGAACCTGCCTGGAATCTCTCAGTGAGGGGCTAGGATGTGGCTCAAAGAGTAGTGTGCTTGCCCAGTATGAATGAAGCTCTGGGTTCCATCCCCAGCCCAGCAGAATTGAGGTGTAGAAGTGCACTCCTGTCATCCCAACACGCAGGAGGATCAGGAGTTCAAAGCCAGCTTGATCTATAGTTAGACCTCAAAAACAAATAAAAAAAAAAAAAAGCTTGTATTGAGCAAAACAAAACACAGATATGGAGGGCATCCTAGAGCACTTGGGAAGAATATGGCTGTCAGTAGGTAGACAGCAATAGGTACATGGACACATTCTTTGTGTGTGGAGGGTATATGGGTGTGTGTGTATGTGGGTTGTATATACGGGTGTGTGCATATAGGCATGTGTGGGTATGTGTGTGACTATGAAGATGAATACGTGTTTGTGTGTATGGGAATGCATTTGTGTGTGTACAGGGGCACATTTATGTGTGGGGTATTTGCATGAATATGTATGTATGTGTGTGCTTGTGTGTGCATGTATATGTGTATCTCCGTATATGTGTGTGTATGTATGAATGTGTGTCTGTGTGTATGAGGAGTGTGTGTATGTATTGGTGTATGTGTATGTCTCTGAATATACTATGCATGTATGGGGTGTGTGTCTGTGTTTGCTATGTATGTATTGGTGTGTATGTCTGTATATGTATGTTCAGATGTGTGTGTGTGTGCTCGCGTGCGCTCTGTATGAGTAGTATGTCTATGTATGGATGTGTGTGCTGAGTATGTATGTGTGTGTGTTTGTGTGTATGAGTGTGTGAATCTGTGTGTATGTATATAGGCCAGAAAAATAACTTCAGGTGTCATCCTTAGAAAAGCTACCCATCTCATCTAGACAGGGTCTCTTGGGGGTGACATCCACCATGAGGCCATGCTGGCTGGCCAGCAAGCCCCTAGGATCCTCCTTTGTCCATCCCATCACCCCTTCCCAGCACTGGGATTTCAAAGCCAGGCCCAGCATTGTATTTTAAGAGAGATAGCACATTTTTTTAATTGTACTGCCTATATTTGGGTAGAAGAGAGAGAGAAAGAACACATATGCTATGTGCCTGTGGAGGTCCAAGACAACTTTCAGAGGTCAGCCCTGCCCCTCCACCACAAGAGCTCCAGAGGAATAGAACTCAGGTTGTCAAGTTTGCACACAGGCACCTTTCCCCAAGGCCCAACATTTGTACCTGGGTGCTGGGGATCGAACCCAGGTCTTCATGCTTTCGAGGCAAACACTGATTGACTGACCTGTCTCCTACAGGCCTTTTCTCTGAGTGGTCCTCCTCCAGGCCCCTTTTCTTGCCCCTCATGCATGGTGAGACATGTACTTTGCCATTAAAATGCAAGGTCTGACCCACCTGGCCATCTGCCGCTGCCCCCCATCTCAAGTGCCTACAGCACCTCGGCTCCTCCCATCACCCTCCCCCAGGTGGCTTCCGGTGCAGACAACTACCTTAGGGTCACAGTATATCTGTGCTGCTGATAAATTCATGCCCAAATAGTTTTTGGGAACAAGGCGTTTTATTCTGGCTCACAACTGTGTGGTTACAGTTCTTGGGTCAGCTGCCAGGAGAGTTCCTAACAATACCAGGGACCAAGGGAATGGGCCACACCATACCTACAGGGAATGCTGAGAGAGGGACAAATTTCATTTGCTAGCGAGCAAGACTGCTAAAGTCTGCTGAAGAATGCCAAACTACTGAACCAGCTTCCTCCCTCTTATCTACCTGCCCAGGAAATGGTCCTAATCACTATGGACTGGATCTTCCTGTCAATTAGACCATCTCCTGCAGGATTACATCAGGTTTAACTCAACTCAACTATTAATTCTTTGCAAATGTGCCGGGAGTTCATCCCTCAACTGTCAAGTTGACGCCTGCAGTTAACTCACACATAGGATGTTCCTTGAAGGTGGCCAGAACAACTATGAGACCATCGTTACCTGCTTCACGTAGGCTGTGGTTTCTGGGTCCTCTCTGCCTCCTAGACTCCATCCCTGACCTCCAACTCCTTCTGCAATTGGCCACCACTGACCTGGCCCACCTGAGTCCTGGCCATCCTGGGCCAGCACTGTAGGATCTCATGATGTCCCCACCAAGGGGATCAGGGGCAGATCATCCTCTGCCAAGGGGCCTGTGTTGAACACTATGGGATGGTGAGCAATGTCTCTGACCTGAGCCCAGTAGGTCCACAACTTACATGACAGAACCTATCACAACACAACAACTAAAACTGTCCCAGGTTGGAGATGATGGGAGACATACTGTATACATGTAGGAAATCGTCATAAAACAAATAGAAAATGTTCCTAGTGAAACCAGTGAGACTAGTGAGATAGCTCAGTGGGTCAGGCACCTGCTTGCAAACCTAGTGACCTGAGTTCAATTCCTAGAAGCCCACATAGTGGAAGGAGAAACTAACTTCTGAAAATTGCCATCTGAGCTCCATGAGTGTCATGGCACACAAGTGTTCTCCCTCTGTGTGTCTGTCTATCTGTCTCAGTCTATCTGTCTGTCTGTCTATCTATCTCTCTCTCTCTCCATCTATCTATCTCTCTATCTATATGTCTGTCTGCCTGTCTCTGTCTGTCTGTCTGTCTATCTGTCTATCTATCTATCTATCTATCTATCTATCTATCTATCTATCTGCCTGCCGATCTCTGTCTCTGTCTCTCTCAAATAAATGAATGAATGAAAGAATGAATGAATGAATGAATAAATAAATACGCAAGCAAGCAATGTTCCTAGTGACCCTAGTAAGATAACTTTGTGGATAAAGTACCTGTTCATAAATCTGGAGACCTGAGTTTGATCTCAGGAAAGCCCACATGACAGGAGAGAAATGACTTTTGAAAGTTGTCCTCTGACTTCTGCCCATGTGCCCATGTGCTATAGAACATATGTTATCTCTCTTTTTCTCTCTCTCCCTCTCTCATAAATAAAATATGCTACACGTCTCCAGCCTTGAGTCCCCTTCTACACATCTATGCTTACACCCACAAAGGCCACTCCCAGCCTTGGTCAGAGCAGCTCTTGCTTGCAGCCATTGGAGGAGAACATGTGACCCATGACTGCACAGAGTGCTTGGAACGATAGCTGAACACTTGGCACTGAGTGTGGCATTCAGACCACCTCTCGTTGTAGAAGGGAGAGTAGGAAAAACATAAGAGCCAAGAGACAGAGAGGAAGGTTGGGAGGGACATGGCTATCGTGCTCATGCTGGCCCTGCAGCTGGACAAGACCGGCCAGGGCAACAAGCGATGGTGAACAGGGATTAGGGGGCACCATGGAGCCCTGCTCTGAATACTGAACTATGAGCAACTCCCAGATGCCCAGTTGGGGACCGATTGAAGAGCCCACTAGGCTCCAGTAGAGAGTTCCAGACTCAAGGTCACACATACAGACACCAATGGATAAACTCAGTGAGACAGAAAACCAAACCTAAGTGATGACCATGGGAAAGAAACTATAAGGAAAGAGGTGGGGTGCTGGCAAGTGCGGGAGAAAGATAACAGAGGCGGGGGATTCAACAGAATGTATTGGATATAGGCATAAAATTGTCAAAGAACAAATTTCATTAGGTAAAAATATGTCCCAAATCAGAGGCAGGCTGTCCTCACTAACCTGCCCCTGCTAGGCTGGGCCAGACCTGCCTCAGATGTCCGCTGGACCCCAGGGTGGCATCATGTCCACAGTCTGATACAGGATGCCTGACTGGGTTCATCAAGTTAAGGGATGTCTTCTTCTCTTCCCTCTTTGCCTTTCTCCCTTTTCTATATTGGAGATGGAAACCACATCTTGTGGAGAGCTCTATAATACTGAGACACGCCGTTAGCCCCTCATTGGGGGATTCTAAGTAGTTACTCTACTACTGAAGTCAGACCCCAGCCCCTCACTGGGGATGCTAGGCAGGTGATCTACCACTGAGCCACACCACAGTCCCTCACTGGGGGATTCTAGGCTGGGGCTCTAATGCTCAGCTATAACCTCATCCTCTTTTTCACATTTTGAAACTAAGCTACATAGGCCAGTGGTGAACTTGGGATCCTCCCACCTCAACCACCTGTGAATTTGGCGTGATAAGCCTGAATCCAACCAGCAAGTTCTTCAGAAGGGTTGAAATGAGGAAGGTCACAAAGTTCCCTGCTGCACCAGCTCCTCCTACTTGTAAGAAATGTTTTCCTCTCCTAGTTCTCTCTCTGCCTGCAACAGAGCAGCGACTTTACCAGCAGCCAAGAAAGGATGATGTATCTGTTTCTCTCTCTGTTGCTGTGAGACAACACTGAAACTCAAGCAACTTAAAGAAGAAAAGAGGTTTATTCAGCTTATATTTCCAGAAGGGAGATAACAGCCCGCATGGCAGAAAAGGCATGGCTGGCTGGCAGAAGCTGGAGGCAGGCTAAGTCCGCCCATCATGGAGTCTGAGAGCTAAAAAACTGTCAACTGCAAGAGCAGAGCTCTCCCAGAAGTAGGGAGGAGCTAATCAATCTCAAGGCCCACCCCATGTGACTGCCTTCCTCTGTAAGGCTCTATATCCAAAAGTGCCATGACCTTCCCAAACAACTAATGATTCAAACACATGAGCCTGTAGAGGATGACTCACATTTCAAACCATGACAGATGACTTATGGCCACCTGAAAACACTGACCTGTCAATCACACAAGGAAAAAGTAAGATTTTTAAAAATTAAATGCCATTTTCAACCCTTCTGAAGAACTTGCTGGTTGGATTCAGGCTTATCACACCAAATTCACAGGTGGTTGAGGTAGGTGAGCTTAGTACATACTTAGTACGTACCAGGCTCTGGATTCTACTCCCAGCCCATCACCATATAAATTAACTAACAAATGAATGACCACAGCTGACTTCCTGTGCTGAAGAGAGCGTGAGTTGAGGCCCCATCTGGAAAGTTCTGTCAGCATCAGTCAGATTCTTTGGGCCCCAGAATTCCGTTCTGAAAGGCCATCCCAAGAAAATTGTACACAAGAGATCCAAAAATCTAAAGTAAAACCTCTCCACCCGGCAGCATAAGTAATGTCAACAAAAGCAGAGAACAGGACTGGGGGTAGGGACGGCTCGGTGGGCAAATGTCTTGCCATACAAGCAGGGGGCCTCAGTTTGAATCCCAAGAAGCCACATGAAAGCCGGCCGCAGTGTGCGCTTCTGCAACCTCTCCTACAGGAGTTGAGGGAGGGAGACGGGAGAATCCCAGGAGCCAGCGGGTGGGCCAATCTGCCTGATAGCTAAAATCACCTAGGAGACAACTCCAGTGTGCAGGGATTATCTCGGGCATGTCTGAGGTGGTTATCTTAATCGAGTCAGCTGGAATGGGAAAACCCATCCACTGTGGTTGGCACCATCCCTGCTCTGTCTCTGCTTCTTGCCTGTGGATGCAACGTGACCAGCCACCTCACGCTCCTGCCGCCATGCCTTCCCCACCACGATGAACCGTACCCTCCAACTGTCATGACAAACCCTTTCTCCATGAGGTGCTTTGATCACAACAGAAATGAGCTCAGACACTGGCACACAGTAAAAGAACCACAAAGACATCCTGTATCAAATGAGGGGGAGACACTAACTCAGGCACATGTGCACACATATGTACACACATATATATACACACATGCACAAAGATGATGACATATACTCTACACAGAAAAAACATACAAATGCACATACGCACACATACATGCATACATATATACCACACAGAGGCACATATACATGAATATACACACACAGAGATATGCACATGCATACACACAATATACACATGTATATATATACACACATTCATTGTACATATCACATGCAAACAGATGCACATGTATACACACAGAGATGCATAAACACACAATGCAAACATACAAACACACGGACATACACTACACCTACACATGCACACAAATGCACATACAGACGTACCCAGACAGACACACACACACATACACACGGCTAGAAACAGTTCACTTGTCCAGTTGTGAGGACAAGGGTTAACAGCTACATCTCCGCTGCCCCCCGACGGGGCCCTGCACATTCACTGGAAGGGGTGTCCACGCAGAGCATATGATAAGCAGCAAAGCACACACTCCTAATCTGTCCTGCCTCACGACTCATATGACTAAAGGCTGTATTTTTAAACGATGCAGGGGGCGGAGGCGGGGGATGCAGAGGGTGTGGCCTTCTTTGCATCAACACTCTTCAAATTGTCTTCACAGGCTTGCGTGGCTTTATTTGGTACTTTCGTTTGGATTTGGGGATTTTAAGATTGAATCTGGCTGTGTAGCCCAGCCAGACTTTGACTCCTGATCCCCCTGCCTCAGCCTCATGGGTGCTGGGGGAGGACAGGCGTGTGCCCACACAATGCACATGAATACTTAAAAATGTTCTTGGAGGGGGGCAGAACAGGGTTCAGTGGTGACGAGTTTGAGGCTCAAGCATGAGGATCTGCGTTTAGGTTTCCAGACTATAGTCCCAGCGCAGAGGTAGCGACGGACAGATCCCTGCAGCTCACTGGCCAGCCAGCCTAGACAGCCGAGTGAGCTCCATACTCAGCGAGAGCCCCTGCCTCAATAAATAAGGCAGACAGCAATTGGGGAACATACCTAACCTCTGGCTTCCACACAACACATCGTGCATGCCTATGTAAATAAAATATTCATGTAAATAAAAATACAAAATAAGTAAAAGGTATCTTTCAAAGTGTTCCGAGTTGATTGTTTGCTCCATCAAAAGTGACTTTTTAATTTTCCTTATTCTTCAACACTTCCATACATGAATACAATGAATTTATGTGTTTTCACTCCTTATTACCTAACTCTATCCCTCCTTCTGTGCCACTTCATACTTTCTCTTTTCCAGCCAGTCTCCCTCCTGCTTTCACGTCTTTTTGCACGTGTGGCCCGCTGGGTTTCATCTGGGATGTCTGCACTGGCAGGTGCCTGAGTACTCGTGGGGTGTGTACGATTTCCTAGTGGGTATCACAGCTATTCTGCATTATTACTGGTAAGTTCACCACCAAACAGCTTGCAGGAAACAAGAGGTTTTAACTTCTCTCGTGATAGTCTGGTTACAGTTCTCAGTCCAGCTTGGCAGGAGAGCTCACACCCACACCAGGAGCCAGGGAACTGGCCATGCCATGTCTAACTGCTGAAAGGTACAAATCTTACTGCCAGACCTGAGGTCTGGCCAAGTATACAAAGGAAAGCCAATTTCCTTAAGCAGGTCACATTCCTGGGAACTAGTCCCACCCACCATGGCCTGGGCCTTCCCCATCAACTGGACAACCTCCTGCAGGCTCCCTTTACAAATGTCCAGAGCTCAAACCCCAACAGCCAAGTTGACACCTGTATCTAACTACGACAGTGGTAAATCACTGAGTAAAGAAGTTCCTCTTTTCATCTGGCATCAGCCTTCCACAAAGATTGTCATTTGCTTATTAATTTTCAGTGCTAGAGATGATAAAGCAAGGCCTTCTGTGGCCGTGTGCTGAACAAGCCTCCAGTGCTGGAACTGAGATCGGCTTCAAACCATAGATTGTTTTAATGCAAAGAACAAAACTTGTGCTTCAGAAATGAAATGGCTACAGGCATCTGTATTCCCAGCACTGGAGCTAGACACTGGTGTGTCATATATATAGCAAGACTCCAGCTCTCATGAGAGTATGTTGCTTTGGGTCAGTCCTGTGCGACAGGAGGCCTCTGTCAAAAGTATGAACACCCCTGCATAGCTGACTGGTGCACAAAAGACGACTTTGACCAACCTGGGGCATCTGAGCCCCATGAGACTTGGTAAGAGACAGTGGATTTGTAACAAAGAATCAAGGGAAGGCCAGCAAGATGACTCGGGGAGCAAAGACCACTGTATGCAAATCTGGAGACCTGAGTTCGATTCCCGGAGCAAAAGAAGAAAGACTCAGCTTCTGACCTCCTCACAGGAGCTGTGGCACACTCGAGCTCTTTCCTTTATACCGTCTTTGCATCCCTTCTCTCCCCTAGCTTCCTCCTCCTTCCCTTCCCTTCCTTTCTCCTCTCCTATTCTTTTTCCATTCTCTCTCTTCCCTCCCTCTCCTCCCTCTTCCCCCTTTTCTTTCCATTTCCCTCCCTCCCTCCTCTCTCCCTCTCTTATAAACAAAGGGCCAAGGGAGCGGTGCCACCCAGAAGGATCTTACATGAGGAACCACTTAGGATCGTCTCTGTCCTCAAATGAGAACAGATCAACGGAGGTGGGGGGTTGAGGTAGGGGTGGTTTGGGCTTGTTTCCCAGTGCTCTGGAGAAACCGAGGAAAGAAGGATTGTAACTCTGAGGCCAGTCTAATGAGACTCTGTCAAGACAGAGATCAGTGAGAAAACGTTATGTCCCCCTAACAGATCTGGGAGTGCATTCTATGCTGCCAAGTCAAGTGTATAGATGGTCACGGACCTAGCCCACCCATACCAGCGTGACCTAAGCCACTTCCTACTTATCTATCTATCTACCTATCTACCTATCTATCTATCTACTTATTTATTTTTATTCATTCATTCATTCATTCATTCATTCATTCATGTATTTATTTGTGTGTGTGTGTGTGTGTGAGCGCGAAGGGGCATATGTGTGTGGAGCTCAGAGGACAACATCAGCTGTCATTCCATCTTCTCTGAGACAGGATCCATCAACTCCTCCATGAAGCTAGCTGGCCAGCTAGACCCAGGAAGCTCACTTTGCTGTCTTCACCTCCCCAGTGTTGGGTTGATAGACATACGCCACTGTGAATGGCTTTTTTTTTTTAAAAAATTGTTGCTCATTTGTTTCTAGTCTGTTCTAGGAATTGAACTTGAGTCCTCATGCTTTCAAGACCGGAGCAACTTGTTTTGACCCCCATTTACCAATGGCATCTAGAACCTCTGCCAGATGAAGTGGTAAAGACCTGTAACCTCAGTACTCAGAAGACTGAAGTGGGAGAACTGCTGCAAGTTCAAGGCCAGCTTGGGCCTAGAGCTTGAGACCCTATCTAAATAAACAAACTACACTCATCCCCAACCTGAAAACTGTCAGTGACCCCACTACCACTAACCAGCCCCAATACATAAAACCTGAATCATTTTCCCTGAGATTTCTGAAGACCTTGAACCCACTGGGAAAAAAGTGTTTTGTTTTTTGGTTTTTGTTTTTTTGGTGTGTGTGTGTGTGTGTACAAGAGAGCATTTGAATATATGTGCCTATGGAGACCCAAGAGTGACTTCAGGAATCATCCTGGATTGCTCCACCTCCTTTACTGCTTGCTCTGGGACTTCCTAAGCTCCACCTTCCAGAGTTAGAACCACAGGCTACTGCCACAGCCACTTGCTACGTTTACGTGGGACCCGGGGATCTGAACTCAGGTCCTTTTTCTTTTGAGGCAAAGGCTCTAACCCCTCAGCAATCTCCCCATCCCCAAAAGGGATTTTATGAAGTGCAAATATAAACTTGATGTCAAATACATACAGCCCAGCCCCAAGTCAGCTTTTTTTTTTACACTTCTTATTTTTATTTTATTTATTCATTTTGAGGTCCTAGAGATGGAGTCCAGAACTTCATGCTGGGCAAGTGCTCTATCACTGAGCCATGCCCCCAGCCCCTCACTGGTTGGTCTGGGGGATTCTAGGCAGGTGCTCTACCATAGAGTCATGCCCCCAAGCCCCTCATGGTTGATTCTTTTGTGAGGATGGGTGGGTGACATATGTATTAGTTATTTCTGTGGAGTCAGTTGTCTCCCTCCACTTATGAGCTCCAAGAATGGAATTCAAGTCATCAAGTGTGCGCCATAAATACCATTAAAGGCAGAGAGGACCCCTCACTGGCTGGCCCTAGGTGGGCACTATGCACTGAACCATGCCCTCATCCTGTGTCCTTTTCTTGACACTCCACATCCCAAGAGAGGGTGGATCAGCTCAGCTCGGGACACGTACCCCAGGGTGGTGGGAGAGAAAGGTGGAGACCACTGACCTTCTCCAGCTTTTCAAAGTGCTCCCGGAGGAACCGAATCGGCCGGTCTGGTTTGGCAACGCATAGGTGCACGATACAATTCTTGAGCACCTGCTGGATGCCATGTTTCTGAACGTACAGCTCGCATTCTTTCAGGCTGTCCTCATCCTCAGAATGGAAGGGCGACGGGGAAGTCATGATGAGGGCGTCCACTGCTTTCCTGTGTGGGGAAACCAAAGCAGCCTTAGGAAGAGCTGCTGGGGCCTGGGAAAGAGGACCCGGCTAGCGCTGATACTGACATGCCTTCTAAACGCAGGTATGTGTGTAGGTACTGGTGTGTGTGTGTGTGTGTGTGTGTGTGTGTGTGTGTGTGTGTGTGTATCAGAGGCCCTGTGTATGTCTGTGGAAGCCCAAGGGTGACATCGGGAATCATCCTGGATGGCTCTACCTCCTTATTGCTTTGCTCTGGAATTTCCCAGGTTCTGTCTTCCAGAGCTGCAATTACAGTCCGCCTAGCATTTTTATGTGGGTTCTAGGATCCAAACTGAGGTCCTTCTGCTTTCCATGCAAAGACTTCATGTCTGAGCCATGTTCCCAGCCCCACAAGCCAACTTTATTTTAGCTCCTCAGGAGGATGAGGCAGAAGGGCTTTTACAGGTCTATGTCAGCCTGTGCTATTTATTGAGGCTCCATCTCAACAGAAGATGTGAAAAGAGGGCTCGAGAAATTGGGGATGTGGCTCGGTTGGCAGGATGCTTGAACACAGGCATGGGTTCTGTCCCCATCACCATACCACACAATCCAGGTGCAGTGGCACACACCTGTTACCCCCATACTCAGGAGGTAAAGATATCATTCTTGGCTACAGAGCAAATTCAAGGTCAGCTGGACTGACTGGGACCCTGCCTCTAAACAAAACAAATAGAGTCGGTGAGATGGCTCAGTGGGTAGGTAAGGCGCCCACTCACAAATGTGGTGACCTGAGTTCTATCCCCACAAACCCACATGGTGGAGAGAACTGACTTCTAAAAGTTGCCCTCTGACCTCCACCTGTGTGCCCCATTTCTCAAATAAATACTTTAAAAAAAAAAAACAAATAATAATAGACTCAGAGGGCGGAAGATGTAGTTCAGTGGTATAGCACCTGCCATGCATACCTAGGTCTGCTGCTGACGGCCAAATCTAGTGGTGGATGCAGAACATAATATGGTGGTTTATTTAGCGCCTGCCAAAGGTCTTTTTCCCTGCCAAGTGGATGGGTTGGTTCTTTTTACAAAAGGCCAAATGCCTTCCTTACCTCTGAATAAATTCATGCAGGAATGGAAAGGGCTTGAGCAGAGTATCTATGTTATCCTTCAGCAATTTCCTGTAACTCAGAAGGGTCCTGGGTTCCCCCAGGAGGATACCCAGATTGTTGGATGGCCTCATGGTCACCCACGCCACCCCCCTTTTAAGGACACTTTGTGTGATATGTAGATGTTGTCATCATCTGGGGACACCCCCCCCAGGTGGAGATGGGGGGGAAAGTGGGAGTGAGGAGGGGGAAGTGTTCTCAACGGGGGTCGAGGTGCCTTGTTACATGAGAAGAAAATGAAAACAATAGAATCCCAGGGAGGGGGGGAGGTTAGATAGACCTCAGACAACAATCGCAGGACCGAACGCTCCAGAACGCGCCAGTGACTCCCTGCGCAGCGGTGAGACACAATGTCCCAGTCACCGCCTCACGGCGAGACTGTACGGAGGATTGGATCCCCCAGCGGAGAGGCCCCCCGGTGTTCCCACCGTGCACAGTCGGCTGAGACCCGTGTCTGGGAGCTCGGCCTAGTCTCTGCCCAACCCAGGACCTACTTGGACACTAATGTGGCGGGGGTCACAAAAGGAGCAGGTGAGGGGGTGCCCCCAGATAAAGGTGGGGTGCAAGGATAACCCCAGATCGTGACAGGATACAGCGGATCCTCCCTGGCCTGGCCTGGGGGCTCCCTGGTGTCCCCGGCGCGCCGGCCTGGTTCTATCTTCGTCCCTCGGTGGTAGTCCGGTTGTTCCCCCCTCCCGTCCCTCCCCGCCCCCCGCCGGGAGTCTGCACGTCCCTGAGTGCTCCCCGCCCCTAATTCCCAGCGAGGCCCAGCTGGGGACAGGTCCGGATCCCCCCAAACCCAGCCTTCATACCTGGATACGCGGTGCCCGAGGCCGGAGTCAGCTGCGCGAAGACGCGGGGACGCGGGGACGGGGACGGCAGCGAGCGGGTCCCCGCACTGCAGCGGCACCGCCCTCCGCCCGCCCCCGCGGCGCGCCGCCGGCTCCCTCCTCCCGGCCGCGCCGAGCCGGCGCCCCCTCCGTCGCCCACCCGCCCCAGCTTGGGCCAGCCCCTGCTCCGGGGCTGAGGGGGGCCTACCAAGATCCGAGCCTCTTCTTCCCCCTGAGTCTCCCACTCTTGGTAGGTGGAGTACCCTGGGACCCACGTGCTGGCCAGGATACCCCGTTTGGCTTATTTTAGTTGCTTGATGTTACCCCGGGATGCCCCCAGCAGCCCAGGCCTGCAGGGAGAATTAGCCTGAATTTACACTACCTAAAGAGTATCGTCTGTGCCATCTGCCACCGTGGGGGCACAAATGCCACCTCCTTCCCCCCAGTTAAGCCCTGAGAAATCAGGCAGGTTGGACACGTGGGAATCATGTTCAGCTCTAGAGAGTTTTGAGAGCAGGATGGGTTGTGTGAGACCCTATTTCATGATAAAATAAAAAATAAACTTAAAATAAAATGGCAGCAGCACAACTGTCCCTTCCCCAGTCTTTGATATCTATCTAGTTCGTGTCTGGGCCATGTCTTAGACACCTGTTCTGAGCACACCTTTGGGAAAAAGCTTTCTCACCTGAATCAGAATTTACATTCCATACCTGACTCATACCCTGGCCTGGGTCCCAGCTTGAGACTTTGGGATTGCCAGTGACCAGGGGTGATAGAGATGGATGCCTATGTTATACTTGGCTCCCCACTTCCCTCCTGCTCCAAGCGCTTCCAGTTCCTGCAAAGACCCTGGCAAAAGACAAGAAAAGGGATCAGTTTTCACCTGACTGTGGCAGAACTCTGCCTTGACAGAAGAGTTAAACACTCCATGGCTCTCTCTCTCTCTCTCTCTCTCTCTCTCTCTCTCTCTCTCCCCATCTCTCTTTCCATTTCTCCTTCCTTCCCATTCACTTCCCTTTCTTTTTCTTTTTTTCTTTTTCTTTCTTTCTTTCTTTCTTTCTTTCTTTCTTTCTTTCTTTCTTTCTTTCTTTCCTTCCTTCTTCCTTCCTTCCTCCTTCTTCTCTTCCTTCCTTCTCTTTCTTTCTTCTTTCTTTTCTTTCTTTCTTTCTTTCTTTCTTTCTTTCTTTCCTCTCACTCTCTTTCCCTCCCTTCTGTCCTCTCCCTCCCTCCCTTCTTGTCTCTTAAACTCTCCTTCCTTTTCTCTTTCCTTTCCTCCTTCCTCTCTCTCTCCCCATTTCTTTCCCTCTCTACCTCTTTCTTTTTCCCTCCCTTCCTTGCTTCTTTCTTTCTCCCCCTCCCTCTCTTCTCCCTCTTTTTCTCCCCCACTCTCTGTCTCCCTCCTTCTCCTCTTTTTCCCTCTCTTTCTCTCTTCCTCCCTGAGTCTTTCTCTCCTGGGGTTGTACCTGTGGATTTCCTGGGTGCTACTTAAGGACCTCCACCTGAGACCATCAGATCTCTCGGCACATACATGAGCAGACTTTTGCCAAGTCATTTCCCTCTGCAAGGAAACGAGTCCCCCTTAGACTGTGTCCTTTCTGAAGAAGAACCTTCCAGGCCAGTGAATTGCTACCAGGAGGCATGGAGCCCACCAGAAACTTGGTTCTTTGGCCTCTCTCAGTAGTGGCTTCTACTACTCTCCAGTATGAAGGAAGCTCCTGCCAATCATAAACATTTCCAGATGTCCCAGTCTTCTCCCTCCAAGGTACCTCCTTTTATCTCCCTTTTGGTACTCGAAGATGGAACCCATGACCTGGGACATGGCAGGTGATCTACCACTGAGCTGTGCCCCCTGCCCCTTCACAGGGGCTCTACCACTGAGCCAACCCCCAGTCCTTCACTGGGATATTCTAGCAAACTTCCAGTTCAATTTGAGACCTTGTTTCAAAGACATAAGGCCATAACAATAAAGAAAAACATCTGATAGATTGCCTCTGGCCTCCGCCTTGTGGTAAATAGCTACTGGTCTCAACTTGGCCATTGAAAGCTGGAACTCTGGACACATTTGCAAAGAATTAGTAATTGAGCTTGGTCCTGAGCAAGCCTGCAGGAGATTTTTCTGATTGACGGGAAGGGAAGGCCCCGCTCATGGCAGATAAAATGGAGGGATCTGGTTAAGTAAGTCGGTATACTTTGGCATACTTAGGCTGTCTGACAAAGGACGTTTACCCCTCTTGGCAGTCCTTAGATATGGTGTGGCCACTTCCCTTGGTCCCTGGTGTTGATGTGGTCTCCCCTACTGTCATGGTCTCAGGTGTGAGTTGTCCCCATAGGCTCATGTGTTTGAATCTTTAGTTGTTTGGGACGGTCATGGCGCCTTTAGGAGGGGAAACCTTGCTGGAGGAAGGCAGTCACAAGGGTGGGCCTTGATGCTGGCTAACCCCTCCCTGCTTCAGGGACTTAGTCTGCTCTTGACTTTGTAGTTTTTGTTTTGTTTTTATTTTTTTTTATTATTCATTCAATTGTGTGTGTGTGTGCATGTATGTATGTATGTATGTGTGTGTGTGTATGTGTGTGTGTAGAACCACAGGACGAATTCGGGAACCACCATGGACGCCTCTACCTCCTCTTGTTTACTCTGGCCCGGGATTCACAGGCTCCGCCCTACCAGGACCAGAAACGCAGGCCGCCCCCGCTTCTGCCCGGCGTCTATATATGGGATCTGGGATCCTGAACTCAGGACCTTCTGCCTGCAAGGCAGAGGCTTAACCCCTGAGCCACCTCTCCAGCCCCTTGACTTTGTAATTTTGCAGCTCTCAGCCTCCTTGACATCTGCAGTGACCTAAGCTGCCTACATCTGCCAACCAGCTATGCCTTTCTTGCCACGATGGACTGTATCTTCTGGAACCATAAGCTGAATAAATCTCCCTTTCTCCTTTACTTGACTTTGAGTGTTGCCTCACAGCAGCAGAAGAGAAAACTGGTAACCTGGAGTAAGAACTGTTGCCAGACAATCTTAGCCAAAAATGAAATCCTTGCTCTCGTGAGCCCTTTTGTCATGAACTTATTAGTAGCATGCAGGCTAACTGCTACACACACACACAACTGCACACACAATTACATATTCACATGCAAATACTACCCACACATGAACCTAAAAAATAAATAAATAACATGAAAGTAGTAATGGTACTCTTTACTATTGCTGTGAGAGCACCCAAAGTCAACAACTTATGGAAGAAAGGAAGATTTATTCACCTTAGGATTCCTGAGGGAAGATACACAGCGGAGACGACATGCCTCAAGCTGGCAGGCAGGCAGGCTAAGTCACAGCAGACCTCCACATGGCGGGAGCATTCCTGGACATCTCACTTCTCCGTTATTCTGAGGTCCCTTTCATATGGTCCACTACTGGGAGGTTCCTGTGAGATCTATGGAGGTTCCGATGGGATCTAGGGCTGGTATAATCTCTTCAGGTGGTTTCAGCTGATCTTTCCAGGTGTAGTCTCAGCTGTTCTTAGTTAATACCAGGTATGTCAGGTTGACACTCAGGATTAACCATCACAAGTCTACCCCTTGTCCACTTGATACCAGATCATATTTCCTTAAACCATTAAAAATTCCAAATAAAAACAGCAAGATTCATAGTTCCGCCTAACATAATATAGCTATCCACATATAACCACACATGCAATATTTTTCCCAATATTTTCCCTTGAGAAATGCTTAGTCTTTAGTGTCCAATAACAACATTATAATGTAAATTACATTTTACCATATAACTACAGATTGACCTTATATTATATAACATAAATATCTTCTTAATTTAATCCATACTCAGTCCAACTGTAAAAGTCTCAGTATCCTCAACATTAGTAGTCTCAACATAGTCCCAAAGTCCAAAGTCTTCTGTAAAATCAAACAAGTTCTATACCTCCAACATACAATGGCACAGAATAAACATTCCCATTCCAAAAGGAATAGGGGCATATCCAGGAAAGATCAGTCCATAACAAGTAGAATAAAGTCCAAATCCTGTAGCTCCAAGTTCAATAGTTAAGCCTCTTATTGAAATCATCTCAGTTCTAAACATCTTCAGTTCTACCCCTTCTGCACAGCTGCCCGTAGAACACATCACTCTCTTGGGCTGGCTCCTCCCAGGGTATACAGCTTTCCTTAGCAGATGTCCCACGTTGTCACTGGCATCTCTAACACTTTTGTTTCTCAATGGCAAACCAGGCTTTAACTCCACAGCACAAACTGCCCTTCTTGGGCCTCTAAACTGAAGGCTTCTTGTCTCATGCTACCTGGATTCTGCCATTTTTTTGAAATCTTGGAGGAAGAATCCATGATTTCCTCCCTCTAAAACCAAAACCATGTGGATGACTTTGCCAAGACTGGCTGTTGCCTTGGGTTAGAGACTGACCCCCTTGAACCAGTTCACCTTCTTTGTGCTGACTGTGGAAAAAAATCTCTCTCATTTCTGGGCAGTTGCTTTGCTGGAAAAACAGAATCTTGTTTTGGAACTCCACCCTTCAGTTCATTCCTTCCAAAAGAATTTGCATTCTTTTTTTTTTAATTTTTTTTATTATTATTATTTATTCAACTGTGTGCATGTGCGTGTGTATGTGCGCGCACATGTGTGTGTCTGTCTGTGTATGTGTAGAACCACGGACGAACTCGTGAACCACCATGGATGCCTCCACCTCCTTCTGCCCCGGGATTCACAGGTTCCGCCCTACCAGGACCAGAAGCTCAGGCCGCCCCCGTTTCCGCCTGGCGTCTATACGTGGAATCTGGGATCCGAACTCAGGACCTTCCGCCTGCAAGGCAGAGGCTTAACCCCTGAGCCACCTCTCCAGCCCAAGAATTTGCATTCTTATGGGTTGGAGACTTCCCTGAGAATCTTACCCTCAAGCTAGAGCCTATCCTATTATCCAGCTTGAAAGCAGGCTTTGGTTTATTATTGGAGCTAATCTCTTTAATAGCCAATATTTTGTCTTCTGCTTCATCCTGGCTCAACTCTAAGTTTGCCATTGCATTTTTTTATCACCAGATCTTACAGTTACTACCTGATTCCTTATTCTTTTTCATAACTCTGAAGGCAACTAAAAAGTAGCCATATCACATTGTCAAGACTACATTGTTTTGAAATTTCCTCCGCCAAGCACTCCAGTTTAACTTCAGGCAAACTTTCAGGACGAGGGCAAAATTTCACTAAACTCTCCACCAATGCATGGCTCCATGTGTCACTCGTCCAGTTGCAAACAGTCTCTGTTCCCTCTGGACCATCACAAGCTGGGCTTCCACTGCCTGCACCCCTCACAGTAGTGCTTTCTTTGGAGCTTTCATGAGAAAGGTCCATTTGGCCCCATCACCAAGACATAAAGACTTTCCCAGCACAAAGTCCCAATGTTCGCCGTATTTCTCCCAACAAACAGTTCCAAAGGCACATTATTGACATCACAGCATTGGCCATACTGTTGGGTACCAAATTCTCTCAGCTTCACAAACAGCTTCATGTTGTGGTACCAGGTACTCTTAATCTCACAGCAATACCCCACAACCCGGTACCAATTTCTAGTTACTTTTAACTATTGCTGTCAGATAGCATTCAAAGTCAAATAATGTAAGGGGGAAAAAGGAGATTTATTCACCTTAGGGTTCCAGAGGGAAGATACATGGCAGAAATGGCATGGCTGAAGCTGGCAGGCAGGCAGGCTAAGTCACTGCAGATAGCCATATAGCGGGAGCGTTCCCAGAATCCTCATTTCTCCTCTGTTCTGAAGTCTCTTTTATATGGTCCACTACTGGGAGGTTCTTATGAGATCTATGGAGGTTCCAATGGGATCTAGGACTGGTATAATCTTTTCAGGTGGTCTCAGCTGATTTTTCCAGGTGTAGTCTCAGCTGTTCTTAGTTAATACCAGGTATGTCAGGTTGACACCCAGAATTAACTCTCACAATGGTGGACTGTAGAGGGCAAGGGCTGAGCTGGGAAAGTTCAGCTAAAAGAGAGGAACTTTATTACTGAAGATGCAACACAAATGGATCACAGGACATGGGCAAAATACATTCTAGGAACTGGTCTGAGAACTTCCTCCTTGATGGATAACTTACACAGTCCCAAGGAATATTATAGAAGTTACTGGGAGGAGGGGAAAGGAAAAAAATCATAGGCCTCATCAACTCATGAGATCTACATGTTGTGATAAAAATCACCATGGCAACAATTGACCATCAGTGTAATAGTGGCATGAGTATCAAAGAAACAACCAACAGCTTTCTGATTTAACTCAAGACATGCTTGTCAGAATAGAACACATTCCAGTTACTGTTAACTTGAACAAGAACTTTAAAAAGGGAAGGAAATAGATCAATAAGGAAAAACAGTCAATGATACATAAGTAGGAAGATAGTAGTACCCCAAACTGCTCTGTAAATAGCTACATTATATTCATGTATTTGAAGAGTACTTAGCACTCTGCCTAGAAATCTTCTACAACAGAGGTAGAGAATCTCAACACCCAGACAGGATGGAGCCTCGGCCAGTAGTAGAGCAGTGAAGTGGACAACAATGGCCAATCATAATGTAGAATATGGGTGACCCAACATTGTTCACCCAGAATCAGCCCACCCTAATCTTTCCCCATCCTAAGGCTTATGCAACCTTGTAGAAGAAGAGGCAATGAGATTGTAAGAACCTAAAGATGGGAAGGTCCATTGTTGAACAAGACATTCCATTCAAGCCAGGACTGCTGCATCCAGGAACTCACTGCAGTGCGACTTGTCCTTACCAGACCTGCATAATGACCAACATACCAACATGTCCCCATAGACTACAAGGAACTGAAAAGAGATAAAAACACACAGTGGAAACCTTAGGGACTAGAGCCGGATGAGTACAGGGAAATGCCCCTATCAGTGGGGTGGCCTGAAGAGGGGCAACTTGGTATGCCACAGAGGACTGAACCCCCACAAGAGTAGACAAGCCAGAGGGAACCCTGGGGTCCATAGAAGTTGCCAGGCATGAGGGTAGGAGGGAGTTGAATGGATTGATAAGGGGAAGGGAGATGGGATGAAGGGAAGCAGGGATCAGTACGCAATATGCTTATAAAAATAAATGAATAAATTAATTAATTAATTAATTAAATGGGAGGAACCTGAATTTGATTTCCAGAACCCATGTTTAAAAAACAAAAAGCCAGGCATGGTAGGGTGAGTTATGATCCCAACATGGAGATAGATAGAATGCCCCTCCCCCTAGAGTTTGCCAGCCAGCTCCCCATTCTTGGTGAGTCCTGGTCCAATAAGAGACTGTGTCTCAAAATTAAGGCTGACACCTAGAATTGACCTCTGACCTCCACATGCACGCACATGCACATGTGTGCACACACACCCCCAACTCACACAAAAGAACTGTCAGGTATATGGATGGCAGTTGACTTATTTCCCATCTCTCTTGCTACACTGAGAGCACCAGATGTGGGAGCCCCACAAGATGGCTCAGCAAGTAAAGTCACTTGTAACCCTTCTCTCGTGGAATGGAAGGAGAGAACCAACTCTAGAAAATTGTCCTCTGACTTGCACACATGTGCCATGGCATGTGTATGCATGTATGTGTCATGGTTTAAATGTGAATTTAAACCTCCTCAGACTCAAGTGTTTGAATCCTCAATTGATGTTAATGTCTAGGAAGGATGGGGCACCTTTAAGAGGTAGAGCTTTGCTGGAGGAAGGCATGCCACAGGGGCTGGTAGCCTGGTCCTTCTTCCTAAGTTTACTCCTACTATCTCTGCCACCTGATGGTTGCAGTGACCTGAAGTAGCCTCCTGCTTCTGCCTCCAGCCATACCTTGTGCTATGCCACTCCTGTCATAATGGACTAAATTATCTCTAGAACTTTAAGCCAAAGAAGAAACCTTTTCTCCCTTTCTTCCTGATCTGAGCATTGTCACAAAGCAACAAAGAAAAGTGACTATAACAGTGTGTCTGCATTCACATACATGTGCCACAAAATAATCATTGAAAAGTATCTTTTTGAAAAGTATCTTTTTGAAAGTGCCAAGTAGGGGCTGGAGAGGTTGCTCAGGGGTTAAGCCTCTGCCTGTATGCGGAAGGTCCTGAGTTCGGATCCCAGATCCCACGTATAGACGCCAGGCAGAAGCGGGGCGGCCTGCGTTTCTGGTCCTGGTAGGGCGGAGCCTGTGAATCCTGGGGGCCGAGTAAACCAGGAGGAGGTGGAGGCGGTCCATGGTGGTTCCCGAATTTGCCCATGATTCTACACACACACACACACACACATACACACACACACACACACACACACACACACACACACACACACACACACACACACAATTGAATAAATAATAAAAAAAATTCCATTTAAAAAAAAAAAAGAAAGTGCCAAGTAGTTCCCAGCACTTGGAAGTCAGAGAGAGGAAGATCAAGCATTCTAGGGCAATATAGGCTTCTCACTAAGACCCTGTTTCAAAAAACTTAATTAATAGGTTGGAGAGAGCTCTGCCTCTCAAGCAGAAGATCCCAGTTAGGATCCCAGGACCCATGTAAAAACATCAGCAGGCAGAGCCTGGGAAAACCTAGAGCAAAGTCAAAGGGAGGTAGAAGCAATCCAGGATGATTTCCATGAAGTCTCCTTTGGTCCTCCACAGGGACTAGTAGTGACCTCTGATACACACACACACACACACACACACACACACACACACACACAATAAATAAATAAACAGATAGATAGATAGATAGATAGATAGATAGATAGATAGATAGATAGATAGATAGATAGATAGATAGATAAAGCTTGATGGCTTAGGGGTAAAAGCCTGTGCTTCAAAAGCAAAAGAATCTGACTTTAGATCCTACATAAAAAGGTGAATATGACAGTGGCCTTCAATTCCAGCTCTGGGAGGTGGAGCCTGGGAAACCTCAGAACAAAACAATAAAGAGATAGAGCAATCCAGGATATTTTCTGGCGTCACCCTTGAGCCTCCACAGGCACACCCCCTCCATGTATACCCACCTGTATGGAAAACACATACAATAACACAAGAAAAATACATAATATATAGTACAACACATTTTGCTTTTTGTTTTATTTTTAAAAATTCATTATTTTAAGATAGAGAGAAAAGAAGGGGGGAGAGAGAGAAAATGGAGCAGGTATATGTCTGTCAAATTGTGAGTCAGGAGGTTAGAACTTTCCAGAGCTTATTCTTTCCTTCTGCCATGCAGGTTCTCAGAATGGAACTCAGGTTGCCAGATGTGCATACAGATGCCTTTACCACTTGAGCTATCTTACACACCCTTTAAAAAAAATTATTTCAGTTGTGTGGTGTGTTATGCGGTGCGTGCGTGTATGTGTGTGTGTGTGTGTGCGCGTGTGTGTGTTTATATGTTCATGGGTGGTCTCACTCATGCCTATGAGGCCAGAGATCAATGTCTAGTATCTTTTTGATTGCTCTAAACTTTTTATCTATTTATTTTAGAGAAAGAGGGTTGTGAAGTATGAGTGTTTGTCATAGTTTGAGCCCTCCACACACAGGTTCATTTACGTATTTGCATCCTTAGCTGGTGTTAATGTTTAGGAAGGTTGTGGCACCTTTAGGAGGTGGAGTTTTGCTGAAGGAAGGCAGGTCATAGGGCATGGGCCTTGAGGTTTTGATAACCTGACCCTGCTTCCTCTGCAGTTTGCTCTTGCTCTCTCTGTCTTCATAATGCAGACTGTGACCTGAACTCCAGCTTCTACCTCCACATTTCCTCTGGAATCATAAGCCAAACAAATTTCCCCTTTCTCCCTTTAAGCTGTGACTGAGTGGTGCCTCATGGCAGGGGAAAGACGGTAACTGCAGCAGTGTGCATGCAACGGTTTGAATGGAGGTCAGAGGACAACTTTCAGAAGTCAGTTCTTTCCTCCCACCATGTGGGCTTCTGGGGATTGAACTCAGGTCACCAGGTTTGTGTGCCTTGCTTGCTGAGTCATCTCATGGACAACCCAGCTTATTTTCTAAGACAGGATCTCTCACTCACTGAATAGAAACCCACTAGTTCAGTGATATGGCTGGCCAGTAAAGCCCTGGGGTCTTCCTGTCTCCACATCCCCTGTACTAGTATCACAGGTGTGGTGGTCCAATTTTTTTTTGCATGGTTTCATGCTCATGTGGCATGTACTTCACCCGCCGTGCTGCCTTCCTAGAACTGTTTTTGATATTGTGAGACAAATCGCTACTAAACCAGACTGACTTTGAACTCAGCCTCCTGAGTTCTGGGATCACAGGTATGCTGTGCACATGTGCTAGACAACGCCTACTCATAATATTTGCGTGTGTGTGTGTGTGTGTGTGTGTGTGTGTGTGTGTGTGTGTGTGTAAGCCGAAAGGTGACATCAGGAACCATCCTGGATTGCTGTACCTCTTTCTTGTTTTGCTCTGGGTTTTCCCTGATTCCACTCTTCAGGACTGGAATTACAGATTATCATTCCCACTCAGCATTTTACGTGGGATCTGGGAATCTGCATTCATGTTCTTTGTCTAGAGAGGCAAAGGTTTTAATCCCGAGCCATCTCCCAAGTCCAGTGATACTTTTTGCTAGATTCCAGGCTTCCTTGTGATGGAGGTGGGAAAGAACTCTGCAGCGTGCTCTACTGCTGAGGATGCTGGGGATGTGGCCATTGACTTGTCTTGGGGTGCTATAAGCATTGTTCAGTGAACTGTGGGTTCGTAAGAACCTGAGCACCTGGGGGTCCCATATTGCTCTTAACAGCTGATCCATTCCATGGGAATCACTGATGCTGCTCCACAGGACAACATGGAACTGTAGGTGTCAGAAGAGGCCACAGAGACAGAAAGAGCAGGCAGCACAAGGCAGGAGGATGAATGTTGTTGCAGTTGGCCTCATGTTGCTGATGAATTCATGACCAAAGAGCTTAGGGAAACAAGGAGATTTTATTTTTTCTTGATGATTCTCAATTATAGCTCTTAGCTCAGCTTGGCAGGAGAACTGGCCACACCATATCCACACAATTGCCGACAG
Organism: Typhlomys cinereus; assembly: GCA_023101885.1. NCBI lineage: Eukaryota > Metazoa > Chordata > Mammalia > Rodentia > Platacanthomyidae > Typhlomys > Typhlomys cinereus. The sequence continues at coordinate 2,041,014 of JALPQD010000256.1, read as the reverse complement.
AGGGGCAAACCTCACTTGCTAGACAGCAAATTTGTCCAAAGTATGTTCGAGAATGCCAACTTACGAACCAGTTCTATCCATTTCATCTATCTGCCCAGAAATGATCCCACCCACATGGACTGGGCCTCCCCACGTGAGATACTGTCCTGCAGGCTTGCTTGCTCAGGGCTATCTTAACTACCATTTCTTCACAGATGTGCCTCAGATCTCAGTTTTGAATTGTCACGTATCTAAGTAACATGCCATCTGTGCAGTTGTGGGGGTGCTATCATGCATGTTCAGATTGAGGCTTCCCATCATGTTACTGGCAGGAGGTGGAGGGTCACCCCCTCCAATCACCCCTTCAGGTGACTCTTACCCACACTCCTGCAAGTAACCCCAATCACTTCAAAGTTTCATGAAGTGAGACTTTTAGAGACATTACTCACTACTTTAGTCTGTCATTAAAACCCTACTTGGGGTGAAATAGCCATTTTCATGGCATCTCCCAGGAAAAGGGTCACAGGACATGTTGGCCCAAGGTTCCTTTCCACGGTTATGTTTAAGGATTTTTGGGGGGGGTTCTGTTGTAAAACGAACAAACAAGCAAATAAATAAAAACTTGCCTTGAAAGCATGAAGATATGAGTTCAGTCTCTAAAATCCAGGTTTATTTATTAATATTTATACTTGTGTGTGTGTGTGTGTGTGTGTGGGTGTACAAGAAGGTACCTGAGTGTGTATCCGTGGGGGTCTATATCAGTTATTCTTTCTCTGCTGCTGTAAGACAACACTCAAACACAACTTGAGGGAGAAAAGGGAGATTTATTTGGCTTATGGTTCAGAGGGGAGATACAGTCCATTATGGCCACAAAGGCATGGCAGGTGGCAGAAGCTGGAGGAGACTTAGGTCCAATCCATCATGGAGGCTCAGATCTAACTGCACACTACAAGAGCAGATCACCTGAAGCAAGGCTGGACGAACCACTCTCAAGTCCCACCCCCTATCAAGGCTTTACCTTCCAAAGGTGCCATGATCTTTCCAAACATTTACAACTAAGGATTCAAACGCATGAGCTTAGGTGTGGGGCAACTCATATTCAAACCATGACAAGGTCCAAGGGTGACTTTGGGAATCATCCTGGATTGCTGTACCTCCTTCTTGCTTTGCTCTGGGGTTTCCCAGGCTCTGCCTTCCAGAGCTGGAAATGCAGGTCACCACCATTTCACCCCGACATTTTTACATGGGATGTGGGGTCTGAACTAGGTCTTTCTAATTGTGAGGCAAAGGCTTAATCCCTGAGACATCTCTCCAGCACTAAAATCCAGGTTTAAAGAGAGAGAGGGGAGGGGATAGTTGGATGTTTCTATCATCCCAGTTATAAAGAGGGAGAGACCAGAGAAGCCTTACCATTCAGTGGTCAGATGACCTCGTATTGTTGATAAGTTCTGGGTCAATGAGAGACCCTACCACAAAACAAGGCAGACTGCTCCTGAGGAATAACACCCCTGAATGGTCCTCTAGTCCCTACACCTAAATCTAACCTGTGGCATGGTCAGTATTGTCAACTTGACAGGTTCTAGTATCGCTTGAGATTCAGGTCTCTGGGCAGGTCTCTGTTCTTGAGGTGGGACAACAACCCCTATAGGCAGCAACATTCCGTGACTAGTATGCTCGTTAGATGCAAGCGTCAACTTGACAATCGAGGCTGAACTTTTGGGCATATTTGTGAGGAATTGATAGTTAAGGTGAACCCTGAGGAAGCCTGCAGGAGATTGTCTTATTGACGGGAAGCCCCAGCCCATGGTGGTGGGATTATTTCCTGGCCATATGGATAAAATGGAGGGAGCTGGTTAAATATGTTGGTATTCTTCAGCATACTTTGACAGACTTGCAGTCTGGTGAGGGAGGTTTGCCCCTCTTTCAGCAATCCCTGGGGATATGGTGTGGTCAGTTCCCGTGGCTCCTGGTGGTGGTGTGAGCTCTCTGCCAAGCTGGACTAAGATCTGTAACTGAAAAGAAAGAAAGAGAAGG